>MJVA01000484.1:0-685936 GCA_001939245.1 Talaromyces wortmannii | reverse complement strand
TATATATTAAAGTTAAGAAACTACTTTAAATTTAGATTATTTAAAGTCTTATCTATTTTATAGTATAGATATTAGTTATATTATTTTAAATATTTATTAAATTATAATTCCGTATGTTCTATAAATATTTTAAGTTTAGTTAGAATTTTTTCGCTGTAAGATTCTTTTAATTTAAATCTTATTAGACGTTTTTTTATAAAAATTATATTAATTTATAGTCTTTTTTCTTTATAGCTACTATTAATAGAGTTTTTAATTTTTAGATTTAGCTACTATATAGAGTTTATTAATATTAATATATTCTATAGCTATACTTAGATTTATTAGATTTATTATTTTAAATTTATAATATAAAGCTTTTAATTTAGTTATATTTTTATAGCTTAGAGTTTTTTTATTAATATATAGTTAAGTTTTTATTTTAAAATTAGCTATATTATTTTTAAATTTAGATCTCTATTAATAAACTAGTTCTTATCTAACCCTACTATAGTCTTATTTAATATTTTTAATATATTAGATTAGATATCTTTTGTAAATATAGCCTACTTAATAAAGTTAATTAAAATAAAGATATTTCTAGTAATAACTATATTTTTTAATATTTATTAGCTCTTCTTTTGAAGATAAAAAGTAATTAAAATATAAGAATAATATATAGAAAGTAGATAAGAATAAAATTTAATAGTAAAGCTATAGTTCACTATATAATTAAATTAATTGCTAACCTTTGGCATCCTCTATATAAAGGTCAGGATATATATATATTCCCGTTTAGTGGTTTAGTAAGCCCCCTGTGAGACTAGTGTAGCGAGGTGCGGCACATGGTGCGCACCGAAGGCTTCACGGCCTCACAGTAGATTAGAGGATTATATAATCCTTATATATGATGTAGAGTCTTAAAATTTTTGTTAAACTTGATAAAAATTCCTGTTATGTTAGAAGTGGGTCTTGATAATATCATACTCTACCTGCTGCTAGTGTTTTGTAAAAAGCCTGATAAGGCCTGTTATGGTAAAATTTGACATGATAAGGCTTGTTACGGTATGTGTTTAATAAAACTAAAAGTGGGTTAAGTGGGTCCTAGTAATGTTTTAATTGGTTAATTAGTCTGATTAGCTAATTATAATATATATTTTTCGTAATTTCTACATTTTAAAGAAATATTAATGGAAATATCTGAAAATATATATATATATATATTAAATATATCTCTATAGAAATATATAATAGATTCTTTAACTTAATAAATAATAAATTTTATACTTTTTTCTTTATGTATTAGTTAAAAAGGATGTTAATAATTAATGCTTTATAGAAAATTTTCGAAAATTTTAAAATTTTTTGGCATAAATTATTACCCTTAGTAATTTGTTAGTAAATGGGAGTCTGACGCAGGCAGCCTAAAATTTTGTCAAACTTGACAAAAATTCGTGTCATGTCAGAAGTGGGTCCTGACAATCCGACACCCTATGTCAGATAGCCTCAGTCACGTGCCTACTGGCACGTGACTAAGATAAAGGGGATGAGACCGCTTACCGCGTCGATGTCAGGTTAGTTTAAGACACACAACAATTTACTACTGCAATTATATGACAATCGATTTCGTCAGTGAAATTACACGGTAAACCCACAAATATATTTATTTTATAAATACTTGAAAAATATAATAACTGGAATACTTTTAGGAGGCTAGTATAAAGTTATATTTTATATCGCACCTGACACACTAATCAGCGGATGGAGTTGGACCCAGGTCTAGCAGCTGTCACAAAGCAGCAGGTGATGTTTCCTTAATAATACTAATGGTAACAGAAATTCTGGCGAGAGTAATTCTGGCTTGGGGATTCAATTTTGGGTTACGCTAGTACTGCAGGCTCGTCTGCAGTGTGAATAGCACTGATCAGAAGATCTCTTGCGAGATGCTCTACTTATAAGTTATAATGCATTGGCGTAACAGCTACGTGTCTGATCATGAAGCTGTGTTTACTAATCTTCTATCTACTCCGTATTCTACCCCATCATTCTCCATGGAGCGAGGTTTACCGAAACAAACGTCAAGTTGAAACGCGAATAGCGAAGAGGCTGGGTGAAATGAAATCTGGATTTGGCTTGGATATATATCAGTAACACCGCGAGGAGCAGCAGCGTCGATTTCGACTTCTCTTGACGGTCGTCGTTACACATTATCTTCGCTGTCGCTATACCATGCAAGAATCACTTGGACTGTCATTCTCCGAGCATCATGCCGAAGGATTGATTTAAGGCACCAATGCCTACAAATGGCGTACTACGTTGCCATTGAATCTCGTTGATGCCTCTAGGTAAGAGGGTGGATCTTTGTCTTATTTTGCGCACGATCTCTGAGCGATCTGCCACTTCTCCTCATTTCGAACAGAATACAGTGCATAGCACATGGTTTTCTCTGTAATGCCCTGGCACCTGATTTCTCGATTTGAATCACTCCCCAATACAACCCAGATATCTTCAATCTCCAGATTAACATGAAGATTAAAGCTCTAAGTTCTTAATTTTGCCTTCAAGCGCAGCCATGTCTATATATATCACCAGTTCAATTGGTCCATGACTAACACACGCCCGGCTCGCCGGGCCCCGCGGGCCGGCCCGTTCCTCACCTGAAAATGTGACCAATCTGGTCGACCAAGCATGCGGAATCTGAAAACGGACGATCAGCATGCACAGTACAGTAAAACCTGGGATTAAGCATATAATTCTGACACTGAATTCTTATGCTTAATGTGAGGATATGTTTAATGTGATTTGTATGGGACCCCTTATAAGTCTTATAAATTTGGTCTAATAATTTCTAAAAATAAAATTAGTAAGATTTATATAATTAGTTATGTGATATTTACTAATAAAATTTCCTTCATTTTAAGCATCTTTTTATGGGGGAAGGGAAAATAAGGATGATTTTAGAAATGAGGTAATAAGCATATTTGTATGGGAAATCAATTTTGATATGGTTTTTAGATGCTTAATATGAGGATATGCTTAATCCAGGTAATGCTTAATCCCAGGTTTTACTGTACTCTGTATGAGTACGAGGCTTTTTTGGATGTAGTGGTAGTGCGCCTAGCGAAAACCGGGGAACAGAGTGGATAACCGCGAGGAATCATAATCGATCTGCAAAGGGCCCCCTCTTTGACTATGATAATCTTGGGTAGGTATGCATATATGTAGTCTGTACTTCAATGTTTCTTAAACCAGAGCTCACATGCACAAGCATCCTCATGCCTCGCTGATATGATCCTATTGGAATCTACGTACTGGACCCGTCTGAGATTGTCTCATCATTTATGCCCATCGATTGAGAACTTGGTCTCTTAGTTAAGCACGCCTATAAGTATCCCGCCAACTTCTTGTTCCCCAGAGCTTGAACCGTTCTCTTTCCAACCAATCCTCACTCATCCTAAGGTTAAATTTAGTGAAATCACTCGCCTCCTGAAGCATTTACCTTAAACTATCTTGAAAAAAGTTCACTTCAGAGCTCTTAACATCGATCATGGCAACTGAAAAGATGGCTGATGATGACAATATCCCCGACGATGGCAAAGGTCCCGACGATGGCAAAGGCCCTGACGATGACACAACCAACGTCTACAGCCAGGCGTTTAATTTCGGAAAATTTGTACAGAGATCAGTTGATCCCCGCACTGGACAATATACATGCTCTTTCGATATTTTCGAGCTTCCCTCCACAGCGCGCAATTTACCTCCCTTGAAGCTTACCCTCAGCCACAATTCGCTCGACTCTTCTAATGTTGGGTTTGGCATTGGTTGGTCCCTTAATATGACTTCGATCCAAAAAAAACCCGGGCATTTACAAAACTCTGCGCCTCTCTAGTGGGGAAAATTACAAATTCAGAAGCTCTTCTGGCCTTGAAGATCAGAAACTCAAAGATTTCACTTTCCGAGAGACCGTAAAAGATAGAGAGTACGAGGTGGCTTACAAACCAGGCATAGTAGAGATACTTGGTGGTTTGGGCTATACCTATTTCGTGCCAACAGCCATGTATGGGCCCAATGGGCGTGCGTTGACCTTCGAACATACTGGAGCCCAGCTTGCAAAGATCAAAGATGGTGATCATACTTTGCTAGAAATAACTACTCACTCTAGCGGGTCGTCGTCGTCCTTTATACGAATCACTCGGGGACCCGAGACCACAGATGCCACAACAACCACCCTCTTCTTGGAGAACAAAGAACTGCGTAAAATCCAGCTTCCCATTGAAGACGCTTATTGGACATTCTCCTACGACCTGCCTAAAAAACGCATTGTGGAAGTGAAAAGTTCCACAGGACTTTCCGAAAAGATTTCCTACAATTTGCAGGGTCATGCTATTCCGCGAAACGGAAAGGCTTCTTGGGTTCCTTATGTGGTGTCCCATGAAGTCTCGCCTGGTCCTGCCCAGCCCACGGTCACAACCTCATACAGCTTTTCTAGGGAAAACTTTGTGGGCTACCTGAGCGGCAAATTTTGGAGCGAATATAGGGATATCGTGTACGAAGTCCCCCCCGGTTACCAATATTCCTCCACTATCAGTATCCAGGGTGGATCGACCACAAAGCACATATATAATAAATTCCACTTACCTATCATGATTGAGCAGCAGCAAGGCTCAAAGAAATTCACGCAAACCACCGAGTATTATGCAGATGTGCAAAAGTCCTTCGAAGACCAGCCTCCGCAATATAAGTTGGCCAAAAAAGTTACTAAGAAATATGAAGACATCTCCAACAGGCGCTCTCGCTCAGAGACAACAGCTACTGAGTTTGACGAGTGGGGAAATATGACCAAGGAGACCAAGGAAAATGGCGTGGTTACTACCGGTCAATACTATCCTCCGGAAGGCCAGAAAAGCGGCAGTGAAATACTTTGTCCAGCAGACCCTCATGGCTTCCGGGCGCACCTGAAACAGAGTCTGTCATCCCAGCTCCAAGCGCATTCGCGACCCCTACACGAAGGGAGATGTACAAGTATCAGGCTCTTGCCACAGCCAATGGTGCCTTGGTAGACACGAACATTGTTGCTAGAAAGAAAGAAACGTCAGATGACAACCAGATAGTCAGTACTGCCGAGTACTCGTATCTCACATCACGTACATCTAGAGACCATGGCCGCATTTCACAGATGACGACATGGGTATCTACAAGAAATACCGTCACCAGCCAGAATTGGAGCTATACATGGCCTGACAAGGACCGAATGAGACAGGATGTTACCATTACCAGCTCTAACAGCATTCGTATCAAAGATGAGTCCATGGTCTCAACGCTCACTGGATTACCTATATACCAGAAGGATGACGCTGGAGTTCAAGACTCATTTACTTACGACAAGATGGACCGGTTGATCCAAACGAGAACAGCCTCAGGTACACCATACGAAGCAACAACTCGTAATCAATATCTTGTTATCGCAAACGGGGCCGGTATGAAGATGATCATAACAGACTCCAAAGGGGCGGAAGTACATATCATCATGGATGGTCTTGACCGAGTGTGTCAAGTGTACAAGCAAGATGACAGTAGTACCAAGACCATTCGCTTAATTCAAGAACTTACTTACAACTCTCTAGGTCAGTGCGTCAAAGCCACTGACATCGACTACCGTCGGGTGGGAGGCTCTTCTTTGGAAAAACCTAGTACTCAGCATATGGAATATGTCGACTGGGGCAAGATATACAGCACGACAGACGCTGCTGGTGTTAAAACTATATCATCTCATGATCCTATTAACTTGCTACAGTTTGTCGGGATTGAAGGAAGAGGAATGATTAGAATTCATCTTGATAAGTCTGAATCTCCAATAAGGATCGAACTGTTGCACAGCAGTTTTTCACGGGAGAGTCAGATTAAGTACACTTACGACGGACTGGGTCGGCTAGTACAAGAGGAAGATGCCCTTGGCAACATATCTAAATACTCTTTAGACGCATTTGACCGTGTTTCTAAAACCACCTCGCCCTCTGGTCGAGTAGTGGATGTGCAGTATGCCGCCGAAAGCGCAGCGGCACTACCAGTTTCATTGAAAATAAATGGAAACACACTCGCTGAACAGACCTTTGATACCTTGGATAGGTTGACGCGGAGAACAGTTGGTGGTAGGGCGACGATGCAGACCTATGAAGGTGGTAGCCCAGAACCGAACACAATCACGACACCCAAGGGGGATGTACTTAACCTATCTTATATACCTGCTTTGAACTATGCGACTGAAAGAGTGACTGGTTCTGAAAGGGATGAGACATACAACTACGACCCCCAGACAGGAGCTCTGCTCTATGTCAATCGAGCATCCAACGAAATTAGGCGCACATATTATCAACAATCTGGGCTATTGGAAAAGGAAGAAATATCTCTCAAGAACGGTAGCAAGTTATTCTCAAATTCGCTCTACCAAATGTCTGGCAAAATCCAGGAGTACCGCAATTTTCTTGGCAGATTACATTCTTATGAATATGACGATGCTGGTCGAATGAAGCGAATGGCATTGGGCGAGTCAACCACGGCTGACTACGTCTATAATACCGCAAGCCGCAAAATATCAGCTTAAATGGTGGCACAAGGAGGGCATAGAAAGGATTTATTCACTACAATCACATATGATGACTTTGACAGGGAGATCATCCGTCAGATCGATCACCCAAGCGGGAGGTATCTCAAGATCCAGCAAGCGTATACCATGACAGGTCTCCTGGATACACGTGAGGTAGATACTGGCAGAGAGTCATTTACTTATGACAGCCATAATCGCCTCATTCTATATAAATGTGAGGGGAGTTTATGCCCATCAGATGAATATGGTCATAGGATTACAAGCCAGAGTTATGTCTTCAATGAATACGATCCCATCCAATTGATGAGGACCACTTTTGACGACGGAACGGAAAATACAGCCACGTATCTCACTAGTTCTGAGGATCCCACCCAGAATATCTCGATTACCAACAGCCACTCCTATTTCCCAGCTCAGGTGAGCCTTGAATATGATGCAAACGGCTGCTTGACTCGAGATGAGCAAGGTCGCACTCTGGAATACGACAGCGCATGCCGCCTAACATGTGTCAGATATGATGGATCGATCGTCTGTGAGTACGACTATGACGCAGCCGGTAGATTATTTTCCCAGACGGCGCCCGATCAGCCAACTACATATCTTTTCTACCGCGATGATAAGTTGATTGGAACGAAGTGTGGAGATCAGGGGATCAGCTTTGTCACTGATGGCCAGGAATATTGGGGACAACAAATGCATTCTGACTCGGAGTCCCAGAGCCAACTATGGATTGTGGACAGCGAGAACTCTGTTCTTGGCTGGATAGATGACGGCAATGAGCAAACAGTCCAATACCAAAACTACACTCCATATGGTGTCGGCGGTGCTTCACAGCCAAATTCACCTCCTATCGGGTTCAATGGGCAGTGGCGGGACCCTATCACTGGATGGTACCACCTGGGCAATGGCTACCGTGTCTACAATCCTGTCCTGATGCGATTCCATGTTCCCGACTCATGGAGTCCCTTTGCCACAGGCGAGATCAATCCCTATGGGTACTGCCTTGGAGACCCTGTCAATTACGTCGATCCGACTGGCCATTCCATTTTCGGGAAAATATGGAACTTTTTCAAAGGTCTCATTAAGAAAGCGGTTGGCGTCATTAATTTTAAGAAAGTGCTGACCACAGTTGGGGGGATAGCAGTGGGCATTTTCGTAGGCGCTGCAACGATGACGCTGGGCTTGGGGTTTGGGGCCGGTGTTTTGGTCGGTGCAGGTATTGGCCTTTTGTCCAATGCTGCCTTTGGAGCGGTTGGCGATGCCCTCGATGGCAACACGGTAACGTGGCAATCCGTCCTCAACGATGCCATCAATGGAGCCCTCGGCGGTGCGATCGGAGGTGCGATTGGAAGTGCTGGCTTTACTGCGGGCAAACTGGCAGTAGCAGCAAATTTTGGCACAAAGGTCGGCTCGTCTCTGGTCAAGACCGCAACATCGGCCTCGCTGGGTTCATTGGTTGCAGAAACCATCGTCAGTGGGCAGATTGGTGACGCAGCAGTCAATCTCCTCGATTGGACGCCGATCTCCGATAATTCCAACCCAGACTCTGAGCCCCCCTCTAACGCTACAAGTCGAGAGGGGGCTCGTGCCAGAGATCCTGTGCGAGTATCACTGAAAGATGGTGAAATATCGTTTTCTAGCTATAAAACCAGCATGTCGAGCCAACATATGTCGAGCCAACATGTGTCTGGCTCTCTGAATATCCGATCAACTCTGGTGCTCGGGCCGATAGGCTCGACAAAGAGCCAGAAGCAAAACACAGGGAGTGGTGTTCTTGAAATTTTGGAAGAGAAGAAACGTATGCGCCGGGCGTTGAGGGATGGAATACGGAAGCCTCATATGGAAAGAAAAACGACGACTCAGGATGACTAGATGCGATAGGTTGATCTCCTGGCAGTAGCTGACGCCGCTAAATTCCTACAGTATAGGTTGCAAGGATTTCGGTAAAAGTAGGGCTGAGTTAATGAAGAATGTGTATTTGAGGTGAATCACCTTATTCTAATGGATTTCGTTTACTATGAATTCCTAAGATCATCTAACTAGCTGCAGTTAAGATTAAACACTCTAAAAGATAACATACTGTGATATGGTAAGGTTATTGACACTTGAGTGCTCAAGGGTTACGGTACGAGTTACAGTAATTTATGGTAATCCAATACCATTGTAGCCTAAGAAACGAAGGCAGTGAGATAAGCGGTCAGTAAGAATAGCAGAATTATTATTTAAATTCAATTATTTTATATAATTCTGAATAAATAATACATATTTTTACATATAAAATATACAGCAAGTCATTTCTTATTTAAAATGACTTCTTAGTCAGCACTGACTAAGCAAACCGAGTATGAACGGCTTGGCATTGGGTTACATAACACACAGAGTAAATGCGAGTTAACTCACCTTGTAACACTGAAGGATTTTAGGTCACATAACCCCTAGGTATGAGACATCGCATTTCCGGCCTAGACGCCCGTCGGTCGTTTCAGTCATCGCGCTTGACGTCAGTGTCTTCGCTCCCTAACAGTGTTTCGGCAACAGAACAGGGTACGCTGTTGGAATGCTGTGTGGAAGACTAGTCTCAGCGGCTATCTAAGTAGAGGTGATAAATCAAAGGCTGCTTTTGCAAAAGCGCCAACCGTTACGGACGCAGCTACACGACGTCGCAGCGGTACCATGTCGCAGCCGTACTTAGTTTTAGAACATATCTATTTCTCTGTCAACATTGAGTTCCTTTGGATAAGATGGCATGACTTCATTGCCAATATCAAACCACCATCTTTGATATCGACCACCAAATAGAGCTTTTCTGTATTCCCACCATTCTGGCCAGAAGCCAGCCATTTCCCAATCTATCATGCCCGTAACATTTCCAGTATTTTCATCTACCAATATATTGTCATATGAGAAATCAGCGTGTGCGAAATGGACGGCAAAACCATCGGAAAATTCCTTGCGGTATTTCAGGTACAACTCCGGACGTGGACATTGTTTTACTGGTGCTACAAGAAAATCATGGAACTCAGACACAGAATGAAAGGGTCCAATGGGAGATCCGTTGTTCAATCGATGGTCATAGGCGGCATCTCCTGAGCAAGATCCGATCTGTCCGTGAATTGATGGATGTAGGCTTTGAAGCTGACCAAGGTATGATTTCAGCTGGGACAGCGAGCTTTGCCGAGCATGATTGTTCATATTTGGCCACGCCGAACCAAGAGTGGTACCGTTGAGGCGCTTCATAAGAAACTAACTGTTGTCTGGGTCTATTTGATAGTCAATTATTTCAGGGATAGGAATTGTAGTATGTTTTCGGACGAAAGTGATGGCCTCGATTTCACGCTTGATCCTGAAGCTGTTCCCACACTTGCGGACGGTAGCGCCAGCTTCATATGAGACCCGTCCAGTTTGACGAGTTATGGGGCCGTTAATGGAAGAAGCCATGAGGCAGAAGGCGGACTGTGGTTTTGTCAAGAGTTCAGACAATTTAGTCTCTGATGTAGCTGCCTGAAATCCGGCTCATTGCCAGCTGTCTTCGAAAACGTTCATTTCGTCTGCCTCAAGCCCCACCAGTGGTGATGTTGACGAACTGTTTACCGCTACGCCAAAAAGGGTCAACCCTAATTGTAAGGGGTTTACTACGGAGTTCATTTATATGTTGACAGATGTTAAGCTACTGTGAGCTAAACCAAAACAGGGAGAACCGTAATAGGGATGGTCGCATTGTCACATGACGCGGCGCATGACCGAGAGTCACGTGACTGATCGCGGAACTTGTAATGCTCAAATAAATTTACGGCTGCGCGCATGCACCAAGCATGCCGTTTACAGCATATTCTGCCAAAGCGACCAAGCGCATTTCTGTCAAGACGCCCGCGGACACAATGTTTCTGTGTCGTGAGTGCTCTCCCAAGAGTTTATCAACAATATCAAGATCATACCACGCGATCGCAAGCTCTCAACTCCGATACCAGGCATCGCGATCCACATACACCTCAACACGATGGCCTCGCCGATCAAACAACAACCAATACCCCAAGCAGTCAGCGTTTGGTGCTAGCAGACGAATATATACCGATATAAACCCACAAGCCCCTTCAGAGTCGACTTCCTCGCCACCAGAATCTGCAACTGCAAACGCCAGCGCTGACCCACCGAGCGAAGAATCTTCCTCTCCGCCGCCACCACCTCCAGCATCTATTGCGCTCCGTTCCGATGTCTTGCCTGTATGCTGTCCGGGATGCGGAGCGTACTCACAGACGATCGAGCCCGCAGATCCCGGATACTACGATGTGTCTCGAAGGAGGGTGAAGAAGCTATGGGGGAAAACACAGCACGCCAAACGAGCGCAAGCGGCGGCGAACCAGGGGGATAACAACCAAGCGAATAAAGAAGCAGACAGCAAAGTCAATACTGCTGCTGAATCACAGTATGACTCCACCGCCGAAATCGACACTGTCGCTGCCACGGAATTCATTCAGGCCTCGACGCTCCCAAGCCAGATCTGTGACCGCTGCCATGATCTTTTATACCACAATAAAGGAGTCTCTGCGCCGTCGCCCACAATCGACTCTATCGCAGCCTACCTGGACGAATCACCGCACAAATCAAATCGGGTCTACCACATCGTTGACGCAGCCGATTTCCCCATGTCTTTAATGCCAGGAATATACGACGCCTTGGAGCTCCAAGCGCCCCAATCAAGAAACCGACGCGCAAAGACGGAAAAGTACAAGTACGGCAAGAAAATGACAACAATCAGCTTCGTCATCACGCGGTCAGACCTGCTCGCTGCGACGAAAGAACAGGTTGATTCACTCATGCAGCGAGCTCGGTCGATCATCATGAAAGCCATGCGTTTCAAACAGGAGGATATCCGGCTAGGCAGCGTGCATATGATCAGTGCGCATCGCGGCTGGTGGACGACACAGGTCAAGGAAGAAATCCGAAAGCATGGCGGGGGCATTTGGGTCGTTGGCAAGGCAAACGTCGGCAAGAGCAACTTTATCGAATCGTGTTTTCCCAAGGACTCGAAAAACGTCGCGAAGATTACCGAGTTATATGCACGTCGAAAGGAGGAAGAAAAGGGACTGGTTGAAAAACCGGTCGCCGCTGGTGATGCTTTTTCAGACGCCCTGCCTGACCAGCATCTCCTGGATGGAGATGCTCTTCTTCCACCGGCGCCTCGTGAAGAGCTGTTTCCGACATTTCCGGTTATTTCCAGTCTGCCGGGGACGACAGTATCCCCTATTAGAATCCCCTTTGGCCGCGGACAGGGCGAGATGATCGATCTGCCGGGCCTCGACCGCAGCACGCTGCCAGACTTTGTCCTGGACCAGCACAAATCGGATTTGATCATGACCAAACGCGTCAACCCAGCCGAGCAGCTCACCATCCTCGACCGGCAATCCCTGCTCATCGGCGGTGGGCTGATCAGAATCACACCCGTGGCGCCCGAGGGCTGTACCATCCTGGCCGCATGTTTTGTGCCGCTCGAAACACACATTACCCGCACCGACAAGGCCATTGAAATCCAATCGGGCCTGCGCAAATACAACACCGGCGGCGGCGACCGCGGCACCAGCATCATCAAGCCCGAGTTGCTAGAAAGCATCCGATCCGCAGGCACGTTCACGCTTGCCACCGACGTGACCACAAGCCACCTGCCCAGCATCATCAAAAAGAAATGGGACGACCACGACATCAAACCAGACCTGAACGCTTTACCCTACCGAGTATTCTCTACGGACATCCTGATCGAAGGCTGCGGCTGGATCGAACTAACGGGGCAAATCCGCACAAAGACCAGTGGCGGAAAAATGCCCCAAGTCGAAGTCTTCTCGCCGCTCGGAAAACATGTTTCTGCCCGGCCATCGCTAGAAATCTGGAACTTCATCCGCGACAAACGCAAGGCGGATAAACGCAAATCTCGGTTTACGTCTGGCTCGCATCGGCCGCGGAGGCAGAGTATCAGCCATACGAAGAGAGCTTTGCGTGGGGGTTCTTGAACCGTCTGAGTTGCTTAAATTCTCTACTTCTTCTGTATAACTACATAAAATAATTTCTTGCATGTAAAATAGAAAATAAATACCCCCGAGACGGTGATTGAATGTTGGAAACCAGCTCGATTGAACATATGTAAAGCCACCTATTCTAACGCCCAACAAAAGAAATCGAACAAAAAAAAAAGCACTAACAGGGCTTATGGGGAATAATAAAAATGGAAAATTGGGAAAGAATATTTAAACAGAAAAGAACAATCAAACCAGTGGAGGCGTGACGTAGCTATTGAATGATTGGTAAGGAGGGGAAAAGTATGATAATGATGAGACATGATTTGAGTGGACACGATTCATGAGGAATGAGGTTTGATGTGTGCGTACTGAGATGTTGTGGATGAGATACCAATTGCTTCTCTTCTATACGTCACATAGAAGTCTGCCATAGTCCCGGGTTATTTATATGTGCCATGTCATCTCGACATTTGAATTCTGATAATAAAATTGAATAAAAAAGAGAGAATAGAAATGTTCAACTACAAATCGATCAAACTCCCGCCCTGCTGCTGCTGGCTTCGCTGACCACCATATGGATTGTTCTGCTGCACGAACCCGGTTTGTTGAGGCACGCCAGTGAATTGTTGGTTAAAGAATGGATTGTTCCCTGTTGGCATTGACTGTATTCCTTGACCTTGACCTGCGGAATTGATAAATGTGGCAGCAGTGTGGTGAGAAGGTAGACGGAGATCGCCGACGTTGCCAAACGTGTCCTGACCTTCACCACTAGCGAGCAAGGCATTAAGGCGGGCGTGTTGAGGGTTATCCTCACGTCTCGGCATTTGCTGCGTCGCTGTCGGTTGCGCTGGAGCGGGTGCCTGGAAGTTCGTGATCGGGTTTGGTCCAGATGGGAAGTTGCTAAACGCGGTTGTCGCTTGCTCCTCTGCCAATGCGTTCAAAGTAGGGGGGCCAGTTCTGGCTGGCTGTGACGCTGGCCGGGTAATGGATGAGGCAAAGGGGTTGTTTGATCCAGTGGGCAAAGGTTTGAGGGTGTCGGGCGTTTGCTGGTTGTTGGCAGCCCAGGGATTGTGAGAACCAGGCTGCAAAAAGTTGTCTTGCTGCTGGGGTTGTTGCTGCTGAGGTTGGCCAAAGCCACCGGTATTTCCGTAGGGATTGTTGTTGTTGAATCCAGTTGGCTGAGATTGGAAGAAGTTGTTCTGCGGCTGTCCAAACTGCTGAGACGGGTCGAAGCCAGTCGGCTGGACCTGGTAACCACCGGGGTAGCCGGTTTGTTGAGGGTGGAATCCCGTGGGCTGCGCGTATTGGTTGTTGAGATAGCCCGTTGTCAGGGGCTGCTGGGTGTCGATAGGGTTGCCAAACCAATCCACCGCAGGCTGTTGCTGGTAGCCTTGATTGAAACCTGTCGGCTGTGGCTGGGTCGGTTGGACCGGGGTATCGTCGAATAGGGACTGGGCGTTGCTCTCTTCCAACTCGCGCCTGCGAAGGTCTTCTTCTTCTTTGCTCAGTTTGATCGCCTTGGCAAGATCGTCGTCGTCATCACCACCACCGCCTCTGGCTCGTTCCCTTCGCTTCCTGTCCTCTTCGGCTTCATGCTTGCTAGCCTCAATAGCCAGTCGATATTCGGCATCATCATCGTCGTTGCGCCGGCGATCGCGCCTCTCACGGTCAGGCCGACGACCGGCATCGGGCCCTCCTCCAAACCCTCCTCCTTGGATTCCGCCCTCATCGATGCCACTGACGCGAGACTTCCACAGTTTCCGATCAGATCGCTCACTTCGCAGGCGGTCTTCGTCGAGAATCAAAGCCGTAAGCTCCTTGGCAGACACTCGCACTGGGTTGTATAATAAGCATGTGGCCAATTTTCCGACCATAGACAAACTCACCATTCTGGCCTACATCGCGCCCCTCGTCATCAATGTACTGGAACTCCCGTAGAGTCTTGATAATATAGACATTCTTCCTCGCCCAGGTCACCACTAGCTCCGAACCCTCGTGAAGACAGTAGTCCAAAACCTTGAGAGACTTGAGAACGTGGCGCCAGTTTTTCCCTTTGTCGTTCAGCCGCTTATCGAGCATCTCGACGATCTCATAAAAGTCCGTGGGACTAGCAAACCCCAGTCAGCTCCGTCGACCTTATCTGAGTAAAAGCGCATCATACCTGCTGAATGTCATAGCGGCAATCTCGCTCATTTCTGTGCCCGTTGGGCCCCAGGGGTCGTTGCTGGTAGCTATATGCGGGGTACACGCGATTAGTCGGGAGCACGAAGGGGGAGAGGGAAAAGCATCGCAAAGTCGTCCAACAACAGCAGCGACTCCGCCAAAAGAATTGGCTTGCTGCGATTGGGATTGGATTTGGGAACAGACGACTTACCATTGCGCACCTTGACCTGCACTGACGAGTAGCCCTTGGTGACATTTTTGACACTGCGCACGACTTTCGACATGGTGTGTCTTGTGTGTGAGGACAGGCAGATAAACGCCGCTGCCGAAGAAAAAGAATAAATAGAAAAAGAAAAGAAAAGGACTGTTCTTTTCACCGAGCTAAAGAGACCAGCTCCGAATCGTTTTGGCTGACTGACACGACGATAAAAGGCGTGGTTTAGCACGAGTGCGCCACCTCAAGGTTTGCCAGGCGCACGGTGGACGAGACGGAGAGCCGGAAAGCCGAAGTAAGGGGCCGGAGGCGGTGCTGGAGGAGATAGCAGGCGTAGACAAGCGGCGGATGTTCGGCAATCGTTAGTGGAGCAGGCGCGGGATGTGCAGACGATGGCGAGGAATGGAATAGATAGAGATGAGGCAGAGAAGAGTGAGAGGAAAGGAGAAGAGAGAGCGAGCGAGGTGTGGCAGTGGCTGAGTGCGCGCGCAAGGTGAGAGAGAGAAAGAGAGAGTGGAGTCGCCCGCACGTACAATGACGAATGTCACCGGTCTAGAGTCTGGGTGCATTCACCGCGCAACAGCTCGCGTGTCTACTTGCTATTAGTAACCACTATTTAATTGCTTTGCAACGAGTTGTTTTTCGCCTACATACAATACTAACTGACTGTGCTGCTCTGCCCGACCACGCTGTTAGGCTTCAACGTTCCAGACTGCCAAGATGTCAACGCTATGCGCCTTTGGGCAATGGCCCCGCCGCGGGTTCTATACGCAACGGCCAGTATGGAGTCTCAAGTGAGGAAATAAGATAACTGTGTCGCAGCAATATTTGAAGAAAAATAATAATAAAAATAAGAAGAAGAAAATCCGTTTCAACTAGCTAACGGAAAACACAATACAACATTTTAACCCCTCCCGCTATAGGTCTACTCGATATTGGCAAACAGAAAGCTCGGTTGGCCCGGCACCGCATTCTCAGCCTGGATGTTTTCTCGCTTCTCCCCAGACCCAACAACAGTGCCACTCTTGCCGCCCTCGTCCACGGCAATGATCTCGACCTCCTTGGCCCCAGTCGTGCGCTTGACGCCCGTGACGAGTTCCTGAAGGATGGCAATCTCGTCGAAGGCGAGCTTCCTGCTGAAGACTGTCTCGGGGGACTCGCGGCTGTTGATCAGGCGTTTCTTCAAGCCCTGCACAAAGGGCATCGCCTTCTTCATCTCGCCGAGCTTGCCCACCTTGGCGTTCAGTCCCTTGTCATCCACTGTCAAGTTCAGGCTGTCAAACGACTCGCGCACGAGATCAATATATTTCTCCTGCCATGCGGGGAAGTTCTTGGCGGCGCAGATAGTGATCTTCTTCGGCTTGCGAGGATCGAAAGAAACGCTCTTGCCCTTGGAGACCTTTCTGGCAAAGATTCCTTCTGCCGAGTTGATGTTGGAGGTTGTAGCGCGGATATACGTCGAGGCCGCAGAGAGCGTCGTATCCCCTTCGGGCACTTCGGGGAAGACTTCGTGGTGAATAGTATCATTCTGTTGAATTAGTATGAAGACTTTACAAAGATTTCTTAAGACTTACCTTCTTAAGCACTTCCAACCAAATATATTCCGCCCAGTGGGGGGTAATTGGCGCAAGCATGAGTGCTTGAAGCTCGATGTATCGAATCACAACATCCCGGTGCATTCCAATGCCAGCAGCCGTGGTCGCTTCACGGTATGTGTCACGAGCACTAACAAAGTCATACAGTGACGACTTGAGGGCGAGCTTAAAGTGAGTGCTAAAACAAAGTCAGCCATCTGCGATCTTGCATTTGTAGTCGTGGGCACAAGTGGTTCTTACTCATCGTAATGAGTTTTGGCCTCGCGGACGAGAACATTGAGTTCATTAGCGAACAGCTTGTCCCACAAGACATCTGTCGGGCCGGTGCGAAGAGTCTCGTCTTTGGCAACCTCTTCAATCCATTCCTTGAGGGTGTGTAGACGCAAGATGTTGCTGTTGGCAACAGTCTCGTCAAAGTTGGCATCCTCGATAGCATCACCCGCATCAGCAAAGGCAATGCGAGTCGCATCTGCTCCGTACTTGTCCACTGCGTCCTTCAAGGTCAAAAAGTTACCCGTGCTCTTGCTCATCTTCTCTCCGTTAAGCAACAAGTGTCCGTTGATGCGAATGCTGCGGGGCCAATACTCTTGCGGGAAAAGGGCAACGTGGATGTAGAGGAGGAAAGTAAGATGGTTTTGGATGAGATCCTTGCCACTGACTCGGACGTCAAGCGGATAAAAGTATTCAAACTCGCGCCTCATGCGGAGGAGGTCTTCTTTGCTGATACCGCTCTTCTGGATAAGGTCGTCATCAAGCCCGCGCCTTGTGAAGACATAGTCCCATACATCATCAATCATATTCTCAGGCTTGACGTCTGCCAGCAAACCTGGGGTTTTGCCAAAGCGGTCTCCGTGAAGCAAGTGAGAAATTGTGTAGTATGCCATGTAGATGGTACTGTCACTCAGACTCTCAACCAAGAACTGCGGATCCCAAGGAAGCTTGGAGCCGAGACCATAGGTTCTCGCACAAGCCCATCGGTTCAACCACGAGAGGTTCTTTTCAAATCCATGTCGTGTTTCTACTGAGTAGGTGTTCATTCCATTGACGACGTGGTTCAGGGTTGTTTTCTGCCACTCGGCATCGTTTTCACCGTAGTTCAAGAACCATTGGCCCAAGTAAGCAACAACGCAGTCGTCTCCGCTTCGACTGACAACTTTGCCCGAAGGGTCTGCGAATGCAAAAGCGGCGCCATCTTTGACGAGAGACTGTTTCACTTTGTCTTTGGCAGTCTGGACCGCTTCTCCCTTGAATTCGCCGACGAGCATGGTACCCTTGTAGAAACCTTCAGTGTAAGCGAGGTCCTTAGCCTGAGCAAGCTGGTTCGCATCCTTGGGCGAGTTGATCTTCATCTGTTTCACCAAGGTTGGGGCGGTCAAGTTTCCGTAGGTTGGAGTTTCGATGATGGGGGGGATCTCGAGCTCTGCCCATTCCTTCTTGATTCCGTAATAATCGGCCTTCTTCGCCAAGTCAGCAATGGTGGCATAGTCATCCGGGCTGTCCGATGGAACGGAGGTCACAACGCCGGTTCCCTTAGTTGCAGACACAGTTTCCATTGGCAGAATTCTGATAGTCTCGTGAACAGACAGAGGAGCAGAGACGCCAGTGCCAACAAAGGCGGAACCTGGGCCTTCAGCAACCAAGGGCAGCTGGTCTTGAGTTTTGGCGAAGTTGTCGCTGCTGAAGAAAATGCCTTGGAAAGCCATGTTCCAGGCTGCCCTCTTGGTCACAATGTAGTATTCCTTTTCCTTGACCTTGAAGATACCATATGTGATCTTGGGTCCCAAAAAGATGGCCGTCTGTCCGTACATGGTCTCCGGACGCAAAGTTGCGGGGATAAAGTAAACGTTGGCGTCATCCTCGATCTTGCCCTTGACGAGCTCAGCAGCCGAAGACGACCATTCCGTCACCTTGACCTTCAATGCCGTGTATTCCTGTGGTCCAATACCTTCTCCTTCTGTTCGGTCGTGGTCCATACAAGGCTGGCCGTCTTTGGGAGAATAAATCGTGTACCGGTTTCCGTACAAGATCTTTCCCTTCTCATGGAGGCGGTTCATCTGCCAGCGCACAAAGGCATCGTAGTACGGGTTTGCATCGGTCGTCACCATCTGTCTGCGCCAGTCAATCTTCGCGCCCAAGCTATCCAAGTCACGAATAGCAAGAGGTGGGAAGTATTGAAGCCAGTAGTGGGCATCGGAGAACTTGTGGATTTCCTCCAGGGGAATACCGATACTCAGCATAATCTGGCAATTCTTGTTAGCATGAATATCCTTCGGGTTCGATTCATCTTACCTGAAACTGGTACTTGGCTTTGATTGTCTTTGCGGCAGCCTTGCTCTTCTGGCCCGAGAATTTTGTCGGGTCAACAGCAGTATCCTGTGTCGGGGCAGGAGGCTGCTCCGGGACAGCCTCCTCCTCTTTGTAGCCTTCAAAGTTTGTGCCGAATTTTTTGATCTCATCCTTTAGTTTGTCGGCGCATGCCAGAATCGGCATTCCCGTGCAATGGAAGCCCAAGGGGAACAGAGACCGTTTACCCTGCATCCGAGCAACACTGGTCATGAACTCAACCTTGCTAGCCGTGAAACTGTGTCCGGCGTGCAGAGTACCGTTCATGTACGGATACGCCATGGTGCCAAAGAATTTTGGATGTTTCGTACGAATCTCCTCCGGAGAAATTGAATCGGCGGGAATTTCTGACAGAGAGGGGGCGTCGACCTCGAACACCTTGTTTTCCTTCCATTGTTGCTGGTATTTCTTCTCGATTGCCTGGAGGGTGTTTCGTTTATCAAACTATGGAGTGCTGTGTTAGCCTGACGGTCTTGAAAGTTGACTAACTTTGACAACAGAAGTTTGGTTAAATGATCAGAAGCGAAAGAAAAGTGTTTCCATACGTTCTCTATCTTGAGAGTGTTTTTCGAGCTGTTGCTGGGATCCAGCGCCGCGGCGGCGGCAGCAGCAGCAGCCATGACGGAGGGTTTCTCTTGGATTGGAGGAAAGCCCTGTACTTAAAGCCTAAGTACGGTACGAGATTTCAGAAGAGAGGCCTCCTAATCAACCAGCGTCAATCCCTGCCCTGGACAATCCAAACAGGCAGTCTTGAAGGACAATGATTTTTTTGGCGGGGTTCTCTGGCGGAGCGTTTGTGCTGCCCGCCCTAACAGCGACTGCTGAATGCGCTAGTCCGAAAGGGGTTAGCCCAATACAAGCGCTTTGTATATCTGAATTACTTCAAGTTCAAGTTAAAAACTGGGGAAAAGCTGCTTTTAAGAATGGATTTGAGTCTTTCGGATCATTGAGGTACTGCAAGTTTAAAATAAGCAAGTAATAACCAGGGTCCAAGAAGGCGGTGCCGTGCCCTTGTTCTATTATTCGTATTTTAAGCCTCGATGAGTCATTCCAAGCCAATATCCCAGCATGTTAACCACCAATCAAAAATTCATTGGCAGATTGAAAGGGAAAAACTGAATGAGTACAATGGTTCTATTCCACGGCATCATTACGTTAGAGGCACTGAAACCCCCTCTTTAGCTCGCGGTCGTAATCCCTTTTATCTTGAATCTTTTTGGCTATACTATCAAAATTTAAATCCTGAGTTTTATCATATATGGGTTGAATATGGTCAGGAAAGAGGCTTGAAAAAATCAGAAAGCGCCAGTATCTGTAGTCCCGGCCAATTGGGCGTTGCTTATTGCCACAATTGGTGCATTTGACTGATGAGCTCGATCTGTCAGATATTGGATCTTACCCCAATTCTGTCTAAGCAGTTCAATCGTCTCCGGGCCAAGTTTCATCGACTTCACGGGACTGGCTCTTGGATCACTATCTATCACTAAAATGCTCCACGACCGCTCTTTGAGGCCATGTATGTATCGCTGCTATGCGCGCAGTCATACAATGTTGCGATTCGTGTTAAGAGTATTATTTTTCAAAGTCACGCCCCCCCGAAGCAGCAGTGATTGATTTTTAACACGATGGCAACCTGGGCTCTTCACGTTATTCTTCCTTTTTCCACCCGTTCCATCGTTCAAAATTCCCCGCATCGAGGTTGAACAGATCCAGCATTCTCCCCACACTCTGATTGACCAGATCCTCAACCGATGAAGGTCTAATGTAAAACGCTGGCACAGGTGGAAATATTATCGCTCCGCTCCGTGACACAGACAGCATATTTCGCAGATGAATGTCGCTCAAAGGCGTTTCTCTGGTCACTAGGACCAATTTTCGCCTCTCCTTCAGCGTCACATCTGCGGTCCGAGAAATCAAATCATCGCAGAAACCGGAACTTATCGCTGCAAGTGTCTTCATACTGCAAGGCAGGATGATCATTCCATCTGTGTGGAACGACCCACTAGATATGGGAGCTGCCATGTCACTGATATTGTAGACGTGATCAGCGAGAGCCTTGACGTTGGAAGGATGATAGTCTGTTTCGTATTTGATGGTTGATTCGGCCCATTTGGACATGATCAGGTGGGATTCGACGTGAAGATGGCGAAGGGCGACAAGTAAATTGATTGCCAGTATTGCTCCGGTAGCGCCTGTAATTGCTACCACAATCTTCTTTCGTGGCTCGCCTGCTTGGAGCTGAGTGGCGGGCATTGTCGGATTACGAGTGTCAGGAATGTGTAGCTATCGGAGCAATCAGAAATGACCATGGAACAGTATTATGTTTTGGTGCTGGCAGTTATGGAAGCGATGGCCAGGATCGAGAAGGGATTCCTTTCAATTAAATATATCCGCCTCTCTTCCTTCGTTATCCTATCGGAGCTAGAAGAGCCATTTGTCCTGCTGGAAACCATAAGTGGCGGTAGTATTCGGCTTGGGAATTGCTGCCCCGGCTGCACGGAGTGTAGTAGATTGGCTGGGGAGATAGGACAGCTTGATTTAGAGGAGATGTAGGGGGAGATAGGAAATAGTGCTGTGGATCTGGCCATAGTGTGGCAATAATAGCCGGTGTCATGATACTTGAAGTCGGTGATAAGATGTTGAGAATATAATCGGCATCAATTGATCCCGCGGCTACGATAATCCCTATCTCCCCGGTCATAGTTCACGCCATACATCGCATGATAGAGAGAACATTTGAAGCCGAAGAACGAATATATTTAGCAGGACCTTAACCAAGACGAACCAAAAACTAATTCTACTGACTGGACTTGAGCTCATCTACCCTTGCAATAAACATTGAACCTGAGAACTACTTGAAGACACCGCGAGCATTTGCTGTCATCGACCTCTTCTGTTATTCCCAGAACAAAAACATCGAAACATGTCTACAGGAAAGCTCTCTGCCGCATTATCCCTGCGCACATTCCTTGAAGAATCCAAGCTAGAGGGAGATGTTGTGGAAATTGATCTGGAAGTGGATCCCCATCTCGAGTCCGGTGCCATCTCTCGCCGTGCATACGAAACAGGTAGTCCAATGCCGCTCATCAACAACCCCAAGAGAAAAGTCGGCCCAGAAGGTCTCTTCCGCATCCTCGGTGCTCCAGTGGGCGTCCGATACGATCAAGCAACTAGATACGCTCGTTTCGCGAAGTCTGTTGGGCTTCCTTCCAACGCAACTGGACATGACATTATCCAGAAGCTCCTAGCCTCCAAAAAAGCCGACCCTATCCCATCTGTTCGAGTTTATGATGCACCGCTCAAGGAGCACAAGATCTTTGGTGATGAAATTGACCTTCTCAAGCTGCCAGTTCCGCAGAATCACGCAAGCGACGGAGGGAGATATTTTCTCACATACGGGCTACACAGCGTTCAAACTCCGGATGGGAAATGGGTGAACTGGGCTATCACCCGTTGCATGGTGATCGGTAAACGGCAATTGACCGGCCTCGTGGACGTGAAGCAGGACATTGGGGCCATCTGGGCGATGTGGAAGGCTCAGGGAAAGGACACACCCTGGGCTTGCGCCCTTGGCGTGCCGCCAGCAGCCGTAAGCTCTATTCTATTCTATTTTTTTTTTATTATATACATAAATTTATGTATTCCATGTCAGCGCCATACTGCATCTATACAGAACGCTAACATCTCAAAAATTCCAAGGCCGTGGCTAGTGGTATGCCACTCCCTAAATTCGTGAACGAGCCGGATTATGTCGGTGCTATCACAGGAACTCCTATAGAGGTCATTAAGTGTGAAACAAATGATCTTGTAGTTCCGGCTCAGTCCGAGGTAGTTCTTGAAGGAATTATCTCGGCGAACGAGACGGCTGTTGAAGGGCCCATGGGAGAATATCATGGTTTTCTTTTCCCAACCAAGAAATCGTCCCAGCCTGTAATGACGGTGAACGCAATTACCTATCGTAGCAATCCTATCGTTCCGATCAGTGTCGCAGGTCGTGCTCCAGACGAAACTCATACTGTTTGGGCCTTGTCAATCTGTGCTGAAATTCTCGACTTGTTGCAGCAGGAAGACCTACCAATCACCAAGGCCTGGTGCCCTTACGAGTCCCAGGCCATCTGGTACGTGGTCCAGGTCGATCGGAAGAGGCTTGTGGAGATGAAGACCACTCCGGAGACATTCTGCCGCCAAATTGGGGAGATCATTTTTTCCTCTAAGCCTGGTCGATTTGTGCCAAAGATCTTTGTTGTTGGCGACAATATCGATCCTAGTGACTTGCATGAAGTCGTCTGGGCTGAAGCGACCAAGTCCCAGCCACAAGCCAGCGACTTCTTCTTCGTGGGCAACTATCCAACCTATGACCTAGTACCATACGCCACTCACGGCTTTAACCCTCGTGAGCCGCAAGCCAAGGTCGTCAGGTTGTGCATGTTGCCTGAGGAATTCGAGACTTTGGACCGGTCGTGGATTGAAGCTTCTTTCCGTGCATCTTATCCCGAAGAAGTCAAGAAGAAAGTCCAGGATAACTGGCATGCATACGGGTATGAGGAACGTCCTGTAAATATCTAAGATTCTTACTCCTAGGACCGTTACATGTAACATTGAAACTATGCTATCGGGTCTCTATGTCAACTGCCTCTATTTTGCTACTGTACCGCAATTCGATAGAAATACACATCTCAAGAACTATGCAATGGCCTCACTGGCTTATTTTAGAATTAGTGCATACTGCATCTCTCAGAACCGATAGAATTATCTCCTTATCTCTGTATAGTAAACGAAGCACGCTCAGAATGCCACCGTCGTAACACATTAAGAACAACTCCCAAGATCTGATAACGCTTCAACAGCGGGATCCAGCTAGAACATACATCACGACATCTCAATGGAACACCTCAATACTAGCACATAATAGTATTTGTAAAGTCGACATAGTTATTGGATTTTGAAGCTGCGTATTGTATGGGATTTGGGGGGTGGAAACCCGCCTGGGAAATACGTTAAGTGTTGGTGCCTCATATGCCATAGGCTATCTGTCCAAATGACCTTTGGTCTTTGGGTGCAGTGGCCGATATTAAGTAAAGATATCGCACCACATGAGGCTAAGATTTTTTCGGTCGTGCGGATATTCATCAAGTTCAACTAATTGATCATATTGCCTACTGCTAGACTTTTCTATACTACTCAGGCTACCGTAGCCACCTCCCGACTGCCTACAGTTAACCCATCGGAGTTTCCCAATCTTAGATATCTCGTGCTGCATATTTCCCAGCAAGCCGACCGAATGTAAGACATCTAAGAGCACTGTTGCATGGTGGATCTAAAGTGAATTAATTGTCAGTACATAGGAGGAACACACCGTTGGAGATCTACTCAGGGTGTCAAATTCGGAGGCAACCTTACTCTTTTAGTTTGTCAGTTTATTTGCTTCAATGACAGAAAATCAAGTAAGGCTTACCTCGTTGTAATACAGCCCGCTGAGTTCACCGGCGCAGTAAAGTCCTGAGTGCGACGTGTCGTGTCAGTAAGTTTCACATGTTCACGCGAATATTTAATGGATTTCCCCATCAAAAGGGATATTGAGAATTATACCTGGAATAGGAGTACCCGTCGTGGAGAGCACACGGGAATCAAGATCGACCTTCAGTCCTCCAAAAGTGAACACAATCTTTGCTGTTAGAGGATAACTAAACGCCCATCAGTATCGGTGGCAATGCAGCAAAGTATATGATCTGAAAAGTCCATTACCCATAGAAAGGAGCCACTTTAATCGGAGCGGCCCAGTTTGTTTTATTAGGAGCAAGGCCGAAGGTGCTCTTGCCATCAAGAGCCATAGGGTTGAATTCTTTGCCATTGATCCTGCAATCAAAAATTAGTATATGGCTCTAACCTTAGCTGTATATGACCTACGAAGCATTGTATTCATCCACTGTCTTCTTCAGTTCTTGAGGAACGAGGCCGAGTTTAACAGCAAGATCTTCAATCGTATCGCCCTTCTCTGGGTCAAGGTCAGTGGTATCATATACCCAACCTGGTCGGAATCGGTCCATAATTGGAGCGTCGGTAATACTTGGAGACGATTTAGACGTGTCATTTGCAGAATGAAATTGTCAAGCTCACAAATATGCTTTTTGATTTTGGTCTGTGATTCATGTTAGCAGTGTATACTCGCATTTCTGACCAACCTCGCCACTTACCGCGCCATGTCTCATAAGCAATGACTTCGCAAGTAGCGAACAGCCTGCACTTGTCAGTTTGAAATTTGGAAAAAGCCAGAAAGGGGACATACGATCGATTCCCTTCATCATAAAACCGCTTGGAATGTCTAAAACAGATGATGTGAGTCTTTATCCATCCCTTTTTTCTCTCGGATTTTTGGAGCATACTCATTCACAACAATACCAAAACTGTGGCCCCAGACCGTTGCCTCTGGCTTTGAAGAGCGAGTATCAACAAGCTCACACTATCATGATTTTAGTGAGTCTTTATGACATCTCCGTTGGAGTAACTTACGTGCAGGCCATGGAAGGAGCCCGCTGTTGCGGCACCAACTTGCATGCCCATCTTGAGGCCAAAACCTGTGTTATATTTGAGACCAGGGGCTACCAACCCAAGATGCTCGGTTCTAGGTCCAACGTATCGGCTCAACCTACCATGTTTTTTTTATTAGATGCATCTTGTCGAACAAGTCCTGATGACACTCACATTTCGTGGTTACCCTCAAAGCCACCGCATGATAGCATGACTTGCTCACCAAGCACTTTCGCGAAGCGGCCGTCGTTCTTTCGGACTCTGACACCACAAATGGTACCATCGTCTTGGGTCAGGAGTTCCTCCGCATTTGTCTCCCACATAATGTCCACGTTCGGGAAAGAAAGTATGTGCTTGAAAAGTTTGAGAATTATGGCATAGCCACCACCCTGTTTGTAGTAATTAGATATTGGCTGATATAATAATCATTTTTCGAGGATGCGTACTTCTCCTTTGGCGAAATTCTGGCCTACAATTTTTTTTTATTTTTTTAAGCATTTGACATAGCCTGAAGTTACATTTCTCAGACAGCTTACCTGTATTGAATCCGAGGTAGACATTTCTCTCATCTTGGTGTTGAATTACGATTCCGTCTACCACATGTCAGTGCCAGTCCGAGCAGATGAAGAGCTTCCGAATCTGATTACGGTCCAAAAGAAACTTCACTGTGTTGGGAACTTCTGCTTCAAGTTTCTCGCAGTATGCTTGATCAGCAAGCCCGTTACTGCCACAATTATTAGAGAGTGTGATATAATGATATTTGGCCCAGCGGGAATGCTAACCTGACAAGCTAGACACTAGTGAGTCGCGAAGAAGATGAACGTCATTATTATTGGCTTACCTTCATCTCATGCTTGAAGTGGCTATCAAACTTGTTGTCTGCACAACATCTCAGTAATTTGTACTTCCAAGTAGTAATTATCTTGCAACACACTCTTGTCCAGCCGAAAGAAGGCAGGTGTCCACCTGGACGAGCTTTGTAAGCACACATTTATCTCAATTATAACCAAGACTTGGGAAGCTGTTACCTACTAGCACCACATCGCTCTCCATCTTTACCGGCCTCTATCAGGGCGACTTTGGTGGCCTTTCCCTTGATCTTGGTATCTTCAAGGAAGTTTAGAGCGGTCATACACCCCTAAAAAGAATTCTTATTAATACCTTTGTCGCAAGACATTACTTGTCAAGCTTACAGCAAAACCAGAGCCAACCACAATAAGGTCATACACCGGGGCGGAATTCGAAGGACCATGGGCAGGTGAATTGATAGTCGACATGACGAGGTCTTTTGGAATTACTGATATGTAGGTCTGTAGGTCTCCACAACAAAGAGATTAGTGAAAGGGGGATTGTTTTGGGTGAATGTGAATTGCGAACGCGATGGTCTTTCTGCCTTATTTATCTCTTCTGTTTGGAATGTAAAAGACATAGAAGTCGCCATCTCCAGCCCTAATTATTGACCATACTTAGTAATCAACGCGGGACCTAACTCCCCGAGTTTCTTGCTCCCGATCTCCCCGTCGGAACTACTACCCGCGGGAAACTTTTGAAGGTATCCAGCTTCATTCCCCCACCCACACCATAAATTCTTCGTATGAAGCCATTGGACAGCATATCCCGGCTGCGGGCGCGCCTCCAGGGTCGGAAATCTCGTACACAGCGCCTTATAACCACCTAGAGAACGAGCAAGAAGCATTGAGTAAAGCACAAGGAGAGAATCGAGGCCGAGGACATTAGTATCTTACAGGCCTGGAATGATCATCTCGAGCCAACTCTTCCACGAAATCACGGGGATTCGACAGCAAGCTCTGACCTATCATACAATTCAGAAGGCATTCGCTGATCGTGGCCTTCATCCATTTAATCCAGCTCCAGTCATTGATCGTCTAGACGCTGCGAGATCGCCTACGCCTGAGCTTCACTAGTCTACTGGAAACACTCCGCCACCGCCTCAATCATCCAGTTTTCCAAGTTCCCCCACCTAAATCCGCGGCCTACGCTTTCAACTGCTTGCAAGTCACAGAAGCAGGTCGGTAGACTACGGGTCCTCAGCACTAAGTTAGGAAGATGGCACCTCCAAGCTGGCTTTTGACCCGTAAATCGGGTACGGAGAGGGCTGAAACTACAGAGACACTAAGCAGATTACCACAAGATTCTGAGTGACACTTCATACATGATTATCTATAGTGGTGGGTGGAAGATTGAAGCTGAACGCCTTCAAAAGTTACGTTGGGCGCTGTTTGATATGACGCTGGTGCATCTCAGGAACCAGGCCGAACCATCGTAATTAATCCCGAGGTATCTATACGAAGAATCAATCAACTTGTTTTTCTAGTTGTTTTTATATGGCCTCGACTTTCTCTCCGAATAGAACATAATGCATACCTCTCGCCTATACCTGTGGGTACTACTACTGTATTATTAGTATATTACCATCTGTATGGATACCCGTATCCGAAGGGCTCCGAGTCCCATGTGGGACACAGAGGCGTGGGAAAATTCACCACTGAGTCGGCTGCTCAATTTCATTTTGCTATAAGTCCTACTTAATTCCCAATGGCGTCCCCAGCATCGAGACAGAAACGGCGAAGGGTTCCCTTGGCCTGTAGCACATGTCGACAACGTAAATCTCGAGTAAGTATTACCTACGGCAGTTAGACAAATCACAGCATGCAGTCGAGAGACTCTTTGATACTTTGTGGTGATAGTTGTATTGTGTACTGTTATTTGTTCTGCGTTCTCTTTTCCTCTGCTCACTGGGTCCACGCCCTTGCATATTAAAGTTCCAAAAGCAAGGGAAAAAGACATGTTACAGTTAAAAATCTAACTCCTTGTCTTCGAATAGTGCACCGGTGAAAGGCCCTGCTCTACGTGCAGGGAACTCCAAACTGAGTGCCTGTATCCAGCAGACGGATCTTCCAATAATCTTACAGGAGAAAAGAGGTATTTCCCATGCTGTCCCAACCCTTCTATGAATATTGCAATAATCCATTTAGATATATTTTACAGATGGAGAAGAGGCTAGCCGGTATCGAAAAAAATATCGAACAGCTTTGGCAGGCACAAGGCCCAGTCACTTCGAGGGCTGTTGACAGCCACCCAACAGATGGCGTGGCCCAGGAGCACCAATCCGAGACGATCTCTGAACTTGGAGAGATAGATTCCTCAGAGAATGCTGTAGATGGAATGGGCGCAATGAATTTCACCGACGAAGAAGAGTCCGGCTTTTTCGGTATGCGTAGAAATTATGTGAAGGAAGTCGTATGGCTTGCTAACCCTAGGAAGGTCCATCATCCAATATAGCTTTCATGAGATATCTATCTCGTGCAATAGCGAAAGCAAAATCAAACAGCGAACCCCGAGTCGCGACACCTCCATCGATGCAGAAGCGTGGTGGTATGGTGAGCCTTGTTCAAGCACAAGCCCCAGTCGTCAGGCGAGAACCGATATCCGAGGACTCTATCCCACGGAGACAAGTTAATATCTATGCTCTACCATCAGAAGATCGTACCCGAATGTTGATCGAACAATACTTCGAAAAGACTGGCCAGCTACTCCCTTTCATCCATGAAATGTCTTTTTGTGAGACGTATCTCCAGATGCGGCTCAAAGGTTTCAGCAACATCCGACGAAACTGGCTCGGACTACTAAATATAATCCTTGCTATATCCACAAGTCTGTCAACGAAAGATGAACTTACACCGGAAGAACGTATTCAAGAATCGGACATATATTATCAAAGAGCCAACAGCCTCTGTGACAAAGATTCGAAGCGTAATGCAAGTCTTGAGATGGGTAAGCAGCATTTGATACCGACCTAAGATGCATAATTTCGCTACATGTATTTTACTGAATTGGCAATTATTAGTTCAGTACCTTTTGGTACTGGGGCAGTACCTTCAAGGGACTCAGAAATCAATCCAAGCTTGGACCACCCATGGCCTAGCTATCTCTATTGCTTACCAGATAGGTTTGCATTCGCCTGATAGAAATCACGGATATTCTCCATTGGAATATGAAATTCGCAAACGCACGTGGTTCGGCTGTGTTCTTTTGGATCGGTGAGGATTGTGAACCCCAGCCTTCATGATGGTACTCATATCACCTCAGCACTCTCAGCATGACTTTTGGTCGTCCTTGCTCGATTCCCGAATCCCATATACAGTTGGATTTGCCTTCTCGAGAAATAAGACTGCTGAGCTCTGGCTCAGATAGCAGTGGCTTGTCTCAGCTGGATGGTGCTTTCTTTACAGCCGCAATGTGAGCATCCCGGTGAGATTACTTTCTGAGTGTTGACGAAAGTTTAGCAAGTTGTATGACATATTGTATCGCGTTTTAAATTCCTGTTATGGACAAAATCTTGGTCATGAAAATTCCCTGAGCACGGCGGATTCAATGTCACATATTTTTGATGAACAGCGTCAGCTCAACAAATGGCGTACCCAGCTCGTGCCACCTCTAGGATTGCACATCCATGAGCGCTTGATGACCCCTGAAGATGTGAAAGATATGGACCCGCAGTATATGATACGCTACCGGTTTGACATTGTCCTTTCTGTGCGCTACCATAACCTGCGAATACTCCTGCATCGTCCTCGTCTTGAAAGCCTCCTAAAAACCTTTTGGCTTCCTAGTGATATGCCTGTCGAGGACAAAAAGATCTTCATGCCCATGGATCTTGCAAGCGTACATAGTTGTGTTGAATCTGCCAGTTCCATCATTGCCATGGTCCATAGCATGGCGACATCTACAGTTCGACATCACGAGTTCTTGGGCGCGTGGAACTATTCATTATACTACAGTCAGTGAAGGGTCTTCAATCGCCGTATGCTTTTGATATGAATACGAATGCTGACGGGATTCTAGCATTCAATGCGGCATTGGTAATAGTTGGCTGCATGGTAGTAGCTTGGAAAGCCCGAGATGACAGTCCTTCAACATGGGACACGGTGGGCAAGTCCAGGGGTTATATTGAGAAAGCAATTTTAGCGCTTCGCCGACTTGATTCCGGGAATCGAGTAATAGCACGATGCGTTGAATACCTTTCGCAGCTTGTCCTTATCTTGGATACTTTGAGTACGTTAAGTATTCCCTTTGATATTGGTGGCGTTAGCTTTAATGCAATTACGCTGGCAACCTACAGAAACCACCGATGTTGCAAAGCTACAATCGGCCAACGTATCTTTTTGAAATTCACCATAGCTGATAAAGTTTACATACAGCTTCGAATCGATCGCATTTAAGCAACACAGCTACTTTCAGTATGCTCTCAGAATACTCGGACGACCTTTTCACATCCGAATACATCGAAGCATTACCTCACACGCATCTAGGGAATTTTGTTATTGATCCGGATTTGGAATTTCTTAGAGACGTTTTCAATGCTGACGCGGAATGAAGCTGGAACGGTACGGGGAACCTTGCCTTGAAATACTTATTTAACTTGTATCGCACACTGACCAAGTGACCTGTCGATGATATTATATCTACAGAGTCCTATATTTTACATTTTTATGAATCCGTTGAATAAACCCCTGTTTTCGGTGAAGTAAATAGGATACATTAGCCGAATTCCACGAACTCAATGAATTGAACCTCTCATGCTAAGCATACAATCGACGTACTAACTGCATGTATCAATTGATATGCGGCGCTCCAGTAGTGCTATTGATAGGTCTTTATGGTGAGATGATTATTTGGCCTCATCGTCTCCGTCCTTTTTTCTGTTGAAATGCCATGCCACTCTTTCACTTCGGATATCTGACAAGATTTTGAAGAAATTGCAAGATGATATGCAGCGGTAACTTCAATGTTTTGGCGATGCTCATAAAGGTGCACGAAGAAATCGACTCTTCGGCTTGGATATGTGAGTTGTTCTAAGATATTATCATCATTTTCTAATGCCTACGAAAGATCAATAGACTGGTTAAGAAGTTCCAGTCGCCCTTCTGTGGAAAAAATTTGAGAACTACATGTATTGATAAGTGTAGCAAGATCAAAGAAGATGGCTATGCTGTCGGAAGGGGGTACACGATGCAAACAAAGCAAACTTGGTCTGATATAAACCCTGAGGACGAAGTGCATGCAACCAGCAACAAATCTACTGGAAGAATTTCTACGAATCCAGAACCATCCTTTAGCAGACAGATTAATGCCACCTAGGTCTAACACGAACATGGTCACGGCCACGGCCTCTAGGCTGGCCACGACCTCTGGAGCTAGGCGGCACCTGGAATCGGACTCTCACTCTGTCACTTAGCCCAGGTATCTCCTGGGCATCAGCTGTATTCTCGTATGCGCTGTAGGTCATAACCGTTAGATCGCGTAGATGGGGTGTGGAAGCCCAGTATTTTTTGAGCCACCGTTTAACTAAGATATAAAAATCGTGATCGTCCCATTCGTACTCGTCGTCTAAGGCTAGGTCTTTGGTTATGGTCAATGACTCGAGGCTCGAAGGAAGATAGTTCTCTATCCTCTTGGTTAGACTTGCGGTCCATCCTTCCATAAGAAATGTACGCGGGATAGTAAGCTTTGCCAGTTTTCTAAACCCGGTTAATCCCTTCATGGAACCTTGAATAGTCAACGGAGCTGGACCTGGTTCAGGATCATTCTCGTTTGTAGCCGAGAGGACAAGTTCAGTCAAGGTATCCTGGACGCAAGATATTGATTTGGTGATTTGCGTCAGGTCTAGAATGCGTGTGCAAAACTGTTGGTCGTAGACTTTCTCAAAATAGTACCACCTCCAATCAAGAGATTGAAGCTGATTTGTAGCTGAGAGTAACTGTTCGAGAAAAGGCTCCCGTATGTGATCTAATTTCAGCTTGCGGAGTCCTGAAGGAGGAGGATGTGTCGTTGGCCATGAGAATGTGATTGGGTTATCGACCGAGGCGGCAAAGTGCTTGATAGATGGCAAATAAAACATAGGAAGAAGATCTTCTGTATTCCTCATATTATTGTAAAACCGGAAATGATCGAGTGAAGTTTGTAGGGACACTGTTTCGAGATGACGATAATCGAGTCGTAGACCACAGCTATTTGAGGCATTGGGTTCATCAAAGATCATTGACCGAAGTACTAGACCTATAAACCGACTCTCCCAAAGGAAATCATCCTCAATTGCGAGATATGTGAGACGTAATGGTTGGGATAGTAGAACGGCAACAAATGCATCCATCGTCCCATTCCGTAGTTCCTCCAACCATATCTGGCGGTACGGGACTGTAGCCTTTGTTACAAACGCCAGGGGCTCCTCCAGTTGATCCTCTGAGATTAGGATTTTGGGAGCTCTGCTTTCAGCAAAAGGATTATGGAAATAAGATCCAACTAGAGAGACTCTCCTAACATAGGTAGCCAATTGAGGCCGGCGTAAAAGGTTGTACAACAGTGAGGTAATGGGATGAGGCCGCAATTCTTCGTGCCATGTCAACTGTATATCCGAATACAGATATGGTTCAGCGATCGTGCGCAGATCCTTATGGACAAGGGAGATATTGAGAAGATCGGTTCGAGGCAGATATGCTAGGATGGAGTCGCACACTTCTACAGGACAGCGGAGGAACGACGACATTTGATGAAGCGGGCAGAGTTGTGTGCAAAATGGAAGAAAAGATTGATCGAGATTAAAGAAAACAAAGGAAAGAGCAGATGACCGCAAGGCACCAACATTGACAACAGGGCATGGCAGACAACTTTGTTGGATTGTTGGATAATAAGGACTGACCAATCAGCCAAAGGCTTTTTGATTGAGCATGTGTGCAGCTAACATACCGAGGAAAATGGAGCTTAATAACTTCTAGTCATTTTTAATATAAATCAATATATTATTTATATAATTAAAATAGTATACTCTTTATAATGAATTAATTTCATCTATGTTTTCAGCCCTAATCATGTATAAAGCGACATCCGGAAGATTATTAAGCCGATCCCGAAGTTTGACGATTATCGCGAACTTTCCCTTCCTGTCAAGCACGGAGTCGTCCACCACCCAAGAACACTCGCTCTCTTCTTGCATTTGTCCAATCTTTGCGAAATTCTACTACGCTTCTTTCTTGTATTACTTATTTTTTTTCTCTCTGATCGATTTGCGAATTATAAGGTCTCTGGAAGACGTTTCTTCCATCCGTCAAAATGGTCAACTTATTCAAGCGAATGCGAAAGCTCAACACTGTATGTTTCAATTCTCCTTATATACAAGAAAAATAACTGACTTTTTATAAAGCGCCTCCTCAATATCCGCATTGGCACCGGAGCTGCCATCCTCCCCTCCATCAGCGCTTCATTAAAAGACCAACCTGCCGTCACTCGCATACACCTCACCTACGCACAATACACAAAGGGCGGGCACATGGGCGCCCGCCAGTTCTGGCGCCGATGCCTGCCCCGTCTCAAATACCACAACCCGGCCATCCAAATGTCCGTCAAACAGACCGAGGAACAAGAGGGTCCGGCCGCGCTCACAATCTTCTTTTCTGGATCTCCAAAGAGCAACAAGCACCACGACAGCTCGATCCAAGACAAACACGCACCTACCCCAGCCGAGGGCGAAAAGACAATTGTCATTGATACCAAGGGCAAGGACTATAAACAAATCTGGCAAAAAGTGCAAGAGGCCACGGGTGCCCAGGAAATCCCGCCAACGGCTGAAGAGCAGGAACAGTTGGCGCAGTTTAAGGAGATGGCGATCAAATCTGAAAAAGACAGAGTACGTATTGCGGCTATGCGTCAGGCGAAGAAGGATCAAGAGCGTATGCTGCAAGAGGCTAGAGGAGAGGTGGAGAAGCTTCGACAGCTGTAAGAATACCCCTATGATATATTATATGCCATGTGTACATTAGAGCAAGTTGTTTTTCTTTCTGAAATATTGAAAAAAAGTGTATCAAATTTTACATAAATAAAATGTCATAAGCTATTAGACAAACATCAGAAGAGATCTTCGTATCGTATGTCATAAACGTCACCACCAATGAATACACAAAAGACCACAAGCAAAAGAACCCAGTCATCGCTGGTAAATGGTATCTCCAAACTCCTTCGGATGCAATCCAAAAGATGCTCAATGCGAATACTCGTCACTACTTTGTGCAGACCCCCTAAACTCAAAGAAATTTTTGGCGGGTGCAAAAGTGCTTAAGCTGAACATCTCAGAAAGTAAATGACAAGGAATCCCCAAATAATACAAAGATAAAAGAGCCCATAATGAAATTCAAGCTTCGAGCTGAGGTCATGAGTGATCAGGGGTGTAGTTGGTTTCGCCGAGCATGTTCTGCCCTGCGGCAACGGTAGGAGCTGCCGTTTGTGACGAGGCGGCGGGTGGTTGGCTGGACATGGTCGGGCCTTTACCAGCAGTAGCGGCTTGAAGCCTTTGATCAAGAGCCCTCAGTGCAAGTGCTCGTCGGCGTTCGGCTTCTTCTCGCTTGGCCATGCCTCTCGCGCCTCCGCCGGAATTGTTCAAAAGTGAAGGAAGGCCGGCTTGTCCTCGAGCAATGGCGTGTTCGTTACTCGAAGCGATATCTTCGGCCGAGAAAGGAGTGATGACCTTGAGTGCCACGAGCAAGGTGTAGATATGATCGGCGACAAATGCAATGGGAGACTGCACCGCATCGGGAAAGAAGCTTGCAAAGGTAAACGTTTCGCTGGCATCGCCCTTGAGGCCTAAGCCGTCGGTTGAAGTGCCGGTGAGATCGGGCTGGTGTTTGTAGAATCGCAGGTATATCCAGCTTGTCAGAAGACCAAGCCAGGCCAGAACGAGGGCGGTATCAGTTCCGAACAAGACACCACTGATGGTGTTGGCAAGCAAGAAGATGGCGGGAAAGTGCTTCACTCGCATTTTGATGATTCCCTTGAGGATGGTGACGGTGTGTTCGGGCACCAGCTGCTTAAAGGCGACCAGGAAAGAGCCCTGGAGAGCCACGCCGCCACAGATTTGGGTGAGACTGCGAAGGACGGGATCGTCAGCGGGCATTGCGCAAGAAGTATCACAGTCATCAGGGGAAATCCAAAAAGCGTACCCTCGAAGACTGCTGCCGGTGAGAGCAGCCCAGAGCAGATAAATCGGAATGACCAGTAGGTTCGGGATGAGCGCGACGGCCAGGATGAACTTGCCAAACTCCCTGGAGCCCCATGCGCGCTCGAGGTACTTGCCGGCATAAAACAAAGTTGCCCCGTTCAGGATGACGGTGAAAATGTTCTGCTCGACAAAGGTGGCGGTGAGGAGCGACCAGGGATAGTAGTAGAACATGGACGGCACCAAGGTCAGATAGGGCACGATCGGGGTTGTCTTCTGGGCGCCGGTCGCGCTGGGCGAGACGTCAAGCTGTCTCCATCTGGCGACATTGTACAAAAAGGAGAGGGCCAGCTGGCTGATCAGCAGAATGCGCGTGGCGGGAGGGATGTTGATTCGGAGAGCCATGGTGGGCGCGATGCAGAGCGATCGAAGCAATGCGATGCAATGCGACTCGGTCGTCGAGGTCGCCGCAAGACGTTGTTGACGAGGCTGGAGAGGCAGAGAAGGGAATCAGGGATGTTCCTTAGTCAAGTCAAGCAAGCCCGCCGTCTGGTGGCTGGCGGCCTCAGGCAAGAAATCGTTGATGCCCCAGGCAACAAACTGTTCTGCCTCAGGCACCCACGCGGCACACCGCCACGGCGCGTCATTGGCTGGCGGCGGGGGCTGTTTCGTTCACCCTGCGTTGGCCTGGGATAGCCTGGGGGAGGGCAGGAGACGATTCTATTGACATCTGCCGTGTTTGTCTATCCTGCTCAATTGTTCTACGGTCGAATTGCCCACCCGGCGGGTTTGGCGATACATGGAACAAGACTTGCCTCAGGGCTAAGGCTGCAACGACGCGCTAGACCCGCCCACGCCCATTCGATCACCCACCCCCCTTCCCTTCAAAGTTCAGGCTTCTCTTCTCGTCGATGCGCCGCGCTTTCGCTCACTCACTTTCTCGCCTCGTGCTCTCCCTGCCTGCGCCCAGAAGAACGAGAAACATCAGGCTCCAGCTGCGACTCCTCCTGCGACGATCCGGCGCCCCGGACCATTGATCGGCCCAGGCCCGAGTCTGCGTGTCAAACTCAAGACTGTCAGTGACAAGAGGCTCTCTCCAATCCGGCCTAGTGAGCCCAAACCTTAGCCCACGGCGCACGCATCTCAAGCCACAGCTAGCGCCGTCCCCAAGACCTGCAATTCTTCTTCCTCCACGAGTCTCGCCCAGACCTTCGAATCCAGCCTCGAATCGCTTCCTCGCGACCGCCAGCGCTTCGCGAGTCTGCCCAGTACTTGTTTCCAAGCCAGCCTGTGCTGCTCATTCCTTTCCCTGGTCTGACCTGCTCCTCCACTAGTTCTCCTCGGTCCAACGCCGGTTCCCGTCTCGCGCGCATCAGGCGGAACTCGCGATTTTTGCCAACATCGCCGCGCGCATCTTTGAGCTTTCTTTACAGTATCACCGCAAGAGCAAAAAGAAGAAAAACCAAGACTTGCGACCTTCCGCTTCTCTCCTAACCGTGTGGAGGTTTACAGCGCGCCGTCTGGCCGGCCCGGCTTGCTTGGGCTCTGGCATGCTCAATCAACCTTCGAAATAGTCATCCAACGGTCGAGAACGCCAATGTCATCATGGATCTAACTTCTCATCACGTCAATTATTTAATATGGAGGTACGCTCTATCCATCCCCATTGAGTCTAGTTGAACAGTAACGCCTAACAACACTCCTAGGTATCTCCAGGAATCCGGTTAGTTGCCGCCCCGACTCTATCCCGGCGAGTGCACTATGTTGGAGATCTAACAAATTTGAATAGGCCATGGCGAAGCCGCTGTGATGCTACAACGAGCATGGCTCGCTAACCCGCAGACTTTACCTTTCGCTTCCCATATCAAAACCCATGCGCTCGTCTCATTGGTACAAAAGGGCCTGCAATACCACGAAATAGAGCAGTCCCTCGATCAGGTACGTCTTCCGGATTCTGTATGCAGATCATGTTCTTGTTCTTACATTCATTCCAGGAGGGAAACCCAGTCCCCTTTACACCGTCCAAGTATTTCTTTGGCCCAACCCCACTGGACACGGAGTCGCTCAAAACCCGCGACCATTATATTCAACCACAACCCATTCCCAGTGCTGATACGGTAGCAACACCGTCGCCAGCCGGCAGGCCCGTTCGCGACACTTCCGCTGTGAATGGCCATCTAGGTACCGAACATACATTACCGGCGCTCAATGTGAAGAAGAGTCGCAAATCCGAGCGGTCTGAGGCCGTAGTTAACGGGGATGATGGCGCAATGGAAATTGATTCGAACGGCACAACAAACGAACGAATATCTGGTACCCCGGCAGTGAAATCTCCGTCGCCGGGGGACACTATTGACGCAAATGGGGATGTAGACATGGATATCGATGCGGCCGCAGAAACAGAGCTCGAAGCCCATGAAGGCCCCACGCACACGCTGGCCACAGGGCGAAGCGTCGGCGTGCAGATTGCCCCCGCCAAAGCCGCCGACCTGACCTCCAACACCTCGATTATCGACTTGGATGTTCCCCGTGATGATCACGTGATGCGATGCGCATGGCGCCCACATGACCCTTCGATGTTTGCCGCATCTGGCGATTCATTTTGTCACCTTTGGAAAATTCCTTCCCAGACTGCTCCCGAAGGTACTTCGCCGACTTGCGAGAAAATATATGACAGCAAAGGTGATGGCAGCTGGGTTACTGCTCTGTCTTGGGAGCCCTCGGGCCGGAAACTAGCGGTTGCGACCTACAACGAGAGACGCTCGTCAATACAAATGTACGATAATAGCGGGAATGTGGTGGACCTGCTCCCGACAGCTCCGGGGATGATCAACGGGTTGCATTGGGCTCCCAGCAGTCCATATATGGTGGTGGTTGCCTCCAACGGCCAAAACTCCGAGCTTTCTCTATGGGACGATTCGATTAAGCCTGAAGAATACCCGCCGTACCAAGCAATCGAAGGATTGGTTCATGATATGACCTGGGCCGGCAACAATCAGGTCTTTGTCTCGGGTGAGGGGCTGGTGTGGCAATGTGAAATCGACTCCAGCATCCACATCGTGAACAAATTCCAATCTCGCAATTCCACCACAGAATGGTCGTTTGTACGGGGTGCAAAGAGAGGCGGTTCTGCGGTAGCTGTCGCGGCAGCTTCTTCAGCCGCCACCATTTGGATTCCGACACATGACATTCTTGTCGAAGATGCGCATCGTGCAGCCATCACAGCAATTGAACCGCAGCCAGAGTCTCATGATCAGCAGGGACAGGCTTCCACTTCGTTTGTATTTGCTTCTGCTTCGGTCGACGACACCGTTAAGATCTGGGAGGTTAATCTCGAAACAGAGAACATCACATGCCTCCACACTTTATTCCTCTCTCCCGGGGTGCCTGCTTTGGCTCTAGCATTTTCACCTGATGGATACGCCGTCTCTGCAGCTAGTACGGACAAACTGTTTATATGGAACACAGAGCGCGGCAACGAGCCCCTGGCTACGTGGATGGCTCCAGCTACACCGGAAGTGAAAGAGGAGGGCTTGGAGAAAGCAACAAACGGGGCTAACGGGTCCCAGGCTACTGCATACCGTAGTCTTGCGTGGGATACAAATGGGAAGAAGCTTATCATGGGGTACGAGAAGAAGGTATGTCTATTTTTTTCTCTTTCTTTCTTCTTTTTCAATGTAGCCAATGCTAATCTTACATTGCAGATGGCAATCATAAGCCCCCAAGGAAGAGTCACGAACACAATCGAATGATTCCTGCATTATGCAGTTTGGCTTCCAAAGTCGCAATTTTAGAAGCGGCTCAACGTTATACATATCAGTTTTCAACCGACGTCACCGCCAGTCCACATTAATTGCGACTGGCCTGCATTTTTGAAAGACCAGACGGGATCTGGTTCAGCCGACACTCCCAGGCTTCCGCCCACTTCCGCCCACTTCTTACACAGGGGGCCTTTTTTTGTACGCTATGCTTGACTTGGTTGAACTGCTACTTTTTTTTAGAGGCCGACGTTTGCTTTTTATACCTTCAGCGGGTGGGCTTGAAAACGGATGCCAACCGAGACTAGGTGTTTTTCTCAGGCGCAGGTGGTGAATGCGGGGTTTGTTTCGCATACCAGGAGGTGTTTTTTCTTTGTCTTTTGCTTTTATTTTCTTGCTTTTTTCTTTCTCTGGAGCAGACGGCGGCACGAATCTACCTATATACCAACACAGCACGACGGGACGAGTTGGACTTGGGTTTGATACACTTCCAACCTCTGAGGGTTATATGGAACGCTGAAGACACTCGTTAAGTCGACGAACCAGGAGGAAGCTTTGATGATCAGCAGCATGGGGACGTGAACATATGGGATTATTTATACTCCATTTCAGGTGACTTGTGTCGGACAACCTGTATTTTTAAATTAATTTGACATTGAAATACGTCAAAACTTGACAATACTGCATGTATTCTTTTGAAATAGCGAAAGCCGGTTTCTGGGGCTAGGGCTGGTTGAACCGTCGTTCTCGTCGCGATTTTCGCCTTCGAGCACGCACGCGAAACCCTTCTTCTACATCATTCCATCCGCGCATCCACGCCGAGATGCCGTCCAGCAGCGTATCGAAATCGTTCTCATCCTCGGCTTCCATGGGTGCATGCTGTTTTTTCCGTTTCCACCTGCTTCGTGACTGTGACTGAGTTGGAGAGGAAGAAGAGACGACAGAAATATCTCGCTGGCGCTGCCATCGGCCAATCCAGCTTTCCAGCCCTCGGACCGTGCCCCGAAGACCCTCGAGCTCAATGGTATCTTCGACTATATCGGATTGTCTAATTGCAACAACATGTCAGCTAGGGTTTGGTTTTTGGGGGGGTTGTTCTTACAGTTCATGTGTCTCGTGATCCAGTTCAATAATCCGCTGCGCCATGCCCTCACACTTGCTGGTGAAAAGATCATGGATATGACAAGCCTCGACGCGGCGCTGCTGCAGCTCGGCATTGACAGTCGACAGCTCTTCGAGAAGCGCTGTCAGGTCTTTCAATGTTACGGTCTGATCTACCGCAACCGCATCTTTGCGCCGGTGGTGACCAGTAGAAGTCGGCGTAACGGACCGGGCTTCAGCAGTCGGTGTAGTAGGAGTACTGCCTGCACTCCTCATCGGCCGGTTCTTGGCTATTTCGCGAGTAATCCGCGGTCGCGGGTCCAGCAATTGCGCCTCCAGCCCATCTAGGTATTTTTCCACTGCGGCGCGCCCGTCTCCATCTAGAGTCTGGAACGAGTCCTGTGCGGCGGCGAGTTGCGCAATGCGCGCGAGGCGGGTTTCGAGCGCATCATTGTTGACTGTTTCATCATCATGCGCCAGTTGTTCATGTTCCTGTGGAAAAGGTGGAGAGTCATCGGTCCGACCGGATTCGCTGACGACGTCGATTGCAGAGTCGGTGAATGACAGAGATAGCCGGTGGTGGTGTCGTTGCGACGGTGGAGATGTCGCCATGTTTTTTGAGGCACGTGGAGATAAAATTATAGATACCCCGGAAGACCTGGTTGTGTGGAGTCGATAAAGACTATGCAGCAAGTACGATAGAATAATTATGAATAACCCATCTCTGTTTGTCTGTGATTGTATTGACACTGAAAATACTAGTGAACAGCTCGAGTGTTCAGACGTTGAGTTGGAGACGTCGCAGGCGGGAGGACTCGCAAAGCGGGGCCGGGCTACGAGAGATGACAGCCATGGATGTCAGCCCAGCCACTCAATTACCTACGTATTAATGGAGAGGTTATAATAATTGAGTTTAGAGAAGGAAATATCCAATAGCAGAATTATTATTAATCCAGATTGGTCTGCACCACCTAGCGCGGATTTACGTACATACGAACTGTATATACAATAATAGGGTTTGCATACAGAGTACGCAGCAGGCTGTATATACGCAGTATTATGCGTACTGAAATATACTAGATTGTATCTGCTCACCCCTGCATCGTTCCAGATGTCGTCGTTTGCACGGTTTTTGCCGGTTTATGCTTAACTCCAGTATATTGATTACTATATGATATACGCACAGCGTATCTGCAGTCGCAGCGCTAGACCAAACTGGGAATTTGGAGAGAAAACGCAGTGGGGCAGGCGATGGTGCGGTGAGTCAAGCACTTTCAGTCTCGGCTTACTCCAGCTGGATCAGCTTGGAATTGCGCCGAATTGTCACAATTGCGAAATAGTCTGTGGTGTTATTTCTGTCAGCCAAATCCTCACCTCCTTTTCTTCACGCATTGGAAGCCGACGCGAGCCTGGTCAACCCTACGCAACCCCCGCCATCCCACTGTCCACCGTCCACTGTCATAGATATTCAAATCAATCGACAAGCACAACATGCCGGTGCCTGTGAGTACTCTGCTCTTTAATTCTTACTGCCAATGCTCAAACTGACACACTCAGGCAACAGTCGTGCCGTCGCTCGACGTTGCACAGGAAGTGTTTGCCAAATCGCAAAATTCCCAATATCCCCCGAATGTGCTTCCCTTGACCGCCTCGATTCCTGCCGATCTCCTCACGCCGACTGTTGCATATCTGAAGATTGCTGCCAAGTGCGTACGCCCATTTATATACATTTCTCGCTGGGTTGTTTTCTCTAACAGCGTGGTAGATCGAAATTGTCGTTTTTATATGAGAGTGCCGCGACCACCGAGACAATAGGACGATATAGCTTTGTCGGCGCAGGTACATACCTTCTCCCTCAATACGTATGTCTTTATATGATACTCAATTGTTTGCAGACCCCAGAAAAGTCATCAAAACCGGCCTCGGCCACGGCCCCGAGTGCGACCCCCTCCCCCTCCTCGAAAAGGAACTGTCCGAAGTCCGCAGTGCGACGATACCAGGACTCAAACTTCCCCCCCTGACCGGCGGCGCCATTGGATATGTTGGATACGATTGTGTGCGATACTTTGAGCCCACCACGGCTCGCCCGCTCAAGGACGTACTCGGAGTCCCCGAATCCCTCTTTATGCTCTTCGATACCATTGTTGCGTTTGACCACTTTTTCCAAGTCATCAAAGTCATCACTTATATCCCCATCACCGCTGGAGGCGCTCAGCTAGAGGAGGCGTACCGAAAGGGCCAAGAAGTTATTCAAGAGAAAATCAACATTCTACTACACCCAGATATCCCGCTCCCGCCGCAGGGCCCGATTCTGCAAAACCAGGAGTATAAATCGAATATCGGCCAAGCCGGCTACGAAGGCCATGTGACAAAGCTAAAGGAGCACATCAAGGTCGGAGACATTTTTCAGACTGTGCCGTCGCAAAGACTGGCTCGTCCGACCTCTCTTCACCCATTCAACCTATTCCGACATCTCCGCTCCGTCAACCCTTCGCCGTATCTGTTCTTTATCGACTGCGGCGATTTCCAGCTCGTCGGTGCCAGTCCAGAGCTTTTGGTCAAGGAAGAAAATGGCCGCATCATCACTCACCCAATTGCTGGCACCGTCAAGCGAGGCAAGACATCCGAGGAAGACGACGCCCTGGCCGCCGAGCTGCGAGGCAGCTTGAAGGACCGCGCCGAGCACGTCATGCTTGTGGACTTGGCTAGAAACGACGTGAACCGAGTGTGCGATCCCATCACCACGCAGGTCGACAGACTGATGGTTGTCGAACGCTTCTCTCACGTGCAACATCTCGTCTCGCAAGTCTCCGGTGTTTTGCGTCCGGAAAAGACACGGTTCGACGCCTTTCGCTCCATTTTCCCCGCCGGTACTGTCTCTGGTGCACCCAAGGTGCGCGCCATGCAGCTGATTGCTGAGCTGGAAGGCGAGAAACGCGGCGTCTACGCCGGCGCGGTGGGCTACTTTGGCTACGACAGGTCCAGCGCGGACGGATCCAGCGAGATTGCAGGCGACATGGATACCTGCATTGCCCTGCGCACGATGCTGCTCAAGGACGGCATTGCGTACCTGCAGGCCGGGGGCGGTATTGTCTTTGACTCTGATGAATATGACGAGTATGTCGAGACTTTGAACAAGCTGGGTGCCAATATTGCATGCATCAAGGGTGCAGAGGAGAAATATTTGCAGTTGGAAAGGGAGGCTGCGGCTGCCGGGCAATAATCAATATCATTACATGCGTTCTAAAAAAAATATATATATTTCTATGTTTATATTACATGACATCTGGAACTTTTTTTTCAAATACTATGCTACAGTCTCGATAAACGACAACAGACTGTCGAGCAGTGTAGTTTTTTGGAGTCGCTGATTGGAGCATGCATACTGCTCTGTAGGAAACCATTCCTCGACGCTGTCTTCCCCCTTGAGAAGCATCTCTGCAACAGCTTTCCCTGTGAGCCAGCAGTACGCCATGCCATGCCCACAGAATCCTGCAGCCACCCATTCAGTCGACGCCTTTCGTCCAGAAATCTCGTCGGGCACTCTTCCCACTATGGGGCCTTCGTCCACTGTATACCCCATAACCCCCGTCCACTTGTCCAGAACTCGAGCCCCCTTGCCGCCGCGAAGCCGTTCCTCGAGCGCCGTCTCGACTGCTTTGAGAGCTTCTTCACTCTGAAGATCATCTCGCACATTCCCGATATCCGCATCGTTAACCGTCACATTCCCGGACAACAGAGCCTTGAGCAAACCCCCGCCAATATAAATATCGCCCGAGTCGGCAACCGGCGACTGCGTGATGTAATCATAACCAGGAGCATAATGCAAAAGCCACGAATACCGATCCCCAACCCGCGGGAATTCGGCTGGTGCAGCTTGTCGCGTCATCTGCCCGCGGATCGGGAACAGCTTACCCCTAAGGCCTGGAAGGAGATGGCCAGCGTGGGCGTTTGTGCAGTGGATAACGTGTTTTGTGTGGATCTCTCCTCGCGCCGTTTTGACCAGAGACATTATTGGGGCAGAGGAGGTAGTAAGGGTGGTTATGCTCTCGACGGGCGTGTGTGTTTCAAGGGTGAGGTTTGGGTATTTGGTAAAAATCTGGCTTGTGACTGCGCCCACGAGTCTGTATGGCCATAGTGCGCCGGCTGGGCCAGTCATGCATCCTACTGCGTTGACTGTGCCGAATTTCTGCATTGCTCATTAGACGGATTGATACATATATAAAAAGTGGTCTCACCTCGTTGATATCATCTCCTTCAAACACAAGCCAAGTATCTTTTTCGTCTGGAAAATCCGCCAGATACTCGGCCAGCTTCTCCTTCATGCCGTCAAAAACTTCCTGATCATAATAAACATCCAACCCATTCACACGCCGCGCAACTGCGGAAGAAGACGCCTCTGCTCCCAAACTCGCACTCAGCTCCAACAACGCATCCAGCTGCGCCAGACGGAACCTGACAATCTTCCCAGCACCTTTTTTTCCATGCAGCTCCTTCAGCTCCGGATAATCCACATACGGCACTTCCTTACAATGCCCGCCATTCCGCCCCGTCGCCCCCGAGGTCAGCGCGCGTGCCTCGAGGATGCTGATGGAGAGAGTGGGATGTTGCTGGAGTAAATGATACGCAGTGCTCACGCCCGTAATGCCTGACCCGATAATCACAATGTCGGCTGTGGCGGGCAGAGTTGGGGATTGGTGGTTGGCGAGTGAGTGGGCTGGGCTTTGCCAGTATGAGGCTGTGGGGTTGGGCACTGGGAGGCCGGGGTCTTGCGATGCTTTGGTGGCGAGGGCGGCACAGAGAAGAGAGATTTGTTCTGGGGTCATGTTGTTTGTTTGTGCGTAGTTGACATTTCGAGGTCGAAAGTAGTGAGATAGATAAGAGTTGACGATGAATGGTGGTGCAGTCAACTGTTACCCCGCCTGGTCGTGTTCAGGAATTAATGCCAGTTTGGGCAAGGGATAGAATCATTGATTATGTGGATTGATCTGGAATTAAGAGGCTTTTGTTTATGTCAATTGATATCGTCTACGTCATTGATTTCAATAATGAATAACAAGCCTACTGCCCTTCTATAAAGACCGGAGCAGTCTTGGATATTGGCTTATTTCAAGGTACGTACCTATATAACAAATATGTGCGACGCTAGGCGGCTCAGTGTCACGCCGCTTTATGCTCACCCTGGCTCGGGGATAGCTCCCAGATAGGTATTTTTTAGACTTTGGGCTGTAGAACCCATTTTTTATATGTTTATAGCTGTATAAAGAAAGCTCTAAGTCCCGTATATCAAAAAGGAGTGGAAATTGCCATCAAAATCCCGAGATTTTATTGGGAAATACTGGCTAATCTTATACTGCCTATTAGCAGAAGATACAAGTAGGAGCAGAGTAAATATTAAACTTATATTAAAACAGTCTCTTCGTCTAGAAAATGCTAGATAAATAATAACTAAATAAGAATATAGTAAGAGTTGATGCCTCAGGTGGGGGTGTACATTTTACGACGCCGCCCCGCACCCTCACTTGCAATTCTCCAGATACAACAGCCATGAATATAGACCATTCAATCTCGGCTGTCGAGTGCAGCCGCTTGCCCTTGCTCCCTCTAGAAATACTCACGTATATTTTTGACTTTCTGCCTAACCGCGATCTCAAAAGTGCGCGTCTGACCTGTAGAGGTCTCGGCAATACGGTGCACTTGCGAATCGACCGCGTCTTTATATCAGCAAATCCACGCAATGTCGAAGTCGCTAGGGCCATTGCTGATAACGAAAATTACCGCAGAGACGTCGTCGAAGTTATCTGGGACGACTCACTGCTTCAGGACGATTTTAATGGCAGTGCCGAATCTTCAGACGATTCTGACTCTCAAGACGACAGCAATGACGCCCCCCCAGGTTGGTTTAGACGCAAACTCCAGGGAAACCTAGACTACATTTTGACCGAGCGACTGGTGCCTGATGATCCCGGCCTTCCTATGCATGTAGCCAAGGCCCAGCGTGCTACTGCGCTCATGTCTGTCAAGGAGGCCTGGTCATACTACCAGACCCTTGTTCAGCAACAAAGAGCAATCCTTACTTCTGGGGATGATATATCGGCACTACATTACGCCCTAGAGCGGTTTTCATCTCTCAGACGCATCACCATTACCCCCGCCGCTCACGGGGTCCTGTTCCACCCGCTGTACGAGACACCGATGATCCGCGCATTCCCACGCGAGCTCAACTACCCGATTCCCTATGGTTGGCTGCTCACTAGCACGCCCTCCTATGAGCTCCCTGCAACAGCCCCAGGTGATACCATCGGGGGTATGTGGCGTGGGTTCCGTATCGTCATGCGCGTTCTGACCGAAGTGCAAGACCACCGCGTTACGGAGCTGGTGCTTGACAGCCAGAGCCTGATCTGCGGGATTGGCTGCCGCATCTTCGAGGGCTCCTGCAAGGAATATGAAGACCTTAAGACCTTACTTCTGCGACCAGGCTTCAGACGTCTTGACCTCGCCCTCATTGTCGGAGAAGAGGGGTATAGAGACTGGGCGTCCTTCCGTAACGGAAATCTCAGCCGAATACTGGCTGCTGCCCAAGACTTGGAGCATGTGGCTCTATCTACCACAGTTGAGATGGATCCAGTTTTCGATGCGGAGGAGGGCGGGGCCGGACATGCGAGAAATTTCATCCCGCTGAAGAACATCTTCCCAGTGGACAAGTGGCCTCGTCTACGTCATTTGAAACTGTCCCGATTCCTAGTAATGCAGGCAGACGTGGTAGAGTTACTGGCTTCTCTGCCAGAGACTTTGAGATCCGTAGAGCTGAGCTTCCTGCTATTTTTAGATCGAGGAGGGAATTACAGAGACATGTTGGACGAGATGCGAGAGAGGCTGAGCAGCTGGCGAGAGAGAGATGAGTGGGCCCGGCCAAGGGTGACGATTGGGATCGAGTTGAACCCGGGTATTGCACCTATGGGAAGAGATATATGGATTGATAAGGAGGTTGGGAAGTTTCTTTACGAGGATGGGGAGAATCCTTTTCATATAAGAAGCAAAAATAATCTTCAATTCGGCTATGGGGTGGTGAGAGATCCATTTGAGCCCGAATTTGAGCGGCCTTTTATGGACTGGGATACGATGGAGGACCTAGGATACTACGAGAAAACGACGACGCGTCCTATGAGGGGTTGAAATTTATCCATGTATCCAGAAATGAAGGAAAAGAAAAAAGAAAAGAAAACAATAACAAAGACAACTTAACTTCTTACAATAATGTAACAGTTTAACCAGATATTCATGCACGAGTGTCAAGTTTTAGCTTTCAAAACCTGAAACGGTGATTTTCATTGAAGACACGTATAATAATATATATTTACTTTCTTAGTGAAATTAAATGATAATAATACTGCAAGCCATGAGCCCTGGCATTGCCAAAACCCTAAGCATTTCCCCTTTAGGCTTTAGCGCCTTGTAGATGCGCAGAACGTCAACACCATGCCGAGCAAGAGTGGGCATCACTAAACCCGAGGGGGTGTCGTAGTGACAGGGATGGTATGCGAGGCTACTCCTACACAGACGTAGTCGCCTATGATGAGCATCGTGCATGAACTGCCAATGGCCGGATTCCAGGCGTGCAAGTTGGACACGGAGATGCTAAATTCCGATGCGACGGACGGACAACCATCTCCTGACTTCACCTGGTAGAATTTGCCGCAGTTTGACACCATGCCCGTCTGGATTGGAGAGGGAGTCACGACGCCTGTCCGCGTGCTGGCTGTAGTTGTCGTGGTGGTGGTGTTGGAGGGCAGGACGCCGACACAAACATAGTCGTCGATGATAAGCATTGTGCAAGAACTTCCTACAGCAGGATTCCAGGCATGGAAATTGGCCGCCGTAATGTTACATTTGTCTGCTATTGCATTGCACGAGTCTCCCTTGACGACCTTGTAGAAAGCATCGCAAGACGAGACCATGCCCGTCTGGATGGGAGACGGCGTGGAGATGGTGCCCGTTCCGGAGTCGTCTGGAAACGACGGTGCTTGGCCATCCGGATACCATGACACGCAGTAGTAGGTGTTTAGTGCCATCCCTGTGCAGTCGCTGCCTACACTCGGGTTCATCGCGTAGAGCTCGGCGATGGTCAGGCCAAACAATGATAGAACACTCTGACACGTATCGAACGACTGCGGTGCAAACCACTCGGTACAGTTGGCCGCCTCTCCCGGTGCGACGGGGCTGGGAGTGCTAACCGTCGCCGTCGTGGTTGTGTTCATGGGCGGCGCAATGGCCAGGCAATACGATGAGCTCGGGGCCACTGTGCAGGAGTACGCATAATTTTCTGTTATCGTGACGTTGTATAGCGTAAGGTTTTTGGACGTTGTAGCCGTCGCCGCCGCAGTAGTACTACCACCCCCATGCACGATGGCCGAAGCGATGGAAGAGGCGATGGAAGAGATAGCACTCGACGATGCCGAGTCGACCGAGCCGTCAGCGGCTGGTCCCTGGGCGAGGGACGGGTTCCAAAGGATAAAATCCTAAGAGATAGCCTGTGAGTAACAACCCTGGTAAAATAACAGGGATAATTAGAAGGTACACACCTTACGCGAGATGCCGTAGACTCTGGCTAGAGCCCAGCAGTCCGTGATAGCGCTGTTGTTTACAAAGATCTCGCTACGAAACCAAGTGTATCTGCCATCAATGTATTAGCTTCAGATGTTGGGGGCTTGGCTTGTTCATACTCAGTGCAGTCAATCCGCGTGCCGTTAGCAAGGGGGATCGTTGGTAGCGACGATGTATAGTTCTCCCAGATGTTAGCCACGTACGGCAGTGGCGTTGTGAGGGTTTGATTGATGGATCGGGTGGTCCTGGTTGTCGTCGCCGTTGACTGATATCCCGAGTACGTTGAAATGGAACCGACAGGCTCGACGCAGTAATAGTAATTGAGCCAGAGATTGGTGCAGTTACTGTTGACCTCCGGGTTGAGGAAGCGGCTACATACGGGCTCGTGTCAGTGGGGATAAAGAAATATGGTGAGAGAATGTACAATTGATCCGATGTGATACCATATGCCGTCGCAATGGTACCGCAGTCGTCTCCTGAGACCACTTTATGCCACTCTCCACAGTCCGTGTTTGACCCACCGACCGTGGGCGATGGGATGGGTCTACTGTTGTTAGATCTAAAAGAGCAAGAAAGATGGGTCAATATCCTACGCTGGGGTAGTGAAGCCGCCAGAACCGCCCGTGCTGGTAGGCAAGGTGAAGTTTCCCGAGGGATTGCTAATGCAGATGCTTGTGAGCTTTGCGAGATTCCTAAGCCAAAGATATCAGTATTTAGTAGTGTTCTTGTTATCCCACGGAGACCACATACGTGCATGCAAGGTTGATCTCTGGATTCCATGCCATGACCTGGGCATAACTAATGTTGGTGTCTAGAGAGATGCCAAAGCAGGTATCCCCAGATCTGACCGTGTAGAGTTCACAGGAGCTGCTGCTATTGCTACTGTTTGGGATATTTTCGGTGGCATTAATCCAGGGGGTATTGCTGGTAGAAGCAAGTGAAGCCTGCGTCCTTGCAAGGAGCACTAACAGCCCTCCCAGAAGCATGTAGCTCATCATGAGGCTGGTTAAAAGACGTGAAAAAAATTCAAGGCGTAGAAGTGCGTTCTGAGAGGAAAGAAAACCAAATGAGTTGGTAAGAGCAAAGGGGGCTGCTCACAGGGCATGTAAACAAGGCATAATCGTAGTCATACCAAAAAAATTATCAATAGACGCCCAAGACTCGCAAAAAAAAGACTCGTTGTGCTTCGGAAGAATTCCGTTGTCTTGCCACTAAAGCACACGGTTGTAGGTCCACACTATAGTTGCATGAGGTCGTGTTCATTCCACCATCTGCGCTGCAATATGTGCTTGCTTGTGCAGTTGTCTCAGCTCTCACAGTTGCGTGAGATCCTATTCGTTCCGTTATTTGCTCCGCAATATATTTTAAGATATTAAGGCCGATCAATTTGCAATGGCTTCTTGGCTAGCGTTTAACATGCTAGTGTATGTCTGTTCATGCATGTTGGTTCGGCTACTATAGGTGCATGAGGTGATATTTGTTCCACCGTCTGCGCCGCAAAACACGGATTTTCCCGGATTGAAAATGCTGTATACAATCTTCGCAGTAAGATGTGACCCACCCAACAGAACAAGAAAGCCAATGATATCTCTCACTAACATTTTGCCGTTGACTCTAAAAAGATTTTAGATTAACTCCAGTGCTAATGTTAGGCACCATCAGCTAGTCCGCTTGGCCCTGGTTGTCGTTTATGGATCTAGAACAAGTTGGTCAACTTGCCAAGATTTTCGGATTGAGAGATTTTCAAATCTGGAGTGCAAGCAAAGAAACACAAGTAGAAACAGGTCTGAAAAATAGGGTCACCTAGCGACTACGAACAGACCTAGCCCTGCGAGCCGTACCGACTAAACGAATCATATTGCGCGTGTTTCATCAACGATTGTTGTCCCCTGTTCGCGCTCCCAGGATGGAGTCGTCTGCGCCGCATTTTGGTAACATCCGATGTAGTCAGCGATGTCTCTGGCCTGCATGATGGCAAAACCAATCGGAGTTTCCTCGATGCCTGTGCTTGTCCTTGTGGTTATGATATATGCTTCCTTCTGTAGTCAAGCTACTCTTCTGATTTCCATCACATTTTGTCTTAATATGCTCATTTTGAATTGTGACAGTTATTCTGCACTTTTCTTCTCCCATAACTACTCATCCAGTCATGGTGTTCGCAAGGCTCCGTCTTCTGTCGTATCTTATTCTGACTGTGCCTCTCTTTTATTATATATTTTGTTTCCTGTTCCTGCAAGACACTGGTTCCTCGTCTTATGTTTCCTCGACACAGGATCATTTAGCCAAGAAGAGGGATTCACTGCATGTTGTCCCACGTCTGGCTGACACCTTGGTAGACTCAGTAACAGGCCAGCAAGGCTACAACTGCGGCCCTGACTCTCCATGCTCCAACGGTGCCTGTTGTGGAAGCAGCGGCTGGTGTGGCTACGGCTCTACATACTGCGGCGATGGGTGCACATCTAACTGCAACGCCACAGCGTCTTGCGGCAAGGATGCCTCTAACCCTGGCCAGACTTGTCCGCTCAATGTATGCTGCTCGCAATATGGTTTCTGCGGCTCTACCAGCGAATTCTGTGACTCCGGTTGCCAGTCGTACTGCACACAGCCAAAACCTTCTCCAGCTCGGTCTAACGTACAGAAAAGAGTCATTGGGTACTGGGAGGGCTGGAACTCGGAGCATCCTTGCGGTTCTATGCCTGTTGGGCAGATTCCAGCTACAATGCTTACCCACCTTAATATTGCCTTTGCCTATCTGAATAGTGATTTCCAAGTTATACCCATGCCTGGAATTGATTCAAGTGTATATCAGAATATTGGCAATATCAAGGCTCGGAATTCAAATATCAAGCTGAGCATTTCTATCGGCGGCTGGACCTTTAGTGATCCAGGCAGTACTCAGGCTATTTTTCCGACATTGGTCTCTAGTGAGGAAAATCGGGCTACTTTTATACGGAACCTTCTGGGATTTTTATCCCAGTATGGCTATGATGGAGTTGGTAAGTGATTCATCACCTTTTTACAATATAGTTGGGCTTAAATATCAATATAGATTTTGACTGGGAATATCCCGGAGCCAATGATCGAGGTGGTGGATCTCATGATGGTGTTAACTATACGGCTTTGCTTAAGGAGCTTCGAGCGGCCATCGAGGCGAGCGGCAAGGAGTATCTGGTTACATTTACGGCACCAACATCATACTGGTATCTGCAGCATTTCGATGTTGCCAACATGGTAAAGTATGTTGACTGGGTCAACTTGATGTCGTACGACCTTCATGGGGTTTGGGATTCCAGCGATCCCATTGGGAACCAGGTCTTGGCTCATACAAACCTTACAGAGATTGATCTGGCACTAGATTTGGTGAGTGAGAGTGTTGATCATAATTCACTAATTTTATCAACTTTTAAACTGACTCATGCAACCCATCATCCCATAGTTCTGGCGTGTTGATATAGATCCCTCTAAAATAGTTCTTGGTCTTGGCTTTTACGGCCGGTCCTTCACTTTGGAGGATTCATCATGTTGGCAGCCAGGTTGTGCTTTCAGTGGACCGGGCGCTGCTGGCTCTTGTACACAGACGCCTGGAATTCTATCATATAAAGGTGTGTCTGGATTCCACTCCTAGATTCTTCGCCCCAGTCCTCTCTTCGTTTTTTGCCTTTCTCTTTTCTCTTTTCGAAGGGGGGGGGGGGGGGTTCTCGTTTTACACCAATGAGAATCAAGACTGACCGGACTGTTTCTTTCCTATCAACTAGAAATCACGGATATTGTTGCCTCCACCGGTGCAACTCCGTATCTGGACACCGACGCTGGAGTCAGATATCTCGTATACAATAAAAATAGCTGGGTCTCGTGAGTCGTCTTCCCCCTAGAGGGTGATAAACTGTTTAAATTATTAATCTAATTACTTATTCCAGCTACGATGATGCCCTCACATTCCAGGCCAAGATTGAGTATGCTAATATGATGGGCCTCTCTGGAGTGATGATCTGGGCTATAGATCTCGATAACACAGCTCTGGATGCGCTCAATGCCGTGGTAGATGCTTCGGCTGTCAACGCTACCGACATGCCCTTTGACCTTGTTGATCTGGCATATTTGTTCCCTAAAGAGATGCTCCCACCATCTGACACTCCTACAAAATACGGGCTTGTAACTCTAGGACATAGCATCAATCCGGCCGATGGGGGATTTGGTTTTATGCTTGTAACTGGCGACTCATCCGCTGTCTCTTCGCTAAAGAAACGTGACGGTGAAACGGAGCCTTTTGTCTTCCTTGACTGCCCTCAAAGTGTGTGTGATCAGTCTAGAGGTAAAACAACACATACTGCCAGGGTGGCCTGCCTAAGTGATGATGTTGTTGGGTGTTTTGCCGTTATGGAACGAGGATTGGAAGGAACCGTCGTTGAGATGCCGGATAACTGTTCTCCCAAATCGTTTGCCCGAGCCATATCGCTTGAGATTTCCGACGGTAAGTTTGTTGTGTTTCCTCCTGGTGTGTGAGATCATACTTTTCCTCTTCTAATTCCCCACAGATCAGAGTGTCCCGCATGGGTTTAAACTGTCGTCACAGGTTTATGACTTCACTTTCGACTATGACATTGGGCTTGCCCGAAGAGACACAGGTAACGTTAGCGTCCGCATCGATTTGACCAACGTCCCCGGCTACTGGAAATACATTGTCGATCATCCTGGTATCCAGTCGCGGAGCCTCGAGAAGAGATTCTTTGCCCCAACAGCCGGAGACTGGGCAGATGAGTTTGGGGAGGTTTTAGATAAAAACTTGACCCATGGCCAGTCATATTATTTCGAGCAAGATCTCACCAAGGTATATTTATGGGATACGGTTGACACCTGCATTGTCGAAGGCTATGACTTTATTGAGGGATTCGGGGCTTACGTCCAGGGTGCGATGACTTCTGACATTCTCTACGGCGTGACTTTCATCGTGGGTATAACCCCAAGCCCCCCTTCATACTAGATTCGGTCAACTGACAACAAGCACATGTTAGTATACGTCGGACGATAATGGCCATCTAACCCCAGGGAACCAGGGAAGCGGTTTCATGAAAATCACTGGTGATACCTACCTGACTTTCGGAATTGGGGGAGTTGCAGATGTCGACATTACGCGGTTGAACAAGGGCAATCCTGCCAGGAGCTCAGACATACAACATTCGCTGATAACCGGCTCCAATGTCGTCGTGACTGGGGGCGATCCCTCGGCTGTTGTTTCCCCGTATTATGAGATCATCTATGAGATGGGTACGTATAACGCATCGGTTGATTCCAAGGGCACCAACTTCAGCTCGACGGCTGGGTTCAACGGTCGTATGGAGAGTGTTATCATCAGTGATTTGGGAAATTCCACTGTCCGGTGGCCAATCCAATCTGATAGCACGCTATCACGCATGGACAATATAATTGAAATCCCGACTAGTAACATTCTCTACGACACTCCTGGAGGCGGTGGGGGCATCAGCTTGGGCGTCCGAGTCAACATTGGCCTGGAACTGAAGCTTCAGAATTTACCTCAATTCCACTGGCTTGAAGAAGGCAAGGTAAATTATATATGTTGTAAAAAGATAACGGAACGCGTCGACTGATGCTATTTCCCTCAGATGTACATGTCCTACCAGACAACCTCGCAGTTCTCTTTTACTCCAGGAGATGACGAACAGGGAGGCTCCGGTAATCTGTCATGCTCAGACTATCAGATAGCGACAAGTATCACGCAAGGTGTTGAAGGAGGGTGAGTACCTACTCATATACCACGTTCAAAACCCAGCCGAGTAATTACTAATGAGCGTCTAAACAAACAGACTCAATCTGTTGGGCTTAGGCAGTGGGCAAGACCATGAATTGGTTCTGGTACTGGATCGAACCACGCCTGACAATGGAGTATGCTATCCTAATCAGGTCGGTATTGTTTTCGGGGACGATAAACGCAGCGACGACGAGTATTTCGTCCCCAGAGCCGGCGGCATAAATCATTATATGGCAGGCTTCGGCCTGGAGCCCGGTGAAATACCGAGCCCAGATGATTTCCTGAAGGGTGGCATCATTGACAACCTCAAACAAGTGTTCGACGACGGCCAAAACTTGTTGGATTGCTCAACCAAAGGTAGTTGTGTCTCTTGCGGCGAAGGAGATTTTTCATCGCAAATATGTTGCGGCTGTGCCAGCATGCCATACCAGTTTCAAAATTTCCGCGATATGACGCCCTGCGATGAGTGCGATCCATACTCAAATGACCTTGATGGTATTTGGCCATTCGGTATAAATGGTGGCTTCTTCAAGAGGGATAACGACGAGGACGAGGAAAACAATGAGCAATTCCATCATCTAGAAAAGCGGGTAACAGACAGACGGGCGAATCTGAGCCCGAAGGTAGTCAATATCTGCGGTAATAAACTAAAACTCTATCAAAACTTCGTGTACCCGTCATTCCCAAAATATTACGATGACCCTTGGGACCACACCCAAAACGGGAAATGGGAAGTTATCCCAAAATATTATGGCAATACCTCCGCCAATTGTCTCTTTTGGAATGTTGGCAAATTAACCACAGCCGATGAGACCTGGATCCCCAGCACGACTAACCCAGGCAAGATGAAGGCAGTCCGAACCGATTACCAAAGTGCGACCTCTCTCCCCCTTCCTGGTGGAATAAAAAGACAGGTTTAACTAACATTATTCAATTACAGCTGAACATGTCCTCGAAGGCCAGCTGATTGGCGATTTCTTCACCTACTGGCTAGATCAAGGACATATAAAAGGAGACACGCCCTCTAACGGTCAGGTATTCACCAAGTTCTCATGTGCGGACACACGGAGATACATTATGAACGGGAATCTAAATGCCCCGTGGAGCGGAACAGCCAGTACACCTTTTATCAAAGTCCTTGTAGGTGAACTGGGGAACTTGAACCATCTAGACCGCTTGAATATTTTTCTGGCGAGACCCAATGGCAAGAAAGGCCGTGTGAGTGTCTCTACATCCCTTCATAATTGTTTCCTATCCTGAAGCTGACGAGATACCGGGGATCATTAGCTGTTCAGTAATAAAGTGGCAACAGACTTGCCAAAGTTTACACAAATGGGTCCGGACGAACAGCTACAGGCAGCGAAGGAATTGGGCAAGTTAAGATCTTTGGCTTAAACTGAGTTGAATCTAACATCTAACCATGTACACATCTCAACAGGAATGATATTCAATTATATGAACCTTCCAGACGTGTGGAATCAGTTCTGTGCGACCTATGAAGCAATCTATGATGACTTGCAGGATTTCGACAACTGGGCCTCTGCAAATGGGCTCCAACTTTTCTCACTGTCCTATGAATGGCAATTTTATATGACAAAAACCCTCGTTTCTATAACAAATAGTGCCAGGGAGGAATACGATTCCTATGTTCAGGCGGTGTAAGAGTGTTTCTATTTTCTTATCTTTCGCATAGCTGATCAGTCTCTTCAGGACCCCGAGTCTTTGGGATACGCTTAGCAGCCCGGCAAAGCTTTTTTTCAGAGCTAAATGGACCTATAACACCATCAGCAACAAAGGTTCGTTTCGATTTCCTCGCTCGTGTACTCACCTGCCACCACCCGGGTAATCAACCGGTCAAAATATCTAGATTTGAGTTCTTTTGAAGAACTTCATCTAGTGGCTGGTTTTAGGTCCAGAATGTATTTAGATCTATAATTAGACAATACTATGTTCATTTAGGTTAGTAGCCTCTTTTTCTATGCTAATTTTCATCTAGCTAAATCCCTGTCACCTATGCTTTTAACTGCAGACAGCACCATCATTTTGTTCTAGGTCAGAATCAATGAGTAGTCTCGAGGTATGTACCCAACCTAATAAAGCGTTTTACCGATGGTGTTTATTGACCATTAAACTTTCGTGGATTGAACTATCAACTCCTGGCTACACACAGGTTTATAATATTGGTGCCTGGAAGTTCTTTTTTTTTTTTTGAATTAACATACATGTAGTCTCTGGACATACGAGTAAAATTTTCTGAAGGAAGACTCTCAACTTTATTTGTAATTGGAATGTTCAATGTTTATCAGTATACTTGACTCAAAGAAGTGAAAGATAAAATTTCTACTAAATCCTGTTCAAAAGAAAATGTTTAAGAAATAAAAATAAATTTAAAAAAACTTAAAATTTGACTTTATCACAATTTTCGCACCTAAAATAGTATAATAACATTTTAATCATAGCCAAAGTTCACACATGAATTTCAGATAGTACATCTAATATATTGACTGATCTTTAAAACTATAATTAGCATCATATTTAACAGTAACAAGCATTGGTCGGTATACACATGTAATAAATAGATAACCAGTTCAACCAGTTAACGTCCAGTCATAGGCTCGAAGCTGGACTGGAGTTTTTGGGGCCATTCGACGTAGCCGGCCGGTTCAATAGCTTCCGTCTTTCTTTTTTTGCTTTATTGCCTCACTGTCATCAATTGCGTCCCAGACAGGTTCAGCAACTTCGTGTAATAGTGTGTCGGCTGTGATCACGAAGTCCCCCTCGCCGTCTCCAGGCTCATCCAAAAACAGGGTCGTAAAGGGAATTGTTAAATCCCCCCCAAAACACGAAGTATAAAAAAAAATAGCAGCCTCAGGCACGCGCCAAGCCCGATTCGCCCGGGAGACGGGCCCGCACCGCCTTTTGTTGACTTTTGTTGACATGGGCCGTCATCGGTGCCTGAACCAGACAACATCCCTCCTGTTCGACATCGTGTACTGCAGAAGGACACGACACTGCAAACATATCGACCCTGGATATAAACCTGCTGCGAATATTTTATGTCCCCGGATCCCCTTCCTATTCTCGACGAGCCACGACCACATGACCAACCCTCCCCCCGCTTCTATTGTCAATACTCGTCAACAACAATTTATCGTCACAGTCGCATCGCAAACCTCGAATAAATAGGCTGCGCCCTGAAGAATAAGGTATGTATGCTGTTATACTTCCCTTTATTCTGCTCCTTGCCCGCGCGCGGCCTCGCCATTCCCCCTGCAGTTCCATGGGCAAGGTCACGTTTACTGTCTACTGGTTCCACCTATCGCATGCAACTCTTACTCACGCCCTGTTTCCTAGAAAACAACCTCTGGCAGCGCCTGCACTGCCTGAACCCCAAAACAATGGAGGACGGCGAACCGGATTTTTCGTCCCTGCCTTTGCCAGACCGCTTCACACACAAGGTCAGCAGCGCCAAACCCAATCTCTCGCTAACAGGAAATCACAATACTGAAATATAACGCTTCCAGATCTGGAAAGTGAGAAAAGAAGGTTACGAGGACGCCGTCAAGGAGTTTGAGAAAACCCCAGATGAATCAGCCCCCGTGTTTCGCCCTTTCTTGCAAGACTCTGGTCTGTGGAAAGGCGCAGTTGCCGACTCCAACGTTGCCGCCCAGCAAGAAGGTCTCGCTGCCTACTGCGCGTTTCTCAAATACGGCGGTACACAGGCTTGTATAAAGTAAGCTTTCTCATATAACAATGCGCTTATACATTCTAACCACCTGCAAACAGATCGCGAGGTGTCACCATCGCCCCTATCGCCGAGAAAGGTCTATCCTCGACACGTCCAGCCGCCAAAGCAAACGCGCTTGAAGCTCTCCTACTTTGTATCGAACTCGACAAGGCCGACCCCATTATCGAAGACTTACTGCCTGTTTTGTCGGCCAAGCAGCCAAAAGTTATTGCGGCAGCTTTAGCCGCCTTGACCGCGATATACCACAACTATGGATGCAAGATAGTTGACCCCAAGCCCGTTCTCAAGGCTCTGCCCAAGGTCTTTGGACATGCCGATAAGAATGTTCGTGCTGAATCGCAAAATCTGACCGTGGAACTCTACCGATGGCTGAAAGAAGCCATTAAACCTGTTTTCTGGGGTGATCTGAAACCGGTCCAGCAGCAGGATCTAGAAAAGCTGTTCGAGAAAGTTAAAGAGGAGCCATCCCCAAAACAGGAGCGCCTGACGAGGGCACAGCAAGATGCGATAGCCATTGCCCCTGTGGGTGGTGGAGACGACGGTGACCAGGATGCCGGAGAGGATTATGATGATGACGGTGTAGAGGATGATGAGCCACTCGACCTTGCAGAGCCAGTTGATGTGATGCCCAAAATCCCCAAAGACCTTCACGAGCAACTCGGATCGTCAAAGTGGAAGGACAGGAAAGAAGCCCTGGACGCGCTCTACAATGCCATCAACGTGCCTCGCATCCAAGATGGGCCGTTTGACGAGATCGTGAGAGCCTTTGCAAAGTGTATGAAGGACGCCAACGTTGCTGTTGTCACAGTCGCAGCCAACTGCATAGACTTGCTCGCCAAAGGACTGCGAGCAGGTTTCGGAAAATACCGAGCCGTGGTCATGGCCCCAATGCTGGAACGTCTAAAGGAGAAGAAGCAGTCTGTTTCTGATGCCCTGGGCCAAGCACTTGATTCAGTGTTTGCTTCCACCAACTTGTCTGACTGCCTGGAGGAGACACTTGAATTTTTGAAGCACAAGAACCCCCAGGTCAAACAGGAGACGCTCAAGTTCCTTATTAGGTGTCTTCGAACAACACGAAGTGTTCCCGCAAAGCCAGAAGTCAAGTCCATTGCTGAGGCAGGCACCAGGCTTCTTACAGAATCCAGCGAAGTGACTCGATCAGGAGGAGCGGAGGTTCTGGGAACTTTGATGAAGATCTTGGGTGAACGTGCTATGAACCCTTTCCTCGATGGCCTGGATGAGATTAGAAAGACGAAGATCAAGGAGTACTTTGAAACCGCTCAAGTCAAGGCTAAAGATCGCCCTAAGCCTATTGTTGGTCCGCCAAAAGCTGCTGCTCCGCCTGCGAAGAAGGCTGCTCCAGGTGCCAGAAAGCCAGCTCTGAAGAAAGCTGCACCTGCTGCTGCACCCCCGCCTCCTGCCCCTGAGGAAGCATCACCGCCCCCCAAGCCCAGAGCTGTGGCCAAGCCCGGGCTTGCACGGCCTGGAGGGATTCCGAAATCCGGCCTTGCCACTCCTGGTTCTGGGCTGAAGATGCAAAGACGCATTCCTGGAGTTGGTGCCCCTCAAGCATCTCCACAACGTCGTGCAGCAAGCCCGCCTCTTGATGAGCCAGCCCCGGCTCCAGCACAGCCAAAATTTGGCCTGGGACGAGGTCTTACTGGCCGTCCGATTGGAAAGCCTGCCGCAGCAGTTGACGTAGCGCCTCCAGCAGCCGCCCCCATTGTGTCTGGCCTTGCAGCTGTCGAGCGGGCTGAATTGGAGGAGCTCCGTCTTGAAAGAGACCGCCTCACGAAGATGAACGAAGAACTCAAGTCGGAAAAGACGAAACTCACCTCTCAGATCAACGAATTCCAAAACCAGAATGCACAGCTTATTGAAGACCACACTCGAGACGTCTTGAGCATCAAAGCCAAGGAAACACAACTGGTACGAGCACGCAGTGATGCCGAGACCGCGGAGCAGACGGTGCAGAAACAACAACGCGAAATTGAGCGTCTTAAGCGTGAATTGACACGAGCTGTCCGCGCGGCAGCAATCAGCCCGCCGCCCGTCATGGCAGACGGAGGGGCCGTAGAAAATGTTCCATTATCCCCAGACCTATCGGCATACAACAGCAACAGCTCACGTTCTGGTCTTGGCCTGCACACGGGGCCAAGATTTGATGGTGCCCGGCCTCGCAGCTACGTTTCGAGCCCTAGTGATGACAAGGAGAATAACGGTCTGGGATCACCGAGCCAAGACTCGAATTTCGAGCCGAATCATTTTGGCCGCAGAAAGTTCAGCCCCCCAGCCAGTTCAGGAATCTCGAGTAGAGGAAGCCCAAGCCGACCGACTGCTCGGTATGCATCTACTGGCAGCAACAATGGCGAGGAATATCAGTCGGCACCGACACGATCAACAGAGCCAGCCGAGAACTGGAAACGTGCAGCGGAGGTAACAAGTCAATTAAAAGCCAGAATCGAGCAAATGAAGGTGAGTAAATACCCTTCAGTACAGTGTTATCATCTGATCTAACATTTTTCTGCAGGCACGACAAGGTCTCTCTCGCCCTCATTGAAAAAATGAAACTGAAAAAAAAAAACAAGACAGAATATAAGAAGAGATACCCCAATGCAATGACCTTCACGAACATAATTTATTTTCTTCCCCCCTCTTATTATTCTATTTTGTAATATCCTTGCATTCAACAGACAGAATGGGTTTTGGGATCTTGTCTTTTTGGGCTGGCTGGTATAGATGGAGTGGACTGTTAACAGTGTCTTGTCTATTAAGCATGTTCTTTTTTTTATTGGCTGCATGTTATTGTTCCTGTGATATTTACATGGTCTTTCTTATGTCAATACCCATATAATTTACTGCTCTTGCTTCACTACTAGTATTCTATTTGAAAAAGTTGGTTTACTCGGAAAGAAGTACCGCCGTCTACATTTCTTTCTTCTTCATCTACTATTACTTGTCAATATTAGAAGAGAAAAGATGGCATTTCATGCGGGGTATCTGCAAATCCGAAGGAGGAAAGAAAAAAAAGTATAAAAGCGACATGAATGCCTTGAGGGGTCATGATGATCTTCAATTGTTTTGGGTTTTTTTTATGACAGCACAAGAATGAAGAAACTCCCTTGACCGACATAAAATTGACCGACCAACCAGGAAAACTCCGACGCAATAAGCGTTTGAAAAAAGATCAGAGAAACTTTTTTGTCATTTTTGTGTGTTTGGTTCATTGGTCACATTTAGATCTTGACAGCGGCCTCGGCAGCCTTGCGCTTCTTCTCCTGGCGAGCAACGGCCTTGGCGCCCATGATACCACCGCCCCAGTGGCGGCGGTTCTCCTCGTACTTGTCAGAGTAGCCCTCCTTGACGGCGGTGACGAGCTTAGAGAACTCGGACTTGTCCTCGGAGCGGACCTCGGTGATAGCGAGGACGGCAGAGGTCTTGTCAAGTTAGTAATATATTTAAACAGTATAACAGGAACAAAAACTAACCTTCTTGTGGACAACAGTTCCGAGACGAGCCTTGCCCTTGACGATGGCGTAGGGAACACCCATCTTGCGGCAGAGAGCGGGGAGGAAGACAACCAACTCAATGGGGTCGACGTCGTGAGCAATCAGGACGAGGGAGGCCTTCTTGTTCTCAACGAGACCGACAACGTGGTTGAGACCGTACTTGACGGCGTAGGGCTTCTTGGAGACATCCTCCTTCTTCTTGCCCTCGGAAACGGCGGTGGCCTCCTTGAGCAGACGCTCCTTCTTCTCAACCTTGGACTCGGGGCGGTACTTGTTGAGGAACTTGAAGGTCTGGGCGGCGGTGTTGCGGTCGAGGGTGTTGGAGAACTGCGAGATCGCAGGGGGTACCTTGAGACGGATGTTCAGGACCTTCTTCTGGCGCTGAAGGCGGACGTATTCGGGCCACTTGACGAAACGCGAAAGGTTGCGCTTGGGCTGGATGTCCTGGCCGATACCGAAGTTGCGGGAACGCTTCTCGATAAGAGGGTTCTACAGAAGAGTTAGTGAATTGTGACAATACAAAGGGAAGAAAAAAAATATTACGAACCTTGGTCTTCTTGCTGGCACCAGCCTTTCCCTGAGGGAAGGGAGCAGCGGCAACTTTCTTACCCTTTGGAGGCTGTCATTGAGAAAAGAAGAAATCAGCAAATGTGATCACTAAATGCTGCAGATCTTCTTTGAACTCTAGAGAGCGAACATGAGCCGGAGTGTTGTTAGACATTTCGGTCGCACGACAGCACCGGCGTCATGGCTCAAGCCAAATCATCACCAGTCTGCTTCTACAAAAGACTGAATGAGTCTTGTATAGAAACAAACTGGCGGAATTGCTTCGTCTACAAAAGACTTTTACATCTTTGTTGACAAGTCAAGATGATATTTCACATCTGAACCGAGAAAAAAAACCTGGTAGTTTTTTTTCTCTCCTAGAGCTCATTCGAAGGACTCGTCAAGAGTCGAAATCAAATTGTTTAGCTTACCATTTTGTCGGTTGGTCGATTATTGAGTCGGGTGCTGGGAATTGCACTTGATTGTCGGCTGGACGAAGGACAAGAGAAGGAGAAGAAAATCGAGCGAGCTCCGACGGATAAAGATGTCGTGCGCGAACAATAAGCGAAGGCAGTGGGTCAGTGGAACCAATCATGAGTAGCGTGAAATGCCAAGGCGCTAGTGATGGAGTGCATCCTATTACGGGATAGCCTTAGGGCTAGCCCTTATATGACCTCGACCTCGAGTTGGCCAATCACATCCGTTTGCATATTCTGTACTCGAGCATGACATGCCTGAAGATCCGAGACGTCAGTTTACCTGAGACCGAAAGACTTGAAACTTGAATTGTCCAATGTAGATTTTGAGTTCAAATATGCAGCAAGATATCGTCTATGCTTGATAAATAAAAGAACGCCGGAAATGCAAAGATCATATCATCCCAAACAAAGTAGCACCTAATATGTTAACCAATCACTCAATAACTCACTCAAACAGCTATCGCCATCCACCAAGGCCAGTAATGCCTGCACGACCAACAGTGCTGGCAGCATCGACAGCCTTTCTCTTCCCTCGCGTGCCTTCTTGAGCCCTGACGCCCGCCACAATCTTTTCCAGGTTCGTTTCGACAACAACACCACCGATAATCATCTCACTGAGCGTCGCATGCATTGACTCGTATCCAAAAATGAGATCCAACTCGCACACATTCTCAAACAGCCTGTCGAGCGCCTCGACAAAGACTTGTATCAGATCGATCAGCGCAAGCGGCGATTCGGTGGATGTCGAGATCATGATAAACGACAGTGTGGCATAGGTACGATATGTGATTTGCGTGGGCGCATCGGATGGGCCGCTGGATGCTTTGGAGCTTGCGCCTTGCACAAGCAGCGGTGGGAGAGGGAGGAAATTGCATGCCGACGGTGGTCGTTGTGAGACAAGGTCGTATATTTGCCTGATGAGTTTTTGTTGGATTTGGGTGTCCTTCGCTCAAGTAAGTATTTACCAGTAAATATCGCTCAAGCAAGCGAAAGCAGGTTCAGGTTTGAAGTCCCGGCGCATACATACAAGTTGTGTATAGAACTTGGTCAGGCGTGGTTCCCCATTATTGTTGAAAACCAACACAGCATTGATCATGCCGCCGGACGACAGAGCTTGAGCTCTGGCAGTGTTTCTCAGTATAAACTAACCAGTTGTTTCGATGACGCAGTGCGTAGTTTGTTGTCCGAACTGATGTCAAGGACAAGCGCGGGGAATGCGTTGGCCGCAGATTGAGGCTCGGAGGAGACTAGCGCGACGGGTGGAGCTCCTCATGGTTTAACTTTCTCGTCCATCTTCAAGATTCAACACCAACCTCCCTCAACATTTGGGTAGATTCGACCAGGATAGAACAGCCCATCATGGTAGGCCGCTCCCTGGTATGCACAGCCTGTCGAGAAAGCCTCCGCGGGGTTGTTCGCCTTCAACCGAAACGCTCATATGCCACCAAAACGCCCAAGCCGAAAGCTCCTGTGATAAGCTCCGTGAAAAGGCTCACCGATATAAATGGAGTCTACGCACCCAAGAAATTCGACAACCTAGAGCCCACCGACCTGGCAGCATACTGGGATACGATCCCCCCAACTGCCGAAGATCTTGCTTATGCCGACAAAGTCTTCAAGCGGTCGCACCACTCCCCTGTGAAGCTCTTTTCTGCGGCCAAATTTCGCACGATTCCCTTTGACTCGAACGAGCCCGAAGTCGCGTTTATAGGGCGTTCCAATGTCGGCAAAAGCTCGATTATTAACGCGCTCACCGAATCAAATATATGCTACACATCCAAGCACCCGGGAAAGACAACGGAGATGAACGCCTTTGGGATTGGGGGTACAAAGGGAGGAGAGTCCAAGATTGTACTGCTTGATATGCCTGGGTATGGAAAAGCCAGTCGCAGGGAATGGGGTATTGAAATTATGAAATATCTGCAGCAAAGAAAGCAGTATGTCTTGCATAACGACCTTTTTGAGTTTCTTGACTGACAGCTCCCTCAGACTTCGACGAACATATCTTCTCATTGACTCTCTGCACGGCCTCAAAGACACCGACAAAGAAATGCTATCCTTATTCCGCCAATATGGCATCTCGCACCAGATCATCCTATCTAAAGTCGACCGGATTCTCGCTGCCAAACTCAACAAAGGACTCAAAGACTTCACCCACAACAAACGTGAGATCAGAATCTCCAGACTCAACCAGCTCAAGAAGATCATGGACAACATGAGACCGATTATCCAGCCAGTTGGTGTTTCTGCTGGTCCGGGAAGTCTGGGGGAGATGCTTGGCTGCACCACAGTCGCAAAGCTTTCTCCCCCCAGTCAGAATTGCTTGGGTATCAGTTCTATCCGTTGGTCGATTCTCCAGGCTACCGGGCTTGCGGGGGACTTTAAGCCCGAAGCATTTAAAAGTCCGTCGCCATCTGTCAGCGAGTCTGCAGATGATAATATACAGCCCCCCAGTGTAACACCATCATTTTCATTCGATAAATAAAGCACAAGTCACAATTTTGGGTTGGGCATTCAATGTATACTAATTTTGATATGTATATTATCCTGTACTATATATAATTTGAAGATAGATATCACAACTTATCCAGTCATTGACCCGGCTTTTACGTACCATAATTAACTCATATAGCATCCATCTCTCCTCCAGCTGCAATTTGAGGCTTCAATTACTGGTATCTCGACCACTTTAGATCCCTGTAAAGTTGACAATATCTCCGAATTCCTCGAGTAGCGACTGATCAATGTTCTCTTCGACGGCTCTCTCGCTCAATTTGCAGCGTTTCACTGCGTCTTCTCTTTCTGTGACGTCATTTGAAGGGTGAAAGCTTTGTTGAGTAATCCCTTTTATTGGAGTTGGAAGTTGGGAGCTCTGTATATCTTGTGTCTGGGAGATACTCTGCCTCTCTGCCGAGTCGATCACAAATCCCGGCACAATGTCTGAAGTCGGACATACTGGATATGATGATGATCTCTTGGTATCATCAAAGTTATGTTCATAAAACCCGAAATCAGGGTCCATGCCCTTAATTGTACCGTCAGTTCCGGCATCCTCTACAGCTGGACCGTATCTATCTGCTGAAGCCTGATCATCTGATCGTGGCAAAGGTGCCGATGGAGTAAAAAACTGTTCCAGATCACTGTCATCAAATTCACTGGATGGCTCTCGTCGATTCTGCGAAAGTTTCCTCTTTCTTTTTCTGTTGACAGATTCCCCTGCTTCAAATGTCAACTTTCTCGCTGCTGGCTGTGATACAGCGAGGTCCAAATTTGCCATTCTCGTAGCCTTTGATGGTGCAGCTTCAAAACTGAACGATTTTGTGCCAGTCATGTGTTTCGAAAGATTGGTTTTGTGTTGACGGGGTCGAGAGATAGAGTTCTGATAGTCATAAGTACAGTAACATGCAAACTATGCGAGTTATCTACCTTTCTCAGAACGGTGTCTACAAGACTGAGCTGATTGGTTTTTCCTTGTTTGATGGGCGTCATTTCTGCCGAAGCACCCCTTTTGTAGACCTTTGGTGGCTTGTCCAATCCCTCGCGGCAGCAAAAATGCTTACACCTACACAATATATTAGCATCGGCTACTGTAGGTGTAGTGAAAAGAGAAAACAAACGCTGATTTGTCTTTGCATTTATGATTGCACTTGTATTTTCCATTCACAAGCACTGCCGGCTGTTGTTGATCATTGTCGCTGACAGGATCGTTCTGTCTCATCCTAGAGCTAGGATGTAGGTCAGGTTTGAGATTCTTTGAAAAGCTCAACTTTGAAGGACGTTCGTTCCGGTCAATATCTTCTGCTAAATATATACAGTCAGCAACATTGAAAGACCGTTGACTAATAATTTCCCTACCAGCAGCTAGAAAATCATCATCTGCATAGTCATCATCCTCAAATATGTCACCTCGGTTTGAAGGCCGTGTTGATTTTGAAGCATCGTTGCTCCTCCTCCTTGACGTGTTCATTGCAAATTTGTCCGATGTTCTGTTTTCATCGAATAAGTCTTTGGAAAACAACCCTCCAGGTATGTCAGGCTTCAGCTCGGCAAATTGGCATGTTCCGCCTAGTAACTTTAGCATGAGCGAAAGCGAGGACTCAGATGGTAACCTACCTATATCGTCACACATAACATAACATGTGACATGCTGCAAAGAGCTTGTCAACTCGACACTGAGAAAAATCTCATGTCCATTCTGGAGCTTTTGTGCACTGCGTTCCGGTCAGACCAGGGCCTGCTTTGAATTTCGCAACTCACCTCATTCGCCGAAAGTCCACAAGACGGCCATCTGATACTTCCACAAGACTACAGACATATACTGGACGCTTTTGGAAAAATGCGGGCAGCTTTTCGTTTAAGAAGCCAATATCAGCTTTGAGATTAACCCTAACAGACTTTCCATGCCTGCTTGCCTTAGGTGGTTGTTAGCCGGCCTATTTCAATATTTTTTGACAGAGGATCTCACTTTGCCTATCATTTTGATAGTCACGCGCAACTTTGGAAAATCTGCGAGCCTTGAAAGCAGTTTTGCCCCAAAAGGTGGGTTCTTGCTTAATATCGTATCGATTCGATGCGCCTCTGTTTCTTCCAGCTCTTGGATACTGGTGATGCCAGCGCTAGCCAGTTTTCTGACAGCGACAATTCCGATTTGATCAATTTGTTTCATCTGAAGAGGCGAGTTCTCCCAGGCCCGACCAGCAAAACTCCTGGAAAGTTCAAGAGCGTTCCTAACAGCGATCCCGTCCTCATTGTGAATCTGACAATCAACAATACACCGAAGGAGGCGGTTAACGTGCGTGAAAACCATGGTTTTGTCTTGCTGAAGTTGGAAATTGTGTTTTTGATACTGCTCCGCAAAGGGAAAATCGGTAGCACCCAGTTCAGACTGAATGAGAAGAGAAATCTTGTGTGCGTGCTGAGACAAGTCCACTCTAATAGGAAATCTAATACCATTTCCACGGTTAATCTCCCTATACAAGGGACGCTCAGGAGCTTTAAGACGAATCTCGCGGAATTCATCGGCCTGCGAGATTGCCGAAAGCTACGTCTGTCAGCGAAGAAACAAGAGAGAATGTCTGGGGTGGCTCACGATTTCTGAAACCTTTGCTCTGGGAGGCAAAGCAAGTAAAATCTTCATAGTCTCAAACTTGATGTAGTATTTTGCCATTGCATCCCCATAAGGAGTTGACTTCAACGACCCTTCCGTTGTGACAAGGCCGCACTCCTGAAGAAGCTTGACGTCCTTTTCGCATACTTGCCTAAGCATCTCGTCTTCGTCTCTGCGGTCGGCGTTCTCTTTCAATTTGTAATGTGTGGGATTTCTCCTTAGCCTCACAAACAAAAAAGTCCCAGCGAGCCATTTTGTAGCAGATTCGAGGTCTCCGATCGTGCCGAGTCCAATTTCGGCATTCAAATGGTCTATTAGGTTCAGATGTAAACAACTTTCTAGTTGCTCTGTCCCTGATACTAATTTCTCATAATATGAAAGACGGTCTTTCTTGGTCAGTATGACTGCGACAGCACTGTCATCAAACTGCGGACGACCAGCGCGGCCAAGCATTTGCATCATTTCCAGATCCGAGTATTCCTTGCACCCACCATCCTGCCAACAAACCGTGTTTTTAATTATCACCAAATAACAGGGGAGATTAACTCCGACGGCCAGAGTTGATGTGCAGCAAATGATGCTGATTTGACCTGTCAAGAAAGAATTCTCCACGGCGTGGCGATCACCACTTTCTAAGCCGGCATGATGGAAAGCGACGCCAGCAGCAATGACAGCTACGATAAAATCAGCAAATATGGCGATATTTTTTTCGTAAAACTTGCCTTTCAAGTCTGGGTTCTTGACAATAGGTATCTTGGGCCCAACTGGCCAAGGGCGTTTACGAGGGATAGTATTGGTCCACAATTTGGCGAGGTCTTTTGCGGTAGCAATAGCAGAATTCCTCGTACAACAGAATATCATAACCGGCTTTCTGTTTGAGTGCTTGGATATTATCTCAGGTAACCTTTCAATGATAGCGGTAAGCAAAAACGAAGATCCATGACGCCTGAAAATCAACTCACTTGGATCCGCAGAATCTGTCAAAAGCAAAGTCATTGCCATTGCATTGATATCCGTATACAAACTTTTGTAACTTTGTTGGACGGAACTCCTCGCCAAAATGCTCTCTATGTGCTGGTAGATGCTGAAAAGTATCGCTCTTACCCAACCAAGTTGCAATGTCTTCAGAGTTTGGGATCGTGGCACTCAACGCAATAAAGCGCACGTTGGAGCCCACGGACTTCATCCGAGAAACCACGGCTTCGAGTGCAGCTCCGCGACTCTCATTCAGAACATGTACCTCGTCAATGAGAAAGAGCTTGACAAGTTGCATTAGCCTGGTATGATCTCTCCATTTTCTTGTCATGCTGTCCCATTTTTCCGGCGTTGTGACTATGATACTGGCGGTTTGAATTGCCCTGAGCTGGGAATATTCAGTATCACCAGTCAACTCAGCACACTGCAGGCCAAGGGACGTAAACTTTGTGGACCAATCCCGGAAACGCTCCGAGCAGAGGGACCGGGTAGGAGCTTGGTATATCACTTTGAACAGGCCATCTTTCAGGTTCGTGACCAGACGACAGATTGCCAACTCCATAATGACGGTTTTACCACTGCCTGTTGGAGCTGATACAACCATGTTGTAGTCATCTTGGTAAACATGAGGAAAACATTTTGACTGCACGGCATTCAGGAGGGGGAAGGGGAACAAAGATCGAAAGCGGTCGGGGAGTTGCTGGGTCGAAATGAGATTGATTCCTTGGACTATAGGGGGCGCATGGCTCAACGATATCTGATGCGGTAGGCCAACCGGACTTGAAAATGGGTGTCCCTTTCCTGTCGACGGGCTATTCTGCAGATTCAAATCGTCATCAACACCGGTTAATCTATGTCGGCTGTCCAGAGACCTTGATGTCACAGATGTCCCTGGCTTGTTTGGCTTAAAATACCGCAGCAATGGGCTAGACTGGAGACCAGTGTCGGAGGAACTGGGTTCCTGTCCTACCACTGGAGTCGTACTAGGAGCCGAGACTAGATGGTAGAATCAGCAAGAAAGCAGTGATATACTCCAGCGAAATCAACCTACGCGCTCCCATAAACTGTGACGTGAGATTTCCCGGCGGATTGCGAAACGATTGCCTCTGCATGGAAGAAGGCATACGAGCAAAGCTGGAAGACGGACCATGATCTTGGAATCCTTGTTGTTCGCCAAGCTCAGCCAGCAGTTCTCGGTCTGAATCACAGAGAGTATGGTTAAGTTTTTCTGTGTGATGAGAAAGTCAAGAGAAGTCTCTTACCGAACGTGTCAAAAGGCAGATCGCCATCCATCGGCAGAAGAGGCTGGCGGCGGACGGGACCAGAAAGGAAGTACTCTGCAGACATCCTTACGGGTTGTTATCACGATGCCAAAGATACAGATCAAACTGGGCCCTAGAAACAAAGAGGTTGAAGAAGACGGGAATTCTTTTTGAGTCTTTGAAGTTTGCAGGTCTGACGTGGACGGTTTGGGAAGGCGCCGCTGGGAATCTCGCGCCTTCCTTACTGGGACAGTCAGTCCGTCGACAGCAGAATAGTGAACAAGAGAATGAACAAGAGCAAATAAACATAGCCAAGACTTCTATAAACGGCTTTCATCGATTGATGTCGATATGAAGTAGAGAAGAGCAAACGGTCGTAAATCATGATAGAAGACGAAGAAACAACCCCAGCAATCCCATGCTATATAGCCAACCCCCCTAGGCAGAACAAGCGCTCAAATACAAATAGCCTAAAGAATAAAAACACAAAAAGAGCCAATAGTTATGCTGCGCCTTTTATATCTAATCCTCGCTCGCTCTCTGACAGATATATTTCCCCCTTTCTTCCAGCAAAGCTAGATCCCAAAATATCTAGCCGTTCATGTGGACGTGATGGTACAGTCTATATCGGAGAAGCGGAGAATAAAACGGACACTACTTTTTTTTTCTGAAATAATAGAAATCCCCGTTTATTCTTCAAGCTTAGGGAAATATCCACTCTGGTTGGACTTGACGCGCGAATGACCCGGCGACGTTGGCCGGGACGATGACAGCCCAGCAGACAGCAGCGGGGTGGTTGGAAGTTTGATGGAAAAGTCGTTGGGAGGCAACACCACCCCGGAGCCGTCTTCGCCTTTTTCGTAATTTTCAATGCGAATTGGCGGTGGGCGCATTTTGACGGGGATGCTGGAGGGCTGGCTGCCGTAGAGAAAAGTTGCAACCAGGACAATGGCTGCACCGATGGAGAACTGCAGGTGACAAGAATGTTAGTTGAATTTTTGTGTGAGTGGAAGGTGATAATTACTGACATTAGCTGATAGTTGTAGGTCAAACACAGACAGGCTAGTAATCGTGCTCAAAACGATGCTGAAGCCGGTGGCCCAGGTTTTTGCCGTCTTGTCCGTGTACGCGATGGTGAAAGCAGCGCCAATGCCGCCGATCGTCTGGGTCGCAATGACCGTCCAGACGACCCAGTTGTAACCTCCGAAAAAGCCCTGGGTTGCAATCGTCTCGCCGTCGAGGAACACGACACCGACAAACAGAGCCGGGAAGACGGAATAGAGAGCCAGCTGGACATTCCGCATCCACACCGACTTTGGCGAAGCGCTGTCTTTGAAGACCCTCTCCAGATACGTCGTCGCAAGAGCCGAGGCAACGGAAGCAAACAGGGTTGCGAGCAGGCCAACACGTCTGTTCAAGGGCGGGTGCTCGAGCAGCATATCTTCTTCAATACCTTCGTAACTGGCGGAGCGCTTCTGCAGGTTTGCCTCGGGTGCTCGCGCCCGTTGTTTCCATTCCTCCAGTGACCGAGGGAAATGCAAATAGTCGTCGTGCGCGACAAGTTGGTCCGATTCCTGACCGGGCAATTGCAGCAGGGCCACGCCGATGATAAGAAACAAAAACAGTCCCCAATTGCGCACTGGAATACTGCGGCGAAGCAGCAAAAAGCCAAAAACAGCAGCAAGAAGCAGCTTGATTTGGTAGGTGATTTGATACGTGGCCGGGTCCGCGTTTGACAGCGCGACGTATTGAAGGGAGTTTGCGAGCGTGAAGAGGACGGCGGGGAGAGCGAGCTTCCAGCTGTCGCCCGAGAAGATGGCGTTGAGCAGCGAAAAGAAGAGCGATGTAGCCGGCATCGACGGGGGGACTTTCTTGGAAACCTCGTACAGCGCTACCGTCAAGGAGATGGCTAGTTTAATAGCCTCTGTCAGGAAGACCGCAGTCGAGGTCACGTAGCGTTTTCCGCCCACGGCGGGCATAATCCTCGAATAATGGAGTAACTGTTCATTTGGGCATGAATATTAGAAACGGACGAGCGAGAATACTAATATCAATACGTTCGGACTGCGACTTACAACGACGGACGAAGCATATTGTACGGTCAACTGCCCAACACAAACACACTCATTAGCTGGCTTCCCAGTTTCGACAAAACCCAGCGCTTACCAGACAAACAGATATCGTATGAAAGGGAATCTTGGATTTCCGCGGTTTCAGCGTGTGTTCCCCCATCCTGTCTGCCTGCCTCGCTGTGCGAGGATTGTTCTTTGTGTGTGTGTGGTCGAAGACTCGCGTGGGCAATTATGCAAAAAGTTGGTTGCTTGTCGTCCCAAGTATGATTCAAGTTTACTATCGTAATGTGCGATATATAAGAGAGCCAGACAGAAACCGGGATATCGGGCACCCCGCGATATGATGTGCAGTCGCCTTGCCTCGCGCAGGACGCTGGGGGGTTGTTGTGTTGGCGGATCGATCGAGGTTGCGTTCGCTGCGTTTCTGTTCGGAGGCCGTTTAGGGGGAAGATCAATGACGTCGGGATCTTGGCGCGCACCCAAACAACGCAGATGACGATCCAATTATCGTATATGGTATGTGGGAATATTGGATGAAACAGAAAAGTATGCAAGTATGTGAGCGTGCGACTGTTTCGTCTTCTTCGGTTTATTTTTTTCTTCTTCCTTCGCTCCCCTGATGGCGACGGGAAAGGCTAGTGTGCCAAACACTAGTTACGAGGAGCAAGCCCAAATTCCTGCCAATCCGGGGAATTAGTTTGTCCTTGGGTCTTGCGCGGTCGCTTGTCACTGGGCCAGCAGGCAATTAGGTGCCACTGTCCCAGTGACTAACAGTTAGTAGTTCAGCTAACTGGATGGGCGCTGTGGAGACTCCTGGGTCGAGACCACAAGCGATTTGCGGGCGCGATGAGTTTATCCGAAATAATTAGTCTTACGGAACTTCAATGTTGTTTATTCAGAGGTTTTTGTCACTTGTATTTCAAACATTTGGTATATAGTAAAATGCGGCTGATGGTGGGATTGGTTCGTCCCCTGCCGGGCTTGGGTTGTTTCAGCTAGATTAATATCATTAATTGATGTATTAAGAATGGCAGTTTGCCTGTCAAGTGTTTATGCAACATTGGAAAGATCAATGCGGCATTGTGTACATGGGTGCATGTAGGGTTCTCTTCTCCATGTGACTACTTGACCGAGGCTGTACATATCCATGTCCTCCGATCACACCTCAACCACATTAGTGTCGTAACCTTTCCTATAGTAAAAGGTTAAGATACAGTGTTCAGAACATGAATTTATGCATGCATATTATTATATAGTATACACAAAAAAAAATCTAGCCACCTGTAGACAAACAGAATAAATGAGGGTATTATTATAGTTCCTGCCCATGCTTGAAAATGCGCTGAATATGGAAAGAAGATGCACCAAGAGAGTGAAAAAAAAAGTGCTTTTTAAAGGAAACGAACGTGTCTTTGCTCAACACGAATGCAGAGAATTAGGGAATAGTGAAATCATCGCTTTTTCCCCACGAAAATGTATCCACAAAAAAAAAAAAAAAATCAATGAGCAACGGCCAGATCGACGGAATCCCTCTGCCACTTGATCGCCCAGAGCGGATATTCGGTTTCACCCTCTTTCCCATTTGCCGCCGAGTCATCTACGGTAATGGCCTCGCTGCTATCTGTCCGCCGCCGCGAATGACGCCGCGCCGCCTCTGGGATCGGGGGAGGCGCGTGTGACGGCGGAGGCGCTCGCGGGGAGAAACGGTGGATGGGAAGCGTCGGCGTCATCGGTGAGGTGTGGCCAGTTGTCGAGGAAGACGAGTGGGTGGAATAAGCCAGGCTCAGGCACGGCGACGCAGTCGAGTTAGACTCCGTTGTTCTCTGTTCGCTATCAGATGTCGAGCTCAGAGACATAAAGGCTTCTTTCTCTTTGGAGACGGCACCTTCTCCACCCGGGGACGGCAACGGTGACCCGGGGGACGGGAACATGGTACTTAGCCGGAGAAAAGAGGTATCATAGGACGGCTGAGTCGCCTTCTCTTGCACGCGGGGGTTTGGCGACAGTCTGCGAGGCGAGTCTGTATCGGAATCGGTGTTGGTTGCGGATGTCACTTCGTGGAAAATACTAGGCGTGAACCGGCCATTGCGCTGTCTCATAGCCTCCAACAATGATTCTTCCTGTCTGGTCACTGCAATAATTCGACTGCGTCTCTTTCCACCAGACTGCGAGTTATTGTTGCTGGCAGAAACAGGAAGGGAACCAGAGTTGCTGTCTTCGTTTTCTTCATGAACATCAGCAAGCTCATCGTGCTCTTCAATCAGCGACACCCTGGTAGAAGCACGCGATTCTAGCCGCCTGTTCGCAACAGACCTGTTCGAAGCAGAGCGAGAAACGGAGGCAAGCGAGGGATCCCGGCTGCGACCACTGGCGCGCCGAACCGTACGGCGCGAGTCGGAACTATCGGTCGACATTTTCGAATACGACCTGCTGAGCGGTGCTGTTCTGTTGTGCGCCAGAGGGTACCCTCGAGTGGCAACGACAGCTTCGGCAGTGCAAATCTCAGGCTCGAACCCGTCATATGTCGAGATACTCGCTCGCAGCATTCGAGGTAGCGCGGCTCCCTTTACGAGTGATTCCCCATACTTGGCATCGTCTTCCCTGGCGTCTTCGCTTTCGTCTTCGTCTTCGGATGACGACAACGATAACACGCTCGTCTTGGAGAGATCATAGGCTGTCAAAGTACTGCTGCTGCTCTTCTTGGATAGCCTTCCATGTGACCGCTTCGAACGCAGGTCACCTTCGGAATGCCATGGTTGGAGAGAAGTACGGATCTTGTCGGAGGATGGAGTAGTCGGTGGCGGGCTAACATGCGATTCGTTGCTGCGGGATGTGCGGCGAGACGCACGAGACGCCAATGACGATCTTCGCGGTGATCGAATAGACATGGGTTGCGAAAAGTTGATATCCTTCTGAGATGGAGCTTGCTGCGGCTGCGGCTGGCGGATTTCGGGTGTAGGGTGGTAGACCATCGGGGACAATTCTTCGTCGTCGGCAGCGTAGTCGGCACCCATATTATCAACACGAATGGTCTTTTCCACAGGAATGTCGAACCAGTCTACTGGTTTTCGTGATTGGTTGGGCATTGGAGGAACAGACTCCTCGGAAACCACATCATCGACGTTTTTCATGCTATTGCTCTTCATGCTATTGCTCCTGGAACGAGGTTTCGTCAGTTTTGTTGGCCCAGCTCTTCGAGCAACGGAGACCTCGGAAGGGGCTGGCGACGGTGAGCTTGTTAAGCGTTGAGGTGAGAGCACAGGCTCAGCGACTGGTTTGGGTTTGGGGAAGAGCATCGAAAGGTCGATCCGACTGGGACGTTTTTTCTTGGTCTCTTTGGAAGGCTCTGGGATCTGTAGTTGTTGTCGCTGTTGCTGCAGCTGGGGCGCTGGGTCTGAGGCGAGATTTGGAAACCGGATTCCTTTCATATCTTCCACGACGCCGTAGGCAAGACTGTGTTGCGACTGGGTTTCAAAGGCATATGGATCGGGTTTACTCATCATCATGTCTGACCACGAGCCCGATCCCGATTGTGGTATCTGAGGTAGCTCCGGCACTTGGTGGTTTTGGGAAGTATGATAGTTACGACCGAGAAGTGGTGAGGACGCTCGTACGCGTAATTCGTGATGAGTGGCTGACGAGCGGATTGATTCCCGGTCGACTGTAGACGGAGCCAGCGAGTAGCGGTCGTCCATGCTCGAGTCCACGGTCCCGGCGATACTGCCTTCACGGTCCATATATCGCGGGTTCGCAGGGTAATCGCCCAGCAACCGATGGGCTTTTCGACTTCGGTCAGCCATCATTGATTCCTGGCTTCTCATTCTTGATATCGATCTCTCATTGTTGTAGCTGGTTTCGGCCTGGATGCTCGACGACCGAGCGGAGATGGGGAAAGGGCTGCGCAGGGAGTGTCGGCCCATTTTGTGTGCAAAATGACGGAATTTATATGTGATCGAAGGAACTGTTTCGAGGCTAGAAAGGAATGCAATCCGTCTGTAGTTGGATACTAATAGCGGGAAGGAAGGAGTGAAACGAAGGCAAAAGAGAGCGTAGATGCAACGGATAAGATGACTATTGACAGCGAGGCATGTCGATAGCAATTGCGGGAGGAAGACCGTCAGAAGTTTCAAGGTTGAGCTTGAACAGGGGAGAGCAGAGATGATAACGAGATGAGGAGAAGCCGAAGCAGCCGCGAAAACACGACGAAGAAAAGGAGGACGCCGAATCTCGTTAGCGGCGCGCTTCCGTCACGATTTACTATACGGAGTCGTACAGTACGTACACACTTATTAGTACGTACTCCGTAATGAGGCCGGGTGGGGTCCTGTGGGGCGCGATCCATGGCGGACGAACCGCGCACCAGCTGGACCTGCGTGGGCCGCTCGTGCCTGGGGTGCTGGCCCAATGGGGCGCCCCGTCAGGCGTCCGGCTAGGCTGGGATCGGACTAGTGCCTCGTGGAATTGCAAATTGGGACAAATGGGGAGCAAGCCACGCCAGAATCGTGACGACTACAGCCTGCCCCTCTCGTGCTCCGCCACTCGATTGGCGGGGGCGCGGCGCAGACCATGGGACTGCTGGCCCTGTCTGGACAGGCATTTCCGCTTTCGGCCTGGGCGGACATTTTAAGTTGCTCCACCTCGTGTCCGTACGATACATGGTATTACTTACGTACACATACTCCAGACGCCTTCTCCAGAGATCTCCAGGTTTCTTGTCTGTTTGTTTTTTTCGGTTCCTCGCTCTGGTAGGATTACTCAGTGCAGTCGTGTGGACGTGAAACTAGTGCGGCGATCTGATGCCTTGGCAAATCCGCTACGTATCTATTATTATAACACGCACTGGGAACACTATGGACAGGCGTGGGTCCATCTGAAACGCCCAGCTTGACTCGCTGCTGCCTGTTTTTTACGACACCGTGAAGCCAAGAACCATTACATTGATGTCAATATAAAACAGGAACGCGCCGAATATTTGTGGTGACTGGGAATATGCGCACGTGTAGCTGAGATAAGGTTACACCAATGATCGATTCCAATGTCCTCTGATTTACGGATACTTGGCCCGTATGTCTGCTTGATTTTTTCGGTCTCCCGGAAATTTGCCCTGTAATCGGGATCAGCCGCTATACTTTGCAATTTCACAATAAGTTGGAACGGGCCACTTGGTTGAAGTATAACGCCAGCATTAATTTGCCAGAGTCTGGCTGTCTGCTAATAATACGGTAATTATCAACACCCATGTCAAGCCTCAGGCCCTGCATTTATGGTTCGCCCAGCGCAGATGCCACTCAATAGTTCCGCCTAGCCAGTCGCCACGGGACGATGCATGGATCTACCGGTTAACAATACACACTCGCAGAGGAGGTGACACAGCATAGATAATGGATTATGCATCGATCCAGCTTGATTGATCTCGTTGCCAAACACAATCTCTTCGTACCGGTAGTCGTACACGGCTCGCCGGACCTGGTCCGTCCCAGTCGAAGACACGGCATTCTTAGAAAGTAACAGGAGAGAACTGCGCATGAACCTCTGACTTCTAAGCGCAAACTCTGTATTCTCTGATTCAGCAGTATTGATCCATTATCAAATAGTCGAGAGCTAGCAGGCTTAGTGGCGGATCATTGCGTCCATGTGTCGAGCTAGCAGATATGGCAGCCCGTTGCGGTGACACTACTATTGCTTTTGTATGCCGATCCATTGGCCAACGGTAATCGCCATGACAAAATTGCAAACCAGCGAGTCGTGTTATGCATTATTGGATACGGAGTAATGGTATTGGCTATTGAATTATTGACTGAATTCCGCCAGTCTGGTTCCGGGGAACGGGACGCAACATTGGCGACGAGATGAGATGAACCCTGTCTGTCTACTTGGCCGATATTAATCTTCGGAATAATTTTTTTTTTCTGTTCCTCTTTTTGCTCCTCTTGGAGGATAGCCTCAAGTCCGCTGGCGCCAACCAATCAATTGATGGAAGATTTTCTGCTGTAGCTTTTATGCGGTTTTCCTGCTTGTATAACGCCCAACCAGCCCCTGATTCGCCGCGGCCCAAAATTTGGCATTCTTCAATGTTTTTGTGCAACGATGACTCGACCTCCCTCTACAACCAGGTTTTTTATTTCAAATCACGGTAATACGATTATGAAAACGTTGAGAATTTGAATTACATGAATTGAGAATCTGGAGAACTTTTTGGAGCGATCGCGATCCGTGAGCTGATGTCGCGCTTTGACACGATCTGCCTGATCAATATCGCCCGCTGTTATTAATTAATCATGATCATCGTCCCTGGTCCCTGACCCTACGCCGTACGGAATAATACTCCTGTCAATGTAACTCATATCCCCAGTGGATCAAACTAGCCTGGCGATCATTGCACGTCAGATTTAGTTCTTGGTTGAAGCGCTACGTACTATTGAATTCTAATCATTCCACTTCCAAGGAAAATTTTTCGTATTAGTTAAGAATAATAATTTACGGAGTACGGAATAGCCCGTAGTTTTTCTGTTGAATTAAACCCCAGATTAGAAAGTTACAAGTGTGTCACTGTTCTCGTTGAGCTTGCTTACTCTTGTACGGGTATTGCCACATTCATCTATGGATGTTCTGGGGCATGTTTACATTATTTCTTTCGATCAACTTTTATGTCAGCGCTTCAATGTTAAGAACATTAAAGTTGGAGAGTCGCTTTCTACGTCGAATACGGAGCACACACGCATATAAATTGTTTAAATCCAAGTATATTTCTCTTGTGACATCCAAGCGTGAAGACTAGTACTGATACTCATTGAGCAAGTTGGTTTCCTCTGCAATGCCAAAAATCCATCGGCAACGAATGTGCTAATTTGAAAATAACAGTAATGACAGACAAAATGTTCAAAATGTGTTATCGCTCCTCTACCATGGAATCTCCGCGCCGCTCATAACGTCGATGAGTTTTCCGGACGTGGTGTTCTTCTCGGCTTCGGCAACCTATACCCTCCAAGTTAGTAGCTTGAACATTTGAAGATTTTCCTCTGAGGACATCTTTAAAAACGTACGGTTTTGACAATGGCGTTCACCGACTCGTCGATGGTCAGAGGCGGCTTTATGCCTGACATTCCGAGTGAATCCGCGTATGCCTGTCCATTTGCGGTTTGGACCCATCTGCATGGGATTAGCGATGGAAACTGCCAGAACATGAAAAAAGAAAAAAAAAAAAAACAAGAAGAAGAAAAAGAAAAGAGAAAAAGCTCACCCCGGATGCAATGTCACAGCCACCAATTTCTCATTCTCCATATGCATCTTCCTGATAAAAGCGTTCCCCGCCGCTTTCGACGCGGCGTACCCGCCACACGGAGTCACATCCGTAAGCTGGATAGACGACAGAATCGAACTGATCAGGACAAACTTGGGCGCCTGGTCTGACTTGCTCAAAAAGTCCGGCCACAGCTGCTGATACAGACGAACGGGGCCTAACGCGTTGACCTGGTACAGCGTGTCCAGAGCGTCAATGGGCGCGTCCAGCACCGAGGTAAACGGATCGCCAACCCCGGCGTTGGCAATCACGATATCGATCTTGGCCAGCTTTTCGGCCAGCAGCGACTCGCGCAGCGCAATCGCGTCTGCGGTCGAGCTGCTGTCCAGTTTGTATACGCCTTGAAGTGTGCCAGCGAACGACGAGGGCAAGGCGCTGCGTAGCTCCGTGGGCGACGTGCGAGTAGTCAGGATGACTTTGGTGTTGGGTTGTTTCAGGTAAATCTTTGCGAGGCCAAGGCCCAGACCTTTTCGACGATCGTGTTAGTTGAATTCTGCATTTCTCTTTCAAGACATAAATGCGTTGAATGTTTGAAGAATGAGTAGACTTGCCCCTGTTAGCACCCGTGATGAGCACGACTGTTTCGTTCGACATGGTGTGAGCGACAAAGTTTGCAAGTTTGATTTGTTGTGAAGACAACTCGAGGAATGTTCAGATGGAGTAATCAGCAAAAAAAAGCCTAAAAGCAATACCGACAAGATATGTTTTGGGACGAAAGAGTAGAAGAGAGGAAAATTGCCGTTTTGGCCAGTGGGAGGCGCCTTGGCCCCACCCGTAACCCTAACTAACCACATTGACGCCGAGTTCTTTTGTGCCAGCTGAGCACTTGTCAGCCTGTCAGCGCCAGTCAACGTCTATCACGATGGATCATGCCGAGGCGTTTAGTCTTGTATAGATCAGATGAGAAACACTACAAAGATATTTCAATTGATTGGTACACTCAAAGTTCCGTTCCTTTCTACACACAGACGAAGCTTGCTGACAGATCGCACAGTCGAACCGTGAAACACAGCAAACCAGCAGGTAGCATGCTATCAGGGTGCGTGATAATAATAAAACAGAAAAAACAAATATCAGGAACAACATTCAAGGTCATCAAGTTGAGATGTCGTGATGTCCAGACCGAACCCCTCACTTCTTAGCTTCTTAGCTCCGCCCCTCTTCTCCCCCAAAACTCATGTTCATTCTTCAGAGACATATGAAAAGCACTTCATGTTATCCAGAATCCTCCAGATCTGCTGGTTCTGCGGCGCTCCGTCGACAGCAAGCTCCGAGGCAAGCCCATCCCAGTCCGCCGCATAATTCAGAATCCTCTGTTGATGGGCCGGAGGCACAAAGCGATTCCAGCTCCTCGACAGCATGATGATTCTCCCCCATATGTGTAGAGGCAACCCAAACCGATACTCAAAGCGATACTGTTTGTCCGTGAGCATCTTGTAGCCTGGGTGAAGCGCCGGGCTAGTAGACTTTTTTCCCTTCTGGCGAGACGGCCGAGCAGAGTGGTCGTAGGTCGACAGCACGGCCCCAATGTCTGGCATTGTCGGGATCTGCACTGGGTTTGGCGATGGAGCATGCATTGAAGGAAACATGAAATCGAACGTGGACGATTCAGGGTCAAACCGCATGCTTGAGATCAGCACGCCAGGTGGCGTGACCTTGCTCCGAGCAGTTGGCTCATACCCATACTTTGTGGTGGTGGGGGCTGGGGGTGCGATTTCGTTATTTGCCATAGTGGGACGAACGTTCTTTTTCTCTTTCACTGTTGATAGCTCCTTTTCTGCAGAAGGGGGACGCCTCTTGCCGTCTAACAGAATTGCTCGAGAAACTGTCAACAGCTCCAAGGAGTGCTTCCACAGGGCAGAGTCGGTGATTCCGCCGGATAACAGCGCCTGGATCCGCTGCTGGCTTTCCAGCCGGTGAAGTTCGCTTTCGAGTTTCTTGCGTTTCTGGCGACGCTCAACTTGGCCATGGGAAAGCTCGTCGTCGTCATCGTCATCCCCCAGGTTCATACCGCCAAAGTCCTCGTGCAGGGTGTTTTCGGCATACACCGCGGCGACGGTTTCCATCAAACGCAGGGAAAGTCCACCCAGATCGCTGTTTGGCTGCCAATAAATACCCTTGGTTGCGTAATTGGGATTTTCCGGCAGACTTGGCGCTCTACCTCCAGGTAGGTAATCAAGGAGCTGCTCTGGAGTGCGTCGTATTTTGATCATTTCAGCCAAGTGGACCACACTTGCATCATTCATATCGACGTTGGCCAGGATGATGTATGGAACCGATTGCAAACCGCGAGTACAGGCGTAGTGGTTGATGTCTGCATCAGGGTACGATTTTGGGACTGTTAAAACAGTTAGGATTGTTCTGTGTTGTGGATAAACTGCTTACCTTTTGCCTGAGATGGCCGTCTACGATAGGATGAACCTCGAGAATCCGACGGCCCAGGCACGCTCGTGCTAGATATGGGAGGCTCGTCTCGCTCTTCCTCGTCGGAGCTAGAAGTATTCACAAAGTAGTCCAACTCACTCTGGGTGTAGACACGAGCAAAGATGTCGATGCCTGTATCACCGAGGCTGTTGTCACCAAAATCCACTTTTTTCAACACGCAGCACTGGCTGAACGACCTCAGAAACAACTCCCATTCTTGAACTTCCAGCTTGCTGTTGTAGTCCTTGATGAAGATTTTGTTGTTGGACAAGTTTAACTCCCTCAAATCTCGAGCACTCAACCGTACCACATGGCCAAGTTCCCGCAGCGACCTGACAGTCAGTTCATTGCCCTGGAGATGGAGCTCCTGCAGCTTGGCGATTCCTTGCGGGTATTGTTCGTTCTTGAATAGAAGCAGCTCTTTCAAGTCAGCAATAAACGCGAAAAGCCCCTCATCCGTTAGTCGCCTGTTGGCCAGGTCGATCTCTAGCACCGGGTCTCTGAGTTTGGTTGATTTGAAAGTGTTGCTCATGGGGTGTCGAGTATTCTAGCCACATATCATCAGCTTTATTTATTTATTTTTCCGTCTCGGTGAAGAGGGTTTACCAGTGTGTTCTTCATGGCCTGTCCAGCCTTGGGCCCGAGGACGCTTTTCTGTCACACGTGAGTTTTATAATCTGAGTCAAGGTAATTAAATGTGTGTCAGCTTACCCCTAGCACATGAACCCTCCCCATCTTGTCTGAAGGGAAAGAGAGGAACAAAATATCGGCGTAAGGTTTGAGACGTGCTTCCGGGGTTTTTTTTGATATCAGTAAAGAAAGTCTAGATAAAAGTCAGATTTAAGGGGCAAGAAAGTAAATAACACGAGTGTAGCATCGACACGAGTGAGTCTTGTGATTACAAAAACAAAAATTCAAGACCAAGATGGTGGTGCCTCTGGGGTGGTTATACCTGCTGGTTCTCAAAAGAGCGAGTGCTTCTAGAAGAAAACTCCTATCCTCAGACTCGAATAGCAGCAAGAAAGGAATCAACGAAAAGAGTGAGCGTGTGTGAGTGAGGTAGAAAGAGAGACATTCGCACTCATAAGCAAGGTCATAAAAAAGGACAAAGAAGAGCACCAGGCGACAGAATGAGAAGGCGGAAGACACCGGTGAAAAAAGAACACAAACACTCACACACATGTACGCGCCTTTGGTGCCTGGCTCTGTTTCCCTCATACGTCATTGCATGGATGGATCTGTTTGGTAATACAAATTCTAGTGAACAATGACTAGACATGGCCAGTGTCCCTACTGGAATGATTAAGACAAGGAAATAAAGCCTTGTTCTGTTATTGTAATCAATCAATGGGGAATTTCCACCATGGATAGGAATATAGAAATACGCAGTGCCATTATTTTGATTTTATAACTGGTCAACTACTAATACTTCGCGAGCGAGGGCGAAGCAGGTTGGCACTATTAGTCTGTGGGTTCAAAGGTCTATGTCTCTGTACTTCAGCATTCACATTGGAACATGTTAGTTGAGATGAAATATTTGCTCAGCTGCCTGCTTTGACTCCTGCTATTTTCTTCTGGAATATCAACTGATAGAAATACTCAGTATCCAATTACAACTACTGTACTCCCTGAATCATGAACAAAATGATATACCTTTTCAATGTAATGAATAAAATACAATCATGAGTAAAAACATCAAACTGTCCGATAATATACTGCCAATGCAATGGATAAATCATGCTGATAAAAAAAGACAAACATAGCAGGGGAAATATGAATATAAACCTCGTAGAACATGTATAGCACCGCCATCCTTTTCTCCAATGTCGAACGATCCATAAAAACAATGCAAACAAAAAAACCGCTCATAATGAATGAAACTTGCTAGATGAGGTATTGTCGAAACGAAGAGCTTTTTTTGTTAATTTCGGACCTGACCAAACACCTGCCTCATGTCAAGATGCCACAAGAAAAACTCGCCACCCACGCTATGCAACATGCAATGTACCTAGAAGAAAAGCTCAAGGGTCATGAGAATTGGGGTATCATGATATCCTGGTAACAGCAATCCATATGTAACCCGCGTAATGGTTGATTCACGACCACGGTGTTCTCGATCGACGAGATTCTAGAAAGCGGACTGGATCCAGCTCAAGTCTCGTTATTCTGTTGCGTCGTAATCATCTTCGTCGTCTTCGGCAACTTCAATGCCCTGCCGATCGACGACTATTCGTTTACCAAGTCGGTAGTCGGGAAACCCATCCCTGTAGGCGCCAAAATCAAGGACCTGTGAAAAGTTAGAAGACGAAAACAACCAAAAATGTATTCTACTCACCTCGATATAAGTTAAACCATCTCGCTGTACGGCAGCCACGCATCTGCGATCATTGAATCTCACTTGCCAAACGCCGCTGAGATCCTTGAGTAGGTCTTTAATGCATTCACCAGTGCGCACATTCCACATCTTCAAAGTTCTATCAGAACCAGAAATAACTTTTTCCCCATCATGCTGGAAACATGTAATGGCACCAGTGTGAGCCGTCAAAGTGCTCTTGCACTGACCATCTTCGGGGTCCCAGATTCGGAGCGTAGAATCTGCGGCCGCAGAAACTAGCCGATCACTCTGTAGGTCGAGCAACCCGACGAGAGAAGAATGGCCTTCGAGAGTGTGTAGCAATGAACCATTCTCGAGTGACCATATTTTGACCATGTTGTCCATGGATCCACTGATGCACCGGTTCCTTTCGACGTCCAAGACAACGCTATAGACCTTGAGAGTGTGGCCTTGCAACTTAAACACACTTTCACCGGTGGAAATCTTCCAGACGCGCACGGTGCAATCGTAGCTTCCAGAAACTAGAGTATCTCCATGGGCCGCAATGGCACGCACTGAATGCTGGTGGCCGGAGAGCGTGCGTAAGAAATACGGACAATCGGTATCGTTTGCATGTGGGCTCGGATCAAGATACGTTGGATCGGTTGGTTTTGGAAGTTTCCACACCCTGAGGTTAGAGTCACGAGAGCCTGTAATAATGAGAGGCTCTTTGGGCATCATTTCCGCCGATCCGTCGGCATTCTTACCAACTTCGGTGGGAAGGAGTATTTGCAAGCACCGAACAGTAGAGGTGTGGCCGTGGAATACTTGGGTGCATTTCGCCTTTTCAATATCCCAAACACGCACCGACCGATCGGTCGAGCCAGACACAAGTGTGTTCTCATAATACTCTAAAGCCCACACGCCGCCTTCATGGCCGGAAAGAACCGACTTGAGCGCACCGGTTTTAGTGTCATATACATGGATCTTTGTGTCGTCACTACCGGTAAGAATCTTCTCAGTGTCGAACTGGAGGCAGGTGACTACATGGCGGTCATGTGCACGGAAAGCCAAGTGCTTGGGATTCAGATCGGAACGCATCCAGCTTTTACGAATCGTGGAATGGCGTTGGTAGAGGGACTTGTAGAGATGCACACTGCGAAGTGAAGGCAGCCCGACTTCTGGGTAAGGAACAGCAAGAGCAGCAGCGTTTGCAGCCGCATAAGGGCCTTCGAGCGAGGTGGCCTCACCAGACCAGTCGTATGATGCGGGGGGAGAGTCGGCGCCGTGCGATGACGTAAGCTTCCGTCTGGCGAGTTTTCGACTGGATGTTCGATTGGCGGCGGCCTTCCTCTTCGGTCGACGCGAGGATGAGGAGCCTACAGACGCTGTGTCGGCAAAAGCACTCGAGTTCGACTGGTCAGCCAGCAGGTTGCCCGAGTCAGGTCTCGCCACGGAACCAGAGAGATCTTTCTCCCAGTCATCGCTTCCATTGGGGAATTGCCAGGCCCAGCCTTCTCTGATGGCACGTTGAAGTTCGCCCGGTGGGAGCTTGAAACCATGGCTGTCGAATAGCTTTTTCCAAGCCCTTTCATCCGAGTTGATAATATGCCGCCATCTCTTCGACACTTGGGCCGCTCGGCACATTGTCTTTATGTCGAGGTATCTCACAATGTTGAGTGTCAGTTCAGCAGGGAGCAAAGCCAGGAAATCGCACTTGAGGGCAGGGTTTACAACGTCGGCAACGAAATGCAATGTAGATTTGGGGCAACGTCTCAGTAACTGATACATCATGTAAGTCTTCATCTCATCTGGGACCGATTCAAAGAAATCCAACGTAGCCGGGATTTCCATAAGAGACGGAGGGCGTGATTGTATAGCATTGTCGTAATCTGCTGGCGTAGAAACACTCGAAGTGGATTGTTGGGCAGCGAGTCGTGGTAATTTGGATACTTGATTATCGAGGCTGGAATCGGTTTCGGTTCCCTGGTCTTCAGTGAATTCGAAAAAGGAATCGGGGTTATGCGTGTTCATAGCAGTGACAGGCGAAAGGCTTGGACTGGGCAAGCACATATCTTGGCTCAGAGCACTATCGATAGCAGGCAGGCTAGGGGCGCCGGACATGGTTCGATACGAAGCAGATGATCCCTCATTCTCTTCCACCATGGTCTCTCCAGAGTCAAGTTCCTCAGGTGCCGACAGAGAGTGTTGAGAATCTTGGGATGTCTCTTGGGCGCTGGGGGCCTTTTCAGCCTTACCAAGAATATGACTTGAAGGTCTTGTAAATAGAGGCGGCCTAGGATTTGAGGATTGCAAGGCGTCTGGATCGTCGTTGGAAGAGCCGGGGTTCGTTTTGTGACCTAGCTTGTCCCCGTGAATTCGCTTTCTCAGTACCGCATGGTGATCAAGACGGAATTGCGTTCCTTCTGTTTCTGGGGTAGCCAAGCCAGGGGCGGATGAACTGGTGGCGGAAGCAACTCTTCCCAAACGGCTCCTTTTCGAGAAATTCGAACCACGGGGCTCTGGTGCTGTTCCCAACGATCGAGTTTTACGGGAAGATTCGCGTCTACCACTGGGAGAGACAGGGTGATGTCTCGAGGCAGTCGCTTTAGAAACTTGTTGCATCGGTGCTTGGGAAGGGGTGACGTTTTGATTGGGGCCATCGTAGACTGCAACAGAAGTGAGAACGCCTTTTGATGCTCTCAGAGCATCCCGTTGTTCATTTAACTGCAAGTTTCATTAGCTGATGGGGTCACATGGCAGTACGAAGCCAGCTGAGACAACAAACCTCGTCGAGGGCAGCACTAGTATCATCTGGTTCTTTAAAAATGACAGACTGTCCGCCGAGTTCGAACTGGAAGCGTCTTAGCTCGGAAGGAGTCGGATTCGCAGCAAGAGGGTATAGTTTGGGATCAAGATAACGAGCGGATCGAGGAGGGTTCAAAATCAGAGGAGGAAAGTTGGTAGTAGTGGTTGTGGTTGTTGTTACGACGGTGGTTCGGGTGGCGGGAGCAAAGGAGAACTGGCCGATACTGCTGGATGATGGCACGAGGCTTGACGTAAGCTCCTGCATTTCTTCAATATCTCGTTTGCGAGAGTTCTTTGAGGAGGACTGTCGAGAGGCATGGCCGACGGGATCAGGCGTCGGCGACGCGTCTCGCAGGTGAGACGGCGAGCCTATGGTATCCATTTTTAAACCGACGTATTATGTGCAAAACGAGTGAGGATGAGGCGGATGAAGTGAGAAATCGAGGTCGACAAGAGAAAGAAGTGCACCGTGCCTGAGATCGCAAGTGGATGGCACGGGGGAGACTGGCCACAAAGGTCCTGTCAGCAGGACGAAATCATGGCCACTTTCGGCGACTAGAGGGCACAGGACGACATGACGGAGCAGCGGAGATGCGAGGGCGGGCGTTGACACAGGGTACGTTTTCAAACGTTCTGGCGAAGAGTCGAGGGAGAAAGCAAATCGGTGGTTGTGGTGGTAGTTGGTAGTGGTTGGCAGTGACGGCGAGGTGGGCGAGTTAGTGCAGAGTTGAGAGCGCTGGTTGCCGGCGGCCCTAGCGAGGGAGGGCGGATGCCAGATTAGCGGTGGTTGGCGGTTGGCGGTTGGCGGCTGGCTCCTTCCTTCCTTCCTGGCTTCCTTCCGCGAAGGCGCGCCTTACCTAATCGGCCTGGGAAAAAAACCGGCGGCGAATGGCGGGTCTGCTTTTGCCTCCCGCCCCACTCAGCCGTGTCGGGCCTAGCGTGGAGAAGAGTCCGAGGACTCTGTCTCTCGTTCCTACCACTGGTATTATTACTATTATTACTATTATTACTACTAATTATTGTTATTGTTGCTGAACTAACAGACGTTAAACTCTATTACCGGCCACTCCTCGCCGCTCCTGGATCTTGTTCGTGGATCTCGCTCGTGGAATCTGTCCGGACCTGGGACCTGGGGCGCACCACCAAATGACGGGGGCGCGGTGGGCCTTTCGGTTGCCGATGTGCCACTGACGCTCGTCACTCGATCCAGTCGCCCCGTGGCGGGCTATCCTCACGCTTGCAATAATCTGTGTTAATAGTAAAATCGTAAGTAAACTGGTAATGGACTCGAGCCGCCACTAAGATATTAAAGGTTTAAAACAAGATCTATCCGTGAAAGTTGGCTGTGGTTGGCATGCGAAAGTGGACCTTTCCGGCAATGTTACACGGATTTTTTTTTTGCAGTGACGCCATCCAGCTACGTATACAGGCTGAATTTCCACTAACAATGGCCCTTGATGAGTGCACTCCCTGTTGCATCCTCTGTTCGGTTCAACTTCTCACATGGTTCTTCTTGGCCCCACGGGGACAGTTGCTAGAATCACGATGGCAATGCTACAAGTGGGGAACGCCTTTGCGGGCTCTTTTCCAGTACAGGTTGGGGCCCGCGTGATGACATCGTCAGCTTAAGCCCTCTACCGCAACAGGACAGAGACCCTGTTTGCACGCGCTCGGTCTTGGCGAACGGGTTTGTCTAGTGTGTCAATAATGATACAAACACATGGCTGTCCTGTTCGCTACTATTTAGTATTTTCGAAAGTCTGTTTTAAGCTCTAGAGGAAGCTCGGCAGTCGGGCCGAGGTAGGCCGTTCCAGAAGACCCACTTGCCTAATCGGTCTGTGATTAACCAGACCGAGTACGGTACATTAATATTCAATGTTACTGTTAAGCATCAAATATATCGTCAGGGCGTGGGGGGTGGATATGGGGTTCTTAATTGAGAATCTAAATCCAAAGAATTCAACTTGGGTTCATTGCATTGCCGAGCACGAACAGGCCGGTTTATTCATGCCAGGCACAGTCAGTAATTGTACAAGTGGCTCACGTGATCATACCTCTCGAGAAGCTGCTTAATTGTCTTCCCACTTATGTAGTTTCTAAATAAATCAAGTTCAAATCTTGTTATTCTGGATGGCTATGCGTGTCTAACAGCATTCCATCTTCTTCAGCCCTGAGCCCACACGTGGTTGTGGCGTCGACCTTCACCGCACCATTGGCCGACCCAGGCGGGGTTCAGGCGATAAGGCCGATAACCGCGCCGCACTTGCTTTCGGAGTTGTCTACCCCTGGCAAGACACCGTATATTATTTGTCTACGTTGTGAATATCGCTCTTTTATTGACAAATTTTCTGGGATACAAACCAGCACTTATTGCGCCACCTAAAAATTGACTCTTATAGCACCGCCCACTCCTCCGACTTTGGCTGGTAATGGTCAAAAAACAAAAGCCGGGCCTGCCCCTGGCCCTCGAGGATGCCTCTGTCGCTCCATCAACCTTCAACGATGGATTGCCTCTTCCAAAGCTGATTGTCTTTGATCTCGATTACACATTGTGGCCTTTTTGGGTCGACACGCACGTGAGCGCACCCGTGAAGCCCAAAGACAACAATTCAAGATGTGTCGATAAGTGAGCTTTCTCCCTCTTTCTTTCCCTCTCTCTATCACGACATCCAAACATTGACGTCGTAATCTAGATGGGGCGAATCATTCGCTTTCTACCCCGCCGTATCCTCAATTCTCTACTCAGCTCGCACGCTGAACATCCCCCTCGCGGTAGCCTCACGATCCAGCGCCCCCGACCTTGCGCGCGACATGCTCAAAGCTCTACACGTTATCCCGACCTTCTCTGATAACCCGGCAGCTCGTGACGCGCGCCGCTCCATCCGCGCGCTCGACTATTTTGACTACACCCAGATCTTCCCCGGAAGCAAGACTCAGCACTTTACGCGTATCCACCAGGCCAGTAATATCGCTTACGAAGACATGCTGTTCTTCGACGACGAGGCGCGGAATCGCAACGTCCAAAATGAGCTAGGCGTTACGTTCTGTCTGATCAGGAATGGAATGACCAGGGAAGAAGTCGACCGGGGCGTGTGGGACTGGAGGAGGAAACTCGGCATCAAGCCGGGGGATCAACCGGTGGCGCCGGAGGATAGGGAGGTTAGTCGATTTGATGAGTGATATATGCTGGCGAGCATGCAGTAATTTAGCAGACGGCTTTCTTATGAGGTTACAAGAGCTAGATGTACAGGTGTGTATGTGTTGACGTTGTAGATATACTTTGGATCTAGATATGGGATAAATCTTGTATATACACATGTGATTACAACTATAGAAGCTCTAAATATTTGAAAACTACTATCAACTTAGATGTGCAAGGTTTGGTGTCAGTAGTTGCATGTACTATTCAAATAAACGCGGCTTCTGCAAACATGGTGCTATCCATGATGTCAATCGGTCGACCCTAGATTGTTTCCAACACGAATTAACAAACTAACTAATTAACCTTTACAACGTATATATATGCTATAGACTCTAATACAGCATAAAAGCATGATCCGCTTAGTCATGCGACTTCCAATGCGACCTCGAATCGAATAAACTTTGAGCAAGCCAATGAACTGCGGGGTTCCTTCCTCCGTCACAACAACTCCACAATCTGTGTTTTGTCGTTTCGCGCGGTCATTATTTTTCTATCGTCGATCATGTTGGCCTCCAACGTGCCCTCACAGGATGATTCGGAGTGGGAGTTGGAAGAAGGCATTCCTCAATTTGAAGACGCGTTTATTCAGAAATATGTAAATGGACGTGAGGCACTAATAGAGCAGGAACACAAGCAGCGCCATGGTGAGTGATCACTTGATGCTTTGATTCCAGCTTATATATTTCTTAAATTTCTAATTATACCTTTATAAGACTTTAAATTTTACAACTCCATGTCTGCAGTCGCGAAGGAAGCTTGTCGCATTGTTGCTGCCATCCGGGACAAGGAACTGCGTGAAATCTGGACCAAGGAGAATAACCAGAAAGACGACGAGCTTCTCTATCCAGGAGTCATGTTCACGGTCGCTCGGGAGCGCATGGAAAAGACCAAATTATGGAAGATTGTCGAGAATATGCCCAAGGGGGCTCTCCTACACGCCCACCTCGATGCCATGTTTGACATTGATTTTCTCATCGACCAAGCATTTGATACACCAGGCATCCACATGTCAGCCCCAGCCCCGTTGTTGACGGAGCAAGATTTCAAAACAGGCCCCCTTTCTTTTCAATATTCTTCAGCGCCATTGGCAGCGTCAGATAACAAGGAGCCCGTCTGGAGCAAGGAATACAGCCCCTCATCTCTGATCCACATACGCAAGGCAGCCGCCACGTTTCCAAACGGCGGCGAGCAAGGGTTCCGGAAATGGCTGAAAGGGAGAATGGTGCTTTCTGGCGAGCATTCGTATCAGCACCACCACGGCGTGAATGCGATATGGAATATTTTCACTCACACTTTTCCGATTATAGGATCCATTCTATTCTACGAGCCGATCTTCCGGGCAAGTCTACGGCGAATGCTGCTGGAGCTGGCCAAGGATGGCATCAGATATGTCGATTTTAGGACTGCATTTGTCTTTGAGTATCGCCGCGAGGGTGCGGATGCCCCCGAGGAGGACTACATAGAATTTTTCCGCGTTTTCAAGGACGAGATTGAGAAATTCAAGGCTACAGAAGACGGAGCCCGCTTTTACGGCGCACGAATGATCTGGACTACCCTTAGGTGGTTCGACAATAGAGGAATTGTCGAGGGTATGAAGCAGTGCATACTTGCCAAGCACGAATACCCTGAAATGATCTGTGGGTTCGACCTCGTCGGCCAAGAAGACAATGGACGACCGCTAGCGGACATGATCCCCGTACTGTTTTGGTTCCGCAAGCTCTGTGCGGAAGAAGGCGTGGAAATCCCGTTCTTCTTCCATGCCGGCGAATGTCTGGGAGATGGTGACGAGACCGACGAGAACCTATACGATGCTATCTTGCTGGGCACGCGCCGTATCGGGCATGGATACTCCTTATATAAACACCCGCTGTTAATCGATTTGGTCAAGGAGAAGAAGATCCTGATCGAATGCTGCCCCATATCCAACGAGATCCTGCGACTGGCCAGCACAATCCAGCACCACTCTCTCCCCGCGCTGTTATCGCGCGGCGTCTCTGTTTCTCTCAACAACGACGACCCGGCGATACTGGGACACGGCAAGAACGGGCTCACCCACGACTTTTGGCAGGTTCTTCAAGGATTGGCCAACATGGGTCTGTCGGGACTGGCCACCATGGCGGAAAATTCCATCCGCTGGAGCTGTTTCGAAGACCAAAACTCCGAGGAGTGGCAGGCCGACATTCGAGGCGGAATCATGGGCGGCGGCATCAAGGCACAGCGTCTGCAGGAATGGTACGAGGACTTTGAGAAGTTTTGCCAGTGGGTAGTGCTGGAGTTTGCGGACGAGGTGGATTAGATCACACTATAGAGAGGAATGATGGCCTAATCATGACTACTTAGTACTAAGTGTAATCAGTATAGTAGATCGCAGTAGAGTAAAGACGTGATCAGCAGCATCACAAGGCGCTTCCGCTTGGGGTCTAGCGCGCCCGTAGCGGCCCAAACAAGCGTGTAGCCTCTTGCCACAAGCAGCTGCGGCGGCGTGACAAGAGTTGCTCGCCTGCCCTTAACACTTGCCTCACCTCACGCTGTATCCCATCGTGCTGCTGCCAGCGTTTTTATTTCCCCCCCTGTTTGCCTCGCTGCGTTGTGGTCGGGCCTTTCTCTTGTTTGTTCCCGAGGAGGGGTCGCTTGGTGACGGCGTGACGCAACCCAGTTTATCAGTTCCTTATCGGCTCGTGAGTTAATCGTCTCTCCGCTCCCATCTCCGGGCTCCAGCCAACTTTCACCTCAACTAACCTGCTGCTATTGCTCCCACAGATCGCCTTCCTCCGGTGTATTATTGAGCATCCTCATTCCGGCTATACACAAAGACGACACTTGCACCCCAGGCAATGACGACGATCTGAGAACCACTGGGAGAGCCTTATTTGGCTCTTGGCCGCCGGCGAGATGGCCTTCTTCCTACCCTGGTTCGTTCAGAAGCGCTTGTTGCGCTATGCTCTGACCCGCATCGACCTGCTGGATCTCGACGCCCTGGATCTCGATGGCTTGGGTTTTCGCTGGGGACAGAAGAGCTCAATACAACTACAAGATATTGATCTAAAGGTCGAGGTATGCATAAGTCGTCGTCCCTCCCCCAAAACTTTCTTTTTTTGCAGGGATATTTTTTTTCTGACCTATCCGTCGTGGAACTTAGAAAATAGCTTCTCTTCTCCGATTACCGCAGACATGTCAACTTTTGAAAGCGCGCGTTTCTTTGCTACGTCTTAATATACCTGCGGATCTTTACAACGATGGCGTGGTGGTCGAGATCGAAGGAATCGATGTGCATCTTCGTTTGCTATCAGACGACAGTCCCGACGCAAGCCGAAATATAAACCACCCAGCAGATAAAACGCCTTCGGAAGATAACATACTCCCAACAACAAACGACCTGGCGGAATCGTTTCTAAAGTCCGAGCCCAAAGAGGAGAGGGAAGAACTAGAAGCAGCTATTTCCTCTCAATCCCAATACCTACAACAATCAACGGCGTCACTCAGTGACGATGGTGAAGTTGGCATTGGTAACGAGGGCGTGTCGCTTCCTAGCTTCATTTCTAGCTTTATCCAGGGTATCACCGATAGACTGCAAGCCAAGATCAATGGCATTAATATTCGCATTGCCATGGACCTGCCCCAAGATGGCCCCGTGAAACGAGTACCGGAGAACAAACCAGACCAGGTCACGGCACTGCTTGTGATTCAAGAAATCTCAGCTACCGGTCTCGCATCCAATTCCGATGATGAAGACTCGGCAACGAGTCAGCGTGGAAGAACGATCACCGTCAACACTGTCCATGCTATGCTCGTTTCAGACCCCGTTGTTTTTTCCAATTATTCTCGTTTCGCCACAGCCCCTTCATCTCCATCGACAACGCATTCGAAAACGGACCGGGAGTCGATACGAACAGAACTAGCATCACCGTCCCAGCCCTCTTCTACATCCGACTCAACCCCGGATTTATCTCGTTCGGTGATGTGGGATCGTTCTCAAGTCACCGAACGGTCGACGTTTCTAGACAACAGAAACATAGAGAGCTCCACACATAGCTTAGAGGGGCGGTTCTCAGATGCTGGGAGTGAAGCCGAATACGATCCTCGTTCATATGCAGTAGATCAGTCTGTGTCTGGCAGCCATTACGATGACGTCGATGAACAGATTTACGACAATCCAGCTTATATCGATGAAGTTTTTCACTCTCAGTACATGGACGGGGTTGAGGACTCTGGTATACTACCTCCACGGTCCACAGAAGGTGCAGGCACTCCACGGGCACAAAGCTCTCAGCTTGATTCTTCGGTGTCGGCAGAAACTTGGCATGATTTTGACCAGCCTCAGCCGCCATTTGCGCATCAAGAAGATCACAATCTCGCGTCTAGTTACTCGCTCGGTGATAATGCCTCGGAAGAGACTTCAGAAACAATATTCCATGAATTGCCGCCTTCACAAGCCGCCGATACATCTTACTACGCCGCCTCACTCGAGGACCTTGGAGCCGTTCACAGTGACAAAAATAGCAGGGATAATGTCATTTCTAGCCGGAGAAGCTCCTCTTCAGGCTCGCAGACAGGGGACTTGTCGGAGTCTAAATTGTTCACCCACGAAGAGGCCTCTAGCATGTACATGAGTGCCATCAGCCACGGCTCGGACGATTACAATCCTGCGATGCCCGGTGCCTGGGACTCTTCGAGTTTCAGAGTAGAGTCCACATCGCTTCCTACGAGGTCTCAGGTTGTCGCTGGGCCAGGAATTGATGATGATGAAGACACAAAAACGTCAATTCCGAAACTAACTGTGCACACCGGCTCGTCTGCTTTGGATCAAGAAAATGAAGGGTCAGGCGATTATTCCGCATCAATTCATCGCGATCGATCTCAAACCCCATCAGATGCAATTAGCGAGAACATCGAGGTTGCTCGCAAGGTCCTGGAGATTGATCGAATTACCATATGGATTCCAGTGGGGAATAGTAACGATGACCCAGAAAAACATCAAGAACCGCAGGAAAGTCATGAGGCCGGCACTGATACTAAATTCTCTACAAATCCATTCCACTCCACGATGAGCGATACCCTCGGGACTTCGAAACTGGCGTTTTCCATGCGAAGCCGCAGGGATTCGCTGATGTCTTCTGTTTCCCACGAGGAAACAGAGCCGCTTACAGCAGATAAACCACATGGAACTGAGAAGACAATACCTAAAGGCTCACAACCTTCTATATCTGTGGACATCGGCAATGCGGTCATTTTGTTCGACATAGCAACGGGCTGGCTATTAATCAAAGCGGGCCAGAAAATAGCATGTGTTTCTGATCGAATCACATCTGAACTCAATTCTTCCGCCAATACTCAAACCCCCTCGGCATCGAACTCTCAGAATTTGAATTTCTCCCTTCAAACTTGTTCGGTTAAGTTTCTTCAACATTTGACGGGAACTCCCTATCATGGCCGGCATGAAGCCGGTTTCCCATCACATCCAGGCCTCTCTCCCGTTCAAGATGTCGTGTTACAAGTTTCGATAGCAGGTGCCAAGTCAAGCCTTGGCCTTGGGACAGAAATGATGGAGTTCCAGCTCAAATTAGCCAAGTTTGCTCTGGGATACGCATCAGAGGATTTGATTTCTTTCAACAAAGATCTGAAAATGAGAGAGTCTGTACGAGACATTCTGGCACCGGTTCACAATGACCTTTCTCTTTCTATTAAAAAGACTGCTGAATTCGCGAGGGTTGACTTGTCCACATTGCCAATTCATTTGAATTTTAACATCCAAAGATTGGAAGAACTTCTTGGTTGGTTCGGTGGTCTGAGCACTATTCTTGAACTTGGAAGCTCGATAGCATCTGTTTCTACCGTTCGAGAAGAGAAGCCTGAAAAACCTGCCAAGTCCTGCCCAGGTGTCAGGTTTGCTGGCATTCCTCCTGCTCAGCCGGCTCCCGCGTCCTCGACGTCCACTCCATGGAAAGTGAACGCCAGGATAGGCGGTGTCCTTGTTGATTTGATTGGTGAAACCTGCGCACTTGAGCTAAGAACTACTGCTGTTAAAGTTGTCAGCAGGTTCGAAGGAATTGGCATCCAAATCGACAAGGGAGAGCTGAGTGGACCGTATCTTATTGACAACGGTAATGATGCTCCAGCCAAGGTCTCCTTGGAGAATATTCGGGTTGAATACTTGTTCGCGCCAAGGGAAGGCGATTTAGACAGGCTTTTATCTCTGTTGACACCATCACAAGACAAGTACGAGGAAGACGACGACATCATGTTGGATACGCTTCTACGACAGAGGCGACAGGGAGGTGTCCTCCGAGTCACAGTAACCACGCTGAACCTTCTCGTTTCCGACCTCCACGGCTTACATTCATTATCATCTCTTCCAAACGAGGTTGCAAAACTGTCCAATGTAGCGAAATACCTACCCGAGGATGACCGGCCTGGTATCATGACTTTGGTTTTGATTCGCGAATTCGAAAGTCGGGTTCATGTTGGTGGAAAGATTGGCGATTTGAATGTGATTTCTCAAGATATGGAGGCAGCGCATATCGGCCTTCCCTCCCTAGTTGCCGGCCAAGTGATGCGTCTTTCGGTCAACAGAAACGGCACAGAAGAACTTATCGGCGAAGCACTAGAAAGGCCTCCTGTTGCTGGTCCCGCCCGGCCACCTGTCCCCATGATAATGACTCGGTTCCTTGCGGATGAAATGGAGCCGACTGTGAAAGTCAAGCTGTATAATCTGAGGGTAGAGTATATTGTATCTGCACTCATGGCATTTCTGGGACTTGGAGACGAGACCACATCGGAAGATTTGGCGGTTAATTTGGCTAATTCTGTTGCCAACATCACCGAACTACAAACTCCTCTACACCAGGTGATTTCTCCAGCGGGCTCTGTTATCTACAAGCCTGAAACAAAACCGTACAAGCTTGCTGTGTCGCTGAGAGATTGCGTTGTTGGACTGAATCCACGAGATATGCCGGCTAAAGGTCTCGTGGTTTTTACATTTGCCAAGTTTAGGGGCAGTCTTGAAAAGGAAGCGGCTTCTGAGGCCAATTTTGAAATTAAAAAGGCAACCGTCATGATCATAGATGACACGCAAAATATTGATTCAGTGGATACATCAAACCAACGGACTATCTCTGCCGGGCAAAGCGAGCAGATCAAAGGCTTCACAGATAAAGGATTTGTTCCCATATCTTTCATATCTTCGGCCATGATTTCAGCCAAGATAAGCCAGTCTGATAACGATGGGACGAAATCAGTAGATGTCGAAGTTAGAGACGATCTACTCATCTTGGAAACATGTGCGGATTCGACTCAGACTTTTATCAGTCTTATGAACGGCCTCTCCCCTCCAACACCGCCAAGCACAGAGCTTAAATACCGGACCGAAGTTATGCCTATACAGGACATGCTCGCGTCTTTCACGGGGGATGCTTTTGCTACTGATGAAATTACGGACGCCGAGCACATCTCTGGACAGGACTTTGATGAAGAGCTCGGAGGCGCCATTGAAGATGAGTTGGAATACGTGAGCGAATTCTACCCCCAAAAGCCCGACCAAGAGGGAGCCATGAGTGCAAGTATGATGAGCTCGACGAGCGATGTTTCCAGGCCACCACATCTTCTGGATAGCTTCCACTCGGACAATAACGTTACAACTAGCATGTCTGGACTTGATTTTAGAGATGACCATTTTGCCAAGCCTTCGACAGTCGGTGGCACAGCTCACAGATGGGATTCTTCACACAATACGTATGGACTTGCAAACGAGGTCAAGATCCATGGAAGCCCTCTTAGAGTCAGAGTGCGCGATGTGCATTTTATTTGGAATTTGTTTGATGGTTATGACTGGCAACGCACAAGAGATACAATTTCAAAAGCTGTCAAAGACGTCGAGATGAAAGCGACAGAGCGACGCGCCAAAAAGGGCGGTCTCGCACCTGTCGAAGATGATGAGGAGGAATCAGTGATTGGCGACTTTCTCTTCAATTCCATCTACATTGGCATTCCAGCAAACAAAGATCCTCGTGAACTTTCCAGGGCGATCAATCATGACATCGATGACTTGGCCAGCGAGACGGGGAGCTACATTACGTCGACTACAGTCACGGGAATGACAGCGCGCCAAAACAGGGCTCCTTCAGTTAGGACGAAAAGATTACGACTGTCGCGCAGTAGACACCACAAAATGACATTTGAGCTAAAAGGAATCTCGGCAGACTTGGTTGTCTTCCCGCCAAACGCGGGGGAAACGCAAAGCTCGATAGACGTGCGAGTGCACGATCTCGAAATATTCGACCATATCCCTACCTCAACATGGAAAAAGTTTGCAACTTATATGTCTGATGCTGGGGAGCGAGAGAGTGGCACCAGCATGGTGCATCTGGAGATTCTAAATGTCAAGCCAGTGATGGAGCTGGCTGCGTCGGAGATTGTCCTAAAGGTACGTTATACATATTACTCACTGGCTTGTTACTTAGTATTTAATTTGGTCTGACATGTTTTAGGCCACTCTTCTGCCCTTGCGCCTCCACGTCGACCAGGACGCTCTGGACTTTCTCAGTCGGTTCTTTGAATTCAAGGACGAGTCTGCGCCTGCTCCAGGTTCACCGAGTGATGCACCATTCTTGCAACGGGTTGAAGTGAATGCTGTCCCCGTCAAACTTGACTTCAAACCGAAGCGGGTCGACTATGCAGGGCTGCGGTCGGGACGGACGACCGAATTCATGAACTTTTTCGTCCTGGACGAAGCGGACATGGTGATGCGACATGTCATCATCTATGGAGTGTCAGGATTTGATAAGCTTGGGCAAATGCTGAATGATATTTGGATGCCTGACATTAAGCGCAACCAGCTACCAGGAGTGCTAGCCGGTCTCGCCCCTATCCGGTCTTTGGTCAATGTCGGCAGTGGGTTCAAAGACCTTGTCGTAGTGCCGATGCGTGAGTACAAAAAGGACGGACGAATTGTGCGCAGCATCCAGAAAGGGGCATTTTCATTTGCAAAGACCACAAGCAACGAACTTGTCAAGCTTGGAGCCAAGTTGGCCATTGGAACTCAGACTGTTCTCCAGGGTGCGGAGGATTTCCTCGGCCCGCCAAAGACAACGCAGGCAGTCCATCATCACTTTGATGGAGAAGGTGATTCCACAGACGAAGAAGAGAAGAAGCAGATTTCCCACTATGCCGATCAGCCCGTGGGCGTTGTTCAAGGACTCCGCGGTGCGTTCAGCAGCTTGGAACGCGACTTGATCACGGCGAAGGATGCTATTGTGGCCGTGCCTGGAGAAGTCATGGAAAGTGGCAGCGCAGCAGGGGCTGCAAAGGCCGTCTGGCGACGTGCTCCGACGGTCATTTTGCGACCTGCCATTGGTGCTACAAAGGCTGTTGGGCAAACTCTACTTGGCGCAGGCAATACGCTGGACCCCGCGAATCGACGAAGGATTGAAGATGTAAGTTTCTTAGTGTTGTCTTTCTATGTGGTTGCAGTGGTACTGACTATTGTCACAGAAATATAAACGGCATTAGTCTTTTTTTTTTCCAGCACCTGCATTTTGGATTTTAATTTTGAAGTTTATCAGTTTGGCGTTACACGAAGCTATTTGACAGATTTACCAGGCTGCACGATATCCCTATCTGTTTTGCTCGTATCTGATTCATATTTTGATTTTCTTTTTGTCCCATTTAGAGCGTTACAGATATCAACGACATGCATTTGAAGCTCTACTCAGTTTAGCGTTGCACGAATCTATGTGATAGATTATTACCAAGTTGCGAGATATCCTACATTTTTGCTTTTTTTTCCTTTTTAGCATCTGCAGATACGATGACTTGCTTGTATTGGAAAGATAATGCGATGAAGGTCTGCTAGCCATACAGAATCAATAAACAAACCCAAAAACATGAACAACAAAATGAAAAATGAATCGCTAATTTGCCGCTCCCCCATAATTTATTGAACAATAGATCGCGAAACGTCAGACCCGGACACCCAATGAAGCGGGCTCCGCATGAATCGTGAATACGCAGATCGACCTTCTGTCCCAGGCAAGATTCCGCCCCTCTTTTTAGCCTTTTCGCTCTAATGAACAGCAAGCAAGCAAGCAAGATCGATCGATCCGATCCTATCACTCGGTCTCCAGTGTGACAGGATCCTACGTGACTTTTTTGTCTCGCGGAGTGAGTTACCAAGAATCCGGTACCGAATCATCACGGCCAAAGGGCTAGCAGGGCTGATCCACAAGACGATAGTAAAATGATTGCATGAGAAGAGGGCGCTGGAAAAGTCGGTGTGAGAGTTAATATTTTTGTGTATTGTTTTGCCCCCTCCTGGCTGCTTATACTATTACGTACGTGTGTTCTCTTTTTCCTGTCACTTTTTGTTGTTATTATTATTTTTGTTCTGGGGCAACATCATGATGGATACAGACAGGGGTTGTCTCGCGCGTCTTATTGGCAGACTGGATGAGACAGCGAGATTACGACTCGGCAATTCCAGCCTTCCCATTTCCGAGGCAGATGATACAGTTGAAAATACTATAGTAAATAAATAATTTTTTTCTGGTGAAAGGATTACCCCTCACCAGAGTCAACACAGAACAGACGTGAGGCTGAACTCCTTCGCATCGGGTGACTGACATGTGTAATACTAATCCGACGGCGGACTCGGGAAGATGCATAAGGGTGCAACACGCAACGGGGTGGCTGAGATCCGTGAGATGCCGTATCACATGTCTACGTATTCCTAGTCTAATGTACTACGCTGTAAGTAATATTTTCCACAGAGAATGTACTCAGTAAATCCACGGAGAGAGTCCGTGTGGCTGGGCCCGTCGAGACTTCATACTTCATACTTACCAGCCCACATCTATCAACAATAATCTCAGCTAGCAAGCGGGCTCGTTGCCAGATGTAACCGAGCCCGTTGCCTCAGAATGAGAATTCCAAAGTAATACTGCAACCAGCGGGCTCGTTGCAGCCAGCAGCTATTGGCTCTCCTCGGCCCACGATGAGATCAGCATATTGAGCCACGTTCAACCAGCGAGTCACACGGGCAGACTGGAGCCCATCAAGGCTAAAACAAATTCACTAGTTTACTGCAACTCAACTGGGTGTTAGGCCATCGTCATCCAAGGAGCAGAGGATGAAAAAAACGCTGTCTGCCACCCTCATTGGCCACGGCCGGTTCTTAGGGCCAAGCGACCAAAGCCGCCGCTGTGCGCGCTGGTTGGCCGGCCCGCCTCGCTGGCTGATCGTTGGCTGGTGATGCGTTTTTTGATGCTGAAGAGGGGAGACGACCAATCGATTTTATTTGCCTGCATTCTGATTTGTGTACCTTATTATTATTATTTTTTTTCGGATGTGTGGGTGCCTTATGAAGAAACCGATGTGGGTGTGTGTGGCAGCTTGGGTCCTCGGAGCATATAACAACTTGAACCCGTAATGATGTAGTGGATTTGCAAGCCTGCTTTCTTTGTCTGGACATTATTTTTGTTTGTAATTCTCTGCTGCTATTCTTGATGGCCTGCTTCAACTATATCTGAAGTGTGTTGCACCATGGAAGAATAAAAACACAACAGCCCGGCTTGGACTTGTCCCTCGTTTCGTTGTCTTCTTGTGCATAATAATCCTTCTTTCGGGTCGTATCATTTTTGTCTTCTTCTTCTTCTTCTTCTTCTGTCAGTGTTTTATATTCGGGTTATCATCGGAGTTTTAGGATACCCCTGGGAAAGGCGCTCAAAAATTCAAGGACTAATGGTGAGTTTCTCGCGTTCTGATGCGTGGGCAAAGCTAACGCTCCAGTCCAGTCATTATGGTATCTTGAGGCTTGCAGTTGAAAATGAATATCCTGCATTTTCATCTCCATCCCATCTACAGCTCATAGTCAGCAAAGAATTGCATCTCAGCATGGCCCAGTCGTTAATGTATAGCCTGGCCATTGAGACCAATCTCCCCAATGGGCAGCTGTCACTGCATGATTACCGCAAGTTCCTCTCACAGTCAAACGACATCATCACCATGTCCGCCGAGCCTTCACAGCGCAGGCGCACGCTCAAACGAAAACCAGCCACCATCAATCTTAACCAAGCAAAGCTGTTGCAGAAGCAGCCACACCATGACGCTCTTTTCAACCTGTATTCTCCAGTCTCCTCTGCTCCGTCGAGCCCGCCTCCTCTTTCGTTCTGTCAGTCTGTGGTGACATTGCATGGAGACCTGCCTACTCCAGTATCTCCATCACCACTCCCATCATCAACTATCAGATCACCTTCTAGACCTTCCTCAGTAGCCAGGTCATCAGCTTCTCAGCGAATAGTGGGTGCCTTTTCCTCTTGTCTTTGTGTGTTTGTGTTTTTGTGCTTGATGTTGCTATATGCATGCATGCACGCTGGCTCTCTGTTGCCTGGGTTCCACTTGGTGTTTGGTTTCGTTCGTCTTTTCACTCACTGCCACTCAAAATCCTTCCTCCCCCAATTCTTCTTTGTTCCTTTCCAAGCTCTTCTGACACCACTGTCAGGAATCCTTCTCATCCAGGCTAAAACAGGCTAAAAAGGAATCAGCCATGTCATATGCCCACCATCGAGCTTCATCTGATTCGATGCTTCTTGGATTGGAGAATTCGAACACTACCGTTACTCACAACGGCGCCTCTTTTCAGATTCTCAACCCTCACAAGTCCCTGGAAGGCTCCAAAATCGTGCCACCTGCACCTTCGCTCCGCTCGTCCATCCAGTCGGGGCTAGCCGAGATGGACCAAGAAAATATCCACCACAAGCAACCTATGGCACGAGAGCAGACACTGTTGGATAGTATGGTGCGTCCACTATCAGCTTCTGAAAGCGCTATCTTATCCAGAGCCCCGATGTCCCCTGCAACGTCTCTTCCAGCTAAAATCAGTCCTGGTCCTTCCTTCGGTGCGCTGCCTCCTATTCAGGATGTGCCTGTGTCTTCAAGGCCAGGAACACCTCGTCCTTCTGAAAAGACGCCGACACGCACTCTACGGCAGAAGGTTTCTCGATTTTTTGGAAGTGCTGAGAAAAGGGGTGACGGAGCCTCCCAAAATAGCGGGAAGAGCGGCAGCTCAAATGTATCAACTCTTCATGCAGATTCTCACCAGCCATCTATCGCTGCACGCAAATCCATTGATGGTGATGGTGGTGATGATGAGGGGTGTGGCATTGATGAAGGCCCCATCTCTCCTCTATCGCTGGATGTGCCTCGATATATGTTTGATGAAGAGGACTTTTTGAATTTTTCTGGGCAGAACAGGGTCAGTGGCCACGGTGCTTCCATGTCCGAGCCTTCCATGTCAGGCGGTCTTCGTCGCGTCACTTCTCTCAACTCTGAAATGTCAGATTTCGATCTAGCAGCCGACCAGTGGGACGACCAAGCTGTTGAACAGCACAAGCAAGAGGAAGAGACTCTCCCAGCTGCGATTAATGACGACGAGCAATATGACAACGACTCTGTCGGAGCAAGACCCTGGCGTCGACCAGTCTACGGCTCTCACTCTTCCAATAGACATCAGACTCTGCATGATGCCCTCAGTCAATTGAACACCAATCGTCAGAGCGGAGTGACCTATGAAGACATCACGGAATACCTCCGATCCCAGGCAGAAGAAGCAGGCCAGGAATCCCAAAGTCACGATCGCGTCGAGAAGCCATGGCAACCCGAGACATGGCCTGAGCCCAGAACTTTTGCCCCGCCACTGTGTAGTCGCGCATCTGATGGCGAGCTTTCCACAACTGCGCCCAGTACAAGACCATCGATTCGTCCGTTTGCCCGGCAGGCCGCTGCTTTTATTGCAGGAGACGGTCTTGACAGCGCTAGTGTCACTTCGGTAGGCACTGCGATAGACGATGTTGAAGACGATGAATCCGAGAAGCGGGTCGAATATGCGATGGAAGGTGCGATTGAAAAGGAAGATGTTGTAGGTTCTCTTTCTCTTGATTTTCTTTTTCTTTTTCTTCTTCCTTTATATGCGTCCTGCACGTGGCAAAACAAAGCCAGACCTGTCCAGTAGACGGCAGATGTGACTCGTCATAAAAGGGATGGAAGTGTCGACCCAAATCGTCCTCTGTTGTGTGCTGTCTCTTTGCTGCATCATGACACTCGCCTTCAAATATCACTTTGCTTTTGTTTGCTTTTTTCCGTGTGCTTCTGGCGGCTCGGGACGAGCGTAGCCAGCGAGACCGGGCCTGTTGATGACCCTTTGAACGAGAAGAAAACAAATTGATAATCTCTGTAGGCCGCCAGATCCTCTCCTAGCCGCAAGTCAACAATGCGTCGAGCCATCTCGCACCGTGCGCGGCCTCTCTCCTCGAACCCCCCTGAACTCGACATACCACTCTTCCTAGCCGCGTCGAGGTCCAGCTCATCGCTGTCGCCATCTTTTCAAAACGTGCAAAGCCCCAAGGCCGACGACACTGCAACAACTGGTGGTGGCAACACTCTTCGCAGTGATGGTAGCAGTACTAGCAGTGCCAATCCTAGCGCCGAAGCACTCGCAAGTGCAACCAGAACACCCGCCCCCGCCCCCACGGTGTCACTGTCGCCGCGGCCACAGATGACTACCGCTGGAACAGGCGTTAGCTGTCGTTTAGGCGTCCCCGAAGACTCGGTTCATGGCACTACGGACCCTGGGTCCAAGGCGGCGTTGTTGCGAGGATCGACCGCGTTAGCTGGCGCCAGAACAAGTGGACTTGGTGGAGGCAAGAAGAAAAAGAAAGTAACGAAGAGACATCAGCAAAAGACCAAGCGCGGTAAGTCATCTCCATTTCCGGTGTATACTACACTCAGCAGTTAGTATATACGAACGCACCTTAGCCGCCCCGTGCTGACAGACACTGCTGGTGATAGCTTCTGGATGCTGTTGCTCCTGAGTCCTGAGATTTGAAGTTTTGCGTCTTGACGACGGATGTGGAGAAGAGAAAACTGCCTGGGGCGACGGGAAAACACTGGGTGCTTTGGGTCCCTCGCTCTTTCCGTTTCTGGCGCAGTTCGATGGCCACATCGGGAAGGAGCTGATTGTTGTTGTTATTCAATGTTGGAGTTTGCCCTTTGACGCTTTTTGTCGTAGTACGTAACTATTGACTAGGAATATTGCCGGTCAGCACCCAGCAGCAGTGGAGAAACAAGCTATCTTGGCCGTTGGGTCTTGCATGTGCGTTTGGACGAGAAAAAAAAAAGAAAGAGAAAAGACGAGGTTACCGGGACTACGTTGTTTTCAAATGCCGTGGACGTATTTTGCGAGAAATTGCAGACAGGCAAAGCCTCTGCATGCGAACTGTGTATTCTAATTGCTTTTCTTCGCCTTGGCCAGGGACCAGGCAGTTCAATAACGCTAGCAAAGAATAGTTTGAATGCGGATCATCATCAGATCCGACATGTCACAACCCTAATGACCCTCCAATCTAGCGCCTGACAATGAAAATGCATATTATGTATGTACAGACAATCTTGATATACAAGATATAAACTCCGGTAATGCCATGTCCAGGAAATCGGGTCTAGAGTATAAATATAAACAAAAAAAATCAAAAACAAGGGTATCCGTAAGGTTGGCAAACAATCAAACAAAGTCTATGGGCTGGACACTGGACTCGGCGGGTCGTACATCATCGACGCCAACGCGGCAGAGACCAGGCTCTTCCGCCGTAACGTCTGCTCACTCTTTTTCGAGTGCAGGTCACGAGCACGGGGCTTGGCGATCCGAGTGGCAGAGGCAAAAGTAGTTGCTGATGATGTGCTACGCCGACGCATGCCTTGCTCCGGTGGAGTGCGTTCGCGAGACCGAAGACCGCTGGCGCTGGCGCCTAATAGCGATGGAGAGCCACCGCGGGCGGCTCTATGGTGGTGTTTGTTGCCTGATACTCGTCGACGAGCTGGAGAAACGTCTGGCGGGAGAGAGCTGGGGTGGCAGTCATCACCTGCTTCCGAGTCGGAGGTCCGCCGGGAAGAAGCCTCGGCCATCAAGGCCAGCCTGACGGCATCGATGCTGCATTGTGCACGGAAGAGACGCTGGCGTTGCGAGCGCATGCAAGACTGTCGGTTGACTTCGGGAAGAAGGAAATCGGGGTTCTGAGGAATAGATGTTGGCGACGGGAAATGGCCGGACGAATGTGAGGCTCGTTCCCAGTGCAGGGACATTGGCTCGTCAAATTCTTCGTTTTCGTAGTCGCCTGGTGAAGTCAACAGCGTGTACGCACTGCCTCCGCGCGTGGAGATGGATGCCGAGCCGGTCGAAAATGTGGTGGAAGTGGGGGATAGCGGGGACGAGGGTGGTTGTTCGTAGACGGCAGTTGGCCGCGTCACAGTTGTCGTCTGGTCAAGCGTGTGTGCGTTCAACTTCTCTGTCAGCGTGCCGACAGATATCCGACGCGGAAAGGCTTCGTAGTTGCTGGGCATGGAGGTGGGCGCCTGTGGACGAGATCGAACGTAGGGAGACCGGGGCCGCGAAAGAGGATATGGGCGTCTTGATATACACGACGGCGACGGCGAGCGAGACGACAATGGAGAAATCATTGTGCTGTCGCATTCGAGCATTAGGCGGTCATCCCCATCCTCCGGGATGGACGGGGAAGGGAATGAGAAGTTCTCAAACATAATGGCCGACAATCGTCCAACAACACGTCACGATTCAAACAACGGTGTCGGAGGTCAGCAAATTTCCAACGACGATTGGAGATACGGCGAATAATATATATGAGGTGACGAAATCGGCGCGGCCGTCGATGATTCGTTAGGTTGGGGGCTGGCTGTAGAATGGTGTTAAAAGGATGGGCGGCGGAGCGGGATGAACGAGGACGGGCGGGCGGGCGGTTGTTATGAGGACTGCGATGTGCTGATTATTGCCGCTGGGGCGAATCCGCTGTGAGCAGGAAGCACGAGGGGCGGAGAGTTGGGAGATGTGGTGTCCGAAGATGAAATTGGATGAGAGGAGTAGTGCGTCTGGAGAGGAGGGATGGTGCGAGAAGTGATGGCAATAACAATGTTCAATAAGTCACCAAGATGGGCGATGCGGTTCTTTTAGCTGGGATTTTTTTGCCCGGCAAAGTCTGGGCCGGCAGGCGCGCCCATTCGGGGAAGTGGATCCGCCGCTCGGCCAGTCAGCGCGCGGGCATTTGTTCTGTGGGGCTTCTGGAGGACTGCCTAATCGGGCTAGCCCGCAGCCTCTTGACACGTTGGAATAACCAATACCAATAATACAATACACTCGGCCAGGTCCTCGGTATGTTTATTGTTATGACTTACTATAGAATGCGCTGCAGCCTAATCCAACAGCATGACTACAGTACGACTGCGCTGTGGCAATGCTGGGTGATCGGCACAGAGTCACACTCGTTTTCCCCGTTATACCTTACAGGCTTACAGTTCGCCCTCGCCCTTCCCCAATGCTTGGCACCTGGTGGCCTCGGAAACGGAGAGAGAGGGAAAAAAACTAACTTTAAGCGCTACGACGATGCACTCAGCACTGATGTCTGATTCAAAGCATTGCAACCTTTAGCGAGTGGATGTTGCAACGCGCCTTATTATTATCGACATTTGCGACGGCCGATGGTCATCATCATGCTCGGGGCAGAAAAGAAGGAAAGAAAGAAAGAAAGAAAGAAATAGACGAACTTGCCCACCACGGTCAGCTGTCTCCAAGCCACACTGGCACACAAACTTTTCGATGGCCGGGGGTCGGCCCCAAAGGGGCTAGGCACCCTCGCCCTCCAAGATCCGTTTTCGTGCGTATTCCTGGCGTTTTGTAACACCCGCCTGCCCGCCACTGCCTCGCTGATTGGCCGCCCCCTGGATGCCTGTCGTGTAATTTTGTATTTCGTGACAACCTCCGCCACGTGAGATAATGACGAGTCATCGCCTCACATCATACAGTCATAACCAGTTGGTTGAGTCATCGGCTGCAAATAATATCACCGTTTAGTATTGTTATGACCTTATCATTTATGGCTCTAAATGCGCTCCAAAACCCAGGAGCCTGGATCCAGTGTTGGGTTCTTTGTTGGTTGGGAGTCGTCGTATTCGTACCCACCTAACAAGCCATCGGGGGGTTCTCCCGGATTCCTTTCGTTTAAAGATGGGATTAGGTTTTCAGGCGCTCGACGTGGAGAGTTTAATAATATGTAGGGCTTGTCATCCCCAGCCTCCAGGATTGTCGTGTACGTATTTCATTTCGGCGCGTTGATGTGTTCTCTTGAAGTATTTGGAACAGCGTTTGTTAAATTGCGCAGTCGGGCTTGGATTGGTTATTTGTGGACTGTCCAGATGCAGCCCCGGCTGTCGGTTACTTGCGACAAAATTATGGACGCCTTGTTTAAAACTTGGACAAAGAAATTCTCGCTACTACTACCATTGAAATAGATCGTAGACTCGGCTGCTGTAAACCATTCGGCGCATTTAAACCATCGCCTTCAGAGGATTCGATCAATTGATCCATTGATGTCTTTCTTGCTTTAACATTTGAAGCTGGAGCGGACTTGAATGTGCGTTCAAATGTTCCATGGATTGCGTGCAATTATATATAACCGGGTAGATTATCACCGAACATTGAATAGAGTTGACATTAATTGTTGTAAGTAAACATCGGAGAAATGCAATTCCCCATCGAGCTTCCAATATTGTTTTCTAAATAGCAACTTGCTATGACAACGAATCCCCCTTTGTTCAAATGTTCATATGTAAACTCACGTGCAACATCAAAGTGCAAATATCTGCGAATCCGCACGCTAATTATTTGCAAACATTGCAAACATAGGATCGTCCACTACCAAATATCGACTACCACATATCGACCGTAGCCACCACACAGATTGCACTCAATAGCGAGTAATTGATTACTGCTGGAAATCATGTATATATTCGTATAACCATGCTTATTACTGCTATTATTAATATATTCTCGCATTAACACGAACCTAATTTCTATGTGCATACTTAGTCATAGGAAGAAAGAGCTGCGTGACATCCGGAGATCACCGCCTTCCAAAACAGCCCTAGCGCCCGCCTAGTGGGGCCACTGCAGCCAGTAGCCGGGCGCAATTACTCACAGCGTCGCAACTGCCGTTGTTTTCTTATCAAAAAATGGAATTCGCCTCCCGCTCTGTGCGTGTCTCGCGCTGGCTACCATCGGCCAAGTGATAGGCGCTCGTCCAAGCGTTGAGTCCCTCTTCCAATCCTCTTTGGCACATCGCCTCTCCTGCCTCGGGTTGGCCTTGGCCCGCTTCAGCCATTGGTCGCGTGCGACAAAGTTCTTATCAGCGGGAGTCGGCGAGCGTGACCAAGATGCGCTGTTTCTCCAACTCTGGCGTCGCATTGGCATCCTGCGCATCTACTTTCGACTCGTCTCGTTGGTTTGACAGCCCATTGAGCGGGGCAGCTCGTTTCTAGACTGTGAACTTCTCTATTTAAAACCAGTTCCCTACCCGTGCTGCCGCCACATGGCCGCGAACCTCCTCCTCTAGTGACGGTGGGCCTTGTCGCTGAAAGGTTTTACCCGCAGACCCAGTAAATAATTCACACCACTTTCCTCCTGAAAACCTGGGCGACAACCAAACACTCTGAGCAATCATGACGGTCCCAGAGAACACAATAGTGGACGACGGCTTGGAGCACCATCCTGCCCGAGATCCGGCCCTGGATCCGGCCCACCAACACCACCACGCCCACCTCCACCACACGGACTTTGCAGAGAAGGGCCGCGAAGACGAAGTTGTCTACAGCGTTGACATCAAAGGCCCCGATCCCAGCTCACTCGAGGCTGGGTATCCGGAAAAGAAAAGCAAGGATGGTAGTGACGTGGAGGACTTGGGCGAAGGTCATGCAAAGCGTCCATGGCAGCGCCGGGTCATGAAGCAATGGCGCCATGTTGCGCATATCGTCATCTGGCTTCTCTTTACTGGGTGCGTTATAAAGAAAAGAGGAAATGACTTGAGATTTCTACACGAGCTTTGTGCTTTGATCCAATACTGACAACATCGTAGCTGGTGGATTGCAGGTCTGATCCTTCACCGTTACGATCTCGGCTGGCTGATCCCATTTCTGCTCTATCTCGCCATCACGCTGCGCATTCTGTTCTTTTACATCCCTATCACCGTCGTGACAGGGCCGATGCGCTGGGTATGGGATCACACCGCCTTAAAAGCTCTCCCACTCATCCCTCCGAAGCTGAGGTTCCCCGCTGCCGGTCTTCTCGTCGTTGGTGTGATCGTTATCGGTTCGTTTGCTTCTCCTGAATCACCGCAGAATACCCGTGTAGACCGTGTTATCAGTCTTATCGGACTTGGTCTTCTCATTGCCGCCCTGTGGGCGACATCCAGAGACCGGAAGAGAATCAACTGGCAAGCTGTAATTGTCGGCATGCTGGTTCAATTCCTTGTCGCTTTGTTTGTGCTCCGAACTGGCGCCGGATACGATATCTTCAACTTCATTTCTGGCCTGGCCAGCGACCTTTTGGGATTTGCTACACAGGGTGTCGAGTTCCTCACCACCACTCCTGTTCCCGCTTCTATCAACAAATGGTTTCTGGTCACTGTCATCCCCGCCATTATATTTTTCGTCTCGTTTGTGCAGCTGCTCTACCACTTCGGTATTCTACAGTGGTTTATCGGCAAATTTGCCACCTTCTTCTTCTTCACGATGAAGGTGTCCGGTGCCGAGGCCGTTGTTGCCGCTGCTTCACCCTTTATCGGCCAGGGAGAATCGGCCATGTTGATCCGCCCGTTCATCGCCCACTTGACTCTGGCAGAAATACACCAGGCGATGTGCTCTGGATTCGCGACAATCGCCGGCAGTGTGTTGATTGCCTATATCTCATTAGGTGTGAACCCTCAAGCTTTGGTCTCGTCCTGTGTGATGAGTATCCCCGCTTCTCTAGCCGTCTCCAAACTGCGCTTTCCCGAAACCGAAGAGACGTTGACGTCTGGCCGCGTTGTCATACCCGAGGACGAGGAGCACCAACGCTCCACCAACGCCCTCGAAGCATTCACCAATGGAGCCTGGCTGGGTTTGAAGATCGCCGGCATGATTGGCGCTACTCTTCTTTGCATCATCTCCTTGATCGGTCTTGTAAATGGATTGCTTACATGGTGGGGCCATTATCTCAACATCAACGGGGAAGGGTTGACCCTAGAACGGATTCTGGGATACATCTGCTACCCGATTGCTTTCTTCTTGGGAGTTTCGCGCGAGGGCGACGACATTTTCCACGTCGCTCAGCTGATTGGGTTGAAGATTGTTGCGGTAAGTTAAACAGCATTTTCATCTAACTTGAAAACAAAACCTGATTTGACAATCCTAGAACGAGTTCGTTGCTTACAAGGCCCTCGTGACTGATGATACCTATGCCCACCTCTCCTCGCGATCTCGCCTGATCGTTACCTACGCGCTGTGTGGATTTGCCAACATCGGCTCTCTAGGCAACCAAATTGGTGTGCTCGCGCAGATTGCGCCTGGCCGAAGTAGTGATATTTCTCGTGTCGCTGTTTCAGCTTTGATCACCGGCGCTTTGAGCACGTTTACCAGTGCAAGTATGGCGGGTTTGGTCATTATCGACGAGTAGGCTGCGTAATTTTATCCGTTTTATTATCGCTTGATAGTCTATTACAATGGTCTATAAAAGTTTCCAGAAATCTTCCAGGATTGCGTCAACTGGAGTAATGCGTAGGACGCGATCTTCCTCGTAACGAGGGGCCCACTTTCGGGTCAGATACGCCAAGACGCTAACGGATAATCCGCCCCACATGCATCCCGAAGTATATAGCGGCATCATCCACGCGGAAACTCGTTGGGTATGCTATGCTTGCAAAGATGTGACTCGAAAATGTGAATATGGAGGGACCAAGACCAGTCCTGGATTGGTGGCATTCCGATCTGCCGCCTCGCGGCTGTTGAGCAGTAAGAAATGGGGACGAGAGCATTAAGACGAACGATTCCTGACAATAGAATCGATGCTCTTGATTTTGAGGTATGTGCTCGAAGGAGCACATATTTCCCCATTCTCAATGGCGGTTTCCTGCACTATTGAATTGATAAGCTCTGTGCTGATTCGAAAAGAAGTTAAGCTGGCACGTCTCACACCCTTGAAGAATATAGTGATAATTGGTCAAAGTTTCGACACGCTTGACCAAGCTGGACGGTCACAACGGAGTAATGTTAGGTTAAGTATTTAGAAGGTTAGAAGTCCTTGTAGTGTTTCTGGAAAGACGACAAAATCGACAAATAGCAAGGATATCTAACAATTCTTGTCGAACGGGGCCGATGTCAACATTTTAGATATCGGAAAGAGGTCATTTAGAGATTGTACAGCGATTAAACCGAAACCGGAATTTTCCTCCACCTGACTAACTAAGTGCGTGCTCAAAAATTGAAAAGTAGAATTATCTGCCATGGATAGTTTGATCTGATACTGTCTACAGAATCAGCAAACTACTTACAATCATACCCGAACAACGTCAATGTGGCCTTCAACTGCTCCACATTTTCCAAATGGCCACCCGCGGTGTTAGCAAGCCACCTGGAATTCAATTTCTTCCCTGTCAAGCCGGGATTTTGTTTCAAAGTTTCAGCTGGATCAAGGACATCCACGTCGAGGTCAGCAGGCGCACCCTCATACAGAGTTTGGGGTTTTGACACGACGTTAATGCTGGGATTGGCTGTCTTGAAGGTTGACAACATGGCACTGCGGCGGGTATTGCGAATAGCCTGAAGATTGTTCCTGAGCAGTTCGGCGGTATTAGGGGAGCGATTGCTAAAGTCGAAAGCAACCCGCCCAATCTGTTCCAGGAATGTGCTGTATATACCGGAGGCTCCAGGCAACACAGTCGTCGTTTTTATTTGACCCGCAAAGTCACGTTCTGGATCGTAATTCTCGTATTTGGCCGAGAGCTTTTGGGCCGTATCATCCATGTCGGGCAGTTCTGGGTAAGAGGTCGCCGGGGCCTTTTCCTCAGGAAGGCTGTTCGGATTGGAGGCTATATAACGGAGGAATTGATCCAGGGTACAGGGCTGCTTGGTTCTGCTGCAACCAGGGGCAATTTGCTTCGAAGTGCCCCCATTGAGCTGGCAATCGATGGAGTACAGGTAGTAAAAAAGAACGCGTTCGTAGCCTCCTGGAATAGAGTATGCACTTGTCTGCGCGATTCCGAAAAGGAGGACGAGAAGAGTAAAAAGGCGCATTATGAGATGTGAGATAAAGAGATTGATATTGACTTTTTCGAGATGGCACCAAGAAGAAAAAGAGGACAATTATAAGAACAATATGAGTAGATGTTACCTCGGGGAGGGGGACTGTACGTCTCACTGTCCCCGGGATTGAATGCTACTACATACTGGTCATATCGTACTTGTATCGTACTTGTATGACATTATTACGATTTAATTTCAGAAATCAACCTACAATAGGAACCAACACAACTAAAAGTAACATCTCTAGCGATTACGGTTCGTTCAAGCGGTCCTCAGAAATATACGGACCTGGACTGAACCGACTAATTTAGCCGCAGCTTTAGCCCTCTATACTCCTCAGCCCTTGTCAGACTCATTATATATTAGTATATAATAATGGACTAAGAAACGCCTTGATACAAGGGTTGTACCCTTTTTGGTCAAGTGGTAAAAAGGATTTCAGCCTCCGGCGATTATTCGCTGTTAGCCTGCTGCACCTCGCAGTGGAATCGCCACCACTTTCTTCGCTTAAAAACAGAAGAAACAGAATTCTGCCCGCTTGGATCTGTATCTCGAGATGGATCTGGTACCTGATGTTTCTGTTGCCGAAGGAGCCCGCGCTAGTGGATCCATGGAAATTTACGAGGCCATCATGCGAAATCCTATTCGATATCGCATCATGAATGCTTACACCAGAGAAATTGCGCTACAGAATCCAACGCCTGCATTTTTGAATGATGATACGGCCATTGTATATACACTCGATATTAAACAAGGTATCACAAAACCCCGAGGCGAAGAGATAGAGCCTATCATTGGAGGAGCAACCATTGGAGATGCCAACGATATGTTTGAGGACGAGATGGACTATCTTATGCCCTCTCTCGGGATTGATGAGGAATTTTTCAACGTTACAGAGGATATGAACGTGCGCGAGGTGGATTCAGAAGAGCCGCAGTTGAATTACCTACCGGACCTGCTCTCTCAATATCTCCCCGTTGACTTGCCATAGGGTAACAAGGACCTTTTGATACTGATGGCGGCTTATTATGGGAATATCGAAAGATATGCCAGGGTGCGTCGTCCTCGCATGATCTGAGGGGAGCCAGGGTGCGTCGAGGGTGGGATCTACCACAACTCTATGTTCGCCCTCTGGTGTGCGACCCAAACTATACCAGACTTGCCGGCCAGCGCGCATGTAACGAGTGCGATACATGCTGGGATGATTATGAACAACGACTTGAGTCGTATCATTAATCTAGACACGATGCAACCCTATAAAGAATTCCTCTCCCACATGCCGTACCTAATCTGGTTCTTTAATCCACCTTATCCTAATACGTACAAGACTCTAGCGAGCGCAGTGACTAGTATGAGCTGTCGGTCTTACACGCAGCAGTCTATACAGAGGATAAAGATATCTTCGATTGAATGTTGGACGACCTCGGCGTAGCCCCGACCCAGCCTGCTTTTCAGGAAGCCAGGGTTCGAGCCAGGGGAAGGGGAGGAGACACTCCTTCGTACTTTGTGCGTCGTCTAGAGACTCGCAGTCAAGAACTAGGGATAAATATTTTCGCTCCTATGGCAAGCTACAAAATGTACTCGGCAAGACCGCAACGCAGTAGTAACGGCTTGGCGAAGGAGCTGACGCCCGAAAAAGTTCACAGCGCGATAGAGGATTGGAGAATTTATGACGGATACATAGTAGATGCTTCTGAAGTGGAGTTGTTTGCATCAGTACCTGAATCGTGGCGGCCAGACTCATGGTCAGTTGAACTAGACTATGAGGACTGGCCTGAAAAGAGAAGTAGTTGCGAGTAGTCTAGAAGCATTAAGTTCCTATTAATGGAAAAATTCCAGCTGCTTTTCGAGGAACCTCTGCAATGGGTCTAGACAAACACTTCGAGCCAAATACTGCGTGCTGAATTTTAGTACGCCGAGAAAACGCTTTTTATTAAATATCCGCTTGATATTTAGCAAGAAGGCTAGCTGAGTTGATGAATAGCCAACATATTGGTACTTGATACTCTCCAGAACCAATTGAATTATCAGTGCGAGAATGTTGGATGTTGGTGGCAACCAAAGACGTACTAAAACATAGTTCGGTATGAGATAGATACATGTTGGATAGTGCTGGTTGTTGTGTACTCAGTACTGAGTCTGAAGAACTTTGCCACAAGACCAAAAAAAACCAGCCCATACTATTATTAGTAAGAGCTTTCTTAGTTCTTCATGTAGTTTGGCAGATTTTGAAGCTAAGCTTTCGCCGACACCCCACAAGTACATCAGGTACATTAGCTTAATTAGCGAAGTTAGGGTTACGTGCCGGTGCAGGTCCTTTTTTAGACCCAACAACCGGAGCATATATAGACAGCCTCATTGCTTGCGATGGGCTATTGGTCCATTTGTTTTCGCGCCGGAGTAGATGTTGGCTAATATCGGATGCTCATTGGACTGAAGAACAAAAACCTGCGTTAGTGTGATGCTAAATCTTTATCTTTCAGCCCAAGCGATGTACATTTACACCACCCGTCCAGTACTAAAATTTACGAGTCTTACACTTCATGTATGCCAAGATTTCTGCAGTCTAAAGCTGAGATTGAACGAAGCAGCAATGGTTACTTACAAGAGTCGCTCATGGATGGTAAAAATGAGTACTAGGTTGTTTTTATGAATATTTCCCTCAAATTCTGTTACATTTGTAGCGAAGTAGCCCATATTTGAACGTGTACCTCCCCTACGAATCTTCCCTATATCAAGACGCAGTTCCTCATACCTCTGAGTGTGTGCTTTCACACGCGATTTGGCCTCTGGCCTCCAACATGTACAATATGAGTTACTCCACCGTATCAGTAACGATATGGCTTCTCTTCTTTTTTCACTTCGTATCTGGTGCCTTCTTGTCCCAGATCGAGCCTTGCCCTGACTATTGCGGAGACAAAGACCCGAAAGATTGGACTGTCTACTCATCATTGACGCCTCTGAGCCAGTGTAGTCAACCAATTCTGTTCGATTTCAACATCCACACTCCTGTCGACGCCAAAACTATCTTTAAGTTGCGTGCTTGCAATGCTGGAAATAGCTTGCCTTCATCTGTAGCTCACGTTAGCGAGGGTTCTTCTAATAAGATTTCTCGCTCAGCTGAAGCTCGTGCAGCACCCAACAATGCATCCAACACAAGCTCTGGGACGGCCTCCGAGGTCCCGTTTCAATTGCTAACAGGAGGGTCTTCGGCATCCACAGCAGCCGATGACTATACAACCATCCTTTCCACAATGCAGAAGCGTCTCCAGAGCCAAGCAAAAAACAATTCTGATCCAACTATCCTCTTTGGATATTCAAACGGCGTTGCTGTTGGTATGTTTGTTGGGCCTGGAGTGGATTCTGCCGCAACCCCTCAAGTTTTTAAGCATTTGCTTGCCCAGCAGCCGGAAAGCGAAATGGTAGCCCAGCTTTGTGGGGACAAGCGCACTGCGAATTACGTCTATGGCCTGTCTGTCAACACAGATGGCGACATTAGCTCTATTCAAAAGAATGTTCTCTCCTGGTGGAAGGCCCAGTGTGTAGAGGGGAGCTCTTCTGATGCCACCAGTCATTCCTTCAACGTCGATATAGTAGACCGAAACCCAGGGCAGGCGGGTTCTTCATCAGTCAATGCTCGTAGAGACGGGACTTGTCAAACTGTCACTGTGGTATATGGTGATGGTTGTGGAAGCCTGGCCGCAGAGTGCGGCATATCCGCCGATGATTTTTCAACGTACAACTCGCAGCACACAGATCTCTGCTCGACCCTGGCCGTCGGAGAACTGGTATGCTGCACACCAGGGGGACTGCCTCACTGGCAGCCCTCAGCCAACTCGGATGGCACATGTGTGGTTTACAACGTCCAGCCGAACGACAACTGTGCTGCCATTGCGGCCAACTATGGGTGGCAGGAGAGCGACCTCGATACTTTCAACGACAAAACCACATGGGGATGGACCGGCTGTGATCCACTAGCGGCCGGAATCGCCATGTGCGTTAGTGAAGGGACTCCCCCTTTACCTGCGAGTGTGAGCAATGCCTTATGCGGCCCTACCGTGCCGGGGACAACAGAACCCAACAACGGCACTGCCATTGCTGATCTGAACCCGTGTCCGCTCAACGCTTGCTGTGATATGTGGGGGCAGTGTGGTATCACAGAGGACTACTGTACTGATGAAAGGGGCCCTACCGGAAACCCGGGGACAGCTGCTTCTGGAAAATATGGTTGCGTGTCCAACTGCGGTACAAATGTTACCAACAATGAATCACCACCGTCCAGCTTCATGTCGATTGGCTATTACGAGCAATTTAATTGGGACCGCGAATGTCTCAATATGCGAGTCGCGGATCTGCAAGGCAGTACTTACACTCACATTCACTGGGCGTTTGCTGGACTGAACGAGGACTTTTCCGTCAACATTACAGACGACGGTAACCAGTTTCAAGCCTTTCTGGACCTTACGGGGGTTAAACGCATTGTCTCCTTTGGAGGCTGGGGATACTCGACCGATCCGTCAACTTATGCCACACTCCGCAGTGCCATGACGGACGAGAATCGGGGTTCGTTTGTCGATAGTATACAAGGCTTTGCAACTAAGTATAATCTTGATGGCATTGACATTGACTGGGAATACCCTGGCGAGGTAAGCAGCTTATCTGTTGAAAAAAACTTAATAGGTTATTGTTAACATCATCTGTTTTCAGCCGGATATTCCAGGTATCCCTCCCGGTGAACCATCCGATGGACCAAACTATCTCAAGACTCTGAAGGCACTACATGAAGTGCTAGTTCCTGACAAGTCACTCTCCATTGCCGCACCGGCTTCCTACTGGTACCTGAAGGAGTTTCCTATCAAGGAAATGAGTGAAGTGGTTAACTACATTGTCTACATGACTTACGATCTTCACGGACAGTGGGACTACGGCAATAAGTTTTCACAGGACGGTTGTCCTGATGGTAACTGTCTCCGAAGTCACGTCAACCTCACTGAGACAGAGTATACCCTTGCCATGATTACCAAGGCGGGAGTGAACGCCAACAAGGTTGCCGTTGGTATCTCGTCGTATGGCCGCTCCTTCGGAATGACGGACAGTAGCTGCACTGGGCCTGATTGTACCTTTCAAGGCCAAGTCGTAAATGGCACGGGGGGCGACTCGACGGCAAAAGCCGGACGTTGTACTAACACTCCTGGCTATATCTCAAATGCCGAGATCAACGAGCTTCTTTCAAATGGTGTCGCCACGGGATGGTATGACGATGCCTCGAACTCGGATATGGCTGTCTGGAATTCGACCTGGGTGGCGTATCAAAGTATCAATACTCGCACCACCCGGACCAGATTCTACAAGGGTTTCAACTTTGGTGGAACCATTGACTGGGCCGTCGACCTGCTCGCCTTCACCGGCGACGATGGAGACGAAACAGATCCAGACACTGATCCCACCGGTACTAAGGAGTACCCCTTGCCGGATCTGTCTTGCTCTGGCAATTACACGACACTCGACGATATTCAAGCTGACGCTGACAAGATCCCACAAATGTGTGCTGCCATCTACACGGTTCAGGCTCTGCAAAAAATCTACACCGATGCCATGACTCAATTCGATGACCTGATGAATGATGGGTACGACAAGAAGTTCAAAATCTATGCAGGCGTTGTTGTCGATAACGCCGGAGACTCTATGACTCAGATGATCTACGAGAACGGCACCAAGTACTTTGATTGTACCGTGACCGAGATGAACTTTTGTTGTTCTCACTGCCAGTCTTCAGACCACGGCTGTGACTATTGTCGTAATGATACTTCGGGCTGTACAGAATTTTGCAATCCGAAAACCGGCATTTGTTCTTCCAAGCGCGATCTCTTTACTCGTCTATACGATCTCAGCGGAGCAGACTTGTTCGCCCGTGACACGCAAAATGTCCCTGGATATGCCAATGAGTCCGAGCCGTGCCCACCGGACTATTCAAAGCACGGCTATGGTGAAACTGACTTTGACGGGACCCCTATGAGCTCTATCTATTGGAAGTTTCAGAATGACAACACCACGGCCCAGTTCTATGCCGACCTTTACTCCCAGACGGCCATTCCACAGAACAAGACGTCAATCCAGACTCATATTCGCAATACCAATGATTGTCCGCCGGCGGCGAATCTAGGTGACGGCAATACCTGCTGGAACATTGGGGTAGATTATACCATGCCATACATCCACAACTATACAGAGTCCGATGTGATCAACCCTAAGGATGTGGTTACGGCGGCTAACGCGAACGCAACCGACCTACTGGGCCAGATCGCCGATGTCCTCGATTCTATGCGGAGTGGGCTCTATGATGGTGATTTTATGGACGTTGTCGATAGCATTTCTATCCCCATCATGATGATCAACTCATCTATCGCCGAAATGGCAACTATTGAAACCGTTGCTGACAAAATTACTAAAGAGAAGCGTCTGGAAATCATCTTGTCCTTCTTTGGTGCTGTTCTGTTCCTGGTCCCTATTGCCGGAGAACTCTTGGGCTCTGTTGCAGAACTGGCAGAGATTGGTGAAATCGTCGCGGCTGTTGGCAATGTCGGCAATGTCGCCTTTGACATTTATTCCGTTGCCAGCGATCCTTCCAACGCTCCTCTCGCTATCATGGCGACCATTTTCGATTCGTTTGCTTTACTGGATGTCGCCAAGGTGGCCAAGGCAGCCTCTATCAGGAGAGGCATGTCTGACTCGGATATTGCCAAGTTGGGTGACCAGGTCAAGCCTGTATTAGATGTGATTAATTCCATTAAGGGAAAATCTAACTGCGCGATATAAGGCTAAGTGATATGAAAAAAAGCCTGCAAGCAAAGTGCATACTTGAATATGGCACAACACTTGAGAGTGTTTCCGGGGCATGGCCTATAAAGGTCTATATTAGCAGATAGTTTTGTTGTACGTACCTATATGACTCAGAGTCTCTTATATATAAAAATATATTTATTTGTATATGTGATAAGTGTATTCACTTCGTCATCCCTCGCTTAAATGATGCGGACATCTCATAAAGAACACAAAAGCACTCTCAAGCTGCAACTTAGCCACATATGTATTGGCTATGTGCACTCATCCTGTGGGAGCCACAGAACGATTGTACTTCTAATTGGCCGCGCGGAACATATTTATTTGCTTTCACAGCAATAACGTTTCCTTCAATGTTGTCTTTATGTTCAATTAACCCTGTGATAGGTGTCCTATATGATTCATGAGAAACCTGGATAATTATACTCGGATCCAGTGTCTAGGAAGCCGTCGATCCTTTAACAAATGCACTATGGATCTACCTCCTTCAAGTATATAAAGCAATGGATTAATGGATGTTCACTACAATCTCCCGGATCTCCAGACCTGTCCTCCGTCACTTCCCTCCCTTTCAATAAAGCCACAAGTCATCTTGTTCTAGCTTTCTCTCGGCTTTGATTTTCTCCATACATGCTTTGATCCTCAGCACGACATGCTCCGCATACCCCGGCCCCAATGGCGGGTTGGGCCCAGTCATATCCATCTTCAACCAAGGCACAGAATATAACTTGCTGCTTAAATATCGCCAATTTTAGACGAGATGCGTTGCAACGGCCCACTTCATCCTTCAAGGTTGGCACGGGCAATGCCAAGTTCCAACCGGCGGCTTACGGCTACACTAGTGCGATGAGCAACTCTACGTGGAGAACTTGAAGTTTCTTTGAAAAATATTACTTTCTAGAGGGTTTTCAATTGATGACTTTGATAGGCGCCGAACAATCACCCTGACAAGGAGTATGACAGAATGGATCCAGCCCGAACGTGATGAGGATGAACGAGATACCTTTTGTATCACATGTGGCATTCCTTTCAACGTTGTAAGAAGCCAGGTCTCTTTTTCTGCCATGTACTCACGAATATAGCATAGAAACAGTTCGGACCGGCAATATCCATGGTGGGAAGCAGTGGTCATTCGCGCCCCGATCACGCATGAACCTCCCGAAGGCGAATTCTGTCATGAAAGACATGACGGTCGTGGGATGCCCATGGAGATCATGTACGACCCAGATAGTGAATCATTTCCTATAGACTCCATTACAAACTCAGCAACTATTAAGACATGCCCCGTCGGCCTCGGGGAGTATTTCTACTCCGTTGACGAGAATTGGCCGGCTTATCGCGTCTTTGGCTGTATTTCCGACTTCCCATACGTCGCCTTACACCCCAAGTGTCTTGAACTCACTCAAAGAGTGTGTAATTATAGGCGGTTGCATGGCCTAGAAGGAGGACGTTCTCTTGGACAATTTTACGAGTTTTACCGTGACCGGCTTCAGATCCAGGGTTGGGATTATGCCAGGCAACGTCGGGGTTTTATGAGGGTGGATGAACTACATAATTACTATATGCGAGCAGGTCATTTCTTCCGCGATGATGCCAGCACCTGCAGTAGTATTTTCCCCCGTGATATTATTCCTCGCTACCAATGGCCGACGGGGAGGCCTGATCTGCAACAATATGAGGCCAGCCCATTCCCGGTTCCAGACATCTCAAGTCAAATCTTGATGTTTTTACAACCGCTTTCTGATAATCTGTCCTCGCCCTCATCTACCAAGGTGCTGGCTAAGATACCCCATATGCCTGAAGAGCTCTTACAAATGATCTTCGACCAACTCCATCCATTTGTTAACCCACCTGTTGAATGCACTCGGAATCTTCCTCCGTATATTTGGCGCCGGTTGATTTTTCATGATGGTCTCTTCCCCTGGCTGTGGGATTTAGATCCAACCGCCCTCCAGTCAACTCGGTCTGGTGGTGATTTCCCGTCCTACGAAGCCGAGGATTTCTGGGACTGGGAGATGTTGGCCCGTCAGCTGGCGCAGGCTGAAGTATTCGAGGATGGGAATTTGATGGATCAGCTGCCCTGGGGTTTGCGGAATCGTAGAAGAATCTGGAGACTGATTGAGGAGGCGGAAAGGGATGATAGTTACCTATAAATGTTAAATATTCTTAATTTTTTTTATTTGAAAAGTAACTATAACTGATAACTGCCCAATTGTGTTTCGCAAACATCATCTCCGTTTAAACAACAGCAAAACAGTGCCGGATCCAACCTTGATCGAAACATCCTCATTCCCTATTTCACTCGACTCCCCCAAAGCCGCTCGCACCTCGTGCATTGCCTTCTGCACACAGTCCTTATCTGTACCTACCAATTCCGAATGAGCCTCTCTCCATCTAGTAACCATACTGGCCGTATCTAGACCGTCAGCAAGCTTGGCCAGCGTGACTTTTCTAATCTCGCCACCGAAGAACTCTGTTCCATCACTGAGGATCCCATCACGATCCCACTCCATACGCACAAATTCCGAAGCAGGAAATGCCGCCTCATTGTCACCGGGAACATCCCATGGCAGCAAAAGGTTGTCATAAAGATCACGAGATAGACGATTCGATGGCAGCTCGTAAGGAGCGAGGACCTCTCGTTCTAACCGGAAGAGCGCCGCTTGGACGGCTGCTGCGTTTGGTGTTGAGGGATCTGCACTTGGATTTTAGAAACCACGAGAGTTTTTTTTGATCATTTATTAGGAGTCACTCACGGCAGTAAAGCGACGCACAGGTCCAAAGTGCAACGGTTCCTCCGGGTTTTACCATCTTGGTTGCATTGGCCCAGAACCTGGTCATATCGAACCAATGTGCCTTATAGTCGTCAGATCAAAATCAGAGAAGACAAACACATAATCTAACAGAAAGTTGCTTACAGCCATAGCAGCCGTCAACAAATCCACCTTCTCCCCTCCTCTTCCTCCAGCCGCCATCATCTCTGCAATCATTCCAGCACAATCCTCCGCCGGCGCAACAGCAAAACATACCTCACCCCCATTCCGCGTCTTCCCACCTTTCTGGCGCGCCGAACTAATCATTTCCATCCCGGGATCCAGACCGAACGCATACTCAAACGATAGCGCCAGGTCGCGCGTCGCATTGCCCGGCCCGCATCCCACGTCGACGAGAATATCTAGTTGTCCACCGGTCTGCGTGTGATGCGTGATGATGGTGTCGTAGAGCTGGGATGGGTATGAGAGACGCGCTTGTGCGTATTTCTGAGCTTGGGATTTTGTGTACGAGGTGAATGTTGGGTCGAGGGACGACATGGCTGTATGATACTGTGGTGTTGGAATGTGCGTGGAAGTGTGTATAGTTCAGATCATATAGCATGAGACTCGATTATGACAGAATATCAAAATTTAATGTTTCGAGTCTTCTTTCTTTTCCAACTGAAGAACATTATATTCAGCGTCAGCGGATGACTCATTTGTACTCATTTCTACCGTCTACGGGCCGATTTCTCAAATGTTACATGCGCCTGCTGACATCTGGAACTTTTCATGCTAAGATTACGGTTATAGAATTATGGATCCTCGATTTTAATTTTGGCAGCTAACACTGAGAGTGATTCCCTTTTACCAGTTGGCCCATTGTGAGCCTTGTTGACTACCTTAATTGATGTATGATAGCCCTAACCCTAACCCTAGCGGGACCGCCATGATGTCTTTCACTTATAACACCACTCACTGCATAGATAACAGAGTGAACTTACGGAGACCCAGATGTTATTCTTGATATTAACCAAGATTTCTTGCTTCTTAACAGAGATAGTGTATTTATCACCACTGGGTCAACTGTTACATCTACGCTTTGTTATAAATTCATGACCGACCCCAGACTAATATAAGAAGTGAAAATTCAAGGTATCATAATACTATAACAGTCAGTAGCGCATCCCAAAGTAATCATCGATAGCCATACTGGTCAGCACAAGAGAAGGATGAGGAAAAATATCACAAGCTAGTAAAACGCCGCGCCACTATATGCAACTGACTTTGCGTCAAGTGTATTCCCAAAAATTATGTGAGCAACTCCCTTTACTCGTCGTCCTCGATGTCGCGGTGTCTGGCAAGAACCTTTCGCTTGAACTCTTCAAAGTCTTTATCCCATAGCTCGGCGGCTTCGCCGTTTAACGGACTTGCACTATAAACCTGTTAGTCACCAATACTTGGTCTCAATAAGACAAGCCATACTTATTGGGCTCGCCAAGCAGACTTTGCAAGCTCAGCAGAACGCTCTGCACGTTGTAGACGGCACTCCACTTGTCCTTGAGAATATCCAAGCAGATGCGACCGGAAAAGTCGACGTTGGGGTGGTAAATGGGCGTTTTGAACAGAACGGTCGGGGGAGCGTATGGGTAGTTGTTGGGGAAAGAAAATGACAGCTTGAACGTCAGGTTTTCATAAGGAGTCTCGGTCGGTCCATCGATGGTCGCGGTCCACGACAGCAGGTTGCCATCAGCATTAGGGAAGGCGGAGATGCCGGGGGATGGAGAGAGCATGAGCTGCACGAGTTCTGACTGCAGGCTGTAAAGGAAGATTCACATTAGTTATTTGAACAGTAGGTCCTTTTGCGGGTTGGAACCAACCGTTTGGTGACGCTCTGGGTGTCATTTCGTGGAGCAGGGGCACCCAGCTTCGAGGCCTCGCGGGCTTGGGGCGCAGCGTTCTGAGTGTCTTCCATGCTGTAGTCCATGCTGCAGGAGAGTAGAGCAAGGAAGTAGAGACAAGATGGTGGGAAGATCGGGGGTTAAAAAAATGTAGATCTCTGGAATGCAGCGAATGCGACGAGGACGGATCCGTCGATGCAAGTGACCGTGAGCGTGACTGGGTGTGACTGGTCCACCGCAAAGCAGGTCGATAGAGACACAATAGGACAGAGGGCAAAAATAGGCTCAACAGGGGCAGTGAGGAATAAACAGAGAGAGTGTTGAGTGGACTTGAGTTGTGAGAGGAAGAGAGAGAAAGAGAGAGAGAGAGAGAGAAGCGGAGACAGTCATGAGAGCGGCTGCGTTTGTTTACTGCGGCCGTCCGGGGCAACGACACCGACTCCCCCACTTGCTCTTAACTGCAAACGGATAAATTGCGACGCGTGTTGTTCTCGCTTCCACCAGGCCATCTCGATTGTTTGGCGTCGTTCGTGTTGTTTATTACTCCTGTCCTGCTCTTGTGCTATTGGCGACGCGACAAGAGCAGCGCTGGCCATGCAGCACTCGCAGCTGGCCCCGTTGCCAACGGAGCTGCCCTTTCGCATCGTGTCCAAAACAATCGGCCAGGGCGCTTATGCATGGTCAGTGGTAGTCTGCCCCAGCGCTGGCTGCGAATCGCGAAAACTAATGGCTGCGAGCACAGCATCAAGAAAGCGTCCCCCCTGCAGGACGAAAAGCCCGTCTTCGCCGTCAAATTCATCCACAAAGAGTACGCAGCACGCCATGGCAAGATCGGGGCGCGCCAGCTGCAGATGGAGGTGACGGTGCACAAGCACATTGGCGACCACAACAACATCATCTCCTTCTTCCACACCGGCGAGGATGCCACCTGGCGGTGGATCGCCATGGAGCTGGCCGAGGGCGGCGACCTCTTCGACAAGATCGAGGCCGACGAAGGCGTCGGCGAGCCCATTGCCCACCTGTACTTTACCCAGCTGATCAGCGCCGTCAGCTACATGCACTCGAAGGGCGTCGGCCACCGCGACATCAAGCCGGAAAACATCCTGCTGTCCGATGATGGCAATTTGAAGATTGCCGACTTTGGGCTGGCCACCGTCTTCGAGTACAACGGCAAGATGAAGATGTGCACAACCCTGTGTGGGAGCCCACCGTATATAGCCCCAGAGGTCATTGCGTGCAGCACGCGCGGCCAGACCAAGGGCACAGGCTATCGGGCTGACTCTGCTGATATCTGGTCTTGCGGCGTGGTCTTGTTTGTGCTGCTGGCCGGCAACACCCCCTGGGACAGCCCGACGGAAAACAGCTACGAGTTTAGTGAGTATATCGAGAAGAATGCAAGGACAACGGATGAGCTCTGGCAGCGACTGCCGCCCACTGTTCTGTCGCTTCTACGAGGCATGATGAAAGTAGACGTGGCCAGTCGCTTCACCATGGAAGACGTGAGGAGACATCCCTGGTTTACACAGCCAAACAAGTACATGTCTACCGAGGGCAAGCTGCGAGACCAGGTGAATCTCGCGACCAGCATGTTCGAGTCGCTGCACATTGATTTCAGCCAAGACCCCATTGCACAGTCGCAGCGAAGCCGTCAACGAGCTTCATCCTCGGCCATGGAAATCGACCCGGCCGACGGGCTGGACGCGCGACTGTCCTCTACACAGCCTGAGATGCCAACCGATAATTTGACTGTGGACTGGGATGCACCGTTGGGCAATGCATTTTCTTCTACACAGCCCATCGACCATGGCATATCCACTACCCAGGACTACCTCATGGCAGATCGACTGGAAGACGAGCCGGCCATGTCCCAGTTCAGCCAGAATCCGTCAGTACCAATAAGCCGCACGCAAAACGCGCAAAAGTTCCGCGACATCATCCCGTCGCGATCGTTGAACCGCTTCTACTCTACATGGGCGTTGAAGCTCCTTGTTCCCTTCCTGAGCGAAGCCCTCCATCGTCTGGGCGTTCCTGTTCAGGCCCATGCCCCTGGCTTCGACACCGTCGGCCCGATTGTCATTCGCGTCGCGACCAAGGACCAGCGGCTCTGCCTGCTGCAGGGCACCATTGTAGTGGAATGCGTCTCCGAGGGCCTGTTCGAGGCCGAGTTCACCAAGATCAAAGGCGATCCGCTCGAGTGGAGGCGCTTCTTCAAGAAGGTCGCCGTGCTGTGCAAAGACGCTGTGTATAAACCAGACTAGAATATTCTGCAATTTTGGAAATAGAAATCAATTTTGTACTAAATTTATCACTCGAGAGAAACACTGTTGCATCTCGGCCGAAACCAACCGCGGGGCCATTCCGAACCAGCGCTGCAACGCACGCTCGATCATAGGAAATGAATTCCGACCTCTAAATATACACTACTCTGTGTTGACAGCGGAGTTCCCGATCGCCAGCAGTCTGGACTCCCAGCGCCAGGCACGACACGTGACGCCAGGCCAGAAGCGCCGGAGGTTGCGGGGGCGTCGCTGCCCGGACAAACACGCTCGATCGACTCGCTCTTGGATGCTGCGAGGGGGATGGCCATCGACAACGCCTGGCCTGTCTTCTTCAGCAAGAGAGCTTCCGTGCAAGTTCTCCGCGCACAGGAAAGCCCCTCATGCTGCCCGCCTCGCCTGATTCTCCATGGACAACCTTCCTGTAGAGATCTTGACCAAGATCATCGACTGTGAGTCCGAGAAACCCCGCGCCGATGAACTCGGCTGACGCTGTGTGTCGCAGACCTCACCCCGCGCGAGCAGGTCCAACTGCAGCTCGTCTCGCGCCGGTTCTTTGAGTTGTCGCGTGATAATTACTCATGGAGGCTGCATTGCTACGAGGGCACGAGAGAGTATGCGTGCCTTGCTCGCAATCCAAGAGTGAGCTCAGCAACATCACCCCGAGGCTCGCTGACCCGAGAATTCTTGCGCGCCTTGAACCAGCCACCCCACGCCGACGACGAGTTTACTGAGCCGAGCATCGGGCAAAGAAGCCGGGCTGCCGCCGAGTGGGATCCCTCGTATGAATCCGAAGATGTGGATTGGTACTCAGAATACATTGCGCGCAATGCCCCGTTGTCGTTCTCGTGGCTGCAGCGTCCCGCTGTACATCCCGACAAAGATGCTTCCCGTGATGTAAAGGGCATGGGCTTGTTGAGGGATTGGAGCTTCGCTCGAGAGGATAAAGTTGTTGCTCCGCTCGAGGATGGCACTGTCTGCGTGTGGGATTTGAATCATTCGCACTCGGGCTTTTCGCGTCTCAACAAGGGGAGAATTTCCGGGACAAGCCAGCCCGGTGTATTGTTTGCAGATTTGTCGAAGCGTGGCGAGAAGTCTCAGCCACGAGGCCCGCCGCTGGAGTTTCTTGGGGTTGGCGAATGCATGAGTGTCGACTCGGTGCGAAAAAGAGCCTATATTTGCGTGGGAAACATTCTAAATGAAGTTGATCTGGAAACCCTGCGTGTTGTGCATCAAGAACGATACGCCTGGTCCATCTTTGCTCTGTCACAAGAGACAGACTACTCGGTTCCGATTACACTGGCGACAACACTGAGCCTTCAGATCTACGATGGGCGCCTATCGACGCCAGACGAAGAGGCCGAAATCAGTTTTCGGTGCGAAAAGCACCCGGCTGACGACTTTCTTCCCAACTCGAACCTATACAGCCACCCCGATTCTCAGATTCTACGCCTTCTCCCCAACGGACAACCGCCTCAGCGTATCCGAAGTCCGGAGCCAAATGACAGGGGCGCCAACTACGCGCCTCTCTTCCAGCCAGGTCCACTTTCCATACTACACCCACCGACACCTCATGTGAATACGATTCTTCTAGCTGGGAGGTTTCCCAGCATTCTTTGCTATGACCGACGCACCTTTCCCAAACTACAACAGCCTATCCATTCCGGGGGACGGTTATGTGGCTTAACCTCTATTCCACCGCCCAGCTTTCCTGTCTGTTCCGACTCGACTTGGCCGAATAAACACACGATTGTGGCCTGTGGGGACTACAATGGAAGGGGCTCCTTGGAGCTTCATGACCTCGATTTCAAGGGCTCTGATCCCCAAGACAGAGACGCCGAGTCGACCATGCACACGGCCCGGTATCAGAACCGGCAAAGTGCGGCGAGCTCGAAGCTACTCTCGGTGGCTTCTCATGGAGCGCGCATCGTCTTCTCGGATGCGAATGGGAACATCAAATGGGTTGAACGCGACGGACGCACCGAGATTCGCCGGTGGAACATCAACACAGACCGACAGCAGTCGCCAGTGGCGACATCATTGGACGACAACTCCGTCGACGGCCTTATTTCCCCGTCGGGCGTATTCTTGACTTCGGAAGCGAGCAGTCGGAACGCGGTCGCGCGAAAGATCTTACCTACAGACGCCAATCTGGATGGCGATGAGCTTCTTTTATGGACTGGCGACCGTATCGGCCGCCTGCGCTTCTCGCCTGACCCGGATGGCGGAACGGACGATGAGGACGGCGATGGGAATGAGGATGGCGAAGAGCTACTAGCCGACGACAGTGATCTCGACCCTGCCCAACTTCAGGCTCGCCGAAACAGTCGTCAGGCGGAACGCCGTCGCGAGAAAGAGTATGCGCGTATGATGCGTCTGGCGCTGGAGCGTCAGGCGGATGAAGTGCGTTGGATGGGACGACTCGGAATGGCCTAGAACAAACAAGCGTCGTGGTATAGACGCTGTTTATACGTACTTGTATATCGTGCTGCATACATGTCCGAAGCAGGAAATACTGAGTGGCATGTTTAGACATAAATTAAAATTGATATAGACGGGTTTACGGATATAGTGTTTCCCATAATTTGTATGCCTCGGCAGCAATCATAGCACGCCAACCGAGGCCCGACCAGCAGTAACTACTAAGAAGTAATAAAATTTGAAGAATAGTTAGCTTCAAGCTGTCAGTACGAGCCGGATTGTTATATCAAGACAAGAGAGAATCAATCGATTAATTGGTGTAAGCAACTCGACTGATAAATAATCGAGGATTGCGGTGGAGACAGTTGATTACAGATCAGACTGAGTAATAATGGCCATTCTAGAACAATTTCTCATCTCTGACAAACCAGGTACAAATTTAGAGAAAAATAAAAATCTAACACAAATCGAGTAATAATACACCGTACTAGTTATGACTAACCAACTCGAGTCGACTCGCTGGGTTCAGATCGTCCCCGCAGTGCACTCACTCTTCTCCGCCGCGGCCGCTGTCAGATTGTTGCGACTCTGCATTCATCTCCCCAACCACAGACGAAACGATTTACATCTGAGCAGAAGTTCATATACTCTGAATAGCACGGAAAAGCGGAAATTCTCGACAAAAATACCGCCCGCTGATCCGCTCACTTCCGACAAACGTCCCCGTCTGCATTGATAAAAAATCGCAGAAACTTCCCCGCTTCTGGCAGAAGCGCGCAGAAACTCGACCTTTTCTCACTCTTTCTATACACGCACGCATACATATCGAGACGGTGAAGCAATGCCGTCCACAACAGAGGACAATTTGCAATTCGATTCGGTGGAAGATGTGGTGGCTGCATTCAGTACGTGTTTCATCTGTGCTGTCGTCTCTTGACATGTGACGGCCATCATTACGAGCCATGTCGCACGCAATTGCGCTGCAGATACGATGAAAACATAATCGCTAACAGTGTTTGCGACAGAAAATGGCCAGTTTGTCATCATCCTCGACTCGCAAGACCGCGAGAACGAGGGCGACCTGATCATCGCCGCCGATGCCATCACGGAGGCCCAGATGGCGTTTCTGGTGCGATATTCAAGGTATTTTCAGCAGAAAACACAAACCCCCATCCAGACTGATTAACAAAACCTCAGTGGCTACGTCTGCGCGCCCATCCTACCCTCCCACGCCGACAAACTGCAACTCCCCCAAATGGTGACCAACAACGCCGACCCGCTCATCACCGCCTACACAATCTCCATCGACTCCAACGACGCCTCCGTAACAACGGGGATATCCGCGCACGATCGCGCCCTGACATGCCGACGCCTGGCCGACCCAGCCACCAAAGCCGACAACTTCCGCCGCCCCGGCCACATCCTGCCCCTGCGCGCTCGCGACGGCGGCGTGCGCGAGCGGAGAGGGCATACCGAGGCTACTATTGATCTGTGCCGGTTGGCCGGCCGCGCGCCCGCCGGTGTGATCGGGGAGCTGGTTGAGGAAGGTGTTGTCTCTGAAGGCGTCGCAGAGGTGACCGGTAACAATGGCATGATGCGGAGAGACTCGTGTCTGCGGTTCGGCCACCGGTTCGGAATCAAAGTCACCACGATCGAGGATATGGTGGCGTATTTGAAAAAGGTGGATCCGTCGGGGAATCTGAACACTACGAACGGTCATTAAGAGTGCATTGTTTCATTTTGCGTTGCTTGTTTTTCTTTTTTATGATCTTTGGACTGCGTGTTGGTGGGTTTTTTTGGATGCTGATATAGATGAAGCTCTTCGCCATGTATAGTACCGACGTATGTAACGAGAAAATAGAAAAAGGCAAGGCGTGGTGTATATGTTTCCAACGATTCATTTTTATTGGGTATCTGTCTCGCCATTTTGGTCATTTTTAAAAATACAGTCTTCAAGCATCTCGGTATAATACATATAAGCAGGTACGAAAAAAGCCAACGCCATGCAATGCAATGCAAACCAAAATAATAAATCCTCATCTATCGTTTCAAATGCGAGTAGTCCCGGAGAATCCCCATCATGTGCGTGTTCGTGGTCTTGCCAGTTCGCCGAGGCTTCTTGGTCTTCTTCTGCTCGATCTTCACCCGTGGCTTCACCACTTTATTCTTGTTTGCTGGGATCATTCCCGCCTTTTCGAGCTCTTCAACCACGCGCTGTTGATCTGGAATCTTGGTCTTGTCCCAAATATTCCGAAATTCGTCGTCAAAGTGGTGTACAAGCGAGGGATCGTTGGCCCACACCATCTTTGGATGGTTGTCTTTTTTATTCCGCGTCACAAGGAGCTTGCCGTCCTTTTCGAGTGTGTCGATTGCCTGCTCGATATCCGGCCAGCCTTCCTTCAAGTCTTTGACAGAGATACCACTCATCGTAGTTTGCGTCTGCAGCTTTTGGAGCAGCTGTTCTTCCGTGCGAATATCATGCGGCGGCCGGAAACTGAACGAGCCATTTCCGTTGTCTCCGCTTGGGTCGTAGTTGATTTTTTCGTGAACCTGCAGGATACTACGCAATGCACGTACATAGCCCTGGTCGTGCCGCCGTTCTTGCAGCGAGAGGTAGCCGACAATGTCCTCAAACGAGAGAGGTGCATTCTTTTCCTTTAGCTTTTGAATCGCATAAAGAACATTTGTCATAATATCCTTCCCTGTGCCTGTATCTGCAGGCTGCGAGTACACAACGTTGGCATCATGGCGGCGTCGTTGATCGCTCACAGCGCCCGGCGTGCTCGGTGTAGACGCAGCATGTGACGGAGTCGATGAGCCTGGCTGGCTGGTGGCGGCGACTCGCTTCTGTTGCGGGAGCCGGCCAGCGGATGAGACGACGCTGGCGTTGAAGTTGTTGATCTGCTGCTGTAAATAGGACATTATGGGATATACTGAAGGCGAGTTCCGATCGGGCCACGCGGGTGACCAAGCCGTGGTGGGCTGCGTGTGTGTGATGTGAGAGAAAAGTGAAAACTAAAGAAAATCAAAACCAACTTAGTTCAACATATAAAAAGAAAGAGAGAAAGTGGCAGATACCACGCAGCGCACTCCTCGAGAGTCGAGACAAGAAGTAAGACGGCCCAAAGAGCCTCAGCCCAGCCAAGCCAAGGCACCGACGTCACGTGTCGGCCGCGCTAAACCCGCTGCATCCAGCTTCCTCAAACGCGCCGGATCGCTTTGTTGAGGGCAGACAAGCAACTTTCCCAGCGACATGCCCTGATTCTTTACGATTGCGTTCTGTGCCATTTCATCCTAATTGCACATACGCGCCTCGATTTGCTTCACTATCCCCCTACACCACCCGCCCCCTGCGAGTTGTCGTCTTCGCATCCGGAGTCACTTCCCGACTTTACAACCAGGGAGCGGCCTGTTGAGGCCATTTGGAACTCAACATGGCTGCAGTCACGATCGAAATCCCTTTTCTCGCGTCGCATTATGGCCTGTCCGAAGCCAGCTTGACCACCCTCACCCAGGCTCCAACGGTCGACCTTGTGAACCAGCTCCTGGAGAGCATCTCGACCAAGGCCCGCGAATTCGACGACCTCAAGTCGGACAAACTGCGTCTGGAAGTCGAGCTGGAAAACTCGGTCCGCTCGAGCGAGTCAAAGACGAAAGTACTGAAGGGGTCGGTCGAAAAGGGCTTGACCGAAATTCACGACCTGCGCACCCGTCTTCAAGAGTCAGGTAAATTCTGTTTGCTTTTGATACAAATATAGACTTTTCCCATTTTCTCACTGTTGCGCAGAGAACAACCGCTCGACACTCGAATCCGAGATTTCAACTATAAAATCATCGACGAGCTCTAATGAGTCGGAAGTTAATGGACTCAAGTCACGCATCACTTCCCTCGAGACATCGAACCGCGATACTTTGTCTCTCTTGGAATCCAAAACCTCCGCCTACGACAAACTTTCGGAGGAACTGTCTGCTACTCACCAAAAGACTGTCGACTTGAGGCGCCAACTGTCTACGGTCGAGCAAAACCTTCAGGCAGCGAACTCGGCATCCGCTAGTGCTCGATTTCGCGAACAAAGCCTGCAGCAAGAGCTTGACCTGACCAAGAAGAACAATGAATACTTTGAGACGGAACTTCAGGCGAAAAATGCCGAGTATCTCAAGTTCCGCAAGGAAAAGGGTGCTCGCATTTCGGAACTCCAACGTGAAATCGAAGAGGCCTCTACGACGATCGACCAACTACGCCGCAACGAAAACACGCTGAAGAGCCGACTAGACGACGTTGAACAAAAATATGAAGAATCTATTGCCTCTATGCAATCTCTTAGAGAAGAATTCACGTCCACTAGTGAATCACTCCGCATCGAGCTTGAAAGCGCCAATCGTCTAGCCGAGCTTCAAGGAAACGCTGCTACCACTGCTAAGCAGCGTGTACAGGAATGTCAGCTTGCTCTGGAGAAAGCGCGGGACGACGCTGCGGAGGAAATTTCGAGGCTCCGCGTTGAAGGTGAAACTGAGCATTCGGACAAAGAAGCTGCCGAACGCAAGATCGTGGAGCTCGAAACACGAATCGCCCAGCTCGAATCCCAGGGACCTCTCAGCCCTGCTCCTCTCAATGGAGTTCCTTCCACGCCCTTACGTCCGTCAACTCCTGCTGGAGCATTTTCGCCGCGGACGTCTAAATCCAGAGGCGGTTTAACAATGACACAACTATACTCCGAGTACGACAGAGTCAGATCACAACTTATTGCCGAGCAGCGCAACAATGCGGAATTAAAAGCAGCTCTCGATGAGATGGTCCAGGATCTAGAATCAAGCAAGCCCGAAATCGATGATTTGCGTGCTGACCATGCAAGACTTGAGAATGCTGTTATGGAAATGTCCAACATCCTTGAGACGTCTGGAAAGGAACGCGACGAAGCCACCCGCGAGGCAAGGAAGTGGCGTGGCCAAGTCGAAGGACTGACCAAAGAAACAGAAATTCTGCGACAACAACTTCGAGATCTTAGTGCCCAAATTAAAGTTCTTGTCTTGGAGGTTGCCCTTTCCAAGGAAGGCCAGGAATACGATAGGGAAGGGTTGGAAAAGATTGCTCGCAACGAGGTTGAGGAGTCCATGTCCAATCTCAACTCTACTGGTCGTTTCATAACGCAAAACCTGACTACGTTCAAAGACCTCAACGAGCTTCAAGAGCAAAATGTTACCCTTCGCCGCATGCTTCGGGACCTTGGTGACCGCATGGAAGGCCAGGAAGCTAGAGAACGAGAAGTTTCGTATCAGCAAGATCAAGAAGAACTAAAGGAACTGCGCATTCGCGTCCAGACATATCGGGACGAAATCACCAACCTCACAGCCCAAACCAAGAGTTACGTGAAGGAGCGCGATACATTCCGTAGCATGCTCATGCGCAGAGGCCAAGCCGCCGGCGATAACTCTATATTCTCGCAGTCTGTTCCCCTTGGATCAGCCCCGCCCACGATACCACAGCAATCTGCAGACGCCACCGATTATGCAGACCTTTTGCGTAATGTTCAGGCACATTTCGACACTTTCCGACAAGAGACCGCCACAGATCATACAGCTCTCAAGCAGCAGGTCAATGATCTTTCTCGCAAGAACAGCGAGCTTATGAGCGAGGCTAGCAGATTAAATAGCCAGCTAGGTGCAGCTGCACAGCGAGCGGAGTTACTCCAAAACAACTTTAATATGATCAAAACCGAGAACACCGAACTCCAAAAGCGCTATTCTACTCTGATGGAGAACGTAAATCGCCAAGAGATCAAAACGCAGCAAGCCGCAGAGGATCTGGTCGCCGCAAAAGGATTGGTTGACAGTCTACAACGCGAAAACGCGAATCTCAAGGCCGAAAAGGATTTGTGGAAGAATATCGAAAAGCGACTCATCGACGACAACGAATCACTGCGCAATGAGAGAGGTAGACTTGATTCGCTCAACGCCAACTTGCAAAACATTCTCAACGAGCGTGAACATACCGATGCCGAGAGTCGCCGCCGTCTACAGCACAACGTGGAATCTCTCGAGTCTGAGCTACAATCTACAAAGAGGAAACTGAACGACGAAGTCGAAGATGCCAAACGCAGCACTTTGCGACGAGAGTACGAACACGAGCAAAGCCAGAAGAGAATCGACGACCTGGTGACCAGCCTCACTTCTGTCCGTGAAGAATTGATCAGCGTCAAGACCACACGTGATCACTTGCAATCAAGGGTCGACGAGCTTTCTGTGGAACTCAAGAGTGCCGAGGAACGTATTCAAGTGTTGCACTCTAGATCTACTGCTCCTGCAACATCGACCGAGGCCGCCCCCGAAGCAGGCGAAGCAAATGGTTCCAGTGGTCTCTCTAGAGAACAAGAACTGGCGATCGAAGTTTCCGAATTGAAGCGCGACCTTGAGCTTGCAAAGACAGACTTGCAGCACGCCAAAGAACAAGTGGAGGACTATAAAGCTATCAGCCAAGCAACGGAAGAGCGTCTGCAATCAGTTTCTGAGACCCAGGATCAGTACCGCGAGGAAACCGACCAGCTCGTTCAACAAAAGGACAGCAAAATCCAAGATCTCGAGAAACGTATTGAAGAAATCTCCTCCGAGCTATCTACAACAAACAGCGAACTGTCTCGATTGCGCGACGAGCAATCCGAAGTCACCCGTCGATTTCAGGAGCAAAAGGCCGGTTTTGAGTCGGACATCACCCGCCTCAAAGAGGAAGCGGAGCGTCAGCTTGAGAATGCCAAAACCTACGAGCAGAGTGTGCAAGCACAAGCGGAAATCGCTCAACAGGCTCAACAAAACTACGAAAATGAGCTACTTAAGCATGCCGAGGCCGCGAAGCAACTGCAAACAGTGCGTTCCGAGGCCAACGAGTTGCGCCTAGAAATCGTCGGCGTCAAAACCGAAGCGGAGAATTCCAAGAAAGACTTGACTCAAAAGGAGGAGAGCTGGAAAGAACAGAAAGACCGGTATGAGGGAGAGATTCTCGAACTGCAAAAACGCCGCGACGAGATCCTGCACCAGAACTCGCTATTGCACACCCAGTTAGAAAACATCACCAAGCAGATATCGACTTTGCAAAAAGATCGCGCCAATATCGCCGCGGGTGAAGAGGAGGGCGAAGCTGCAAGCTCCAGCCTGGAGTCCCTCCAGGAAGTCATCAAGTACTTGCGAAGAGAGAAGGAAATAGTGGAAGTTCAATACCACCTCTCAACACAAGAAAGCAAGCGACTCCGTCAACAGCTGGATTACACGCAATCCCAGCTAGATGACACGCGGCTCAAACTGGAGCAACAACGCCGTGCTGCTGCCGACAGTGACCACCAGTCGCTTAGCCACAACAAACTGGTCGAGACACTCAATGAACTGAACGTATTCCGCGAGAGTAGCGTCACTTTGCGCAACCAAGCCCGCCAAGCAGAAACGGCTCTTGCAGAGAAGACTGCTCTCGTGGATGACCTTGTTCAACAAATTGAACCTCTCCAGAACAAGATTAGAGAGTTGGAGAACCTTGTGGAGACAAAGGAGGAAGAGATGAAGCTGGTGCAGGACGACCGCGATCGGTGGCAACAACGCACCGAAACCATTCTTCAGAAATACAACCGTGTCGATCCAACTGAAATGGAGGCTCTCAAAGAGAAGCTCGACACGTTGGAGAAGGAACGAGATGAAGCGACCGAAGCCCGCAACACCTTGCAAAGCCAAGTCGATGGATTCTCAGAGCAGCTGACCAAGGCGGCTGAGGAGGCTAAAGGAGAGTTGCGTACCAGATTGACCGAGCAGTTCAAAGCCCGATCCAAAGACCTCAGTGGACGAGTCAAGACCAAGGACGCCGAACTGAAAGCCGTCCAGCAAGAGAAGGAAGTCATTCAACAAGAACTCGACTCGGCTCGTGAAGAGCTCAACCAGCTGAAATCGAAACCGGCGGAACCATCTGCAACGCCGATGCCAGTGGACGGAGAAACGGCTACTGCCCCTGTGACACAACAGCCTGCACCTACGCCATCCGCTGGTGACGAAGAGAAGGTCAAGGCTCTTGAGGAGAAGGCGACCCGCCTGGAAGCTGCGCTGGCCGAGAAGGAAGCGCAATTCGACGCCAAGTTGAAAGAGCGTTCCGACAAGATGAAGGAGACGTTTAACAGCAAAGTCGCCGAGATACGCAACAGCCACAAACAAGAGATTGCCAACCTCAAGGCGCAGCAATCCACCGAGCCTGCACAACCGTCTGAAACCCCGGTGCCAGGGACTCCAGTTCCGGGAACTCCAGTACCAGGAACACCCGCAAAAGCCGAAGCTGGTGGTGCATTGCCAGAACTTACCGAAAGCCAAGTCAAAGACCTCGTGGCCAACAATGATACCATTAAAGGAATTATTAAACGCAACATTCAAACGCAACTCAACAAAGCCAAGGCACAGATGCAGCAACAAGAAGCAGCAATCCAGGCAGCTACAGGACCAAGTCCTGAAGCCTTGGCTGAGCTTGAGCGGAAATTCGCAGAGGAGCGGGAGCAACTCAAGAAAGCCTCCGATCAAGCAACTGATGAGAAGGTCAAGTCAGCAGTTGAGCTGAACAACAAAAAGACTGCTGTCAAAATCAGCATGCTCGAGCAACGCGCCAAGACTGCCATGGCCAAAATCCAGGTTGTTCAAAAGGCAGCTGACGAAACCCCCGAAAAGCCGGTGCGGGAGGTATGGCAAGTTGCTAAAGACGCAAAAGCGCCTCCAGCAACCCCTGCAAAGCCTGTCGCCACACCTCAGGCTACGCCCGCAGCTCAGGGGCAAGCTGTCCAACCTGTTGCTGCAGCTGCTCCACAAACGCCTACTCCCAACGCAACAGCACCGAGTCCATTTGGGGCAATCCAGCAAAATCAACCGACTCAGCAACAACCACCGCCTCCAAATCCGTTTGCTGCCATTCAGCAAAACCAGCAGAATCAACCATCCCAGCAGACTACTGTGAATCCGTTTGCTACAATCCAACAGCAGCAGCAACAGCAACAGGCGGCACAAGCCCAACCCAATCAACCAGCTCCCCAGAATCAGCAAGCGACGCTGCCCGGAAAGCCACAGCCCAGCAATAATGTTGGAACTGGGCCTGCTGCATTAAAGGCTCTTCAGTCTGGTCTTCCCGTTCCGCGAGGACGTGGTGGCCCCGGTGCCGATCAACAAGGACAGCAGCAAGGACAGCAACCACAAGGCCAAACCCAGAGTCAACGTGGCTCTGGATTACCTCGTGGTGGACGCGGTGGCCGTGGCCGTGGTAATCAACGTGGTGGCCAGGCAGCCTCCCCACAAGCACAAGACGCAGCTGGTAATGCCAGAGGCGGGATGAATGCAAATGCTCGGCAGTTCATCCCTCAAGGCAACAAACGTCCGCGTGAGGACGCTGCAGAAGGTGGAGGTGACGGTGAAAACAATCTTGGAAAACGAATCAGAGGCGGTGGCCATAATCGCGGCGGTTGAGCCCATTCCTCAAAAATGCACACTAGGCTTATTTCTTTTGTTTAAAAGTGCGGTGATATTATTTTTCTTCTGTTAAGACGGATTATTGCATCTGTTTTCCTATATACAGAGAGGCGCAAGGCGTTTCTTGTTGTGGGCATGTTTTGTATTTACCAATAATTCTGTTATTTTAGTGTACGAGCAGTGAGAAATGTTCCACGAAGCCACACACAGTGGTTATTTTGATTCTACAATCACTCTACACAATTAATGTAACTTCTATCATTAACCGTACAAGACAAGGCCCACAAACGTAACTAGGACATAACCGACTCAACCTTTGGGTATAGTGAAAGAAAACAACAAAGTCATAATTCGTAGATCATCTCAAGAAAAGCAATCATCGTCGCTTTCCTCCGCCAGCTGACAAACTGATCATCTTTGCGAGCCCTTCACGTTCCTTGTGCAAGAGGATCAGCCTGGCGTCTTCGACTCGCTTAGCATTTGGGCGCTGTTGTTGCCCAGATTCGGTCACAATGGCAGCTGGTCCAACGAGTCGCCGCCGTTTCCTCTGTCCGATGCCCTGTCCTGCGGCCCAAGCAACGGTCCAATCCTCAAGTACGGTCTTCTCCGGTATCTCGCAACTCGAGCATACTTTGCTATGTGAGCCAACAGTCGCATGTCGATTCACCACCGCCAATGCGTCTACAGCAGCCGCGGAGCGAATATATGCCCCTGTCCTAATAGTGGTCTGTGGACCGATGGTGACTGACGAAGATAAACGCGTCGTTATGCCTTGGTCCTCTAAGGAGGTTGGTCCAGGCGCTGTCGGTTCGTTGTCTCCGATCATACACTTCTCGCCGATCACGCACCCATCGCCAATTTGTATCGGGCCCTCAAACGAGTAGAAGCGAGCACGAGGATGGATAACTGTGCCTGAGCCAATTGTGATAGGGTATTTCCCATGAAACGTCGCTGTTTCGGAGACAGTCGTGGTGGGATGGATGGAGACAGGAGCTCGAGGGGGCGGCGGCGGTCCGGAGGCTGCAGCTGAGGGCGATACAACGCGTTGACGAGGGGCTGTTGCAGAGGGTGGTTTTAATAAAGCTGACCCAGAGGATACTGAAGCCATTGTCTGTGTCTTTTCTGTTCTTGTTTGCAGGATGGTCGAGAGATCAACGTCGGTGGTTCCAAGCGTTGACTTTGGAGATGCGCTAATAGTTAAGCTCACGCTCCACTCTTTCTCCCTGCGGCCAATAGAAGCGTGGGTTGCGATAGTTGTATAAATCACAGCGAATCAAATTGCAGATGAAAGGGAAGAGCCTTGAATATTGTTAAAATACTAATAGACAAGTCAAAGAGAGAGTAGTGTGTCATGATTAATATCATGAGTCGATTTATAGGTCATCGAGGGCTAGGTTGATCGGCTGTGACAGTGAAATAAGAGGATACTTTCATGTTACATATGTAACATGAGTAGAGAAAACGAAAGTATCATATATATATAGGTATATGTGTGCGTATTATCCCAGAATCTGTATTAATCGATTCTCATAATATTGTAAATTAACAATATGACACCATGTGGCTGATAATGTCCTTTCATCAACAACATTTGAACTGTACATAACCCGCTCATGGTTATCGAAGCCCGCCGCTAGAAACACGGCTTCACCAGTCTGAGGATGATTAGGATTCCATTTCTTCTATGTTGTCCATTGCTTCGTTGCAGTGTTTATCAGCTAGTTCGTTCTCGGATCGCGGAATCCAGACGTATTTGACGCTGCCTAGCTCCTTGACATCATCGTCCAGATTTGAGGCACGCTGAATCAGATCCTTGTTAGCTACATCGTCTCCGCGAGAATTGATCCATCCATTATCGGACCATTTGTAGATCCATTCATTCATGCAGTCGACCGCGTATCTGGAGTCCGAAAAGATAGTGAGGTTAAGCTGCGGGCAGGAGTCCAGTTCCTCATATGCCTCTAAGGCCATCCTTAGACCTAGAATTATTGCTGTGATCTCTGCTCGCTGGTTCGTGGGATTGTCCCGAGCATAAAGAGACTCTGTGCGGCTCCAATACACGTCCGAGAGGGTCGTTCGAACAGCGGCGGCGCCACCGGTGGCGTTTCTGCTGCCGTTACGACGACATCCCCCATCCACATAGATTTTCATCGTGTACGGCATGGTGTCTAGATGGCAGAGTAACGGTAAAGACCGCACTTATGTTTTGTGTGAACGTGACCCTCCCCGTGCGCCGTGTTTGTTGCGTGTCTCTTTTTTTTTGGATTTAAGCGGTCGGAGGTTGGAATGACAGAAAAGAAAATTTTCGAAGAAAGTACAGTATCGAATGCAAGGGTGAAGCTGAGAGTTCAAAACGCCGACGTGTTTATCCTCAAGCTGAAAGATTGAGAGAAACAAAACATAAGTTGGATGATCTGTTGGACTTGCAGGTCTCGCCATCCGAACCTGGTATAGCGGAATCCAACCCCGCAACAGAGTTGTGATAGATTTACTTCGAGCAGCAAACTCTGATGAGTTCAATCGGACCCTAATTGGCTTTCTAGCGTTGTGTTAGATTAACAAGGGAATATGGATCCTTTATCAGATCGCAGCCTCCAGAACTTACTGAACGGAGTGTCTTAGCAGTATGTGGAGAGTGGTGAGTTTGAGCAAGATCCTGTGGTTATGGAGAGAGCAGACATCATAACTGGTGCCTCCTGCTGCAGTTAAATGTAAATATGTCAACTGGTATGGCAATAAAACATCGATCCTCGCATATATTTATAAAGAATATCGCCAACTTCAATGAAAGAAACAACCGTCTAAGTGTCTGTATTCAAATGTTATGGCTTTAATCATCTTTTCAATAACACGAGAAAATTTTTGCATTGGGTTTAATATCATTCATGTGAAGTTAACATTTTAAAAAATCAGAAGTCTTCAAACTGCCAGAAAGTCGAGCAACACTGAAAGAAACAGGGTTGTCCGTAAAACAGGAATTTTTACCAGGTTAGGCAAGTCAATGACAGGGGTGGTACTTCTACTGAAGTGAGCTCTATATCCTAGAAATATAGATTATTAAATTGACAGTGTCGTAAGCCTAAGGCTTGGGCATGGAAATTGAGTCTGATTAAATAATAATAATAATAATAATAATAATAATAATAATAATTTATTGAAACAACACTAAATAGCAGAGGGTCATTGTTTCTTAGTCACATACTCAAGGTTTGCAGATTTTACCTGGGATATGGCGATGTCATTGATGTCATTAAGATGTAGGCTTCCGAAGTCTGTTTATCGCCACATATGTTGCATTGCATAGAATCTCTGCCCAAGAGACCTTCCTTGGTGCAGCCGTCGAACATTTTATACTGCAGCACTGGTTAATTCCATCACTTCGTAAGTATCAGGTTTGAACCAAAAGCAACGTACGCAAAATGTCCGGGTCGGACGCAGAGGATGAGTTTTTGGCGCACCTTCCTCCTAACACGCCCATATTTCACTACAACCCGCAATGCAATCTAGCAAGTTTCCTACCTCCCACATCACCGCTCGACAGTTTTCTTGTTATCAAAGCGTTTCCCCCAGAGCTCTTCGATCAACTCGACGAAAAACTGCCCGGCCGTCTGGACTACTCGCCGTCGCTAAAGGTCCTCATCCTGAAGATGCCTAGCCACCCCCATGAAGAAGCCGCCGGGAAATTCGAAGCAATGCTCACCACTCTTGCAAATGACATGGGAGTCAGGCGTCGAATTTCCTACCCTGGATCCTCCCGCGTCGATGGCGAGGATCGAGCAAAACAAGCCGACCGGTCGTGGATGCCAGTGCGGACACAAGGACAGTTCCCGAGCGTGGTTCTCGAAGTTGGCTATGCAGAAACAGCCGCAAAGCTAGAGAAGGATATTGCTTGGTGGGTACAGCAATCCGGAGGACGCGTGAAGATGGGTATCACAATTGATATCAAGCGCGGTTCTCACAACATTGAAATCAAATCATGGATTCCAGCAAGGCCATTTACAAAACATGTCTACATCACCGCGAGTGGCCGCCAAGTTGTGAATCAAGAAACAAGCCTCCAACCACCACTTCGAACTGCGCAGAAGATAGTTATCAAAAAAGGGAAAAATGGCGAAGAGCCGACTATCGAGGGAGGGAGTTTAATTATCCCATTCAATTCCTTGCTACTATGTGAGCCGGGAGAAGGAGAGGGCGATTTTGTTTTCACTGAGGATATGTTGATCCATGATATTGCAGATTTTATCTGGGTTGCGATTGAGAAGGGAGAAGCGGAAAAGCGAGCGAAGTAGAACTTACATTTGATAGCGAAAGGGACGGTTGACGTTTTTGTACATTTAGCGGAGCAGATAGATACGTATTAGCCAAGAGGCCATATATTACATGCATATTCTTTCGAAAATACAATAGCGCACGATAATCAATGCACTGTTGTGTATTAGTTTGTCCATGCTTTTTGCTGTACGGGGTGCTCTGTAAACTGCCTCGGAATCAATCCCTACTTCAAAGTTAATTCGAAGATCTTATTCTCGATTGCGGACCAGATGGTATAATTTCAGCACGACCTTTGATCTGCAGCCCATCGCACACGAAGAAAACATCTTGGGGCTGAAATATTGCCCACATACGGAGTAGTGTACTTGACTTTTAGTGCTCCACATCAACTTAATAGTTCTCACTAGCGTAATCCAATCTTGGTCACCAAAGAGGTTGTTACTTCGTGCTATCGTATATTTTGCCGATGGGATATTAAATAAAGTCTATCTTAAAGAACAACTTCGTACTCCGTGGAAATAATCAGGTACCCTCAACACCACGTCTAATCTGAAAATATGAAAAGTATCTGGCGTCGCGGTAAAACTTTTGGCCATTCACCCAACAGAAGTCGACAAAATATTAATTCCACCGCATTCCAAGGAAGATAGTGTGCCTTGCTTATCACACCGGCAGATTCATCGTTGGTTGCTCTTCCGTTCCTTGATGCCACTCGCGATTCACCGCGTACTCTCACTTCGTATATGCGCATCGAAGACATTTTTGTCAACGCCTTTTGTTGTCCATCGCTGGCTTGGAGTAGTCTTTCGCCAATCGGCCTTCCTAAGGGCTTTTATGAATGGTGGATCTGCACCGTAAACATCACCTTTGCTGAGATTGCTGGTCACAGTAGCCTCCGCATCTATTCATCGCAACCTTCCCCGTTCACCTGGCTATTGAGGTACCTGAATGCCGAGCTTATCATTGAAGATCATGATCTCCACCACCGTGATGGGTGGATGAAGAGCTGCACCTACGGCAAACATACCCGACTTTGGGACCGCATCTTTGGCACTTGTTATGATCGCGTTGAGTGTTTAGCAAGTAACATTGACTATGGCAATAAGGTGATCTTACCTCTTGTTTCAATGCCCTTTTATAGTCCTTTCCTTCGGAGGAAACCGGTAAAGAATGATTGAACTAAGCGCGAGAGAGCGCAGGTTGATGGAGGTACAGAATAGCTTCTTACTTGTATACCACAACATTTGAAAAAAGCTCAAGCCTTCCATAGTTATTATCCAGAGTCAGACTATCAGTATCGCACGACTGACTTCTAGTATGTATAAAGTGTCCGTCACCAATGTAGACAGATGCGCCATATCACTTGAGTCTTGTACACTAAGATTTAATCACTCGTTGTGCTACATGCGTATTGAAGAGTCAGTGACGAGTATTCCGTACACTTACGTACTTCTTAGGGTTTCGTAGTACGTACATGATATAATTCCTTTTTGTGATAGGCTACTTTAGTACTTAGTACGGAGTACTAATTATGCACCTAACAATAAATAGTCGTCGGATGAACCTCCGGTTTATCTCGAAGTATATTAGGGTTAACGCCGACTCTTAACTGCTACGAATTTAATAACTCATGTCGATTCTTGTGCGCCTGCCACGTAGTACGGAGTAGTACGTACTCCGTACAATGGACGGATACATGCTCCGCAGTCATAATACTATTTAATCTGGATCACTAGTTTGTTAGTTCCCCAAATAATTATGTAATAAAAATCATTAGATTATAAATAGTCGGCTCCTAGTCTATTCCTTCGTTTTGTGATTTCCAGCCTTTTTCACGGCGTACTTAGTAGGACTTGGTGCGATAGCCTATCCAACCAAACTACTACGGAAAACCTACATTCCCATGGACATTACCTTGTAAATTTATTTCCTAATAGTATCAGCAAATTGAAATCAACAGTGGTGCGTTTCTTATTTAAAACATGTGGCCTTTTTGTTAAACTGCAACAGAGGGTTTCTTTGAGTAAAAGAAATCACCGAAGAGACGCACTGCAGAATTTTACAACAAATTGAACTTCACTCAAATAAACACTACTCTGCAACAAAATTTCGTGTTATTGATACCACGCTATGAGAATATCGAGATGCTTGCCATACTGTTTATACTGGCATTGTCTGTTGCATTGGGCCTCCAGTGTTCTGTCACTGTAGTAATCATCGCTTTAAGGGCCAAGGGGTCAAAGGAACGTCTCATTGGGGCCTTTTTCCAGGGCGGTTTATGTTTATATCTTATATTCCTCTTACGTGCTCTGTTCCCTATCTTCCTCTTTAAAATTATCGTTGTCAACCTTTTACCTGGTGTATGTTTTACTTGCGTTTACTACTTATTGTCTGCCGATATTTCTGATCGAGGATCAGCTTCCTCATCAGATAATATACCCCTACGTTACTTGCTGTTTCAGTCGGTCAGGTTACTCCAAGATATCTGTGGAGTTGGCGCACGCAAGTCTGAACCCAAACAATCGACATACCGAGCAAAGTTTCTTCGAACACAGGCGACACATTTCGCATTATGTCTTGCGATGCCAGAACTAGTGTGGTTGGTCGCTCGCTATATCTTCCACGGGGATTCCTGGGAGCATGGAATCGAAAAAGATGCCGAGTTTCTATTCTTTGAAGCAACTTCCTCCCAGCTTTTGGCGCGATTGACGGCGACAATAGGCTTCTGGGTGTTGGTATACAGCCTCATGGATGCTATTCATCGCCTTGTCTCGATTTTATCCGTTGCATCAGGTTATAGCAGGCCGCAGGAGTGGCCGAAACTCTTTGGAAGCGTCAGAGAAGCTTATTCTATACGAGGGTTTTGGGGGTCAGTGAGCATTTGTTTCCTCTAGATGATGAAATGTCAATCAATCATTGCTAATGAGTATATGGCTCAGTAAATTCTGGCATCAGCTCTTGCGCCGACAATTAATTGCAGTTTCCAGCATGATGTCAGCTACCATCGTTTCAAAACTGCCAACATCGTGGCGCATGTATCGAAGACGTCGCGATATATCATTGGTGATTATCTTCGTCATTTCCGGCCTGCTCCATGGTCTTACAGACGTGATATTTTGGACCTCTCTTGGAGTGCGAACGCTCCCAGTTTTGCGATTGTTTGTTGCATCAGCCATAGCTATTATTATGGAGAAGGCCGTTGCTTCGAAAAATCGTACGTCCATTCTGTCGCAAGCATCAATTGCAGAGAAAATATTCGGTTACGTATGGGTACTTGGTTTTCTTTGCGTCTTTACCCCTTTTTGCGTATACCCGGTCGTTCGTCTGCTGAACCCGGATAAGATGCTGTTTTTCGGAAATATGTCCCAATAGTACTTCTTCCTTCTTCCCATATCGCTAGGCATATCATTTGCTAGCGAATATATTGATAAGCTGTTTTCGGGAAATTGGACTCTAGATTCTCCTCTATCATGTAGGGAAATAGTTGTATTCTAAAATTAACACGAACAATTGATAAGATCGTTGTAGTCTCAATTGGACTACTGGGATCTTGATTATGACCGCTTCTAGTCAAACAATTCCGAATCAAAGCAGAACTATCAGTATCACTTATCGACTTCTAGCAGGAAGTAGTTGCCAGAAATATACGAAAAAGCTGACCGAGAACCAAAAAAAACAAAAAAAAAAAAAAATTCAAAGTCCAGCTTGATCACCTTGAACAATTTTAGCGATGCGTTTCCTAGATTTCTCCGTTTAGTGGGCTTGGGGCGGCTCTCACTCTCTAAAGCGCTTTCGAACAATGCGAACCAAATTCTTGCGCACCAGGCCACCATTTCGCAGACACTCCAAGCAAACAAAAGATGTCATCTACAGGTACCAGGGGGTCTTTGGGGTGCTGTTGAACTTGGACGGCGAAACTACGATACTTGGGGCTCGCTCCTTCAGATTCGCAAATGCCAATCTTAACAAAAGCAAGTTGTCTTCAGAAGATTCAGAAGCCGTTACTCAAATCTCAACACCATAAACAACGTGGCTATTGATACAATGAATGAATTCATGATTAAAAGTACTTACATGTAAAAAATACTTGAATAAGCAATGGTCGCTCTTTTCCTGTGTTTTTTTAAAAAAAAATTTTCTCTCACTTTAAATGTCTAAATAAAGATAGGCGAGATCATACACCGACAATTCGTATATTTGTGAGCCTACTTAGATTCTGCCAATATGCTCGTATTGCGAACAGTGCCGAGTGGCCTTTGAGCCCTAACAGGATATCGTTTAATTGCAATGCAACAAGACAGAAAGCTGCAGCCTGAAGCGGAACAAGTATTTAAGTGCGGGGCGCCTTCCGTCAGTTCAGTGACCATTTCATTAATTTACTATGAAATAACAATGTCCACATCGCCCTTTACTAGCGACTTTGACGAGCTTGTCCAAAGCCTTTTACAAGCATGGCATGTTCCGGGTATTTCCATCGCCGTCATTGACGGCGCTTCGACCTTCTCCAAGGTAGGCAGCAGTATCTCTCTCATCATCGTTTGTACTGACACCAAAACCAGGGTTATGGACATGCTATTTTACCTAGCACAAAGGTTACGCCAGAGACAGTTTTCTTCACTGCCAGCACCACCAAATCCTTCACTGCTGCCAGCGTCTCGCTTCTTGTCGATGACGCTGCGTCGCATCGCCTCTCAGCGTCTGTCCTGCCAGACTTCTCATTGACCTCGACTATTTCGTCTGTGATTCCGGATGATTTTGCTCTTGATGATGAATATGCAACATTAAACGCCACCTTTGAAGATGCTCTCAGTAACAGAAGTGGTCTGCCGGATCACCTATACAGCTTCAAACCGAGGACAGTGGCAGTCAAAGAAGTAATCCAGTCTTTGAGACACCTTCCTCGGGCCGCAGACCTTCGTGCCCAGTATTTTTATAGCAGTTATATGTTTTCTGCAGTCTCATATGCTATAGAAAAGATGACCGGTAGTGGACTAGGTGATTTTATGAGAGAGAGGCTCTGGGGACCACTGGGAATGACTCGCACTTATTGGACACCACAAGAAGCGATGGAGGCTTCTAATTCAGGAACAGTTCTAGCTCGTGGCTACGCATGGAACTCGACGTCAGAAAAATACGTCGAAGAGGCCGTTCCGGACTTTCCAGCTGTGTCAGGGGCGGGAGCAATGATCAGCAACGTTTTGGACTATGTGAAATGGCTGCGATGTATGATGACACAGTCTTCTCCTCTCAGCCATGCCTCCCACAAAACGCTCATCGAACCACGCGTCCACTATCGAAATCAGAGCACGAATCCCTTTCCTGGACCCCACGCTTACGCCCTTGGGTGGAGAATTGATATGTATCAAGGCCATCGTATTATCTGGCATACTGGCGGCTGGACTGGGTTTGGTTGCACTATGATGTACCTTCCTGATCTCCAATGGGGCGTGGTCATGCTAGGCAACACATCGGTGACCAGTAACATGGTCCAAACGGTTCTATACATGCGTTTACTCGACGACCTCCTTCACACGCCAGTACGTGATCGGGTGGACTGGGACTCTGAGCTGAAGGAGCGCCGGGACCGAAGCAGGCATGGAAATGCTCATGCTTTATCACGCCTCTACCCTGATTTGCCTTCACCTACTTCTCCGCCCTCGCTCGCCTTGGAAACACTCGCGGGTCGATATCAGCATGCTGGCTATGGGGAAATGCATTTTGAGTTGCACGGAAACGAGCTCGTAGCCCAGCGTCTTACTTATGAGATACCCATGGTCGTACGAATGACTCACGTTCACGAAGACTCCTGGATGGCGAAATTGGAGGTTGTCAATAAAGACCCTCGAGACTACGGAACCGTCAAGGCAGCATTTCAAATAGCAGATGGCGTCGCAGCACGCGTCGGATTGGATTTGGAGCCTGCGCTTAACGGTGAGAAGATCTGGTTTCACCGGGTTTCCTTATAGCTGCAGGTTCGTTGTATATGCTATCTATTAATGTACATATTCTAGAATAATTGGACAATTAATAGCCAAGTATGCATTATTAGTGGCGTACATCAAAGTTTCTTATAGGACTGCTGATGACTTCCCAAACAGGCAAGCGTCGGAAAACGGCCGACCCCGCAGCGCAGCGCCATGACGCAACGTCTTCAAACACTCCGACATCAACAACGTTGTTGAAACGTCCCACGGTCACATCAATTGATCCCGGCCACTTTAGGTCTCGTTGATTGAACTATTTTTGTTTTCAATTCGAAACAACAAATGGCGGCTCTCCTAAAACGCCCGCTCAAGCTCGCTCTGGTGCAACTTGCTTGCGGTGTGCCCCCCTTCACTTCGCAAAGACAGCTCAACATTTGATAGCATATACCGCTGACACATTGACACAGGAGCTGACAAGGCTGCAAACCTCAGCCACGCGCGCACCAAGGTCCTTGAGGCTGCCAAGGCGGGCGCCTCCCTGGTCGTCCTGCCCGAATGCTTCAACTCGCCGTACGGCACGCAATACTTTCCCAAATACGCCGAGACTCTCCTCCCTTCGCCGCCCACCAAAGAGCAGTCCCCATCGTATCATGCGCTGTCCGACCTTGCCGCCGAGGCCAAGACCTATCTTGTCGGCGGCAGCATACCCGAACTCGAACCCTCTACGCAGAAATACTACAACACGTCCATGGTGTTTTCCCCGACGGGCGCACTGATCGGAACCCACCGCAAAACACACTTGTTCGACATTGATATCCCCGGCAAGATCACGTTCAAAGAAAGCGAAGTGCTGTCTGCCGGAAACAACGTCACTATAATCGATTTGCCAGAGTACGGCAAGATCGGACTGGCCATTTGTTACGACGTTCGCTTCCCCGAACTAGCTATGATTGCAGCCCGCAAAGGAGCCTTCTTGCTCGTCTACCCGGGCGCCTTCAACATGACGACGGGGCCACTGCACTGGTCGCTACTAGGACGGGCGCGAGCAATCGACAACCAGACGTACGTCGCCATGTGCTCGCCAGCCAGAGACATGGCGGCTACGTATCACGCATGGGGGCATAGCTTCGTTGCAAATCCAAACGCCGATATCCTTGGCGAATTAGAGGAAAAGGAGGATATCGTGTATGCTGATTTGGACAACGAGACACTCGCGTCTTCGAGAAAAGGCATTCCGGTGACGACGCAGCGGCGGTTTGACGTGTACCCGGATGTGAGTGCATGAGCACGTAAAATAGAGCTACATTATAATACATTAGCCTATTCTTGTAACAATTTCAACAAAATTATCGACATCTTGAAGGTATCCCGCTATCGCACCAATCACATCCCGCGTGTGGATCTATATCACGTGCCGTGCCGTACCAGCCAATAGCGGCGGCAGACGGGCTAAGCGACCGCACACCAAATCGCGCCCACACAAATCCACCGCGAAAGTTGGCTTCTCTTCGAACTGACCGACCGACGAACGACAACAGCACACACGACAGCCGGCACCTCCTGTCACATTCAGTCAGTTGTTTTCTAACCTCTTTTCTTCCTGCCAATCGAAAACTAACCGTTGTTTTGCAACCACAGCAATGTCCACCACCACCAAGGGAAAGAAGAGCGGTCGCTCCGCCATCGCCGATGTCGTGTCGCGCGAGTACACCATCCATCTGCACAAGAGAGTACGTTGAACACCAGAAACAATGCTATGCATTTCGCTTTGAATTATCCTATCCCACGCATACTCTGCGGCCTCAAATGAACCTTACCTCCATTGTCGACAAAACGGTCTCGCCGAAGCGTTGAAATCGCTATTTCATTCCTTCGCCAGACGCAGTAGATATTGGAGACAAGAACAGGACAGAGAACATAATGAGAGAGCAAAACACACACAATTAGTTTGATGAAGTCCACCTCATGGCCTGGCCGCAGTGCAGCAGCCCCACAGAAAAATCTTTTTATTCATTTCTTGCAAAAAAAAGGCATTTTGGACGGAAGACTAAATTCTAACTCTCTTTTCTTCTAAAGGTGCACGGTGTCTCCTTCAAGAAGCGTGCTCCCCGCGCCATCAAGGAGATCCGCGCTTTCACCGAGCAAGCCATGGTAAGATTCATTCATGCATGCTACACACCATCTGGATGGACTGCTGACGCCGAATTGCAGGGCACCAAGGACGTCCGCCTCGACCCCCAGTTGAACAAGAAGGTCTGGGAAGCCGGTATCAAGGGTGTCCCCTTCCGCCTCCGTGTCCGCATCAGCCGCAAGCGTAACGACGAGGAGGGTGCCAAGGAGAAGCTGTACAGCTACGTCCAGGCCGTCAACGTCAAGGAGGCCAAGGGTCTGAACACCACTGTTGTTGAGGATGCTTAAAGAGATTATTCCCCCTATATTTTTTTTTCTCTTTGTTCTCCTTTAGCCTACAAAAAAGAGTTTTTTCTCAATGACGACGGGTGTTACAACTTTTTTCTCTTTCCTATGTGTGTGAAGACCATGGCATGGTAATGGAATGGCATTGGCGTGTTCTCTTTTTTTTATCTCCCACGTTTTGAAAATAAATGTGGATGGAGTGGGGATTTATATTCCCAGCCGACTGACGAGAGTCGTCTTTTGGAAAAAAAAAACAAATATGTTGAAATGAAACGAAACATTCGAAAATCTTCCACACGTACCAATTAATGTCTTTAACGAGTAAACACGTAGCTTAATTTCAGCCAGATTTAAGATGGTCTATGCTTCACAAATCTGAGAATTTCAACATAGTTAAGTGCCCAGCAAGGAAATGCTATTCTCATACTGATATTAAAAACACGGGCAACTGGCCTTTGAACTCATAATACACTTGAAAGAAGAAATTAATAAAAAGAATAATAGCAATATCAAAACTCCATGCTTCAAGTCAAGACTCATACACAAACCGAGGCTGCAAATGCTCAGTGTCTGAAATCGACGGTTCAACGACTTAAAAAAAAAAAAAAGAACGAGGCGCGGCCTGATGTCTCTATACAGCAAGTGAACTCCGGGGACATGACAAAGATGAAATAAATCGAAAGCGGTGGACACATTTTTGGAAAAAGTGGTGTACAAGATCAGAAGACACCGAGCAGCGAGGCAAATTGGGGAGGGAGAGAAATTCTTGTTGTTGAAATTGGCGCAAGAACTTTAAGAGGACGGTCAATCATGTCAAATAGACAGGCGGGTATTCAACTTGATAAGCCTTGTGAAGTGTCTGAGATGAAATGTGCCGGACAGGAATGGTGTTCGTTTTCTGTTTTCATCATCATAGAGGGTTCAATCAACTTCCATGTGCAACACTTCGAGGTACCGAGAGCTTTTTTCCTTGGAGGCATCAGTCAACTTAAGCATTGCGGTAATGACAATGCAAGGACATCAGCAATCAAACTAGTCAAAAGCCTCCGCTCAACTCGAGACTGTCGCAAGAGAATGGGAGGAGATCCGCAGTATGATTCATCGGAAAGTCGTACTCAACAGACACTGCTCCATCGGTAGTTATGCGTCGAAGTGGGCAGTCTCATAATCCAGAGAGTTACAATCAACCCGGCATTGCTATAATAACAATGAGGGGACATCGACAAACTAGCTCATAAGAGGTGCGAAATTCAACCAAACTGCCAAGGCGCAATGCGAGGAATTCAACAAACCAATAGATGAAAGGAGAAGAGAGCGAGCATTCCTGTGATAGAGTACCATGATTTTGGTGTCTCTGAAAGTTCAATGTCAAGAGTGCAGGCCATCAAGTCTGTCAGAAGGAAGACCTGATTGTATCCAAGAGGTGGTGAAGAGCAAGGGCAGATCAAGAAGATAAAAGGCCGGTTACAAAGATCCCCGCTTGTAACACAAAACAACGTAGGCATGGAACGCAAAACAACATGATGGGTAATGAGAGCTGGAATACACAAGATGCATAACATTGTACACGACCGCTGCGAAACGCATCAGTCAACTTCTAAGCAGCCAAGCCTTCCTTGGCAGCTTTCAAAGCATTTTCAAGCTCCTCCGCTGCTTCTTTCTTGATGCGAAGGGCCCACAGATCCATACCCGAGCTATCTTCGCGAGGAACGACAAACTGACAGCTAGTTCCCTGGACTTTGTAGTCAATGGCACGGTTGATTGAAGTGTTCAGTACAGCTCTTCCACTCGGTTCGGCACGCAAGAGAATACGAGCGCGCTTAGTTTCCTTGTTGACGAGAACCCGAAGAGCACCAACGCCCTGGGTTTCCCAGGACTTCTCAGTCTTGTCACAAGCTTGTTTTTCAACGTTCTTAAGGCCTTTGGCACGACCATTGAAGATACAATCCTCGCCTTCTTCACCAGCGTTGCTCATGAGGTTAAGCTGAGCGTCCTTTAAAGTATCTGTGTCGGTATCTTCAGCATTGGAATCCGAGGTGACGCTAGGAGTAGCAGTTGCAGAAAGGAGGTGAGAGGCCGGTTTGGGAATCGCAAGACCACCGAATGGACTAGATGCCGCGGGCTTGGGAGCTGCAGATGATATTAGTGTTGGTTCAGTGCCAATATTGGATAACTACCTCAACATACCAAAGATACTAGGGCCATTCGATGTGTTCAAAGATGCAAAGGGGTTGCTAGTTGCGTGGCCAAATAGCGATGGCTTTGGAGCCTCAGGCTTCTCATTATCTGAGACCTGAACAGGAGTTCCGTCAATCTTGCGGATACGGTCGAACAGACTACCCTTTGATGACTCGGTGACTGGCTCTTCTACTGCAGCCTTGGCTCCTTGTTTAGAGCTGCTGGCACGCTTCTTCAAGTGCTCGGTAAGATCGTCATCCGAAGAGTCGCCTTCGGTATTCGTTGCAGAATTGGAGAGATGGCCGAAAATGTTACTGGCAGGGGCAGAAGATTTATTCTCGAAGACCGATGCTGCAGCCTTGGGCTCGGCAGGGGCAGTTGTAGTCTTCTTGGCTGGGGGCTCCTCGTCTTCAGATTCGCTAGTATCGTCATCGTCATCTCCAGCAGCTTGTTGGCCAAACTGACTAATAAAATTGGAGGTAGACGAGACATTGAATTTGGGAACGTCAAGCTTCACACCCTGGATAGCTTTTTGAGCATCCTTGGACACAGGCTCGCCGAATTTCTTGCCAAACTGACTGACGAAGCTTTCCCCAGAAGTTGCAAATTTGGGGACTTCAAAGGCAGGCTTTGACACCGATGCAGTACCTTCCTTGGGCTTCGGGGCAAAAATGTTGGTTTCGATGCTGGGGGCAGCGCTGAACGGACTGGGTTGGGCAACAGCGCTGACTGATGGCTTGAAGCTCGTAGTGGCACTGACAGACTCTTTGTCCTGAGAACCACCAGAGGCGAATGCATTTGCAAAAATTCCAGCTGTTGTAGATCCAGATCCAATGGACTGGGTTGCGCCACGTACGGGGCCTGTAGCTCTGCGTTTGCCACTTGGACTGGTATCCTCTTCGTCAGACACCTTTCTCTTGTTCTTGGGAGATGGCAGCTGAGGGTCGGGGGTTGCAAGACGATCAGCTGAGGATCCCATTGCCTTTGATTTTTTGGAGGAAATATAATCATCAGTATGGACATCAGTTGCCTCGCCAAGCTTGCGCTTTCCAGGCTTGTTTACAAGTGTTCCGACAGGTGCGTCCATGGTTTTTCGGACACGAAGGTAGAAAAGAATAACATCGTCCAAATTCTGGGTGGCAGGATCGAACGACGCAACTAGGTCTTTGAAGCCTCGGTTCAAGTCGCGGATTTGTGCGCGCTTCGTGAAGTCTTGGTTCTCATCGGGAGACAGCCGAGAACGCGCCTTGGTCTCTGTGGCCTTGATAGGTGAAGGGGCAAGAGATGTCGCGGGGGCTTTGCTCTTAGTAGTTGCCTGGGGCTTAAAGGCTTCGAGATGGCCACGTTTGCCAAAAGCGCCAGAAGATGATGAGTCCTGTGGTTTTTCTTGCGCAAATCCAGAAGAGGCTGAACCAAACAATGGCTTGGATGCAGGTGCGGAGACAGCAGTGGTTGTAGCTGCAGGTGTAGACTTCGGGGCATCTCCAAAAAGTGTGTTGAAAGAAGTCGAAGCGATTGGGGGCTGTGCCGCATTCGAAGAGGGTGTAAAGATCGGTGCTTTTGGAGCAGTCGGCTGCTTCACAGAGGAGCTGAAAATAGACGATGTACTTGAAAGTTGTCCATTTGTCTTAGGTTTGGCATCAGGAGAAGTGCTCATATCATCAGGCTCGTTGTTGAACCCAAAGAGAGACTTCGCACCGGGTGAAGTCGAAGACTGGTTGATACTCGAGAAGGGATTGGCAGCTGGTGCTGTGGGGCCAGTAGAGGAAGCAAATAACGAACCACTTTGAGGCTTGGATTGCTGATTTTGACCAAATATATTGACACCGTTGGTAGCCGGGGCAGTAGAAGTAGTACCTCCAAAGACATTTGGGGCACTGAACGGGCCATTAGCAGTCTGGTTGAAATTTATCTTAGAATCCGATGGTGCCGTGGCAGACGTTGACGGGGCAGGTCGTCCGAACAAAGATTCGCTAGGCTTAAAGCCAGATGAGCTAGGTGGAGGAGCAGTCGTAGAAGACTGTCCAAAGAGTGTAGAGCCACCCATCGCTGGCTTAGGCTGAAAGGTAGACGAAGTTTGGTTTGGAGTGGCAGTGTTGGAAGATTTGCCAAACATGCCGCTATCAACGGCTGTAGATGATGACTTTCCAAACAGTGTTGATGTAGCGGTTGCTGTGGTTGGAGGTTGGAGAGTTGAGGATGTGGAAGCTGGGGCAGCAACAGACTGGCCAAATAGAGAGGAGCCAGCGGTAGTGGTTGCTGGGTTGGACTGTCCAAACAGCGATGGCGCAGTTGTGGCTGGCTTGGATTGAAAGACGGAAGATGGATTAGAGGTAGCGGTAGTAGAAGACTGTCCGAACAGATTGGAGGTTCCAGTCGTTGCTGGTTGAGGTTGAAACGCGGTGGCGGGAGCAGCTGAGTTTGTAGGCTGACCAAAAGGCTGGGCAGGTGCAGTTTGGGGGGCAGTACCGAAAATCCCTTGTGGCTGGCTCACTGGCGTGGATCCGCCGGAGAAGTTGAAAGGGCCACCGGTCTGCGTTTGGTTCGGAGGTTGTGTGCTACCGCCGTTGAGGTTGGAAAAAGGGTTATTCACGGCAGAGCCAGGACCGCCACTAGGAGCAGAACTAGTGCCAAATCCAAAGTTGAAACTCGAAGAACCACCACCACCAAAAGTGACAGGCTGGGATCCGTTCTGGGTGGCGCTGGATGCTGCTCCAGGGAAACTCTGAGACTGGCCAAAGCTGAAGCCGTTGGCAGCGGGGGGGTTCGCTGAAATGCCGGTATCTGCAGTGCCGTCGCCAAACGAGAAGGCCGCCTGGGGTTGAGACTGGCCGCTCGCGGGCTTGGGGCGCCGGCGGTTCAGCTCTTTGATCCTGCGAGAGCCGGGTAAGCGTGGTCCTTGACGCATTGGTGAAGACGATGAGGAATTTCTTTCGAAGATACAGATGAACAAACGGCTAAAGGCTGACAAGGCGGGTTGAGATAGAAGAAATGACGGGCAGAAGCGAGGAAAAACAAGGTGGCGACGCGTCAAGTTTGTGGGAAACAAGCGAATTGAGAAGAACAAAGAAAAGGCATCAATAATATCATCGCAGAAACAGTGCAAAGCAAACGTTGCCCGGCGGTTCCTAATCGGGAAATGGCCTCACAATAACACAAACAACAGCAACAATGAGAGGAGACAGTAGATACTTACTTTCTACTGGCCAACTGAGCGGCCGTTGCCCGCTGGGGCGTATCATTTGGTGTGCTCGACATACTAAAGTCAACGCCCGCAAACCTATCAGCATGGGGACCGGGGAGTGTGCGTTTAGACATCAACAATGGGCGGCGCTCCAAGTGTCCTAGGTCCGTGGATACGCAGGAACAGACCACCCGTTTGTGCAAGTCCGCCAAAAAGACTTTCTGTCAAATATCTCCTGGTCAAAGCTTTGGTCTGTTTCTTTTCCCGCTAACAGTGGAAGCTGTACTCGGGTTGTAGCTGACACTTCAGTCCACACCAACGTTCCAACAACGTCCTTTTGCTGTTTATTATCGTCACCTGTCACTGTTTTTGTTCTTTTCCCCGGCTCGAATTCGCCGGCGACTTGCTGAATAAACGAGTGGGTGTGGATTCAATGAACGCGAGATGCGGAAGGAAGGAGGATAATTACGCCGCTCGCGCAACGCAGTGTGAAAGCGCACACAAAGTCGACGGGAGAAACGCGACGGGAAAATCGTCCCCAAATGGATGTTTCGAAAACGGTCACGGTCGACTCGATGACACACTATTGTCGGAGCCGGCGCGGTCAAGAGGCTCTATTGCTCTAGAGGCTGCTGTCACGCCAACGACCTAGAGGGAGAAACGAGAAACACGGCAAAACAGGACAGAGACGATGCATCCGCCAAAGCAAAACCCTGCGCGCTCCGTTATCGATCGTGCCGGGAGCCGAGAAGGGTCGGTGCTTAGTCCAAGGCGTGGAGCGAAGACTCCTGAATGTTGACTTTTTTTTTTTGCCGTTCGATTCTTGGCCTGTCGCGACTTGTTTGGCGGGCAAGAACGGGGGCGAAAAGCGAGCCGGGTCACGTGTCCAGGCTTGGCATGCCGATGTCATCAGCACGCGGACAATAGCCTTGTTCTCTTTTTATTTTTTTTTTATCTTATTATACTCATGTAAACGACTTGAGCTTGGTGGTCTTTTTAGCAAGTATCCCCAATATAGCTGTCTCTCGATCGTGAATCAACTGTCGAGGAAATCAATATTGATCGGCGCACTTTTAAGTATAGATATATATATATATATATTTGACATCACTACATGTGTACCACAGTGCTGTTGCTCTCATTTGAGTTACTATAGCGGCGTGAATGGTTTTAAGGCATATTTTAAGGCATGTTTACTCATCACTAGTTTATGACGGGCTGCGCGATCAAATCAGATATAATCAATTGATATTACTTGGTGGTAACTGTATATATGTAGCTGAAGGAATGTCTTATTTATATTATGCATCGTACATCTATGTAGAACGCAAGTGGCAGCGTAAGCTACCGGCTTGTAACCGCTGGCACCGGGGATATCGCTATATTATGTCTGTAATTTGAAATAAAAATCGAAACTATTTAATTACATTGAATGCTCCTGCGCTTTTAACCCCTGGACATAACAGCAACAACTTTAAAGATATTTAAGGTTTCCCACTAATAATTATCAACTATACGTTCATAATTGTCCGAATCCCACCATCTCTCCTACTTGCACAATATTTAGATTGATTAGCTCACCAATAACAGCTCAGGGCAGTTATCAATTGCTTCTTATCTTCACCATATGCTGTCGATCTCGGCATTCTGTATTAGGAAGTTCCGCGACCCACCAACATAAACACATCGAACATCCAACCCCCCGCTCAAAGTTGATGCACTCAACATTCAACTCTTCAGAAATCGATACTGCTCATACGATGCTTTCTCGTGCGCTAGTTAAGCCCTATGTGGCAGAGTTCCTTGGCACCGCTCTCCTCATCGTCATCGGCGACGGGGTCGTCGCGCAGTGTCTGCTTTCCGACTACCAATATGGCACTTGGCTGTCCATCAACCTCGCCTGGGCGAGCGCCGTGTGCATCTCCAGCTATTTGTCGGACCCCAGCCCAACCATAAACCCAGCCGTGACCATCTGCCTGGCTCTTATCCGTCCGTCAGCTGGACAATGGAGGCAAATCCCCGGCAAGCTGGCGGCGCAGTTTCTAGGCGGATTCGTCGGTGCTGCCCTCGTCTATATCAACTACCGCTCAGCTATTGCTACCTGGGACCCCGAGTACACCATCCCCGGGGGCTCGATCCTAAGCCCAAGCGGACACCATTCCGCCGGCATCTTTTCAACTTACCCAGCCAGCTTCTTCGCGTCGAACTGGGAGGCGGCTTTTTCCGAGCTGCTGGGCTCTGCAGTGCTGATGTTTGGCTCGCTCAGCATTTCTGACCCGCGGAATGCACACCGCTTCCATGCGCCGCAAATCTCTGTCTTTCTCCTACTGCTGATGATTGGGGCGGCCTTGGGCTGGCAGACGGGCTATGTATGCCATTCGCTTTAGGTTGTGGACGTTAACGTTCCGTACTAACTAATTTTTAGGCCATCAATCCCGCGAGAGACTTTGGCCCAAGATTGTTCTCTGCTATTATCTACGGCTCTGAAGTCTTCACAGCGGCTAATTGTTACTTCGTCGTTCCGCTGTTCGCCCCTATTATCGGCTGCATTGTCGGGGCCACGACGTACGATGCGATGCTTTTCGAGGGAGACGGATCACGCATTGTCGACGCATTGGACAAGGTCGAGGATCGTCGTCTGCAGCTGGATTGATTGGCTTGTAAGGGATATGGGGTTAGAATAGACTTCCTAATAGACTGGACTAGATTGTATAAGTGATTTTTTTGCTACGGCCCGACTTTACGATATGACTCGTGGATATCACATGATTCGAAGAAACTAATAGGTTTATTTTTGAAAGCCATTTTGGGTAGATATTACTTATATCAATGAAAATTTTCTTCTAGAACAATATTATCAATTGAATCAATAGCTTAGTAAAATAATTGCTATCTTATAAATCTAGTACGTCCTTATTAGAGCTGCAGTGCACAAATTATCACATCGATCCCGAGAGACATGCGGAGTTATTCCGCAACAAAAACGACGCCATTCAAGTCTTGGATTTTGGATCTACTTTTTGCAGAATTCGGGTGACATCCGTGTCAATACTGCGGAACTCCTGCTCGATGATTCTCTTTCGATGGTCATCTCGCACCTCAAAGAACGCTTCAAATGGTGCTGGTGACGAAGTGAAATTATTTTCGATATCCCACACGCCCACCTTAACAGTTCGACCATCCCGAACAGTATTTTTTATATTGTATGCCCATAATATGCGGGAAATAACGATGAACAGACTGTTTAGTGCTAGGTATTTGCCAGGACATTTTCTGCGGCCGTATCCAAATAGACTAAATACCTGCAAGTCCGGGTTTTCAAGCCATCTTTCAGGTTTAAATTCGTACGGTTGGTCACATATCTTGCTGTCATAAACCATTTCATGATTGTTCTGTATGATTATTGAGCCTTTAGGGATGCGATACCCCATATACTCCTGATCAGTGTCAGTGGAATGGGGCATGCCAAACGGCAACAGCGGCTGCCATCGTACAATTTCCTTGATAAAAGCATTAGTGTATGGCATTAGAGACCTGTCTTCAAATCTGGGAAGACGATCACGGCCGACAATATTGTCAATCTCTTTCTGTGCTCTCTGGGTGGCAGTGGGATTCACGAGAATTGCCTTGATCGCGGTACGCAAGACCTTTGGGGTACTTTCAATGCCGCCCCCATTCATAGTGCCAATCAAATATGCAATTTCTGTGTCACTCATTTCTCCCACGTGCTGCTGTATCCGCGTTGCTTCGTGCGTCCATGTCCAGGATGACGATCTTTGTTCTGCCCGAGAGTATTCAAAGCTCTCGAGGTAGAACTTGATAGTCCGGTCATACCTTTCGCGCCAAAACTTCTTCCAAGGAGCGAGAAATTGAGGAAGAACGGTCTAGGACCGGGAAAAGCTCAACCACCGACATTGCAGTGTTATTTTTCAAGCCGTCCATTAAACAGTGGGTGATATACCTCATCTCTGAAATTTCTGATCGTTCGACGCTTTCCAGTTGTATACCATAGGCTAGTGTAAATTGCAAACTTGTAACGAATCTTTCAAATATCAAGGAGAAGTCATGTGAAGCTAAAAGTTCATGCACTGCTTGCTTGCTTTCGATATCCTGGATATGCTGATACTGTTTGGTCAAAGCGGGATTAAGTATTGATGCGACAATATGGCGGTGAGCCTTCCATTGTGTGTTGTATGGCATCGTGGGCATGAACATATGTCGTGAAAGATGCTTGGATGCAATATGGAATTCGGGGCGGGAACTATACACAGCACTTTGTTTATCCAACACGTCATGAGCAATCTCGTATGAGCCGATGAAAATGACAGTTCGTTGCCCAACGCGGAGGCTCATTAAAGGTCCGTATTTTTGGTGCCATTTATTTATTCTATCAAACGGATTGCCAGCAATAAACTGATGCAAATTGCCAATTACCGGGAGTGGAACGGGACCAGGTGGTAGGGGGAGACTATTTTTGCGATAGCAATACTTGTAAAATACAAGGGCCGAGCATATCGCTACTGCAATATAGAAAAAAGAATTAGTTTCCAAGAAGTTGTTTCTCATCAATTGGAAAACCATGTGATTGATGGCCTCGTCCATAGGCGAATTCCTGGATCAGTCAGGAAACAAAAGGTATGAATTAAGAAAATGAACTGTGTGGGGTGGAATCTTTTTACCACAGTCGATAAAAATTGTTTCTCTTATAAAATAATTAGCATTTTGCTAGGATGTTCTCGGAACGTCTTCTGGCAGTAGTACTAGCAGAAGCCAGGACTGGATGAGGCGAGTATCTTGGAATGCTGCTGACGTCTGAACCGGGGTGTGGTTGGAAGCCACTGCCCGCTTCATGCAATGCAGGTAAAATCGTATCCCTTACAGGAGGCCATGGGTTTACGTATCTCTTACCAGGATCTAAGATGGCCTCAAAAATTGGTTTTCCGTTTATGCACCCTATTTGCCTATTATTGCTGATTGAACAGACAATAGTTCCAGATATGGTCAGAGATGCATGAAGAATTTTCAAGATTAATTTCAATCGTACAGTACTATGTACTAAAGAAAATAGATTTGATGACAAAATTATCTTGCAATCAATCCAATTTAATTTAAAAGGGGAGTAAATTAATTAATATGCGAAATAAGCATTGTTTGATGTTGATGGGGCTGAACACGTCGGCAAGACCGTCGGCGCTGTTGGCCTTGGGATGTTGACCATGACTATAATGTGGTCCTAGCTGATCACATGCGTATGTAAAATAGACGTATTGCCAGCTCATCTGTATAGAGGCTCGAGTTCATGCGTCTTTCAGCTGCATATGTGAGTGGTATCAGGAAACTTCCAGCCTAATTGCATGATTCAGCATGGGGTGGTAAAGAATAAAAAAAAGAATAACTGCAAAAGAATGAGTGGTATAGGTGAAAGAGCCAAGATTAAGAAAAAGTAAAAAGGAAAGTTTGAAATAGCCTATAAATGCACCGTATGTCGTATTCTCTTTTGGATAACGACATGAGAAAGACGCTACACTAATTTGAGGTGACAAGCAAGAAGAACTATCTATCCAATCGCCTTGAATCACGCTTTTATAAAAGTGCATATTTTACTGAACTAAACCAAAGCTCTTCCCTTGTCGACTTGATAATCATGAGCCCATTTACATTCGTCTCTTCTTTCCTCTTATCAGCCCGTGTCGCCCTTTCAAAAAGAAACAATATTCCAATTACTACTAAGTCTTTGAAGCAACAATGCGCTGTAACTATCAGTGAATTTCTCCGCGGGATTTCGTATCGATATCCAGCAGAAGTCCACTTTGATAATACCTTGAAGAAGAAAGTTGAAAACTCCATGCTGAAAGCCGGTCTTTCAACAGAGACTCTGATCCGGATTCAGCCGTATATTAATAGCAGCGTCAATATTGCTGTTACATGCTATGCACACACATCTCCGCAGGTACAAGAATCAGTGGCACTGTACACCTCATATGCAATCAGTATCGACGATCTGGGACAGGAGTTTGTCGATGAGATGAAGAGATTTGTCTCGAATCTTTTGGACGGGCAATCCACAAAGCACGTTATTCTCCGTGGCTTCTTTGATATCATGAAAGTCTACAATCCTAAATTCGGTCAATTTGGGGGGAATATGATCGTCAAATCTTCTATAGACTTTGTATGTGGCTGCTATTTGGAATTGGAGCGAGAGAGTCGTGAAAGCAATGCCACGGAGCATGATACAGCCAAAGCACCCGAATTCCCTGAATATTTGCGCATTAAGACTGGGGTTGCTGAGGCATACGCCTTTTTCCTATTCCCAGAAGAATTATTCCCCGAAGATGAGCTCCTTCATGCTTACCTCCCTGCGATTCCGTACATTGTGCAATACTTCAACTATGTCAACGATCTCTTTTCATTCTATAAAGAATCAAATGAAAAGGCCATTACGTTAACAACCACGCGGCTGTTCACAATGTATCGCCATTCGAGTCTTTGGATATTCTCTCTAAGAGAATAGTCGACATATTCCACATAATCAATACTATTCTCGCCCCAAATGCGAATCTCAGGTATAATATTCAACAGTTCTTGTACGGGTATGCAGTTTATCACATGTGTTCATCCAGGTATAAGCTGGAAGAGCTAGATATCCCAGCCGTGTTTGAGGCTAGACGATTGCTATTTCCGGACACTAATCAAGAACATGGATTAGGTTCAGCATGTTAGCTATTGCCATTTTTTCTTCTTATTTGAACAAGTACCAAGTGAAAGAGACGGCCTTCAGGGGTTTATTCCCTTTGCGATTCTAACAATCACTATACAGGACAGTGCCAGGGATCATAAAATGCATATCGAAAAAGTTTCGCGACTCTAAATTTAAACATAACAGTAGTGTTTCTAATAGTTAGAGGTGCTCTATAAAGCATATAACGAGGCTCTTTCTATATAACACTTATATAGTTGTTAATTAATCTTTGAAATAAAATTTCTACATTACAAAATATATAGCTCTATAAAAGCTCATTGTATAATACTATTTCTTCTTTTCTAAAAAGTTAAATTTGCGGCAAATCTCAAAATTCAGCAACCCAAGGCCGAGCCAAAATCCATGCCAGCTCTTTTTTTTTAATCTACCATAAAAGTAATATTGCCTAGATACAGTTTATATAATTATATTCAGTATATTTTTTATAATTTACATTTTTTAACTAATATACACTAATTAAGAAAATATTAAACCATCTTCACTATAGTTTTTATATCAATGATATTGTTCTAGAACACTATTATCAATTGATGAATTCGGGTCAGAGCTTTAGCAGGTTTCTTTCAACTCTACCTCTGCTTTCTCATCCTCGCCACTCATACTCTCAACAACGGCTGGTCCACTACTATAGAAAAGATCAACCCGCGTCGATTTAAACTTGCGAGCCGGAATTCCCTGCGCGAACAAGATATCCAATTCTGCATACGTCCTGCCCTTGGGTTCCGGCAGACGGAAAAACACCCAAACCAGGCACAAAAAGCACAACCCAGCCCAGAAAAACGCCGCTTTCGCACCCCAATTCCAGGCCGTGGTGGTCAGTTGATAGTTTGTCAGGATATTCACCACGATGCCGGCGATATTGTAGAAATTGCGGGCGAGTACAATCGATTTGGCGCGTAGTCGGGTTGATGAGAATTCTGAGACGAGTGAATAGCATACCGGGCCGACAGTGCCGTCGTAGATGACAGCGAAGACGAGGAGCATAGACCCGATTGCCCAATTTGCTGCTGAGCTGGTGCGTGGCGCGAGGGAGGTGAACCCGATGATCATCAGCAGACAGAATAGGCTAAATGTTCCGTACAGATACAATGTGCGCCGGCCAAATCGGGACATGAGGAACCATGAGCCGATCGTCCCGATTGCGCCAACAGCATACTGCACCATGGTCATATCGAACGAACTGCTTTCAGAGAGCCCTGCAGCAATGTAGAAAACAGTCGAGTAGCCCATGAACGTCGAACCGCACAGATTCTGGACGAGCCAGGTGATGCACACGATTTCCGTACGGCGGAGATTCACGCCTTTGAAACAGTCCCGGTACCTGGTGCCAGCAATGATCTCCTTTTCCAGCTCGTTGGTGTGCTGCATCATGGAGACTGCCTTGTCCACGTCAAATGTTGTATCTGAACTGCTCGTCAGGCGGAGGAGACTCCTTTTCGCTTCATCGATGCGTCCATGGCGGACGTACCACCACGGAGACTCCGGAGCAAACAGGCACCCGATAATCAGAGGAGCTGGCCAGAACCATTGGATAGCAAAGGGAATGCGATAAGCCCAGGAGCTTGTTAGCTCTAATACCCCGCGGAGAACCCCCGAGGCAATGAAGCCTCCAATCACCCAGCACAAATTGACATAGGTTGTCAGATACGCCCGAAGAGCAACAGGACAGACCTCGGACGCATATGCTGTCGTCAGAGTTTGAAACACGCCCCATGGAATACCACAGAGAATCTCTCCAGCCAGCAGCATTTGCACATTCCGCGCAAAGAACACGATGAAAATAAAACAGGTAACTAGAACCAAGGCGCCGAGGATGGTTTTCCGATAGCCGAATCTATCCTGCACAAGACCGGTAATGAAGAGTCCAATAACCTCCCCGCAAATTACACCATTGGAGAGAGCCGACTTCCAAGGAGCGGCGATAACGTGGCTGCCGTCCGGTTGTAAGTCGCCGTACTTTTTATTGAATTGAGGGAGGGCGTAGAAGCTGGAAAGCAGCGAGACGTCGTATCCTTCCATGACGATAGCGGTGGATAGGAGGATCGACCAGGCCACGGCTTTTGGATAGAGCTTGATTGCCTGGATGATGCCCATATGGCGCTCTGTCTCGGTGGCATCGCGGGCATCTGACTTGAGATATGTGACACTGCCAGTGCCTACCTCGCCATGATCCGCCATGGTTGGTTCCATTTTCTGCGAGAGACTCCGCAAGCCGTATAGGGGAGAGAGAACAAAAATCTAGGGGGTAGTTTCAGCACAAGAACATTTCAATGACCAAATGGTGAAGTGCTGGACGATGATATGTGAAGTTGGAGAGCTGTTGGTAATTGACGTTAACCCTGGCTGGCGCCTCCCATTATATACCCCATCCGGGTCAACGTCAAATGCGGAGGGCCAAGCTGGGGAAATCCTCTCAGAACATTATTATTGATTGCTTTCGAAACTGTTTCCTGCCATTCTATCTTCCCCGGTATGGGGTTTAGCATGGAAGTGGTGCATAACGGAAAAATCCAGCGGCCCACAGAGATTCTCCTCGCTTTTTCACCCTAGTTACCCAATGGGGAAATTTCGGAGAAACTGCCTATTCTGGACAACGCCAATCGAACCTTAAATGTGTGCTCTGCTGTACATGGTGATACTCAAGGCTCTTGAAAATGTCTCGATGCACTGACTACGAAAAAAGCTAATAAACGATACTGAGGGCTAGCCAGATATTTTTTGTATGTAACTTTTATGGACACTACATATTGAATGTGGAGAAAGGAATCAATTGATATCATGTATGTGATTTTTCTACCAGTAAATTCCAAGACTATACGACAATTACATTCCAGAACAATAAATAACCGCTTCATAAGGCCGCAGTACAATCGTCTCGCTATCATGTGGCGCAGTTGGATAATTCCCTTTGAGCAAACTCCACCCAGCAACCCTAGGAATCGCCACTGTGCTCTCTTCATCCGAAAAGTTCAATAGCACTAACGCCTCGCTATCTGTATTGTAGTCCTTTCTCCTGTACGCCAGCACTCTCTCATGCGAGGCAGACTCGGGGATCATCTCAAAAGCACCGTAAAGAAAGACATCGGCAAATTTCTTCCGTAAAGCCAATGATTCCTTCCAAAAGGACAGGACACTGTCTGGGGCATCGCTTTGGGCCGCGACATTCCAACCTAGCTTGTGGTCGGGATTGATGCTCATCCACGGACGAGTCTCTGCATCAGTAAATCCAGCATTCTGCTCGGCCGTCCATTGCATCGGTAATCGGCCGTGGTCTCTGGCCTTGAGCTGGAGTTCCCGCATGACATCTGCCATCTTACTCTGGTCACCGCCGCGAGAACGAAGGACTTCCATGTAGTAGTTGCGACCTTCCACGTCAATGTAATGCTCGATTCCCATGTCCCTTGGCATATTGGCCATACCTATCTCCTGCCCAGCAAGCAGAAAGAGTGTACCACTGAGCGTGGTCAGATACGTAGCAAGCAATTTCGCAGCATAGACGCGATAGCGAGGGTAATCAGAGCCATAGCGGGTGACCGAGCGGCCGCTGTCATGGTTGTCGAGGTAAACCGTATTCCAGCCGTCGAACTGAGGCATAGCAGTTTGCCATTTCTCAGTGAGCTCTCGCATTTGTCGAGGATGGAAATGGCCACCGGGGGTGTACTTCCCCGTGTCGCCAAAGTCCATATCAACAATATCGCCGGTAAACAGCATGTTGATTTCCTGCCGGGATTTCGCAACGTATTTCGATACCGACTCGACGTCCTTGGTAAAACCTAATTCTCCAACTGTGACTGCGCCATATGGATCAAATACTTCGGTGCGCAGCTCGCGCAGGTATTCATGCATCCTAGGCCCCGATGCAAACCACTCTGCCCCAGATTGGTACTCTTCCTCCGGAGAAGTAATCTCAGCGTCCGGGAGGTCCGGGTGTTTGGACATCAGATTCATCGAGTCAATTCTGAACCCGTCCACGCCGCGGTCAAGCCAGAAACGAATATCATCGTGAACGGCGTGTCGCATTTCGATGCTCTCCCAGTTCAGATCCGGTTGACTAGGCAAAAAGACCGAAAGATAATACTGCCCGGTAGTCTTGTCGAACGTCCAAGCACTACCACCAAATATTCCTTTCCAATTATTTGGGGGCTTCCTCGTTCCATGTGCGTCATACTTGGGATCCCTCCAAAAGTACCAGTCTCTTTTAGGGCTGTCCTTGGAGCGGCGTGATTCTTTGAACCATTCGTGCTCGTCAGAAGTATGGTTAACCACCAGGTCCATCCAGAGCTTCATGTCACGAGCACGCAGCCCCGCAATCAGACAATCAACGTCTGCAAGCGTCCCGTATGGGGCATGTATTGACCGATAGTTAGATACGTCGTATCCCATGTCATTCTGAGGAGATGCGTAGATTGGCGACAGCCAGATAGTGTCTGCCCCGACGGATTTGATATAGTCGAGCTTGCTGATGATGCCGGGAAGATCGCCCCAGCCATCTCCGTTTGTGTCTACGAAGCTGGCAGGGTAGATCTGGTAAACGACTGCTTCTTTCCAGGGATACCTCTCTGTGTTTTGTGCCGCCATTTTTGTTCAGGCGAATTGGACTTTGTCTTGATGGAGGGTATGCAGAAGGAGGAGCAGGAACAGATGTCGACAGTTCCCTTGCCCTATAATATTGTCTATCGCATTGACAACGTGGAATGTAGCCCGGCATTCCTTCGTATTAATTTCTCTTCTTTACTCGCGGTCTGCACACCAGCCCGTGTTCAAAGATTGATGTCCTTGGAGAATTGTCGGAAAAACACCGTGAACCCACAATTTACCCCAGTTTACCCCAGGACAACCAACCGGCTTTTAGTCAACCAGCAACAAGGTTTTCACGTCTATAATTAAGACTGAGCACAGATCTCGATAATTTCCGGATATTATTATTGCCACCATAGAACGCATGGAGGACTCGTAAGAAGTGTAGGAATCACCGACACACTCCGAGAACGACGTCTTGGTATCTAATAACCATCCCATCATACATTGATAAATCAATTGATGGATACGTAATGATTCAAGGAGCCAGATCTAATCCGATAATCGACCAATGCTTTAATTCCCCACTATGCTGTCAACATGTGTTTTAGTTAATTGTTATTAACTCCGGGATTTGTCCATACATAGATCAGGTCTGACTGACCGAACAAAGTCCCGTCTTTTGATCCCTAAGAAGACAATTACGTATATACTTGTAGTATCTTTTATTATGAGGAATTAAAAAAAAAAACTCTGGGATATACTTCGACTGGTTTGGAATTCTGACTATCTCTCGAGGATGTCACTCTCTACAGTACATACAACATCCCAGCGCGCAGAGGAGGCCCATATTCTGCATTTACAAGATGACCAATTCGAGATATCACACATAAAGCATCTGTCCGCCTCATCAAAATGGCGACCAACATTCCACGTCACCGCGCCTAGCGGCTGGCTAAACGACCCTTGCGGACTCGGCTACGACCCTTCGACTGGCCTATACCACGTCTCATTCCAATGGAACCCAAAGGGGAACGACTGGGGAAATGTCTCCTGGGGAAGCTCCACCTCATTTGACCTGCTATCATGGCAGACATCGACCGAACCGCTTCTCACGCCGTCAACCGAGTACGATCGCTGCGGAGTGTTTACTGGTTGTATGCAGCCGACAGATGTTACTGGGAAAGCTGGGGCGTTGACGTGTATTTATACCTCGGTCAGCAACTTACCCATTCATCATACGCTGGATTATGTGCGTGGATATGAGTCGCTTAGTATAGCAGTCTCGCGGGATGGTGGCGCGACGTGGAGGCGGTTGACATCTAATCCGATTATGTCTGAGCCTCCGAGCAATCTCAATGTCACCGGGTGGCGGGATCCGTTCGTCGGGCCTTGGAAGTCGATACAGCGTAGATCTGGATCTGACTCAGATCTGTATGGATTCATATCAGGTGGCCTCGTTGGACAAACTCCCACTGTGTTCGTCTACGCTGTCGATCCGAAGGATCTGCGGGACTGGAAGTTTATCGGCTGTCTGGTCGATGTCGGATTGAACTTTCGACCTTCTCGATGGTCCGGCGATTTTGGAGTGAATTGGGAGGTTGCCAACATGTTGGATCTCGTCAGCAAGGAAGAGGGTATTTCGCGGAGTATCTTGATCGTCAGCGCAGAAGGGTGTATCCCATCGGAAGATGGAAATAGAGTCAAGGACCAGAGTGCAAGAGCACCACGAAAACAGCTGTGGATGGCTTTGAAGACCGACAACATATCGTCGAACGACAACAGCCCCCTAGCCACGTACTCCTCCGCCGGCATCTTTGACCACGGCTGCTATTACGCAGCAAACTCTTTTTACGACCCTGTGACCGACCGACAAGTCGTCTACGGCTGGGTCACGGAGGAGGATTTGCCAGATACCCTGCGGCATGCGCAGGGTTGGAGCGGGCTGATCTCTCTTCCACGCACAGTGCAGCTCGAGGTTATGCATAGGGTTGTCCGTGCTCGCAGGTCGGAGCTACAGACAATCACCTCTATTGAAACCGAAGCTGATTGCAGAGGCACGTATACCGTTCGGACATTGGGAATCCGGCCGGATGAGAGAGTCAAGAAGCTCCGAGCCAAGGCGTCGAGGTTCGCTTTGCAGAACATCGCGCTTCTTTCTTGCTCTTCTGCGGGTTCCATCCCCCTACAAACGTTGAGATGGGAGGTTGATGCGGAATTTGCTGTTCACAAGCAATGTGCTCGTGTGGGTATTTGCATCGCACACAGCGCCGGTATGCTATCCGCCCCCAGTCACTAAATTCCTATGCTAATGTCGATATGTAGGCCTAAAAATCTCCACCATCATCTTCTGGCAACAGACTACCGAAACCTTCACCATCCAACGGCCTTATCCCACACACCCCGGGATCAATCACGGCGTGGAGAGCGCTCCGCATACTTTATTCACGTTCTGCGACGCCCAGGATAACGAGATAGAAGAGACGCTCCGCATCCGAGCAATATTCGACAAGAGTGTCTTGGAAGTCTTTGTCAACGAGCGCACTGCACTGTCCACGCGAATATACGTTGATGGGGACCGTTGTTTCGGACTAAGCTTCTTTGCGGAGGGGGAAGTGAATGATGCTTGTGATAATAAGAAGGAGGTTATTTGTAGGCCTGCTGGAGTGTTGTTGGAGGCGCAGGTTTGGGATGGACTGGAGCTGTGACATGAACGACTGCTATACATCCAGAAGAAATAGAAATATTCTCATTTAATAGACGTCTCATCTTGATCATGATCAAGGATCTACGTATTCCCATCACCGTTCGGCTGTATGAGCCTCATAGAGGCGAGATAGGCATTGTATTGCTCCATATACGGATGATGGCCACCGCGGAGGGTCTCCATCAGTGTCAGATACTTCCTCGCAAGCTGATGCATTGCCGAATCCGATATTTGCATGTCGCCCGTATTGCCTATCGGATTCATAAGCGCGCTCGCCGCAATGTTGTAAAATTTCTCGATCTGTCGCTATCAATCAGTCTCTTCATCCACCAGAAGCAAGCATTCAACTAGATAGACGGATAGTGAAAACTATGTACTCACCATCCCAACTCCATGTGCCTCCATCGCACTGATCCGCAACGACCGACACAGCTGCAGCGTTGCCTCGGCATTATCAAAGGCGTAGCGAAAGCACAGCTCCTTATGCTTCGAGTGCAGCCATAAAAGGCCATGGCTAAAGCACAGATTCCACAGGCGGTCTTGCACCCACTTCTTCGTCACGAGGACGTCTGCGCATTGCGTCTCTGAGAGGAAGTCTCTCAAAATCCTTGCTTCGTTACGCTCTTCGACGATCTGTCGATTCTTTTCGGTATCACGGTTTTCGCTGGGAAAGGAAGAAGAGCAATCCACATAGCTACCTTCAACATCAAAGTGGTCGTTCTTTCGGGTATACCGACTGGCATCGCTGACCCTCCCCAAATTGTGGTATATATTCAATACTTTTGCTTCAGTCAGTGTCTGGCATCTCCCAGTAGTATTTATGCTGCAGCGCGAGTTCCAGCATGCGAGGATTTCCTCGTCAATGGCGTTGAATATCTCCATCAGTAGGGTAAGTCCCATCATAGCGGCGGCGTCTTTTTCGTTGTGTACGATTATGCCGGATACGAAGCGCTGGGTCGCATTGTTCATTTCGTCTACTGGGTGTATTGGGTTTAATGGTGGGCCGATAAAATTTATTGGAAGTCGGCGCTGCAGGGCGTATGCTCTTTTCGCTCTTTAGTAGTGACAAATACAGAGAATGGAGGCGAGGAAATAAATACCTTTCTGTGACTGATAAAACGAGGTATATTCTCAACAACTGCCCCTTGTCCTCGATCGAGCAATTGGCGTACGCCCGCGGATCATTCAATCCCAATATCGACGCCAAATCGACCGCCTCACGCAAGCGCAGCCTCGCAGCATTGTGCTGGTTACTTCCAAATAAAAATCCAAATAAGAAGAAACTCGTGAGCACAGCTTCCACAGTCGGTTTTTCACCAAAGTCAGACGAACTGCGCATTTTTGTTGCCTCGGTCATCATCACCCGCGCATGGTCTGCGCGAGAGGACGACGAAGGACGTTCGCTTATGTCGATTGGCTGCGTGAGTGAAAAGGCGCAGAGAGATAGGAGCATGGCGCCGAATTGGGGGTTCTGGCGATGCTCACGTTGGAACATTCGAGCGAACAGGGAGGATCTGTCAAGCACGGGTAGGGTTGGATGAAGGCGGTCGAAGAAGACGTCTATCCAGGGGATGAGGTTGGTTTCGTGGATGTACGCGGGCCAGAAGTCTAATTCTGATTGCACAATACTAATCGGAGTTTCACTTTGCATGTTAGGTACGTTGATACTCCCTGTCATGAAGGGAGCCTGATCGTTGAAATCAACGTTGACATCGTCTATGATAGGAGGAAGTGTCTGCTTGACGAATACATTTGTCCCCGGGAATTCAAAGAATGAACCGGTCTGCGAGTTGAACGTATCTGGAAGCCAATACTCCGGATTAGATGGGCTATTCCAAGTCGCAGATTCAGCTGTAGTAGTGTTATCAAGCATTGAATTATGGTCATATTCCTGTTGACGTGGATCATCAAAGGGATTTAATCGATGTTGCCCTTCTAGATGCGGCACAACCATTTCGACCAGTCCTGTGTCTGATGCCATATTGGATGGTGATGCTTGCGACGCCTCGAAATTAGACAGATCTGGAGACACAATCGTTGAAAGACCAGTCTCATGACGGCCAGCACTATTCGCAGCGCTTGACCGGGGGTTTCTCGCCTGGTTTTGCTGCTGCCTGATCTGCGTCACGCGACTGTACAGCACCCAATAAGCTATAATCTTGACAGAACTAGTATTGATAAAAAAAAGGAACGTACTGTGCAGGTGGCCCTCGCTTTTTCTGCGGATTCAGAAAGGTACACTCGAATCCGTTCTGAGTGCACAGTTCGCATGGTCGGGATAGAGTACACTATGAATCTCGTCTATTAGCACGTCTCCCATTATACCTAGGTGTGTACATATCGAATTGATGGCATAGAGGCTCTACCTTTGTCTTGCGCAGCCTGCATTGGTCGCAGGCGCGAGTGGCGCATTTTGGCGATGTCCGGCCTCTTCTGCTGGACGGCGTGTTCATATTTGTTCGATTATGATAACCGGGTATAAACTCATTGCACATGAGGCTTAGGACATATTATTAAATGCACACATGTTTGACTGTGTTGGAGTAATGCAATGCAAATGGAGTAACATTGAAGTTAAGTGCAGAGAAGAAGCATTGAAATGTTCCCATGCCGAGCCCCACTATTTATTCGTCAGTATGTAATCGTTCGCTGAGACTGCAATGAAGTTATTTTTAATTCAATCTATAATACGCAACTGATATATTCTAATATTAATATTACTATATTATTATTTTTATATAAATCACTCCTCTTTTGAAATTATCCGTGAATCACATTTCTTCTTTTTTCCGATAGGATACGCCTCAAGCCTCATTCGGTCCTAGCACGAGGCTGAGGGCTGATTTCAGCCTCCAGATGTCATGTCAAATGCGGGGAAGACGTTGGATAGTTCAGTATATCAAGGGCTGGTATCTCGCCCGGTTTTGAGGTACAACAACATTGAACGTTGATCGTGATATACCCGTTGACTGTTGCAATATGGCGACCCAGGTAGACGATGCATCGAATACTCCTCCGTCATTCGCTGACTGGCATGTTGGTGTTGGAGTACGTATATAATAATATTCCATGAAAAACTCTGACCCTCGTTGGTAGTTTGATGCCACCACGGAGCAGATCTCCCCCATTGAACTTCCCGTCACCGGAGTCTTCCCTGCATGCGTCGCGGGTATTCTCTACCGTACCGGGCCAGCAACATTCAGGGTCCCCGACAGCCCATTTACGCTCACAAACTGGTTCGACGGATTTACACAGCTCTATCGCTTCCAGTTGACTCGATCCCCAGACGACCCGGCGACGTGTAAAGTGCTGTTCAACTCCAGACGCCAGGTCGATCATCTGATTGAAAAGGTGAAAGAGACCGGCAGATTAGAGGGCATCACGTTTGGGCAGCAACGCGACCCTTGTGATTCGTTTTTTACAAAGGTCAAGGCCATGTTCGAGTCAACGTGGGATAAACGTGATGCTAGCATGGTGAATGCCGGTGTAACGGCGCATGCAAATATGCCGGGAGTGCATGTAGGACGGAAGAATGCAACTGGGCTGAAGACATTGACCACGCTAACAGACGCAAATATTCTCAAACATGTAGGCGAACATCTTTTGCTTTGTGTGTGCGCGTGCTATGAACACGTACTGAATGCTTCAGGTCGACCCCGAAACACTTGAGCCTCTCGGGGTCACACAACAAGAAGGACTCCATCCTTCACTCGAAGGGCCCATTTCAGCAGCTCATGCGGCAATTGATCCAGTCACAGGGGATGTGTATAACTACAACCTAGACTTTGGAAGAAATGCCACATACCGCATCTTCCGTACGAGTGCGCAGTCCGGAAAAACCGACATTCTCGCCACTATATCAGGACACTCTGTTAAACCGGCCTATCTTCATTCATTTTTCCTGAGCAGTGACCATGTTATTATATGTGTGTGGCCATGCATCTTCTCTGGGTCAGGGATCAGACTTCTCTGGGAAAGGAATTTCGTAGATGCTCTTCAGTTCGATTCGAAAGCTCAAACGAGATGGTACGTCGTCGATCGGAAGCGGGGGAAAGGGCTGGTTGCAACCTTCTTAAGCGACGCCTTCTTCAGTTTTCATACGATAAACTCTTTCCAGAAAGATAGTGAAGATGGAACAGTGGATATCTTCTGTGACGTGATCCAGTACCCGAACGACGATATAATTCGGAAGACATTGTTTGAGAACTTGACATCGACGAGAGTTGAGTCTATAGGAAGGGCATTTAGCGCTTCCAAGACGTCTCTGGTTCGGTATAAGCTACCTGGCATTTCAAAGTCTGGCATTCCGAAACAGACACCGCAAAAGGCAGACGTGGTATTTCGGATTGCCGAAGAGTACGAAGCCTGCGAACTACCCACAATCAACCCACGCTTTAAGACACAGAGAGCTCGATACGTATACGGCCTTGTCAATCGGAAAAAATCATCTTTCTTCGACGGGATCGTTAAAATTGACTTGGAAACTAACCAATCAACGATTTGGGAGCATGAACGACATACTCCTAGTGAGGCGATCTTCGTTCCTGCTGACGGAACAGACGAAGCAGCGGAAGATGCAGGATATCTCCTATCGGTTGTTTTGAATGGAGACTTGGAGACAAGCTACCTCATTTGTCTCAATGCTCGTGACATGACTGAGATGGGGAGGGCTGAGTACTCTGCGGCTATTGCGTTTGGGTTGCACGGATCGCATTATCCAGCGACTATTATCAGCTAGGAGGGCTAAGAATATAATCTACTGTAATTAGTTATTTTCACATTTGTAGGTCAACACTCAATAGTTATGAGGCGAATTAACATGTTACGTGATCCCACTGTCGAGCTAATTTATTAGTACGTAGTACCAGTTTCGACCCAATGAAGCGCTCTTATTCTTAGAAATCTAGATTCAAATATAAATGTCTCATTTTTCTTAGTGTAGTACTATATAATATGTATGTGGGATGATAGATCAATTGTTTGCTCTGAACGGTTATCATAGGAGTGACCTAGTGTATAAGGACGTAGTGTTCTATATTGCCGAGGGAGTTGAAAGGAACTGCTAAAATGATTCGACCTGCGATAAGGGGTTAGATCCCGCAATGGGTGGATTTATTGCGTCTTTTTAGCCCCGGTTTTCACCATTCACTGTTGATGTCAGCTACCAGGTACGGTAAGTAGCATGCCAGCGTTTGATCGAATCTTTAAGCCGCTCTATGGATCATTTAATCGGCCCCTGCATGTATTCCGGGGCTGTGCGTAACATAATTACACAGTTCCACCATCTCAATAAAAAACCGCCTCTCGATAATAAAAGTAGACTCCGGAATATATGCAGAGGCCCGTTATGGCCACTTCACGCATAAATAGCCCCGGGTTTTCTCCGAGTTCCATGCAACGTTAATATTCAGGTACAACGAAAATGAAAACCACCCTTCTATCTCTTGCCGGGCTTGCCGCCCTACGCTCTCTGGTTGTAGGTATGTTATAGCGCCATTTATTCTCATCCCGCATACGAAATTAACAAACAAAAAAGCTCAAAATGACGTGGAATACCATGCTGCCAATGTTCAAACCGGTGGCCCCAAGGCCTCTCTTAACGGCCAATTCGTCGATGCATCAAACGTGAATGGTGAATACTTGGTGTACTTTGCACCTTCTGGATACGTCTGGTATACCATCAACAAGGCCGGCCATCTGATCCTGTACAGTGACTGGACCCCTACGATTGATCTCATTGGTACCGCCTACGTCGACGAAAATGATAACGATACCTTGAAATTCCGCAATGGGACCTCTAATCCACCCCAGTTCACTGTTAACAACAATTTTCTGGAACCTGCAGATGGGAGCAAGGCGTGGTTTTGGTGCCCTCATGATAAGATTGCCAACGGTACACTTGCCTTGAAGACCGTGTCACCCACCCTCGCTGCAGGAGAATGCGAGAAGCTCGATCACATCTACTTTGAAGCTAGCGATTAAGCGTCTAGATGTCATGGGAGGACTGCAGTAAAAAAATGAATGTTGTAAAGTTAAACGCAATCTGATTTACGGAAATTTCTCTACCATGATACAATCAACAAAAGATTGTATTGGCTACTTTTTTCAGCTTTTCTCAACATGGCCTAAAAGAATGTGGCAAGGTGACGGTCATTTTATGTCTAAATGAGTCCCTACGAAAAGTAAAAGCAAGCAAAGTGGATTCTAAACGAGCGGCGATAGTTGGAAACAACTCAAAGCAAGTTCAGCATGTTCAAAAACTTAGTAATCGTCGCCGCGGCTGATGATTTCATTGCCGGAGCCCTTGATTAAGATAGTCTGTGCGTACAAGTCAGTTGGGAATTTTGCGAGGAAAGCGACAAGGAGCACGCACATGTTCAAATTGAGCGGTATAAGAGCCCTTGATATCATTCAGCGGATGATACATATCAACGATGCCGTTGGACACCAAGCTGTTCATCTGAAACAGAGTCAGTTTACTTGATCACTTTGTCTCTTTGAAACAATCCAGATATTACTCACCCCCAAAAGATACTTATCCAGACCAAGGCGATCAAGATAACGACGACAAAATACAATGGTCCCAAAATTTTGGTTGATGGTCTTCAGCAACGAACGAGCCGAGGCAAGAGAAAGATGCATCGAGGGTGCGTCTGGGTTTTTGCCGTATCCGTAGACGCCAGCCTACCTCCAAGTTAGACAGAGAGCAAATTATAAATAAAAGGATACTGACGCCGTCGTTGAGATAGCCTTTCCCGGTAGTGCCAAACGTTTCGATTGCAAAGACCTCCCCTTCTTCCATCTTGGTTGGATCATTGGTTTTGACGAACGGAATTGATTTGCCACCGTGAATAACGTACGGCTTGATATTGTGGCCCGTGATATTCCGGATTGCTTTCACTGGATAGACCTTCTTGTCTATCTCGACCTCGTAGCTCTCCATCGCTTCTTGGATAGCCGCGCTAATGTCGCTGATCCTAGCATCGACTCCAGAGCACTACAAATAAATTGTCAACATACTGATATTTGCAGGATGTTTGAATAGATACCTACTCTGAGGCCAGTGTTGGTAGCATCCTTTACTGCGGCCAGCAAGTTATCGTAAACCGGATCAAAGGTCATTGTGAACGCGCTGTCGACAATCCAGCCATTCACATGAACCCCAAAGTCAACCTTCATGACATCCTTTTCCTGCAGAATAACGTCCGGCTGGCCCGGATTAGGGGTGAAGTGGGCTGCGCAGTTGTTCAGGGCTAATCCAGTTGGAAATCCCATTCCACCTTTTAGACTATCACCCGGCTCGAGACCTTGATGCCCTAGCAAAGCACGCACACCATCTTCTATTCCATTGGCAATATCGGTCAGACTCTGACCCGGTTTGACAGATTGGTGAACCCAGTGGCGGACTTGGCGATGGGTCTCCGCCGCCTTTCGGTAGTCATCCAGCACTTCGTCGTTGGCGATATGCCCACGTTCGAGATAGCGTAGCTCTTCACCAGTGGTCCGAGAGAGATTCTCATCATTGGGCGCAACGATCTGACCTGGTGGATACTTGCCACTGGGAAAGAGTTGAGAAAGAGGAACGCGAGGAGGAAAGGACTGCTGGGTGGCAGAACCGGACTTCTTCTTTTTCCCGCCGCGCTTCTTCTTCTTCTTCTTGTTCTTCGGTTTTTCTGCCGTATCTAGAGGTCCCATATGATTTTAGCCCAATTCGTTCAAAGAAAGATTGACCGAGGTGTACCATTTTCCGTGGGGCTTAGCCCGGCCATGGGCGAAATCTTCCCATCGCCATCCGCATCGTCATCGTCGCCGCTGTCAAAGTCGCCGTCGCCGTCTTCGAGCAAGTCTGCACCACGAGACTTGCCTCCAACTGCGTTCGACTTGGTCGGAACGGCGCTGGTGGCTGTTGCACGATTGGAACATTAGCATGTGTCATGTGGCAGAGTCGGGGGCTCAAATGTAGGTACCGTCTTCATGGCGGTTGTCCCCTTCGTAGGTCTTGGATCCCATTTGAACGGTCACAGGGTTCAGATTGGTTGTTTCGAATAATCCAGATGTTGAGGTGAGGCTCACTTTGGGACGACGGAAACCCAAACGCGGGGGTAAAGAGTTGCCCCACATCAGGCGGGCTGCCGCCAATCAGATCGCCGCGGCCCACAGTGCCCAAAGTGGAAGGCGGAGCGAGCCTTTCGGAGTCTTCGATATCAACTTTGAATATTGAGCATATAGGTAGTCCCGAGTCTGTCACAATGCGATATGTGTGCTCCGACTAGAGCAGGTGGCCGGCTGCATGGTACTTGGCCAAATTAAGGAATATCCCAGAGAAATTCTTCAAGAGCCACTGTATATCCTGCGTGTATCCATTCATGCAGGGAATCGTGCACCAGAGATAACAAAAGACATGGAAGGGTCAAATAAAATGCTCTTTACAGCATTTAAAACATCCCACCAAATCAAAATTTAAAGGCAGCTTACCCGAGACGCTCCACTTTCCCCATGTCGCTGGGTTTCCCAAAAGGGCAATGTCACCTGCCAGCTCGGTTCCTTTGCCTATAAAGCCGGCGGGGGATTCTCTAGCAGGTGTTTGGCCGCTTTTCAGACGCTTCTTCCTCCGTGGAATTTTTTTTCTAGCCCGTTTGTCTACCATTTACTTCAAATGTCTGCACTGCGTCTCCAGGATAAAGTCGCCATCGTCACTGGCGCCTCCTCCGGACTCGGGAGGGCAATTTCGCTGCGGTATGCCCGCGAAGGAGCAAAGGTAGTCTGCGCAGACCTATCCCCTACAGCACGCTCCCAGGTGCCAGAAGAGACAGAAATCACAACGCACGACCTGATCACCAAAGATGGAGGCCAGGCAGTGTTCGTTCAGACTGATGTTGGGGACGCTGCCCAGGTGGAACATCTTGTTCAAGCCGCTGTTAACCACTTTGGTAGACTCGATATGTAAATCTGTCTTTTTCAACTGTTGCCAAAATCGCTGTTTTGCTGATGTATTGGGACATGGCAGCTTGGTCAACAATGCTGGTCTAAGCGTGGAGGCTAAAACTCCAGCAGTGTTACATTTGACAGACGAGAATACATGGGACCTCACGATGCGTGTCAATGCGAAGTCGGTTTTTCTGGGCTGTAAGTATGCCCTGACGCAGATGTTGAAACAACCACCGCATTCCTCTGGAGACCGCGGCTGGATTATCAACATGTCGTCTATTATGGGAATCGTGGCCGGTCCTGAGAACCGTAAGTGCACCGTCGATGGCCCATGTAATGCAAAAAAAAAATAATTCTCTTTTCTTTCAATATAGCCTCTTATTGTGCATCAAAAGGCGCTGTCAGCAACCTGACTAAACAAGTCGCGCTAGACTATGCGCCACATCGAATCCATGTCAACGCCATTTGCCCTGGCTGTACGTTGGCCATTTCCACAACTTCTGGTGTCTAAATGCTAATTGTCTATTAGATATACAAACAGCCATTTTCAAAGACACAACCACTAACTTGACACCTTGGGAAGACCTTAAGCGGAGACATCCATTTAATGGTCCTGGCTGGCCGGATGACATCGCCAGACTTGCTGTTGTTCTCGCCAGTGATGATGCCAACTGGGTTACTGGCATTCTTCTTCCAGTGGACGGTGGGTATACTGCTCGGTAACAGTTGAGCTTGGAGAATGTTAATGGCAATGTATGCGAGCGATGGACCATTAATTGATGGCAGTCGTTCGTGAGGAGGTGTTCAATTTGGCTAGTATTTCGATGTTGGGGTAGCATATACGTATGTATCCAACTCGTACTCCTACCAAAATTGGACGGATAAACGAATCAAGACACTCTATTTTATTTCAATTTAACTTGTTTTAGCAAATCTTTATATTTACCGATATATACAGAATAATCAGACCTGGATCATATACGTCAATTGATTGCTCACGACGACGCGACCAACACTGGCCATCCGTCTGAATCCCAACTGAGAAGGTTGTAACCAAAGCGAAGACCATCGAGCTTAGGGTCCGCATCCTGGTTGGCTTGAGTGATGTTCCAATACTGATAGGTCATCACCATGCCCAGGTCAGGATCGGTCAGAATTCCAATCGATCCGGGTGCAAACACCTGTCCGTCATCCCGACCAGCGAGGATGGTGGTACCAACTCGGTCGACACCCCCAGTGAGGCAGTCAACTCCATCACGGTCCAAGTAAGGGCCAGTCGGGTAATCAGTTACCAGCTTGCGGCAGACTTGCACTCGGTATACGGAGTCGTTATACGAAGTGTCATCGGCAGCACAGCAGTTTCCGATCGAATAGAACATATAAACGTAGCCGTTATTTGTCAGGAGATATGGGCCCTCTGGAAGAAAACGAGTCAGAATCTTTCAATCTTATACTGGAATAATGGAGGATCACGAACCGGTCTTGTTTCCAGCATATTCTCCTGGATTGTACTGTTCTAGTAAGACCATATCAACAGTGGCGCCGTCCATAATCGTGAGCAGGTCAGGGGACACTTGGAAGCCGTACAGGCCCCACTGATAGGAGCCAAATGTCATGTAGTGAAAACCATCAACGCCGCTTGGATCAGTCGAGTCTGCGAGCATGTTTCCATCCAACCGGACATAGCTCTCCGTGGCCTGGTCGTCTCCAGTCGTCGAAATCGGGACGTTCATGCTGCCGTGGTCCGTCCAGTTGTCCGGCTCCATGTCCGGCGATGTGGCCACGCAGAGGTCAAAGTTGAATGGAGCGGTGTTGATGCTGTAAAAAAGGTAGTAGGTGCCATTGACCAAATGCACCTCGGGCGCCCACACATTGGTAGCCGCGCGGTCACTCGCCATCGGGTTGACCAGGTCGGTGAGGACCTCGAATGCATAGTTCCATGGTCCTCCCAAGGCCGGTGCGGTGGCCACCGACAACCCTTGACCGGTCTCGTTGGACTTGGAGTAGCGGAAGTACATGCCATCGGACTCACGGCGAATCACGGAAAAGTCCTGATACGTGAGTCCGCCGATATCGAGACAGGCTGGCCCAGTGCATGGCTCCGGCAATGGGTAATCCTGTGCCGAAACACACAGGGCTTGGAACAGGGCCAAAGAAAGCCATTTAAGCGCAAAGCGCCCTGCCATTTTGTTTTCCTTCCTTTTTCCTTTTCCTTCTTGGCGAAGGGAGATTGGGATCAGTAGATCTTGAAGCTACCGCCGATCCCAACGGGAGGAAATCTGCCCGCTCTTATATAGTGAGCGTTCTGCCGAGTGATAAATGCTTACTGTGCTAATATTTGAGTCTTGAGATTTTAGGTGTCCTACATGACAACCCCAGCCCTTTGCACCCTAATTAATTGACCAAGCTACCAACACGAACCACGAATGTGGATACGACTTGGGGTCCGGACTGATTTGCCCTGCCAACTGGAGTCCTATACGATAGGGCCCGAAAATTGCCCGGGCCTGAAGAGATACAGCCACAAAGCATTCTGATTGGACTTGAGATCAGACAGGTCAAGGCTTGAGGCCAACCATAGCCGCAGGGGCCATCTACATCTCGAGACTGTCGGCATTGTGTATGAGGGAGAACGGTACTTTGTCGGCCAAAAGCAGCACGATCAGCAAACATTAATCATTAATTAGTTAGCGGTAAATACCCAGTCAGCTACTCTTGGTAAAAAAGTAATAAACAGTCTTCTAGATATTTTCCGGGTACTGAAAAATAACTAGTAACATGCAGTACTCCCCTAGCATCGGAATACGAGATTGATGCTCACAAACCCCGTTCGGAAGAGCGAAGCCGATCAGATCGCGCACTGTCAAGGCTCCATCTGAATCTTGCTTATACGCGCGGGGTAGGGCATAATTAGGACTTGGTATTATTGGCCTCGGTTCAATGTTTAAATTAGAGTGACAATCAGGCCGCCCGCCGAGTCACAATCGGTTTCTAGGGCTAATTATTGTGCGCAACTGCCGGTGAGTTTAATTGCGCACCATGGATCTGTATAAGCATCTTTATTCAGAAGTCTGATAAAATGGTTAAGAGAGATTCCAATAATATTATTATTAAATGCCATATCATTTTAATTAATCAATGTTATGTAAACTTTCGCCTGCAAACGCTTTGCCTAAATAGGAGAATAATCTTCCATTGGTTGAAACGAGCGCGCTTTGCCAAAACCAGTAGTCAATCTCTAATTGGCTGGTTAGTTCTATACAAACGAGTAGAAGACAAATCTTGACGGTATCGAGAGCAGTAGTGACGGGGTATAAATAGCACTGATTTAAAGATGTTTTCGGGAAGCATCCTGAGCATTACTTACTGCAATCAAAACTTGACTGACTGACAATTACCGGGTGTATCTTGTTGATTCCATACAAAATGCCTGCTACAACGCATCCAGAATACAACGACAAAACCGAAGCCAAGAATGTGGCTAAAGCGTTCTCTCATATCATCTCTGGCAAGACTGTGGTGATAACCGGGGTGAATAAAGGGGGAATTGGGTTTGCCACTGCTGAAGCGTTTGTAAGAAATTGTCTCTTATACCAAGTTCAGCCAATACTAATAGGTATACAGGCCTCTCAGGCTCCCGCACATCTTATTGTCTCGGGCAGAACACTGTCTAAGCTTCAAGAAAGCATCGATGCTCTCCGAGTTCAGTTTCCCGACGTTGACTATCGCAGCCTGCACATCGACCTTTCCAGTCAGCATTCTGTACGCACTGCAGCTGCTGAGCTCCTCTCTTGGACTGATATTCCCACCGTCGATATACTTGTAAACAGTGCCGGTGTCTCCATGTTCCCAGAACGAACGTTGAGCGTTGATGGGATCGAGGTGACTTTCGCTACGAACCACGTTGGCCATTTCTTATTTACCAACTTGATAATGCCGAAAATAATCGAAGCAGCTCAAATAGCCCCCAAAGGCAGTACCCGGGTAATAAACGTCAGCTCTGGATCGCCCATGGTTGCACGAATGCGCTGGAGCGACATGGATTTTGAACAGAAAAGCAAGGATCTTCCAGAAGCAGAGCGGCCCTTGCCTGCTATCCACAAGGCCTGGGGGATGGAAAACACCGAAGACATGTCGTATATACCACTGGAAGCTTACAACGTAAGCAAAGTGGCGAATGTCTTATTTGGTATAGGCATCAACAAGAGACTCTACGACAAATACGGGATTCTTAGCTTAGGCCTGCATCCAGGTGTAATTGAGACCGAACTGGGTAGAAATGCCTCACCCGAAGTAACAGCGTGGCTTAAAGGTATGAAGGACCGAGGGCACTACACTGTGAGAAGCCTGGGGGCAGGGGCAGCTACCAGTCTAGTGGCAGCGCTTGATCCTGGACTGGGAGTTGGAGAATCAAGGAACAACAAAGAAAACTATGGCGCTTACCTGGCTGACTGTCAGATCAACGAACAGGCTCAGCCACTCGCAGTCTCCAGTCTTGAAGCCGAGAAGCTGTGGGAGCTATCTCAGAAATTGGTTAAACAAAATTTTGAGTGGTAGAAAATTAGCTCGGAAATAGAATCAGTAAATAGCAGAAAATTCAAGTTTCCAAAGTTTCAATACTTTCGCAGTAAAATACATTATACTATTCAACAGGTTAAAGTGCTGAATGCCATACATCAAGACTCGGTGTCTCATGAATAGCTTTGATCCAAGGGAAAAGGCTGATTGCGTCCCGCGCTTCTGACCAGGTACTTACACCCAGATTTGAAGCCAGCCTCTTTATTATCGAATTGTTCCGCGTTTTACCGGGGCCTTGATCAATCCACATGCCACCCATGAGTGCCAGCCAAAGTAAAATGCCATCATCAAGCTCGCCAAGCTCACGATCCAGAATGTTTTGGCATCTCGTAGAAACCAGGTCACATCGTAGAATCCGCTTGTGGTCCCATTGCATAAATAATGTCATCACGAACAATGTCAATCCTATATGGTAAACATCTTCTGCGCCGCCCAGCCATATAGCACTATCTAGAGGCTGATGCCTGATCAGGCGATAGCACATAGAATATAGTAGGTCTGAAAATGTGTAGAGGTCTATTTCTCTATTTTTTGAAGCTGCGTTCAAAAGGTTGGCGACACTTATGGCGTCTATAAGAATCCCATGAAGACAAGGGCTCAAATTAACGTGTCGAGTTAGCGATTCGGCGAAAATTTGGTCATATAGAAATCCTTTCGATGCTAAGCGTGCTTGAGCTTCAGACATGCGGTCTCGGAAAAAATGTATTGGCTTTCCATACTGAAACGCATAAAGGATGTCCATTCTAGAAATAATACATTTTTAGGGCATTGAACAGAGTGACAGGTAGAGACACTTACTTGCACACCTTGAGTAACAATGCAGGGCATTTCTCCAACTGTGGAAGTCCACCACGTAGATCAATCACTTGCCTCAGCCCTTGGTAATGAATAAATGCTTCCATTGCACCGACTCGTATCTGTTCTTGAACTATCAACATGATTATAATGCCCAATGTAGAATCAGATAAAGCGGCATCGCTCTCAAGTCTCTTCCGGATCAGAGATAGTGTTCGCGAGCGATGAGAGAGTGCTTCTGGCGAGCTAACACCGCCACCACGGAGTAGATGATTACATGACTCTGCAATAGCAATAGTGCAATGGTATGCTTTTTACTAGTAAGCATGTAAACACGTGAGGTCTTTTGGTACCATTGGAACAAACCAGCCTCGTCCGTAAGCACAATGTTAAACCACCAAGATTTTGCATCATCGGCCGAAATGCCAACGCGGCAAGGGTGAAGCCTTTCTACCACATGAGCAAAATCTGAGCATTTATTTTTTAAATTATTAGAAGCAATTCATAATTGTTTATTTGATGGTTTTCAAACTAACATTCATTAAGGATGTCCAAAGCACCGGCTGTGGGCTCCCAGAGAAGCGGCAAACTGCGAAACGGGTTCCAGAAATTCCTATCATTCATGACAGGAAATATTTCCTTGGTATTTGTATACTGCTCTTCCTCCTGTGAAATGCCGGAGTCCTGTTTTTTATGAGTTTGCCGATCAACATCATGGAACAAATTCAGCCTCGAGCGTCGATGGAATGTTTTCCCAGCATTTCTACCAGTCATCACATGCCGTCGAATTCGTTTTCTTAAAGGGCGGTCCACTGCGGCACTGTCCACAAAAAGAAATGATTGATTCATACTAGGAATACCAAGCGGGATTATGAGCGTGTATTTGATGCATTTTTGCAGCCAAGTTTGTCATATTCTTCGTGTTCTTCATATCAATTGATGTTGTCGGTGTTAAAAATGGGGCCAACTCGGCGTTAACGGATATTACAATGTTTAGGGCTATCCCTGAGCCTGACAGAGTATCATGAAAACCAATTAACCTCCGTCAAAAACACTTTTTGTTGAACATGTAAAGATCCATTTTGATGTAAGGATCTCTACTGACTCTCACTGCTCATCTCGAGAGGTGGGTGGTGGAAGAGAAGAAATACAACATTTGTCTGTAGCGTTTTGAGCTATCAATTGACCACTGTCACGGCTCGACTTGTATTTACCAAACACTAACAATTTATAATTAATGCGATTCGATTCAATTTATATAAAAATTCAGTGAGTTCTCATTTTCAAACAATCCGAAGGTGTTTAATATTTTCAAGTTGGTTTGTAAAATGATTATATAATCAATAATTGGCTTTTGTTTTCGCATGCAACGAAACTAAACGTCGCCGCCTGCACACACATCTGAAATCTATTTTCTACCAATTTCTGCACGAAAAATCATTTGTTGCTCTCTCCCTTCCATTCAATATGGCTGACAATTTATCAGAGTCCCCATCCAAGCGAAAGTGTCTCGGTGCAGACTGTGAAAACGATGCGGGGGCTCTGCATTGCCCGACGTGCCTGAAACTGGGCATTAAAGATAGCTACTTCTGCTCCCAGGATTGCTTTAAGAGGAACTGGGTTCGTTGATATATTTTCTCGCTACTGGGATTGGGATCGGGATCTGACGGGGGTAGAACGACCACAAGGCTCTTCACAAAACTGCGCAAGGCAAGGCAGAAAATGGTACCACTCACAAACCACACTTCCAAATATTGTCGCTAATTTCGATCCAGATTCAGGTGCATACAATCCCTGGCCGACATATTCCTTCACCGGCTCTGTCCGCCCTGTCTATCCTCTCTCTGCGAAACGTACCGTTCCCAAGACGATAAAACACCCCGACTGGGCCGAGACCGGTATACCAAAGGGCGAACAGCGCTTAAGCAGGACCAAAATCGACATTCTAGACGCCAAGGGCCAAGAGGCAATGCGCAAGGTTTGCAGACTAGCTCGAGAAGTACTAGACATAACCGCTGCAGCGCTCAAGCCGGGTATCACCACAGACTACCTTGACGAGATCTGCCACTATGCTTGTATAGAACGGGATGTAAGCGACACTTACCTTTGGATTTTTTTGGGACTGCTTCTAACATAACATCAACAGTCATACCCTTCTCCGTTGAACTATAATCGGTTCCCCAAATCTCTGTGTACCTCTCCAAACGAAGTGGTTTGCCACGGAATACCTGACCAGCGAATACTTTTGGATGGTGATATCGTCAATCTGGACATCTCACTATATCACGGGGGCTACCATGCTGATCTCAATGAAACGTATTATGTGGGTGATCGTGCCAAGGCTGACGCGGACTCGGTGAGAGTAGTTGAAACGACCCGGGAATGCTTGGACAAGGCCATCGCGATCGTGAAGCCCGGCACCCCCATACGAGAGTTTGGCAAGGTCATAGAGAAGCACGCCAAGTCTAGAAACTGTAGAGTCGTTGCAACCTGGGGTGGCCATGGCATCAACACGGAATTCCACCCCCCGCCATGGATACCTCATTATGCCAAGAACAGGGCAGTAGGCGTGTGCAAACCGGGCATGACTTTTACTATCGAGCCCATCCTTACTCTGGGCAAGGACCGGGAAGTCTATTGGCCGGACAACTGGACAAACGTCACAGTGGATGGCAAACGGACAGCTCAATTTGGTGCGTACAGGAATGCTTTCCCTCGTTTCTCCTTCTATGCTAACATGCCTCTAGAGCACACCCTGCTTGTCACAGAAACAGGGGTTGAGGTCCTGACTGCAGGCAACGAAAATTCCCCCGGAGGCCCGATACCGATGCCAAGTACGAATGGGACATCAGAAGTCAATGACGCATAGTTTGACCTCACAACACGGCGATTATGGGGTTGATGACTGAATTAGTAGTAGTGAAAAGAGAGAAGAGCCTCGAGGGTCGACTCTCTAGCACGTAGACCAAGCGGCCGGTCACAAAATTCGTCACTAAGTAGACTGTCGTTTGTACCCTCCTGAGCTATTTAAGAGCCTTCGGAGGCTGCAATTAGCACCTCTTACGGCCATATCAACACGAGCCGCCAACTGCGAAAGCCAGTGTTTATCAGTTGGCATGTCCCACCCAGTGTCTACCCCGTAGTGCGTAACTACTCTGTAACTAATTACCCCGTTTGCCGTAAGGGTGAAAGCAGATCATTTCTGGATTGAATATTGGACTCTTGGCGAGATTGCATGATGACCAGGGTCGCAAAAAGAAACGGCCTCAGAATAAAAGTAAGCTTGGAAAAGTGGGACTACGTACAAGGATATTTTCAAATAACATTCGAGTGTTGCTCGTACAATACTTTTGACCTAGTACTGTATGTACTCGGTATTCGTATTCAGTCGAAGACTTTGTCCATCAATTGGTGGGGAGATATTTCCATCTGGCACTGGTGAGCAAAACACAATAATGATATAGACATTTTCTCTCACGTCCACACTGAAGCGAACATCAATCTAAAGCTAGGATACCACATATTAGTCGCCTCATAGATCCATCTGAGATCAACGTTGAACCTAGAAATGGCATCATGTGACTACTAGGTGTCTGAGGCTGCCACGCAGCGCGCCTTCCCATGACCGGCGGCAACTGACCTTCTTCTTCCTTGCATCCACGACACCATCAATTGATTCTTCCATGACAGTGTGACCACACTCGCCATGGGCACATCATCGGTTCCGACATCGGTTCCAAATTGCAATACCGTTGCATGTACGCCGCATACGCCGCGGAGTATACAGTGATGTATTGTTACGACGGCCTTGGAATAATATGGAGCCATGTCTGGAATTCCGCGTCAACTAGGAGAATTAATCGCAGACGGTACGAGCTTGCTACGCCCGATGCGTGCTGCGGCCAGGATCGCGAAACAAACCAGCCCGCGACGTTGCAGCCACCAAGCAGACTGACTGGCCACGCTTGGACGGGCCAAAAAGAATCAGGAAAGGCGCTGCCACTGCTGCCGAGCCTTAACACTGAGACTCTAAGAGTCTGCTTGCAGGGCGATCTTCCTGCCGGGGCATCGGGAAGTTACAGCACAATAATAATGCAACGTCCCTGGGTGGAATTGCTACTCATACGTACTTGATTCCTCTGATCAGCGAGTGTGACACCGCAATCTTGATACAGACTTATAGGTCGTACACAAGGCGTTGCAGACCACCGGCTTGCATGATGGATATGTGGCCGATATCGATCAAGGGCGGTCGATGCTGATCCTGGGGGTTCGGCCCAATAAATTTCCATCTCCACTGCATATCACAAAACAAGGTCACAGCTAGTCATTCGCAAAGAGGCAGTCTGGCGATAGTCGTTGCTAGTCAGTCCCGACACGACGGACACGTCGGATATTGAAGCCACATATGGGGATGGGATAAAATATACTTCACGGCTTATCTGCTACCAGTCTGCCGCCATGTCAGCCACCACATGGTCAGAGCCCCCCGTCCCAACAGTCGACTTCTATATTTATTATCAATGACATTTATCCTGGTCATGCCCAGCAGTCACTCGCGCGCAGCCTTGCGGGGAGAGTAACATCGCTGACGGCGTGCCTGGTCAGCCGGCCGGGGCTACCGGCGCTAGCGCCAGGGGCTAGTTGCGACTTAATCACCACCGCCAGCCAACGGTATACGAGGTAGTTACAGGGGCGCCTAAAACGGTCCAGTACCATTGCTTCTTTCGCAACTAAATCGACCAGTCTCTATCGGGCCATCGGCTCAGTGCGACAGAGCACGGAAATGAGCTGACCCCTGATCGAAGATCGGTGGACCCGCAACTCACGGCGAAATCAATACGCTTAACTTCTAGCTCGTCCGCCCAGCACTGCGAATGAAACGCCACATTGCCCTAAACGCCTGCGAGTCGTCATCGACATGTGCTTCTTCCCGATGAGGCCCTTAATGCGGCCGATCGTTCGGCCTAGTTGACAGAAGACCTGTTGCTCCACCAAGTCCACTTGTATGCATGACCGTGTGAACTGGGATGCTTTAGCACGAGTCGCGGCTTCGCCCCAAACGGGCTATACAAAAGCACTCGCCATCCCATGGCGCCGCCCTCCCTTGGCCCTTCTTCTTCACAATCCTCATTCTTTCCTTACTTTCCTTAAACGTCACAGCGTATTACACCCAAAATGCGCTGGGCTTCCGTTCTTTCTACCGCTTTGCTCGTCGCTGGCGCGAGCGCGGTCCCTCATGCCGGAAAACACAGAAGAGTCGCGGCATCTTCTGCTGCCGGCTCGGACCCATCTTACTGGCTTGCTGATATCAAGCACCAGGGCCTCGCCCCTGCTGCTGCTAGCGGTTACAAGGTTTTCCGTAATGTGATGGACTATGGCGCAACTGGTGAGTGATGCGCGAGAATTCCGCCCTGAAGAAAAGAGACTAACACATCCGTATCAACAGGTGATGGTACGACCGATGACACTGATGCTATCAACAAGGCTATCAGTGACGGTGACCGTACTGGCCCGGCTGCCAATCAGACCACCTCGATTACCCCTGCAATCGTTTACTTCCCTGCTGGAACCTACGCGGTTTCCGCGCCCATCGTTGACTACTACTTCACCCAGCTCATTGGAAACCCCAACAGCCCCGCCACTCTCAAGGCCACTTCCAGCTTCACCGGTATGGGTCTTATTGATGGTGACGAGTACGAGAATGGAGCTGAGGGCTGGATTTCTACCAACATCTTCCTTCGCCAAGTCCGCAACTTGATTATCGATATGACTGCTATCCCCGGAAGCACCGCTGCCACCGGTATTCACTGGCCTAGTTCTCAGGCTACTAGCGTTGAGAACGTCGTTATCAACGTCAACGCCGATGCCGACTCGCAGCACCAGGGTGTCTTTATTGAAGATGGTAAGCATACTTTTTTTTTGCGTTCCTTATATGGACGAGAAATATTAAACTAATTTACGACAGGCTCTGGTGGATGGATGTCCGACGTTACCGTCAACGGTGGTCTCTACGGAATGAACATTGGTAACCAACAGTTCACCTTCCGCAACATCACCGTCAACAACGCCGCCACTGCGATCAGCCAGATCTGGGACTGGGGCTGGACTTACGTTGGTCTTAACATCCAGAACTGCACCACTGGTATCAGCCTTCAGGGAGGCGCCAACCAGACTGTTGGTGGCATCAACATCATTGACAGCACCATCTCGAACGTCAGGACCTTTGTCAACACTTCCTGGACCGAAAGTGCCACTCCCGCCGGCGCTGGTAACCTGATCTTGGAGAATGTCGTTCTTGACACTGTTACCACTGCTGTTCAGGGACCCAGCACTACCTACCTTGAGGGCGGGTCCACCACCATTGCCTCGTTCGGCCAGGGTCACCAGTACACCCCTACTGGCCCTGACACTCTTAAGGGTACTTATGCTCCTATTGCTCGCCCTAGCGGTCTTACTAGTGGCTCCGGTTCCAACTACTTCACCAAGGCCAAGCCTCAGTACGCCAGCACCCCTGTTGGCCAGATTGTCAGCATCCGTGACTCTGGCGCCAAGGGTGATGGAAAGACCGACGACACCCAGGCTATTAACACTGCCCTGAAGTCCGCTTCTAGCAACGGAACCGTCATTTTCTTCGACTACGGTATCTACAAGGTGACCGACACTATCTACATTCCTCCCGGCGCCAAGGTGGTTGGTGAATCTTATCCTATCATCGCTGCCAGTGGTGACGCCTTCTCCGACGCCAGCAACCCTTACCCTGTTGTGCAGGTTGGTAAGCCTGGTGACAAGGGTACCATCGAGTGGTCTGACATGCGTGTCGGTACCATTGGTGGCACTGCTGGTGCCGTTCTTATTGAGTGGAACCTCAACGGTCAGCAGGGTTCCGGTATGTGGGATGTCCACACCCAGATTGGTGGCTGGACTGGCTCCAATTTGCAGGTCGCGGATTGCCCTACTTCTGCCTCGCCGTCTGCCAAGTGCCAGGCCGCCTTTATGTCGCTTCACATCACCAAGGATGCCCAGAACTTCTACTCGGAGAACAACTGGTTCTGGACTGCCGACCACGACGTTGACGACCCAACCAACACCCGTGTGTCCATCTTCACTGGCCGCGGTGTTCTCGTTGAGGGTACCAATGTTGCCATGTGGGGAACCGGTTCTGAGCACCACGGTTTGTACCAATTCCAGTTTGACGGTGCCACCAACGTTGTTGGTGGTTACTTCCAGACCGAGACTCCTTACTACCAGCCTTCGCCCGACGCCACTTCTGGCCCGTATACCTCGAACACCACCTGGAACGACCCTGACTTCAGCACTTGCCTGGAGGGTAACTGTGATGCTCTCGGTCTCCGTATCACCGACAGCTCCAGCCTCTCCCTGTATGGTGTTGGTCTGTACAGTTTCTTCAACAACTACGACACCAGCTGCTCTGACAATGGCGGTTCGGAGAACTGCCAGTCCGAGGTCTTCCGTGTTGACTCGGGCGTTTCTAAGTTTAACGTCTATGGATTCAACACTGTCGGTGTCACCAACATGATCACTGTCAACGGAAAGAGCGCGGCCAAGTACTCTGACAACCTCAGTGTCTACCCTGACTCGATTGCTCTTTTCTCTGCCTAAGAAGGGTATTCTTGCTCAAGATGGTTCTTGTGTCATATTAATTGTACATTTGGAATGAGGGGTGCCGCAGGAGGTTATACATAGATGTATTATTCTTAGATGCATTTAGTATTGATGATTTAAATTCACTTGGAAGACCTGTTGAGCGGGTGTTCACGTGGATGCTCTAACTAGTTGTGGCTACATATGTGATCCAGGATGACAATTCTATCAACGCCAATACTTTTACTCTGTGAGACGTGCGTAGGACAAATCCGGGCATACAGAGTCATGTATGGAAGGAAATATTTCCTAAAACGGTAATTAAATCACGCTTCACAAATGGGCCGCCACGCTGATAGGCGAAAAAGGAAAAAAAAGAAGAATAGTCCTTGCCTCGTAAATACTAACTCCCCTATAGGCTGCCTCATGGGGAACTCTATGAAGCACGGTTCACGCGTTTAATCGCTACCAAAATGCGTTGGGCGCGTCTGTCTCGTGTCAGGCGTCGTGGTTGAGCGTGCTGTCCTATCATCTACCAGAGCGGCTGCATTAACGTGCATCAAAGCCCCGCATCTTTGCGTCGAGAGTCGAGTAGGAAGACAGCGTCTAGAGTGCCAAGACGATACTAAACGCGCTCAACATTGAAACGAACCTTTTTCTTTTTTCTTCTCGACGTCCTAAACGTTTCGCCCTCCAGATTCCAACCTAGAACCCTGCTCTCGGAGTTGTGATTGGACGCGGATGCTTTTATGGCCCGTGAAAACTTGATTTTTGGGGGATTCTCTCCTGGTGCGCATCCAAATTGACCAGTCAACGCGTAGAATTTCATAGAAATGCGTTTTATCTCTTCATTATTATTCTTCATCCTGTTAGTGTGCCAAGGATAGCCACCGGCGAATCGCCTCGCTGGTTGCCCCTCGTTTTTGATGTGAGTCACGGATCCTCGAGGAGAAATAGTTGCTCGCACTATTATTGAGTTCTCATGGCGGTCAACTGGGTAGTTTGAAACGGGCCTGGTCGGTCCTCTGTCTACTGCTGTTTATCTGTAGTGGATGCCCCGGTTTTCAGGATGGAAACGAAACATTCCTGTATACATATACGGTGCAGTAGTATATTGACTATGCTGCGACATCTTCTCCTCCATTCTTAATCATATATTAACATATGACATTTATGCTATTACGTTGATAATCATTTTCTCTTTAATCAGGGGTATCAGGTATACCTCATCATCTACTCGATTAATATATTCCGTTGTTATACATACTACTCTCTTGTATACCCGGGGTAAACAGAGAATGAGAATACAGCAATGACCTCTTTCGCATCTTTCTGGCAGACAGATCTCACCCGCGACGCCCTTCTGGACACGCTGGACAAACCAGATCTCGCCAACCTGCGTCTTGTCTGCCGCGCCTTTGGCGCGCCCACTGCTCGATACCTGTTCCGCGAAATAGAGATTTCCTTCCAAAGCAGCACGTTCACCAAGCCCTCGCGCATGGCGGCACTGGAAAGAGTGGGCGCGAATATCAAGACACTGACTTTTCGTCTGTCGCATAACGCTGAGACGTTTCTTCCGCCGCTAGTCGATCCGGAGACGGGCGAAGAGCAAGTGTTTGTATACACGCCACAGCATCATTATCACCAGCAGCAGCAGCATCATAGCCAACCCCATCAGGGTTCTTCTCCCGTGAACGAGGCCAAATACGGCAGCTGGGAGATGACGGATCTCCTGGTGAAGCAGTATCCCCCGCTCTTCCACGCTGCCACAAACGTGCCTTCATTTGTGCGCGCATTCAACTGTATGACGGGGTTGCGACATCTAAAGATCGTCTGTGACGGACAACCCGCCCATCGTTATAGGCGCAGTGTTGTCGACTACGCACTCATCTCGTTGCGCATCGCAGTTGAGCAAGCCCCGCAGCTTAGTGACCGTTTAGAAAGTCTGTCGTTGCTGCCAGTACACCCCGGTGGTATCATGCATTTGCGGCCGACAGTCATGGGTATGGGTGTATCTCCCAATGGCCGAAAACGATGGACTCGCATCCGTAACCTAGCCATCCAGATGGAGAGATTCCCCTATGAAGGAGACGAGTCGACAACAGACCAACTCAAAATCCTGCATAGTTATCTACAGAGTTTCTCAAATGTGCATAGCTTTGCATTTCGCTGGAAGGGAGAGCAAAAAGGCCCGTGTCCACTGTCACTCGTAACGGAGCCGGCTGTCTGCCAGCCATCAGTGAGTCAAAATGCATGTCCTAAGACATATGCGCAGAATGGGCTGCGGGCACTCAAGTTTGCGCATTTACGATACTTGGAGCTGGGAAATGTATTGTTGGATGCTTTCCAAGTCTCTGATATTATTTCTGAGCACAAAGACACGCTAGGAGAGTTCGAGTTTGAAGATGTTGTGCTCCGCAGCGGGACCTGGGACGATGCGTTTGCGCCATTGCAAAAGGCGCCAGGAGATGGCGGCGAGGTGAAGAAAGAGGGGGACCAGGGCAAACACCAGACGGAAAGCATGGAGGTCCCATTCATGCTCGATCCTCTTGACCGGACAAATTCGTCATCGTCGTCACGACAGAAGAAGAAAAAGAAGACGAAGAAGAGGAAGAGGAAAGCCAACTCGCCGGACATCAACAGCTCCCTGTTTGCGTCCACGGCGGCACTACTCTGGGAAGACCAGGAGCAGCCTAACCCCAAGCTGCGCGCGCTGCGTGAAGGGGTTAATCAGCTGGCGCGTTCCAGAGCCCAGGCCGATCATATGAAGAAGACGCTGTGGTCGACGGTGTTTTGCTGGCGGTGAAGCATTCTCGGCGAGACGGCGACGGTGGTGGTAGTGGTGGTGAGCATGTTTGCTAGCTTTGAGCGTGGTAGTGTATCACATCGCGAAGGCAACGAGGATACGAGCAATGAAGCAATGAAGCAATGAAATAATAGAGATAAACTACCCCATAGTCATGAAATGATAATAGTACGAAATCGCGGGGATCGTGACCAGCGAGAGCCGAGTCGCGCTAGTCCCATCGAGCAACGCAGCCTCGGCCGTCACATGTCGGGCCCGCTCCGCACGTCACCGCCAGGGTCTCGCATCTCGCATCGCAGCTTCACTTCAAAAACCACCTTGCAACAGGCCCACTCTGCATTACGGTTGTACCGAGGTTCGCTCTAGCTTCTCCACGTTTCGCCTGGCTTACTTATACTGACTTTGTCTGTCCTGAGCAGTTCTTTCTGGAACAACAATCCTCTCCCTTTCCCTTGATCTATCCTCATCTCTTGAAAACAACTCTCAAGACACAACTTCCACCATGTCTGTCAAGAACCGTAGGTTTTTTCTCTCCATTATTCCAGAAACTCCAGCTAACAGCGATATTTCCAGCCGACTTCCCTGCCTCCGCCGCCTTTGACGCGATCAACGAGGCTCTCGCCGACGAAGCCCAGCGCAAGGATGCCATCAAGCAGGCCGCTGGCGTCTACGCCTTCACCCTGACCAACGCCGCTGGCAAGGAGGCCTCGTGGCACATTGACCTAAAGCAGTCCGGCAAGGTCGGCACTGGCGTTGCTCCTGCTGGTGGAAAGGCTGATGGTGTGTTTATTCCCTGATTGACCCCATGCGAAACGAACTATTAGGCTAATTGGATTTCCTTTGTAGTCACTCTTGTTCTCGGAGAAGAGGACTTCTCGAGCCTGGTCGCCGGCAAGGCCAACGCGCAGCGCCTTTTCATGGGCGGAAAGCTCAAGATCAAGGGCAACATCATGAAGGCCACCAAGCTCGACCCCGTCTTGAAGAAGGCCCAGACCAAGGCCAAACTGTAAGCTTGCGTTGAAGGGGGAAAGTGCTTTGACTTGCTCGGACGGTGGCTGTTCGATTAATGTATATAAAATACCCGCATGACGAAAGAATGCATGTGATTATCGGCTTTTGTCGTTCTATATTTTATTACAATGTTTTAAATGCTTCAAATGCTTCAAATGCTCTGTTGGAGGCGCAATGCAAAAAATGGACGCTAAAGTACATTTACACATATATATACGTTGGGATGTGCGCCAGTCTACTATCACCGTCCTTGACTACTGGTAACCTCATTCAGAGGTATCGCCTCCGGGGTCTCCCACTGCCCATGGTCTCTCGATTCTCTCATTGATTTCCTCGGGGGGTGGAGTCCGTCTTGACCCAAGGCGCACTCCTCATCATTAGGCAGCCGAGAAAACCCTTCTGCCGCATATGAGGAAATGTCGTCACCGTGCTCGTAGGGTGTATCGCATTGCCGGTCCGTCAAGGCAGGATAATACCGGCGATAGGTAAAATACGCAATCAATGATCCCAAGATGGCGCCCGAACTAACATCATACACGTCATGTCTGTAGTCTCCGAGGCGTGAAATAGCAATCATCAGGGCGCCTATGGTGGGTGCAAACGCCAATAGGCAGCGGCCTAGGTCAGCCCTTGGCCGAAAGACACGCAACTGGCCCGCAAGAAAGCTAGATCAACAGTTAACTTGTAGATTCGGTAAGAAGAGCAAGAAAAGCATACAGGGTAAGAAAGCCCAGTCCCGCAAACGCCAAACTGCTGTGTCCACTTGGAAAGCTTCGCCATCCTTCTTCTAGAATATGCTCGTCTGTTTGCGTGCAAATGCTGATCGTTAAAAGTTCATGGTCTGGAGTCCCTGCTAGCGGTCGGCATCTGCTGATCAAATCAGGACGAGGGCGGCCAACGGCGTTTTTGATAATGTCCGTAATGAGCGGTGTAACCATGAGCGAGACGATCTGGGCTAGCAGTGTGACATGGAATTTGTATGCAGACGGACGAAACACAAGACTCCATGCAATCAAGCAAACAACAGGAAACACGGCCGAGTATATAATTGACCAAACTGTCCTTACATTAGACGCTTGTCCATTCAAAGGCGAGACTTATAACGAATACGAACGTAGAGGAACCCGCTCAAATTTGGTAAAGGGAAACTGAATAGACATGTCGTCCAGGTAGAACATTCGGTGGAAAGGAGTGACAAAGACTTGTATCTAGACGTTATAATTCTAGTCAGTCGATACTCGAGGTTTAATTTCCAGACCACACTCACAAGAGCAAACGCCGTCGCTACAAGCCCCAAGGCAACAAACTCGGCGACATATGTGCGCTGGAAGAAGCGAGCCAGCGCTCCCAGGGTGCCGGGCTGGCGAGCGAGAGACATGCTGCGCGGTGATGCTGGAAACGAACGAAGAAGCATCGAACTATCTGGCGATGGTGGTGTGGTGTTTGTCGCCGTTTTTCCACTCCGCCGCGGGCTAGGAACACAGCGGCCTTTACCTTCTGATCATCAATGTGCCTAATAGCGAAAGGATTGTAAAATGAAACACGAGAGGATGCTGATGGTTTGATCAGCGCAGTACATTGCACAATCGCGTGGGGGCTGAGGTCAAATCGGGAACATTTGCAACAAGTGGGATCTCATCTCCGCTGCCAGCGGCAAGCGCGATGCAGATCGCGTCCACTTCTCTTCCCGCCTGATCCAACATCAACGTCCAACCAGCACCCGCAACGCAACGCACCACCAGGAACAGCAAACCCCGATCGCCCAAATCGAAACACAGCATAATTAGCATCTTTCTTCTTGCAGCTATCCACATCGTGAGCGCTAACCATGGCCGACGCACAGCGCGCCGTCGCAGCTGCCTTTCCTCCGCCGCCGCCGTTCTGGAAGCACTTCACTACCGAGAATATTGAGAAGCTTGACAAGCTCAAGTCCGAGTCAGCAAAGTCGCACGGCCAGGACCCGAAGAAGAAATGGTCTCCGAGCGAGCTGCAGGCTTTGGATACGCCGACAGAACTGCGCTACCTGATCCCTCCAAAGGCGCCCACTGAGGGCTCATACAGTGTGTTTGGGGAGCTACAAAGTGTACGTAGTTTTCTTTCTGTTTTTCTCTCTTCATTCTTTTGAAGATACATTCTCATTTGAAATACAGCTATCAAGTGCTCTGCCCTCTTTGAAAGACCAAGGAATCGACCAGCTTTACCCCGAGCCTCCAGCCAGCAAAGACGACCAACCGGTGCAGCAACTTAACCATGCCTATTACTTGCTCAAAATAAGCAAGTCCTTGCTACTCAACTTCCTCGAATTCGTCGGCGTTTTGTCTGTCGCGCCCGAGCAATTTGAAACGAAACTGGATGACCTCCGCAATCTGTTCATCAACGCTCACCACCTGCTCAATCTCTACCGACCACACCAGGCACGGGAGTCGCTTATCTTGATGATGGAGGAGCAACTAGAGAACACAAGGGGCGAGATCCAGGAAATGGACGCGATCAAGAACCGTGTTGAAGGGTTGCTTGATCAGCTGGCGGTCGAAGGACGAGACATCGAGGCTTCGGTCCAGCCACGGTCTACAAAGGGGCAAAACGGCTCAGAGGTTAACCAGAAGACCGTCGAAGAAGCCCGGCAGCTTTGGGCCTTGCTACGAGAGGAGGAAAACGAGTCGTGATTTACTTCCGACTTCGATGTGCAACTCCTCTGAAACAAAACCTCGTCTAAAACGGAGAACGCGCACGTATGTTTTTCCCTGTCGTCTGAAACGCAGACTTGAGAGCAACAACTACAATGCTTTCTTTGTCCAGAAACCGCAGGCAACAAGCTCGCGCTCTGTAGATATACCACGATCCAGGTCAAGTTGACCGTCGGAGCGACGATGTTCCGCAGTCACGTGAAGCGCTAGCTCCGCCGAGCTTTAAAAATCGGCGGAAACTTTTGCTGTTCGTTTCTTCCGAGAACAAGGCCAATTCTCGCTTGAGAGTAAACTGCTCACAAGGTACGTTGTTTTTCGCTTATTTCTGCTTGACTGTTTTATGATGAAAGGTGCTTTTTTTATGTTTCAACCCCATATGAACTTCATTGATTATAATTTGCATCTACTACCTCAAACCTGACAACAAACCAATCTTTGGCAAAATGACTTGAGTTGGTCTAGCAACAATATGCTAATACTATTGATTACAGGTCGGACTTTACGAACATGTTTGAACCGAAACCTACGATAGAATATATATTAATATCAACATATTGACATTCCATGACCCAATCTATGTACAATTCTATTCTATTCTATTAAGTATAAAGAGTGGGGGGAGCTATTGTAGACTTGCGAAAACATGACAAAACATGACAAAAAGATAGACAACAGCTTATTCGGCCTTCTTGGACGATTTGGTCCGCAGCTTCATCAACAAATACACGAGGGCATACGAGGAGACGGCAAAGATGGCCACAATACCCGCGTCACGCCATCCGTAATAGTACTCCATCAGGTTGATCGTCTTGAGATAGTCGCTACCAGACCCGTACTGGCACACCTTGCAGGCGGAGGTGTCGTTGGGGTTTATCAGATGCGACAAGACGCCCATTCCCTGCTTGTAAGGGGCGAGATACTCGGCACAGGTCCCATTGGCCGGGTCGAAGATGGCAAACTCGCCCTCAGCGCAGTTGACATCGGCATCCCACATGGTGAAGGTGAGCAGACTGCCCATCAGGTAGTTGAACGGGTTAAGATAGTACATCCAGTACCGCCAAAACTCCTGGATCTGAGAATACGGCACCAACACACCGCAGAACGACACCAGCGTTCCGATGACAACGGGGTTCGCGAGCGTGGCAAAGACAGCGTTGGGCGCATATGCGGCGATGAACTGGCCAATTCCCGTGTAGACAAATTCGTAGAGCAGCATCACGAAGAAGACGGCCCCCGCCTTGTTTGAGTCGGTTGGGAAGCCGACGGTGTAGTACCAGCAGACAAAGTACAGCACAGCACAGATGCAGAGATATGGCAGCTCGGACACAATGAGGCCTGTGACAAATGCCTTCCATGAGTACATCTTGGACTTGCGTTCGCGTGCCTCGTAGATGTCACGGCGTTCGATAAACAGTGGCTGCAGTTGAGCAATGACACCGGGGGCGACGAAGATGAAGTTAAAGACAGTAAACAAGCTGAGCTGGAGGTCGCCGACAGTGTCACCGATCATCCAGAACGAGAATCCGTTGAACAGGGCCGTGAAGATGTGCAGCATGATCTTGTTGTTGACATAGTCCGTGTTGCGGAACAGAGCAACGTTCATCCGATTCGTGACGATCTTGGTCTGGTCCCAGAGAGTCATGGCGAACTCGTTTCCGTCGTCCTTGGTCTGTGGTGGCTTGGCTGCAGCATCGGCGATGATCTGATCCAGCTCTCGGCTTGTCTTCTCGTGCTCTGGAGACTCGAGCCAGACCTTGTTCCAGTCGCGGCCCTGGGACAGTTCACCCGAAACGACATCAATCATATGCTCAGCTGGGTTGGCTTCAGTAGGGCAGGGGGCGCCGTAACGGCCAAAATACTCCTTGATGGTTGAGCCATTGTCGCCAATGTCTCCAAAGTACACGGTCTTTCCACCCTTGGCCAGGAGCAAGAGAGTGTCAAACTGGGCAAAGAGCTGGGCAGAGGGCTGGTGGATCGTGACAAGGACAGCCTGTCCAACATCGGCAAGCTTCCTCAGGAAACGCACCGTGTTGAAAGCAGATTGCCCATCGAGACCAGAGGTAGGTTCGTCCAAGAAGATCAGAATACTTGGTTTGGCCACCAACTCAACACCAATAGTCACTCGCTTGCGCTGCTCGACCGACAGACCAGCGCCGACTTTGCCAATCAGCGTGTCGGCAATGTCGTGCAGTTCCAAAAGATCGATGATCACATCGACGTACTTGAGCTTCTCCTCTCGCGAGACCTCGCGGGATTGACGAAGCAAAGCCGAGAACTCGAGGGCCTCGCGGACAGTGGCAAACGGCTCGTGAACGTCAAGTTGCTCGCAGTAACCTGCGGAACGCTGGAAAGAAATCGGAAGTGGGCGTCCGTCAACCATTATTGATCCTCGGATAGTACCCTGCGTCTTGCGTTGAGCCAACACGTCAAGCAACGTGGTTTTACCAGCGCCGGAAGAGCCCATCAGAGCACCCAGCATGCCTGGCTTGACCCATCCCTGAACGTTGTCAAGCAGCACGCGATCGCCAGAAGGCGTCTTCACCGTGTACGACAGATCCTTCCACGTGAACACCGAGGTGTTGCGAATCAGGTTATTGTCAATGTCATTGTCACCCTTTTCCGTAACTGAGTTGGAGGAGCTGTTTGCGGCAGTTTTTCCTTGCGCCTGAGTCTCTTCATCGATCGCCAGCTTCTCTTGAACAATGCTGAGGTTTTCACGAGGGATCAATAGCGATGGCCCATTCTCAGACGAGGCGCGCCAGCGACTTGTGCAGATGACGGTGATGGCAACATAAAGCACCCACCATGCCCAAAGGATTCCAAAGTTGCGCCAGATATGCGAAGAGCTATAGGACAAGGACTGGAGATATGCTTCACCCGTCACGGTGACCTCGCCCTGGATGGCGCCTCCGACGCCAGCACAAGACTGATAGAGAGGGTCCAGGTAACCAGGGCCGTTGGGGACCAGATTGGTACCGACGCAGGGGAGTATCTGTCCCTTGTACTCATTGCCAAGGAGAGCTTCAAAGCCATATGCAAGTGGGTTGATCCAATACAGCCAGACAAACCATGGATGCATGTCGGGCTTCTTGATCATATATCCAATGTACATGATAGAGGCCGTAATGATGAATCCAGAGACCTTTGAAGCGGCGTCGAATGTCGCGGCGGCGGCGCCTATTGCTCGGAACATTGCTGTCATGCACTATTCGAGATTAGAAAAGTAAAACCATATAAGAAAGCCAGCACTTACCATTGTTGCCGCAAAGACGATAACCCAGTATGTGAAAAAGGCACCCGCACTCATGCTCAAGCCAACCATGAAATATAAGACCAGTCCGAAAATGGAAATCTGGAAAATCAGAATTGGTATGTCGGCCGTGATCTGGGCGATACAAAAGGCCGCCGGGTGGTAATATGCAAAGGATTTGTGTTTGATCAGCACCGGTCGACCAGTGAACGAGTCAGTGACTTCACTCATGGCCAACAGAGAGTTGTAGAGCAAGGAGAAGAACAAGGCACCAGACTTGACAAAGAGACCAGCGCTGTTATTTGGGGCGTTGTAGAAGAGTGAGCCTGCGATCAGGGCCTGTGCGAGGGTGGAGATTTGTTTGATTAAGAAGGTCGCCTTGTCTCCCCAGATAATCTGGTATTGGCGCTTTACGGTAGCATTTACCTGTGCCATAAAGCTGATCGTCAAGGGGCTAGATTTGGGGAGTTGAGGGTGTTTTTCGTACGCGATGGACTCTTTGAATGTGCGAGTACGCTCGCGAGCCTCTTCGCTCGTCGGGTAATCGTACTCGGCGGTCATTCGGGGGTATATGGGAGACTTTTTGTATTCTTCCAGCAGCGCATCGGCGGTTCGTGGGAACCTATTCTCGTATCCGTCGCGAATCAGGCGTTCTGTGGGCACGGTGACACCGGTTAAATAGTCGGCAACATTGGAGCCATCACGACACACGAAGCCAAGGTTCTCCATAAAGGGGCGGGCTTCTTTCATGGGCCCATAGTATATCTGTTTTCCAGCATCCAAGACGAGGACCTTGTCAAACAAGTCATAGATACCATTTCCTGCCTGATACAAGGTGACAATAGACGCGAGGCCAAGCACATCTGTCATGGCACGGATGGCCTTTGTATAGCTCAGAGCAGTACTGGCATCGAGACCACGGGTGCTGTTGTCCCAGCAGTAGACGGAGCCTCGAGTGGCGAGGGTTTCGATAATCGAGACACGCTTACGCTCTCCTCCCGATACGCCACGGACGTACTCGTTGCCGACCATTGTGTCGTTTGTATGTTGGATGCCCATCGACTCGAGAAGGAAGTCCTTGCTCTCCAACCTCAAGTCTTCTTTTGAAGCCACGCCGTTTGGCAGGTGGTGTGGTACCTTCAGTCTCGTTGCAAAGTCCATTGTTTGGCCCACGGTCAGCGTTGGGAAGAACAGCTCTTCCTCTGTGTTCATGACAATCTGCCCTCGGTGATGAGCTGCCTCTTCGGGCGTCATGGACCCATACCAGACATCACCCGAGACTGATGCATATCCCTTTCGTCGGTTGGCGAGTGTGTTGAGTAGGGTAGTGCATCCAGAGCCAGGCCGTCCCAAGACAAGCAACATCTCTCCGGGCTTGACACAGCCATGGCTGTCACTCAGAATGGCCTTTAGCGGTCGTTTCCGGCGAGATTCCATCACCTTCTTGGGAATGTTGAACTGCGAAGCCGCGTTTTCATTGATAGCGGACTCGGCGCTGACGACTTCCACATTGACGTCTTTCCATGTTATGCCGAGTTCGCGAGATTTGAAGCCTGACTGCACATCACGTTCCTTGGTGGCTTCGACTTTGTGCTTCAGTGGCCAGCTGTCGGCGTCCTTTGAGCCGCCGGTACTGTTTGTGGGCTTTGCGCCATCTTGCTCGAATGTAGTCGTAGAATAGGAAGATCCAATAGACTGGTGGTCAGCCCCTGGCAGGGTTGCCAAGGAGTTGTTAGACGGAGATGACTCCATGCCGAGAAGCTCTTGTTCTCTTTGAAGCGAGCACCAGTCCGCATTCAGGGATTTTGGTTATACAAAAGTAACATTGCAAGGTACAAGGGGGGCTTAGATGGGTTCTTTATACGATGCCCCGATCCTCACGGATCTTCGCGGGCCTAAGCTACGGGGCCCATGAGTCTATGACACGACGGAGATAAAAAAAAAAAGAGGAAGAAAGATACGTTATAGGTCAGATTCTCGGAGATATGACTGCGCAAAGGGCATTGTTTGGGAGGGCAAGCGAATGACATGCTGCGATCTGAGGCACAAGTGGGCGCGGGTTAGGGCTAGATGTCGCGTCCCGGCTGCCGGGGCGGAATGGCGCCCATCCGGGCGGCTAGCGGGACGCCCACGCTTCCGGCCAAGTGAGGGTTGTTCCGGCCCGCCCAATGGATGGCTCCGGATCACGTGCGGTCCCGCCACGGGCTTGGCAGGGCACGGTACCACGCGGGCGGCGTGCGCTGTGATTGGGCCGGGTGAATAATTGTGGGGAATCGGCCTCAAGACACCCCGATCGCCGACGGCCGAGCCGAGCTTTGACTTATATCCATCAATAAGATACGATGGCGACATATACGTATGTGTGTGTGTGTATGTGTACGATACATAATTTTCACTTGCAATATTCGATTTATAACCGCGTTATAATGCTCGTAATTATATCTGTCTCACACAGAGAAAGAAGCCTATGGTGAAACACTAACCACCGCATATAGTCATGTTCAGTTGTGTACGTGTACAGAGTAAACTTTTTGAAGACTAGTGATTACTACAACGGATATATACCTAAAGCTTAAATAATGTCGGCATTTCACTTTGGCCGACATGCGAGGTTCCAGAATGATAATTAGCTCTAGCGCGAGTCAGCCTAATGATCCCTGCCATTCACGGGCGATCAGCGCCATACGGCACTTTGCCTTTGGTTGATTCTCGTACGTCATGCATTTTCACGTGTTTGCTAAAAAGAAAAAAGGGAAAAAAGGGGGGGGAAAACAATGCTCCATAGTATTGCACGGTTAAAAACTCGTCATTTATCTCGATGTATTACCAAACTTCAACCGCTTTCATGTGATCTGATAAGACGTCGGATCAGATAAGCTCCGGCACCATGGTAATGTGAGCAGCAGTACCAGCTGATTTTCGATGCCCACGCCGTTGTCGAGCGCGGCTGTTTTGCACATGTACCAATAAGTTACCAACTCTCATGCACCCTCGATTATTTGTTGATTAGGATTCTATTAGTCTGGAGTAGCTTGGTGTGCTCTGGGAGTGCGTTCTAGTTGATGCTTCGCGGCAGTCACTGAGAGTCTACTTCTAACTTATGTTTTTTGATTCACATCGGGTTCCCTCACGTGTCTTCACGTGGAATTGAATTGAAATTGAAAGATAACAAGCCGTGCAAAACCTCACGACCAAGTAGCTCGCCAGTAGGGGCTGAAAACAACTGCCGTCATCGTTTGATCGTCATACTCGCGCAAGAAATGAGAAACAAAAGGCGTTAAACGAAGCTGGTCTTTCACAATGAAACTTCGTACTATGACCCCCAAAATCTCAGAAAACTCCTCCCGCACATTTTTCTCCTCGGCACCTGCTTTTGCCCACTGGTCCGCATCTGTGTTCTGCTCCCTCGGAATCCGCCAGAACAACACCTCCAGCCCATTGTCATGACAACGTTCGAATTCGCCAAGGAAAGCCTCCCACAAATCCTTGTTCTTTACCGGGCTAGATCGGGCTTTCCAGCCATTCTTTAGCCATGTGCATACCCACGTAGTTGCTCCTTCAGCGACGTATTCAGAGTCTGTGGCGATAACGATACTCCTGAAGCCTTCGCCCTGCCAAACCCTAAATCGCAGCGCAGCAATGACAGCTCTCAATTCGGCGCGATTGTTGGTTTGGGGGCTAGGATCGCCAAACGGGCGTTTCTTTTCAAGGCGAAAGGATACATAGCCCTCATTTTCGGGAGCCACATCGTCAATGTCGGCCGTTCAATGTTCTTAATGGCATAGCGCTTCAATGCTGGGCTGAGACAATATGTGCATTTCTATCCACAGCATTCAAGAAAACAAACAAAACGACAGAAACCACCAGTGCGTAACAACAAAAAACCGCTCGTATAGACAGGATGATAACATATATACAGCCGATTATCCCCTCCAGCCCACCGACAGCTCTTCATCATCATTCACAATAATTACCATCCAGACCCCGATACCGCCATTGTGCGCCAGCAGTGGTGTACAATGTACCCATCGACTTCTGCCATGCGTGTCATATTTCGAAACCCATCTAATGCGTGCTGTGACGCTGCACCCGTCCCTGAACGACCGGAGGAGATCATTTCGTACTGTCGCCGAACCGCCCACTCTGTCGAAAAAGGGCGACTGCAGAATGCCTGGTATGCGGAGGGAGGGAGACGTGAAAAGGATACGAAGGTTGGGATAAGGGCGGACGAGGAGATACTACAAACAAGGAAATTGTCAGCACTACTCGCCATTAGAGAACAAAGGGCAACTCACATTGTCATATACACCCGGAAGATTCGGCTGCTTATACATAGTATTCCCCTTTGCATTGTTCGCAGCCTGGTTGAACTGTTTGAGCATGACTCGCGGCCGGGCGGGACCCCAGTACGGTCTTTCACGTCGTGGCACCACAGGCTGGAAGATGGAGCCGCCATGCTCGCGGACCATTGTCAATTCGCCAGGATTGAGGAGCTCGACAAATTCGAGGAGGTTGTTTCTTGCTTCACCGGCTTTTCGTAACGACGTAGAGTCCGAATCGCTGCTAGCCTGATGACTGTGTTCGGTATTACCGTTGGCATCACCTGGGAAATGACCATTTTCGACGCCATTTTCAACGCCATTTTTGACACCATTTTCGACGCCATTTCCAACACCATTTGCTAAACCGTTCGCAGAAACTTCTTCGGGGCCATCTAGTTTGTCAAGTTCTTCTTTGTGCACATCTTGCATCGATTCCATTCCCACATCGTCCATAACCAGACCGCTCACGTCGATTTGCGCACCGATAAAGTAACGGACTTTGCCTTTGCTGTCACACAACGGCGCACACATGAGCAGATTCATAAACGGAGAACCATCGCGACGACTGAAAGAGTGGCAAGTTAGAGAGAGGCCGAAATTTTGGAGAGCCTGGGACCTTACTAATTAAGAAACAACTCGGAATGCTGGCGTCCAGCTTCAATTGCCTCGCGAATGCGGCGCACACTATCTTTATTTGTCTTGGGACCTTGCAAGAATCGACAGTTGCGCCCCAACACGTAGTCCATACCATACTGGGTGGTGCGGTGGAATTCTTCCGCCTGGTTAGCTTACGTTGCGCCAACTAAGAACGGAGCATACCTTCGGAAGCAAAGATAATAGGGTTATCTCGCCTAGATGGATCCGTCAGACAAAACACCTCTGCGAGTGCCTCCGACGTGCCCTCAAATTTGGCCGGCAGGGTTCCCTTTACCCGCTGCTCGACGACATTGGAAACAAACGAGACGGAGATCGAAGTAATAAAAGCAGGCAGCTCGTCTCTGACCAGAGCACTAAGCGCATTCTCGGCCTGTTTTTCAAGCGCGCTGTTCCTCGTCGCAGGGATCTTCTGGTCCGACGACTCTATTTCAGACAGGTTGGTGAGCAACTGCGTAACCGCGTTGGAATATTCAATTGCTTTTAATGCTTTGCACGCGCTGAGGTAGTACATTAATACCTCCAACGAGTCAGATCGCTCAGCAGTCAGGAACTCGCGGAACTTGAAGAGGTGCTGAGGATTGGATAGAATAGCGAGCATATGTCTGGTCGAGAAAAGAAGATCCGCCTGCTTCTCTAGTGAATGGAGTGGCGCATCTGATTCTTCGAGCGGCGCAACTAGGTCGTACGAGGCCTGGTGCTCCTCTTGCTCGATGGGATCCCAGGACGTGCCATCATTTGGGTTTATCTGCTGCAACAGCGGCAACTCGGCGTCTGCAAGCTGTCTGCGTAGCTGCTCAACTAAAATCTGGCCTTGTTCCGCACCTGGGATTTTGATCTTGTTCGCAGCCTTGCTGATAGACTCTGCGCGGCTTGTTCGTCCCAAGTCCGCGGTGCTTGTGCGACTGAGGACGGGGCGCGAGCCCGGAAGCGGGAAATCCTGGAGGCCAACCTCGGCGCGACTGGCTCTGGTTCTGGTTAGCTTCTTGGAATGGCGGTCTATGCAATGTAGCTCACCTGGATGCTGCATTGCTGCGGTCGTAGATATCGCCGTAGCTGTTGGATCGCCGGCGAGGTAGCTCAGGCAACTCGGTTTCGGGCTGTTGCCAGTTTTCCAAGTCTTCCAAGTCGACAGTCAGATCGTCGGTGACAAAAGAGTGCAGGGACGTCGCATATGGTACGCTCTCGTTCTGGGTTTGGTGATAGGCATCGGAACTTGCTGTCCTCGGTGGTAGAGGCACGTTGGCAGCTTCATTCATTATTGCGATGGCTTAAACGAACAGATACAAAAAGCGCGCGATTGAAGGAACAAAACAATGGTTTTTCTAACACAACACAGAATTATGATTATTTTTTTATGGAATCCAGAAAACAGGGAGCTAGGCCCTCTTAATAAGACCCGTCGGCATCCAGAAGAACAGACAGTCGCGCTTTTTTTTTTCTTTTTGGTTCTTTTCGCACTGGATTCATCGCAAGATCAACTGATCGCGAGAGACAATTCGAAGAGTAACAAAAGACGCTGATGATCGGAGTCCGATTATTGGTCAGTAGCCACGTGGCTGACGTGCCTGTCAATGAAGCTATTGGGATCTATCACAACGCTGTGATGTCAGACCCAGCCCATTTCTTCGGTTTTTATGAGCTAAAACAAAGTTCACGAGTCACGAAGATTCGTCACCTGCGAGTTGACGCCCCACATGGCCTATGTCCAATAACTTGCGCTTTGTATTAAGCATTGAATTATGATATGTGATATACAGATACGTGTTACAAGATTTCTTATTATACAACCAAGTGTCAATTGGGATGGGTGGTTGTTAGGGCAGCCGGGGGTTTATTAAGATCAAAGGCTTCAAATGCTATGGAGGATGTCTGGAGGTTGCGAGCTGAGCTGAGCTGAGCCGAGTGCGAGACCTCTTAGGGGCTTATTAGAGTTTGAGGCTTGATAAGATTATGGCAGCAAGCTGTTAAAAGGGGAATCTTTTAAGAAACACTTCAAAATGCGGAATCTAGGATTTGTTTTTATTTCCAAACATAACTCTGGATATCATTCAACATGAGAGATCCAACTGACAAGAAAACAACAGAGTATAGTTACTGTGTAGCTATAAGAATAATAGCAACAAGGATTGGTTATTTTACTTGGTGGTTACTAATAAAGTGTGTGAGTATAGACATTTGTCACCGACTCAACGGCGAACCCCGTCGTGAACTACTTACTGATCACGTACTTCCAGCGTTCCCCTCGACAGTCAGCAGCGAACTTAGCGGCGATCAGACTCCGGCCTAGACCCCCGACGTGTGCAAACCCGGCGATCCGGTCAATGCACGAGCCCTCTCTGCGCTGAGCTATTGAGGCAGGATCGATCCGCCTTGGCCGAGAGGGTAATAATTGCATTCTGTAGTTACATTCGCCGGAGAAACAAACACGCATGTCAGTGTCGAGAAAACAAGCCTGGCTTGTTGTTGGCTGCCCCGGAAAAAAATACCTGCAGTGCCAAGGTCCAAAAACTTTTCCCCTGAAGCCGGGCCACCTGGAAGTTTTGGATATGATCTGTGTGGCATGTCTATTAAACTACGATCCCTGCTCTATGCAGCGAAATCAATGTTGCATCAGTGCTGCAGCATGAAATAATAATATGCAGCAGCAGAAGATTCCTCATCCCACGCGACGTGCGGGTGCGGACCCCCACGTCGAGCACCCCGCGCTGACTTCAACAACGCAGCTGGTGCTTTGTTGATGATAATTTTCCGTTTACACCTCTTGAACAATCACTGGAAAAACAGAGGGAGAAGCTCAAAAATGGACATCTCCCTGCAGACTCACCAGTCCTACATTGGCAAGCCTGTCAATTCCCTTCCGACTCCTGCCCTGGTGCTCAGCAAACCAGTCCTGGAAAAGAACGTCAAGAGACTACATGATGATGTCGAAGCCCTGGGAATTGGCTTCCGGCCACATGTCAAGACTCTCAAGGTTCGAAATGGCCGTTTATAGTCGGTTGACAAGGAAGAATCTTAAGCTAATCTCGCCCCAGACCATCGAGGCAACGAGAATAATGCTCGCCAATGGAAAGTATCGGAAGATCGTTGCGTCAACGCTTTCTGAAATCCGTGGCTGTTTGCCGTTGGTAAAAGAGGGAATTCTGGACGAGGTAAATTTATAAAGTCTCTGCTCAGAAGAAGAAACTGGAATTGACATCTTCCAAGTGTCTGTACGGCCTTCCCATCCGCCCCTCCGTTTTGGCCGACCTGGACGCTTTTACTAGCCAGCACAACCTCAAAATCGTGCTCATGATTGACCACGCAGACCACATCCCAATTCTGGAAGAATTCAACAGCCGCACTGGCCGCAAGGCCCCCTGGCCTGCGTTTATCAAAGTTGACGTTGGCACGAGCCGCGCTGGAATTGTGAATTCGTCCCCGCGACTAGACCAAGTTATTCAGTCTGCAAATGGCTCGACCGCAGTTTCAATACACGGGTTTTATTGCCACGCTGGTCATTCGTATGCCTCCAAGACCACGGACCAGGCAGTCAAAGTTCTTCAAGACGAGCTTGAGGGTGTCTTGACAGCCGCCAAGAAACTGGTCGACCGCAAGCCAGAAGACGGAGAGCTGATCCTCTCCATCGGAGCCACGCCAACAGCTCATGTGGTTGCCAATTTGAAGAAAAGTCTGCCTACAAATGCAAACCTCGAACTTCACGCAGGAAACTTCCCTGCCAATGATCTACAACAGGTCGCGACAGGGCTTGTGGCTCAAGACGACCAAGCTGTACGGGTCATTGCCGAAGTATGCAGTGTATACCCAGAGCGCAATGAAGCCTTGATCAATGCCGGTGTGATCGCGCTCACCAAGGAGACAAGCTCGTTTGCTGGACTGGCGCGCTGGACCGACGATATTAACTGGAGCATTGTGCGTGTTAGCCAGGAGCACGGAATCTTCAGTTGGGTGGGCGAAGAGTCGAAGAAGGAAAAGGCCGAGGATCGGTTCCGGGTTGGACAAAAGGTTTTGCTGTACACACAGCACGCCTGTATCACCAGCGCGATGTATTATGTGATGTATGTGGTGGACGAGCAAGATATTCTTCGAGAGACCTGGATCCCATGGAAGGGGTGGTAGTTTTGCATTGGTGCATATTGAGAGTGGCGTCTATTCTACATTTATTATACAGAATCATCAATTGATAAGTAATATAATACAATGCTCTCCTCCCTCTTTAAGTTTGTTCACTATCCTCCAAGTCCTTTTGCGCCGGTGCGAATTTGGCCCACAAGACTTTTATCCAAAACACGCTCTCCGCGGTTGCCATTATAGTAAGTGCGGCATACACGACTATTTTTGTCGTTCGACTCATCTTGAGCGACTTCAAGGTGGCGAACACGTCAGGTATGTCCTCGTTGTTGTTATGCTCGGTGGCATTCTCGGAACTTTTCGGGGTTGTTTTGTTGGACGACGACGATGGCTGGGTCGAGTATGAACGATGCGGTATTCTTGTTCTCGGCGAAGCTGAGAGTATGGCTTTGTGGAGTAAAAATCGATCATGTCGTTTACAAGAATTCTGAAATAGATTTTGTGGTGGGGTGGTAGGCAATGAGAGGACTTTGGCCAGTCGAAGGATTCGCGCAGCCATTGTAGAGATGGTGTTTAGTAACGTTGATGCAGGGTAAGTTGAGTACAACGAATCAACTGTTGTTTCAAACCAAAACTGAAAGCAGGCGGAATGCTACGTTTATATGCTTTAATTTGCTCATGAAAATGACGTCTAGTCAAGATCCTGGTGCCTCATAGGGCTCGGGTCTAGTCCGCTTTAGGAAGAACGCAGCGCTCTCTGCCCGATTCGGCAAAACACATGACTGTTCTGTCATTGAATAACCTGTAGATAGGCTGATGCTCTGTAAATGTTTTAATTGTCTCTTCCAGTATCCAGATCTCGCTACGGCCGAGAAGCCATGTGGCAGTGTCACTTGGTACAAAGTCTCATAGAATCCTATACTCGCTAACAAGGGGTGGCTTAGCTTTTCGTCTCATTCCTCTGCCAGTACATGTATAAATGCCAACATTGAGAATATCAAGAAAGGTAGGAGAAATTACTTGCTATCAATTGATATTTGTACTATAAAAGAATGTTTTAATATGTAATATACTAAGTTCTTTCATATTAATTGTTCTATTGATAAATTCTGGGCCAATATATATTTATTGAACAGTCTAAGCACAGTGTACAAGATTATATAAATATTTCAATAGTACAAGTTAAAAGATAATTAAATAGAATAAATTTATGGTGACTGCATGTTTATTTAACTCTCCTCGTTTTTCTGGAACCCCGGGCAATGAACTTCGAATTTGACCCTACGTCCAGTGCTGCAAATGTTAGCAGGCATATTTTGTTGGCATATATGCCCCCGGCCAACCCGCAATCACATGTAAGCAAACAACATTTGAAGGATAGAATACAGCTTTTATAAGCTATCCTCCCACAAATCCTGCAATTGCCTTTACAAGCACCAGACGGTCCAGTTTTTCAAACCTCGGGTTGAGGTTATCCCCAATTTGGTCCTGATCCCAAGCCCTGACATGCAATCTGTCGAAGCTCGACAATTGGAAGAGTTTGTAAAATCATAGATATATGTTCATGTTGCAAGTAAAAAAATAACGGAATAAATTGAATTGATATTTATTTAGTTCCCCTTCAAAGTCTTGAAGCCGACCTTACGTTCAGTGCTTAGCAGGCACATGTTTCAAATACGACCTTCAATGGCAGTTTGAACACGAAAAATTTTTACACGGATTGACTCTGCCATCTGGCTATGACACTGGCCTTTTGGGCTGTGAAAATATACCCCCTGAATTTTAGTTTTGTTCCATTATCGACGAACTCATCGTCGACGTGAGGCATTTTTGATGCAATGTTAATGATGGCCCCTAAAAATGACGATTCCTATGCGAAGGGCCTTATGTTATGTTAATAGCATTTATTCTGCCGATAGTACGCCTATCGCAGAAATGAGCCTATAATATAAAGAATTCATGTACTCAACCCGTTGGCAGTCTGCATAGCCCTCCACAAAATGGGAACTACAAACAGACTTTAATTGAAGATCGATCAATCAATCAATCAAATGAGCGACTCTGTGTTTGTTCTTCACGAACTTGCAATAGTCGCGTCAAAGCGATATTCCCGGAAAGGGCTGTTTAATCTGCTTGCTTTATTATTGCATGACCACTGAGTCACTGACATCTCCTGGGGTAGCATCCGTAGTAATAGTGTCATGATAACAAGATTAGAATTTGTAATTTCTTTGAACTAGTCTACATTTGTGTATAAACCCCTGCACTATAGATTAGTAAAGAGTATAGTCTGGCCTGTGCGATTGAGTGGCGGCTTTAGCGCAGCCTCGGAAGGATCTTGACGAACAGAATATGCGACTCAGCTATCATGAGCCCGCTAAGGGTCCCTTTTCGTCGTTTCCGATACAATTGCGGCGACGATCGACAGATCACCACCTGTAAGCCACAGGACCCGGGTCCCCGGGCCTATCTTCTTCAAACCGTTGCGTCGTGTCATGCGAAATCCTTCCACCGTTCGGATCCGGTACGTACCCGTAAAAGAAAGTTCAATACGGAATAGAGGTCTAGCACATTTGTTCCTAAAGCTGGTGGTTTTTAAAACAGGCAAAATTTGATCAGACAGTAATAACTGCTCTGCTGTTTCCCCGCATAAAACAGAATTGACCTCTGGAAGTCAAACCAAAAAATCCGAAACCATACGATTCATGCGACTGAGTGCCTTGCGGTCTGGGCACATCCAAACAAAAACTGTATCCGAGACACGGAGTAAATAATAAAACATTGTAGACCCTCCCAACGCGGCACGAGTAAGTCTGTCCGGCCTGAAAACTGAGATGGCGGATCTTTCATCCAACACGTAATACTTTTTAGCCAGTGATATCGATTAACGGGCCACTATTCAATGTACTGGCACCGGGGGAATGTCTGGCAGATGTTAATCTTGAGCTAAAAGCACGCTACGTAGTAGGTACATGGATGAACGGTGGTACGGCATTCGGATAGTGGACCGGCACGAACGAGCCGGGCCTCCATAGAACCAAATTTGAGTAAAGCGGTCCGGTCCCTGAGGTCCCTGACAGCATTTCTTGCGGGCTAGCCATGGGCTAGTTCGTTTAGTCGGTTAATCTTCAAAGTTAAATTAGCTAATTGGGCCGTCCGGCTGTCTGATCGCGACCTCAAAAAGTTTCTGATTGCGCAGCCATAGTAGCGATTTAATTCCATGCATTTACGCTGAGGTTAGGACATGATTCAAGACTCTACTTATTGATTCATTGATCTTATAGTCGATATGCAAGATAGACGCGGGACTGAAGACTATCCTTATATCTTACGCCCTCCCATTGGCTCTAGGCCTCGCACTGCGATCTTATTTGGGCTATAGCACCACTCGCATTACTAGTACATCGTGACAAGAGCTCGTGTTTGAACCTTGAAAAACAAAACTTCCGCTCACAAAGGGCAATAATAGTGAACCCGACTTTCTGGTACATGCCCCGTGCGTAGCTCTGAGCTGTATCCGCAATTGAGATCGCAGCCCTACTGAAGGCTATATAACAAGACATAACCCCTCTCGATCTACGAGCCAACATTGAACGATAGTCACTCGTTTTCTCTCATCAGCCTGTCGAGGATAGCGATGCGGTATACCCTTTCTTTTACCTAGATAACCATTTTGTGAATCATAACCATGACGGTGAGCCATCAATGAACCCCTGAAAGCCTACTCTCATATTCTAAACGAGTCATTCCTAGAACGTACCAACACAAGTACCTACGGTGCTAGGCGTGACATGCACCTTTTGGTCCCTTGCTGTGATAATTGTCGCCTTGAGAATCTTTGTGAGAGCACGAGTTATCAAGGCCATGGGTCCTGATGACTGGTGGATGTTAGCTGCCATAGTGAGTTAACCCTATTCCAGACGACAAAAATACTAGGCTTACACAAGACTTATTGCAGCTTCTTTCCACTTTCGACCAATCGTGTAAAATAGCATGTTAGCTCGAACCGACCCCCAAAAGAGAAAACAACCCACTAATTTAACACAGGGTGCTTGCATGGACTGGGGTTACATGCGAAGGACGTGAGTGCGGATGATTTGGTTAGCTTTTTGAAGGTACAGTGCTTGTCTCTTTCTTTCCCTCTGATTCTTGAACATGCCGTTGACAGTATTTGCTTTTAGCTCAGCTACATCGTTCCAGTCCAATATCCTTTGGCTCTGGGATTAGTCAAGATGTCGATCATAAGCTTCTACCTCCGTGTTTTCCCGCAGAAAAAATTTCGATATGTTTGTTTTGTGGTGATGGGCATCGTGGTTGCATCAACATTAGCCGTCGCTTTCGGGCAAGCGTTTGCTTGCACACCTATAAGTGATGGGTGGAAAGCTGTGCCTACTGGGTCCTGTGTCGACCGAGAGGCTCTACAGCTTGGTGGAAGTATTATAAATCTTCTCACAGACGTGATTGTCCTGGTATTGCCAATGAAGAATTTCTACTGTATGTCAGCCCCCCTCCCCCCCTCTTTTTCTCAATCTCGATACGGACTCAATAGCTGACATTGGTTGGCGGAAAAAGCTATGGCGCTAGACAAGACCAGACGATATGGCATTATGATATTGTTTTCCCTAGGATTGATGTAAGTACTGCAAGCTTGAAGACGAGACTGGCAGACACTCACCCATATTTTTTTTTAGTACATGCGTGGCATCGGCATACCGTCTCTCTACAATTCCCGGTTTCTATGCATCAAATGACAAAACTTGTTAGTTGGTCTATTCTAGTTTTCTTCGTTTGCTATTATAAAACTTCTCTAACTTGTTTTCTTGTCTTTAGGGGACAGCTCGTCTCTCTGCATTTGGTCATGCATCGAGATCAATCTATCGATTATCGCCGCATCTATCCCAGCTCTCAAGAGTTTGGTTTCAAGCAAGACACGAAAGTCATCTAAAGCCAACTCTAACAGTTATGGATACGCAAGCACTGGAAGATCCAAACGCACTTTGGGCCCGGAAGAAGATGGCTGGCACCTTGTCGAACGAGGGAACATGCCCCATACCGGTAAAAGTGATATCGAAAGCAAAAACAGCGATATTCACGTTCAAAGCGATATTCATGTCCAAAGCGATGAGAGAGTATAAAATTCTCTGGGTTTACTAATACGGTCTTTGTAATTTTTTATTTTATTATAGTATATAATTATAGTATTTGCTGCATATGGGAGGAGAGCGGAATCAATTGATATCACAACAGATAATAAAGTCTCTTCTTGGGTTGGAAGTACACAAAATTTTAAATTCGCTTCTCGGATAATTGTGTCGCGTTGTTACTCACATCAATTGAATGTCTCGATTCAGTGTTGTTGTGCCTGAGGCAACGTTCATTACCAGTTGACCAGCCTGGATCATTGATATATACGTATGTATCCATTGATGCACTGAAGCAATAGATCGCAAAATTCACTGTATTGAAAAATGTAGTGCGCAATGAATCGCCCAGATGTTGTATCCTCTGCGCGGAGAGGGCTGAATGTTTTACCGGCTGTCTGATTATTTCCGAATAAGGAAATTTTACACATCCATCTAACATATGCACGATAAGGCTCAACTGGTATGTCATTTTAGCCAAAAGGACGTCTGGAAAGTCTGCACCTGACTACCAGTTATAGATAATCTGCCAAACTCGCCAGCTGGGTTGTAGTCATTCTTGACAGACATTACCTTTGTGTAACCATATCATCAATCGATGCCCTCGGCCTCAAATGGCTCATAGAGCCAACATGGAATGACTGGTATTCCAACTGATCGATGGCAACCAGTTCCTTTCCTCTGATTTTATCTTGTAGTTTATTATGTTTTGTTAATAAGAGTGTATCCAAATGGGCAGTATGTAAGAATCGAGTATAATGACAATGATGGTATTCAGGCTATGATAGCAACTCCTGTGCATATGTATATTAGAAATAAAACAACATTCGTATGTACGACATTGAGTCATGACTGAAAGTAAGAGGGGAAAAAAAAAATAAACATGAAAGTTAAAAAGGAAAAGAGAGGGAAAAAAGATGATTACTTCCTCGACAACCACCTCTCAAGTTCCTTGGTTGCGGTTATACACTTGATCTCAACATGCCTGGCAAACTCGTCAGCGACATACAAAACAATTGGGCCAAGCACCAAAAACGTGCCGATCCAGGTGACGGCCCAGGCAAAGGGTAGTCGGTCAGCCAGATCGCCACCGGGATACTGGTAGTTAGCCAGAGTCCTCCAGATATGCCGCTTGATGGGCTCGCGAAGCAGCTGATAGACAGACTGATGCACCAGATACAAGGAAAAGGAGATCTTCCCGAGATGCTGCAGGATACCCGAGCCGCTGAGAATGGATTGCAAGGCAGGCGAGTTGCTGATCGAAAAGACGGTCAGCACGGCGCCGATGGATTTCCAGCTAAACTGCGCAATGTATCCGGACGAGCGCGCAGTGGGCCAGGTTGAGGGCTGGAAGGAGCGAAGGAAGCGGTAGCCGTCTGGGATGAAATGGTCGTCCGGGAGGCAGAGCAGGTAGAAACCAAGGAGGAAAATGAACAGATTCACGACGCGCAAGGGTTTAATGTATTTCTGGCCGGGGCTGTTTGGGGTAGGCGAGGAAGAGGGAGAAGAGGACGGCAGGACTGACGGGTTCTTTTCGTTGTCCGCGTCGAGTCCGCCAGCTTCTTCGGCAACCTTGGACTCGGCCAGCCCCAAACCGGCGATGAAGCTGAAGATATCCCACATGCCGATAGCCAGGAAGAAGACGGACAGGACGGCGAGTACGACCAGGCGGGGACGCGCGCGCCAGGCGGCGGTGGCGACGATCAGCAAATAGACCACGCCGGAGCCGCGCAAGGCAGCGGGGATGGTCCAGAGCTGGGCATTGAGGCCGCGGGTGTCGAAATTCTTCTCCAGCGAGGACAGCGGATTTATCAAGTCGGCGAGATAGCTAAACAGATAGCAGATATGCTTCCGGGGGGCGGTCCATGGCGCAATGCCCCGCTCGGTGGTCACGGCGGCGTCGAACTTCCAGCGGTACAGGTTGACAAAGTACAGGAATTGCGACACGACGGCGACGACGAGCACGGGCAGAAACAGACGCAGCACGCGGCGGGCAGCGGCCGTGGAGAGGCGGGTAAAGAAGCCCTGATCCTCGGTGCTGCTGGGCTGTCTCAAGTGCTGGCGGCGCAGGTGATGCTGGTTGTTGCGCGCGCGCAGCAGATTGAGCGCCATGGCATAGCCGGACAGGACGAAGAACAGCGCAGCCATGGCGTTGGCGCTAAACAGGATGCGAAAGGGCGGCAGCTGCAGCCAGCTCTGGTTCTTGGCCGGCGGAAACGTCCAGTATGAGCGAAACGGATGAGCAATGTCGCCCTGGATGAGGTTATCGAGGGCGACGATTACAGCGGCGACACCGCGCAGCCCGTCCAGCCACTTTGCGCGCTCCATCGCGATATCTCCCGGCGTGCGAACGTGTGAAAATAAGTGAGAAAGCGAGTGCTAATTCATGGTGTCAACACCGAATGGCCGTGAGAAGACGAAAGAGAGAGATAAGAGGAAGAAAAGAGAGAGACAGAGCGATAGAGAAGCCAGAGCCGGGAGATTAGGCTGCCGGTTTTTTTTTCCCCATCCCACCAAAAGGCCAGAGAACTATTCCAGATTCGGGCCCACTAAGAACAATTAGTATCACCGTGCCATCTGGAAAGCTTTTTTTTCAGCCTCGAACGGCGGACTGCGCGCTAAGTGGACGACTGCAACGCCTCTTGGTCTTTGGCCCCTGGATCATGCCTGATGCGGCAGTTCGCGCAGACCCCGGACCCGTATGTCGCCATCTCGTGTCTTGATTCTTCACCGCAGCATGCTAGTCTGCTGTGTCTCGGATGAAAGAGGAGCTACTAATGCTGTTGCTGATAATCATAACGGCAAAGGAAAAAAAAAAACCCCCCTGTGCAGGTTTTTATTCAAAACATCCAAACTCCGTCCGGGAATCCCTCTCGTTAGAACCACACAACACCAGAAGAAGAGAAGAAGAAGAAGAAGACAAATCATCAACATATACAAAAAGCATCGAGTGCTGGACATAGAATGCCCGAGTCAAAGTCAGCAAGCCCACTCATCAATGCGACTGGCCATCCACCCGCTTGTACTTTGCAGTCCGTCGCCCACAAAGGTGAACACCACCTGTCGGTCGACCCGGCACCGTTGGCGATCTTCATCGCCACCTCCCACAAAGCTCCACTGCACGCACGCCGGCCACAGCGCGCACGCTGTCTCGCACGCGTCCGCCGACTGCCAGCCCTGCTGCCAAGCCGCCGTCGATCCAACGTCGTGCGGCATGCCAGCCGGATGATGATCGTTCGCTGTGATTTCGTATTCAGACGCATGCCTGTCGCCTGCCGCTGCTGCCAACGGCCAGTCAATGCGACCGTGGCTCATTTCGTCTGCGATTAGATGCGTGTAGATGTCGCGGTGTTGCAACGTTCGCTGTATGGGTGTTTGTGTCAGCCTTGTGGTCTCGGAGAACTTCCCCGGAAATCCAGAACTCACCTTGGAATGCCAGTTCAGCTCCAGTCCACGCAACCTGGAAATATCCCGGCCCGATGCATCGTGCCAGCTGTACACCGGCGCGCACCAATTCTCGCGGTTGATCGCGCTGGCGCGATGCGACTGCAAGGACTCCCCGGAAACTGCTGCGTCGCTTGCGCCAGCGCCGAACAGGACTCCGTCTTCCTTCAGCACGCGGTCCAAAACACGACGATCATCGAGTGCAGAAGCGAATCTCGCCTGGAGGACTTCCGTCTCCTGCGCGCCAAAGACCTGCTCCCATGCGGTTCGCGACAAGGCAAAAAACCCCCGTCGCGACGTCTCTGGTGGCGCGATGTACCAGGGCTCCTCCCAGCTAAACGTGCTCAGGTGGTGTAGTAGATTCGTTAGGAAGATGTACGAGTCGTCTTCCATGTAGATGTACCATTTTGCGTGGGGTTTGTTCCGGCCGGCGTGCTGGAGTAGAGGCAGAAACTTGTTGTCGCTGTTGTGGCTGGCTTTGCGATGGGATAAAGAGACCTGCGAGTGGCCGTTGTGTTTTCGGCGCGTGCTCGTAGTCCAAGTCGCACTCGTTGTGGAATTTTCAAAGACGTCGACGATGCGCCAGTCGCCAATGGTGTCTGGGCGGTTGGAGTAGATGAGAACGTTGTCCGTCTCAATGCGCTCGGGCAACAGGCTGGTCACCAGGTGAATGGGTAGACGCTGCCCGATCACCGAGGCGTCTGTGTACAGCAGCAGCGCGACATCGTCGACATCGATCGTATTGACGCGAAACGGCGGTTTTTTCTGTCGTGACGGGGACGACGAGACGCCTGTCGGGGGCAAGGCGGCGGGGATCGCTGGCACGGCCGGAATGGCGTGTTTTGCGGGGTCTGAGTCGGTCGAATAATGCGAGCCCTTTGCCTGGGCTACAGGCAGCGAGTGGAATTGCGACTTGTTGAGCTCGTCTGGCGTCGATATGCTCAGCGCGTGGTGGCAGATAAAGAAGAAGATGGTGACGACCAGCAAGAGGGCGCCGGGGAGGTGGAATCGCTTGTTGCCGAGCATTCTCTCTCTTTATTGTTGCATCATGCGGCGGATTAATGAGTGACTGAGTGAGTAAACGAGTGGCTGTACTTGGTTGTAAATGAGCGACTGTACTTGGGTTGTAAACGAGCGACTGTGTTTAGAGAGACATGGCTGACCAGCTGCGCTCACGACCAGCGCTGAGGGGTCGATTAGTATATGTAACAAGCCTTCATTTCTTCATTTCCACCGCAACCTCACTACCGAGCAGTGCGAACACCTGATTGCCCAAGGGGACAGCCATCGCAAAGCCTAAAAGCCAGCCCCCGAGAGGAACCTCGCGGTCATTGGCGCCCACGCAGCCACGCCCAGAGACTAGGGTCGTCTTAGTGTCGGAGAGTCGCTGTGGAATAATCTCAATTGCCTAGAAAAAGTGCCACTAAAAAAGACACTCCGAGTCTCCGACCCACCAGCGACGCCCAACTGGGGTGGAAAAAAAGGGAGATCCGGCCGTGCCCGGATCTTCTGTATACTCAAAAACATAATCACCGTCACAAAATATGAGCAACGGTCCCTGCGACTGTCATATGCAGTGCTGCCGGTGCCCGATGGCCACCAGTCCGGACAAACTCGCCGCGCCATTTTGTTTCCGGGTTGTCAACCCCCAAACCACGCGCGCTGAGGGCAAAACAAGCCTCCATGAGGACGAGTGCTTCATCGTGCTTGCTACGCTCAGCTAGCGTGATGGCTAGATTTTTCATGCTGGCAAGAGTATTGGGGTGTTCCTTGCCCAGGGCTGTTTCTCGTAGCTTGAGCGCCTCGCGCTCAATCTCTTCTGCTTCCTCGTATTTACTCCGGCGCGAGAGTGTAAAGGCGAGGTTGTTAGCGCTGACTAGTGTCATCGGGTGATCTACTCCAAACACTGTCTTGCGCAATGCGAGCGTGGGCTTCTCGATCTGTTCAGCCTCGTAGGTACGGTGTTGTTGCGACGGAGTGAACGCAAAGATGCTCGCATATGGAAAAACATGATCCATCCGTTGACGCCGTACAGCCACCACTCGTGCAGCGTTCAAGAGCGCTGTTGATGGAGGTGCTAGGGTTCCTTTACGTTCAAACTGACCTAACCTCGCTTTTCCATACTCGTATTGTATTGCTCCAGAATGTATGCCTGTCAGTTTGCTCACCACCACATGCCCTAGGCGAATCATTCCATGGTCTGTCCTTATGGGTAGTCTGCCCCCAATCCTAACTAGCAGGCTGTATCTCAGGTTTGGGAATGTCATTTTCATCTGGGTGACAACAGTAGCTGCAGGGCAGTTCCCAGCCCTAGGAAGATTAGCGATAGCGACATTATGGTTGTTAATGCTGCCGAGGTTATAAAAATTCGTGTCGCTGCTCGGTTGCGGCAGGGGAGTCATGCTCCTCGTCCAGCATCTCCATCGCGGCGACCTGTTCCACCTCCAATGCGCAGATCCACCCCAGGTGCACTCATCGTGGCTCAACCTTTTTGGTGGCATCTCCGGTCGGGCCACAATGTGGTCGTACGGGTTGTAGGCGGGCTTTAGGTGAAGGGGTCGGGCTCGGGGACCCCAGGTGACCAGGATTAACAGGGGGTTTGAGAAGTAAATGCAGGTGAACTGCTGTTTTTTGAAGGTTATTGAGAACCAAACCCCAAAACCATGAGTGGAGACATATCATGATATCAGCCTCAACGCATGAAATTGAGGGGTAGCATACGACGTGCCGGCGTTGTCCACCCGGAGCGCATATCGCCGGCCAACCAGATATGTCGACAAGCGGCCGTTGGACGCAAGGATGACCCAGGGCACTGGGTATCCTGTGCTGACGGCGAATGCCCAGCACTAACAGCTGTAAAGCGCCCAGGTGTGCTGAGAAACCGAATTTGTAGAGGCTAGCGAGCCGAAGTGAGGCGGGCTGACGTGGTTAGCTTCGATGAAGCCAGGAATACAATTAGTTGAGACCTGCATGACTGGCCTCGCTGCAACTGCGTTCCGCAGGTCCGGTATTCATTTTATATCCGAAAAATCGATGATCAGACGTCTGAGTGAGGTGCTTGGCGACTTGCATCAATATCTCTCGCACTAGAAGCCGAGTTGTGTTTCTAGCGGGCTTGTCGGTACTTGATTCAAGTGAATTTTGCTTCCTCGTAACTACCAATCATATCACCGTTGCATCGACTTTCAGGCGAGTGTTGTGTGAGTATCTGAGCAGCATGATCAGTGTTTGTGCACGTGCGGGTGTTAGCCCGAGGCCGCGGTATATACCAGCTCGACTGTTATCCTTTCACTGCATTGCTATAAAAATTAAAGAAGACAAATACTCTGTCATGCCTCAAAAGCATATTCCAGAATATCGACAGGAAAAAGCTATTAATGCATTTTCTTAATGAATTTCCTCCTTTGTAGTCAACGCTGTGGCTTGAAGAAGCATGTCGTGTTAGGGTTAGGGCAGTGGGTATCTATGTATCATGAGGCAGGTATACCAGTGTATATCACCATTTCAATGTTGACACTCTCGGTCGGGCACCACAGCATTATGGACCACTTTGCTGTTCAGAATGTCGTCTTATGGAAAATGGAGTTTGACTTTCGTGGACGAACGTGGAAAATCCGCGATAAAAGGGTCAAAATGGAAAACAGCTGACGGAAACCTTCTTCCCCGACACGGCTCAGAGACACGCTATTTTTCTGGACCATTGTATTGATACCAAGCAACCGGTGATGCTGAAGATCATGGTCCAGTAAGCTTCCCCTCAAGTCATGATAATATTTGCTCTGACCAGTGTCAGGCTGAACCCAGAGACTTACGGTATCGACGACGTAAAGGAACTCAACGAAGATACCGAAGCTCGCTACTGTGATGGACTGGATGCTTTCTTATGCCTCGAGGAGAAGGGATGGGGGCCCAAATATATTGATCATTGCACCCAAACCCAAAGCCGCGATATGCCATATCCTGGCGGTGAGATCGATTTTATTATCACGGAACGCGCCCCAGGCGAGATCCTGGGCAACATCTACGAGAATCTAGATGATTCTCAGTTGCACAGCATCCGCGCCTACTAGAGTAAGCTAATATGCCCTTTTTTCCCCCGTGTGTTCAGACTAACAGGGCGACGTTTTCCTATAGATTTCCGCGACAGCTCGATATTAGCCTCTGCGCACAGCATCCCGAATTTTTGACATACGACAGGGATAGCGAAAAGTTGTAAGTATTTTTTATCTTACTCGTTTGTTCTCTTCCTCATATGTTCCTGCAGGTATTTGTTTGATCTGACCTTCATCAACGATGTCTCTGGCTCTCACACTGCCCCGATCATGGAGGATGATGCATGGGTCTTATCTTTCAACATTTGGCCTAAGCGTATCCTTGCGGAAGATGTGGCGCGTCCCCCCCTCGCCTGAGTTACCCTCCTCTGTCAAGAGAAAGGGTCGTCAAGAGAGTCCCGCCGAGGCACAGCAACTATCACGGTCGTATGCTTCCGTGGTTAGGTTCGGAGGTAATGTACATCAGCCTCCTGTACTGTCCCCGCAGCATAGCGGCCTCCAGGACCCTGGACAGCCGTTTCCGTTTGCCAGAGGCTTGCCGAGTCGTGGTCAACAACCATCTGCGAAAGGTTCGCCGTTGTCTAGGGGGAGGGGGCAAAGCCATCAGAAAATTTCTACTGATGAAAGTGATGAGAACTAAAATGTATTAGCTGTCTTTATATTTGCTTCTTGCTCTTTCTCAAGAAATGGTGTTGAATACCGGAGGGAGTATCAGTCGGGTGTCAGTGAATCCTGCCTAACATCTCTCTATGCACACGATTCATTAATTGATGTTATTGGTTGCGTTTTTCTTTGCGTCTTGTCGTTCATATATTTCCTTTTTTTCTTACAAGGCAGGTTTTCTCGGAAATAAATTTCTGTCCACTGATGTTTTCTATTAGTATTCTTCGTTAGTTAACATAGTGTTTTAACTATAGCAAAAGCAAAATTTACTGCATGATCATTCAGGTAAGCCATGTTTGCAGATGCCACAAATAAATAAAAGAAAACAAGTATATTTAATAACGCTCGTAATGTGCCTAGACTACAGACTTTTTGATTGGTATCATTCTTTGCTAACCAAAATGTCATGAGTTCATTATTGCATCACACAAATCAAACAATTAAGAAGCAATCAATTGATGCATCTTTCGTACGGAAATCACTTCAAACTAACAAAAGCCAAGCCTGCCTGCTCAAGGATGGTTCTTCCTCTTCTCGACCGTGGCAAAAAAGTTCCACGGCTGCACACAGAAAGCTCCATTGATATCGCCGTCAATCGTATACTTTTCATCTGCGAGTTTGAAGTCGACCTCCCTCAAGATGGTGATCAAAGCGATCCAGGTCCACTGCCACGCAAATTTTGCGCCAAAGCATCGACGCTTGCCGTTACCGAAGCCCTTCTTGACGCCGGATGGTAGGTTATCGTAGGCCTCGCCGACCATGCGCTCGGGTCGGAAGGCGTCAGGGTCCTCAAAGACAGCGGGGTCGCGGTTCACACCCCCGAGGATAGCGATAATTGCTTGATTGCTGGGAATCTGGTATGTTCCACCAGCCAGAGTGACGTGCGGGTCCTTGTTAACGTCGGGACGGGGCTCGATGTTAAAGCCAGGGGCGACGGCAGACAAACGCATAGTTTCGCGGATGATTCCTTCTGTGTATTGGAACTGGGGAAGGTTTTCGGAGGTCAGCTCGCCGTCAGCGCCGAGAATCGAGTCGATTTCCTCGCGCGCCTTGGTGATGGATTCCGGGTTCTTGAGGAGATAGTACAAGGCAAAGGAGAGAAGGCAGGGTGAGGTGGCACTGCCAATGAACAAGTTGATGATTTCGTCGATGACTCGCTCATGATCGAGAGACTCGCCGGTCTCCGAGTCCTTACCATTAAGCATGGCATCAAGCATGTCAGTAGGGTGCTCTTCTTCGCTTTTGCGCTTGGCAATAACGTCGTGGCCAAAGGCACGCATTGTGCGGATGTCCTTGCTGTAACCACGCTGGTAGATGAGCCAATTCAAAAACTTGGGCCGTGTTGGGCGCTTGACAGCTTCCATAGTTGAACGGTCAATTGCCGTGAGGAAGGCAGGGAATGGACCGGTCATGTAGTCGGCCGTTTGGTGGAAGAAGCTCCATTGGACACTTTGGAAGTTCAATCGCTTCAGACCATCTGCCACGTTGACTTTTTGTTTGGAACCGGTAGCCCAGGCAGGTACAATAGCGCCAATGGCGTCACGCATGTCGTTGAAAGTGGTTCGGTTCGACTCATCGGACGACCAGGGGGCCATGATGCGGTGCGCAATACCCCAGATACGATCCTCGGAGGCATAGGCCGTGAAAAGCGAGTCGTGCACAGCCTGTCGAATCTCGACAATGGGTCCGTTGACGCATTTTCGGAAACGCGTCTCATCGCAGATTTCCTCCAACAGAGCAGCATTGCTGACGAAGACAATCTGAGTGCCGAGAGCATTGATTTTGAAAATTGGTCCTGATACAAGTTGTCAGCTCAGTGATTCTCCAGCCAGCAAGTCACGGAGCGCGCCTGATGACGTACCCCATTTAGCAGCGAGCTTGTTCAGCGAGCCCCACGTATTGCTTGGGTTGACATCGAAGATGTTTCCCAGCAGCGGAACGCCAGGGGGCTGTGGAATTGGAGTTGTCATTTTTTTCTTGCTTTTGTTTTGATTCTGCGACACGGCGGTTGAAGAGCAGAAACACGGACGACAGCTGGGAAAAATCTTCGCACCAGGGCGGCCAGTCGAGAGGCAGCTAAAGCTAATAAGGGAGCTCGAGCTGGAGCTCCCAGCCGGGATCAGCCAGCCTCTTGAACGCGCGAATGGGCCTCGTAAGAACCCGACCGTCGATAGTCGAGCAGAGCTGCAGCTGCGTTTCACCGCTAGGGATGAGCTCGGGCGAAGATGGCAATCACCATGGCCCAATCATGCCGCCTGCTGGCTGGAGAGGTTCGTCGATCTGAGCTTCCTAAGATTGGGCTAGCCCCACTGCGGGGGCCCTGACCAACCAGAAGAGCGTCTTCTCCGGATCGTCCCGCTTTGGGACTGACAGCCCCCCGGTGATTCGTCCCCTGGAAGAGCCCTCTCGACTCTGATTGACCAAGGCACAGAAGATTTGTGGGTCACTCTGTTGAAGGTGTCTTCTGATTAGTGGTCCGATGCAGCGGCCTGTGATGGATCGGATCGCACGGGCCATCCGATCCAACCACGGACGCGCGAAAGCCCTGGCCGGCGGGGCTCCCGTGCCGGACCCGCTTCAGACACGGCAAATCAGAAGCGCGCGGTTTGCTATCATCTCTCCCTCATTGTCTTCACGGGACGTGCCGCTGTCGTCTATCAATAATCGACGTCATGGTTATGGCCTGTTCATTTTAGTGGTGCTGTCCCTAGGCACTGTGATAAGTTACTCTGTACGGAGGACCGTTCCTAGTAGATATTCTGATAGGAGAAGATTTGATGAACTTCCGGTGAGGATGTGAAAACTATGTGATCTATCCCGTTGGCCAAGTTGGTGCCTGGGGCAGCAGAGTCCGTGGCGCATTCCTCTGTGTCATGCTTTGTCTCGCTCCCACTGATTTGGCTCTCCGCACGTCATGCCTGTCGGAGTTCTCCCTCTTTGGGTTGATCATCGTGTTCTGCAGTCATTCCTGTTTACTATTGATGATTACAGTCACAGTCATCATATGTAGATCCAATCACTTTACTCGACATCAAAAAACATCAGATCTCTTTTTACCCCTTACAATGTTAAACGGACTACACCTCAAGTAGCGATGTCTTGAAACGCATAGAATGACGAACAACAATATACACATGAGTTATCTCCACACCACGACATCAATGGTTGCCACGGCGAGCGAGCGGCCTGGGGAACAGAGGCCCCTTGCGTCCGGCCACACACACGATGTACCATGATGCACTGACAGTTGTCACTCAATGCGCCACACATGCATGTACATAATAAGCACTTAAGAAATGACTTGTCGCGTATTTCGATGTCACTTTGAATGTGGAAAATTGAATTACCTTTATCGGCGATTATTCAATGTTAGAGTAAGACAGCTCTATATGTAAAGCAGGTAAAATTGAGTTCAGATTGTACATCAATTATGCAACGTTTGAAGGTTTTTCCCCCGGATATATAAACATTTAAAAGCCACATGCAATTCTACCGTGCCATCAATTCCCTCCAGTGTCAAGTGCTCAATCCACATTATTATTGCATGTTTAACACGGCCCAGGCATTTTTAAACAACCTCGTGCAGACTCTGTAATTATCCTCAATGCTAGTCAATCGAGCAATTTACAAGAAAACATTGCACGTGACCTGTTTAATCCTCGTAACATTTGAAGCCAATTCCCCGAACTGTTGGCATCTGTAAATATAATAATGTGACTGGATACGACGAGAACTAACGACAGTATAATTGGGTTTGTTAACTGCATGTGGTCATTTTGAACTGTACGTGTATTTTTTAAAATCTTAAATTGCTCCCTTAGCATCTAAATTAGATTGATAATTGTCCCTTGCAAGATTATTTCAGGATTTCGGTATCCTCCATACGCATTCGGCCAACAACATCAAAATATCCCACGAAAATTCACACCTGTTGACAGCACATGTGCAGTTCGTCAGTACACACTTATACGTGGTGTATAGCTAATGTTTGAATCGACTCCGTAGACAATTGGAAACCTTTAAAATAAACTGTAGTTGGGAATAAACAAAAACTCTGTACAGGTCAACTAGTACCATGTCCTGGAAATGTTAATGGTCTTGCACCTTCAACTTTGCTCGATCAATTGATATTGCTAGCGGAATGACAAATTCCAACGAACGGGCTATATTTAAAAGAGCCAACGGCCAACCTCTGTGACTGCGACAGATTGTTCGAAACCATGATGTATTTTCCACAGAATACCGGTAGTATAGTCTATATAGTCTCATTTCATCATATATGCACGTTTTAATTATGTACTCGACCAGCTCTAATTTTTTGAAATGTGATGAGCCTTGTGTTCCCGAAGGAAACGGTTTCGACAGTAGTAGTCACGGTGGCCACATGGAACATCTGATCGACTTGGATTTTAAATCTAAGATATTCTTTTTCAGACCTTTTCTTGGCGAACCTCTGGGTTCATTGCAACCTGCTCACTGCTCTCCACACTGTGTTCTGATTTTGGAGCCGGCGGCTTCTGGTTGGCGTCCTTTTCTGCAACACCATTGTCCTTGATCAAGACTGCGCAGATGAAACAGATCCCGATTATAGGCGCGTACATAACAAAAATGTCATGCATGCCACTCATGTATGCATCCATTACCTGTTCAGTTTGATCTACGGACAGATTCAAAGATTCCAGAGCGTAGGAGGATGTGGTGATTTGACCAATAGTCTCCGACGATAGGAAGCCACTGAGTCTATTTTTCATAACGTTATTGAGAATCGCCCCGGAGACTAGAGTCATAAATTTATTAGTTCACACTCCATGTGATTAATACTGGATATAACATACTGGTCAACCCAACCGAGCCACCCATAATACGCAAGAAATTACGAAGGGAGTTGGCGACAGCACGGTCTGCTTTTCTTGAGTGGGCCAGTAACGCGACCAAACCAGCTATTCTGAAGTCAATAAACCTGTCTGGAATCAATTATTTTCTCAGATAGAAAACCCACGTTGGAATGCACCGCCAATTCCTACTCCCTGGAGAAATCCAATGACACAGATGGCCCAGACTGGGGTAGTTCTGGTGTATATGGTTTGCAAAGCGGCGCCAATTGTCCAAATAAAATTGGACGTGATGATTGTTGGGTTATAGTGTCCCGTCCTCGAAATGATCTGCCCAGACACCAATGACCCGACACCATGCGAAGCAACCATCGGAAGAATGATGACTCCAGACATGATCGGGTTATAGCCGCGTACGTTCTGCAAGTACAGTGGTACGTAATACAGATTTGCCCAATAGACAACACCGTGAAGGGTTCCTTGGATGAAAACTAGATTGGCTGACATGTCGCTTTGAAAAAGACGGACTTTTGGAAAGACGTCAGCTTCTGTTCGTCCTTGTTTTTTGATTCCTTAACTTACTCGGCATCATCGGCAGTTTGGCAACTTTCCATTCCACAAATACAAAGGCAGGGATTAAAAGGCCACCGATAATCAACATGGCGATGACGAGGGGACTCTTCCAAGGATATATCGAGCCACCTTCGGAAATAGGGATCTACGGAATATTGTAATCAGACTCAAACTCAGAGTTGTCGACTGGGAACAAACTTACCAAAATCAAAACGACAGCAGCGATGTTGATTAAGAGCCCCAACCAATCAATCATTCGCACCTTTGCTCCTGCTTTACCGCGCACATTTGAAGGAGGAATGACAATTGCGATGAGAACCATGACAGCCACGATAACCGGGGAGATGAACCAAAAGCACCATCTCCACGAAGCTTTTTGCGTCAGGGCACCCCCGATGAGTGGCCCAATTCCGTTCCCTAGACCGACCATGGCGCCAATGAAGCCGTTATATTTCCCTCGTTGTTCTAATGTGGTGACATCACTGGCAACTATCATTACTAGAGCGGTACTATCAATTCGTTCGTCAGTAAAGTGTGCTCATGTCGCTTTGTTGGTGAGCATAGAATGCTTACATTGCCCCGCCTCCTAGACCAGCTATTGTTCGAAAGGCAAATAACATGCCAGGCGTGGTTGAGAAACCAGCACAGAGATCCGCAACCGCCAGAATCCCCATACACGTCAGCAGCAATGGCTTTCGGCCGACGATGTCACTTAGTCGGCCATTGATCAACTGGATACTGGTGCTAGCCACCAAAAAGCAAGTTGGGACCCATGAAATTGACGGCCCCATGTTCAATGCGGCTCCAATAGATGGCACAGCGGTTGAAACAGAGGTTTGATCTAAGTATGAAATCATCTGGGCCAGGGCAATGGCTGGGAAGACAACCATTAATTTCTTGTGAGGCAGGATATTGGCTTGCTGGTCTTTGAAAGTCTCCAGTGTAGCTGGACCTTTGGTGTCGCCATCATCGACGGGCACAGGGGAATTATTCTCAGTCCTGCTGAGCGCCATTTCTTTCTTTGTGCTCTGCAGTGAACCGAGGAAATAATGCACTTTTTTCCCTTAATGAAAGATGATATTTGAAAAAAAAAAAAAAAAAAAAAAAAACCGGATATGAATATTCAGACAAGAGGAATATGTAGGTATGGTCAACCGGACTTCCACTCGACATGACCCGGGCAGGACACCGCGAGAAACGGAAAATAATCTACATGCATTTGCTTGGCACACACAAAAATTGAGGGCTTTCCTCACGATCGACAACCGCCAACTGATGGCTGACGCAGGACCGCCATCAGCACCATACAGAGTCACAGACCACCCTTGGCAATCCTTATCAGTAAGCACCAACAATCCTTGGCTGTGCAGTAATACTCCGTATATCTATACATCTAGTCGTTTCCTCCATACGCACCCTGGTCACATCGGGATAACGGGGATGTGCATTTACACTCCCGGGCGGCCCATTCAGGCCGGAAACGCGTGCTTTGTGCAGATGTCCGAAGGAACGTGGGCCAACTAGAGTCTCGGCAGCCTCGGCAATATGGGGACCGGACTCGGCATTGACGATACGATTACAGAGCGTGTAAGGAGTAGTAATCGTCATAATAATAAGGACGATTATGCATGTTTTAGGATAATAATCCATGATCTGCGGCGGTTTGGCTAGCAAGGAATAGGATGGTTGATGGGTGGATACGGCGTCCAGGCCAGGCCACATCACAATAATAATACAACCCATTCGGGACGACGATCAGGGAGATCAGGGATCGGGCCGAGAAGAGTCGGCTTTATTGGAGATTTGTGGTGCTGTGCTGTGCTTTCTCCTTGTGATTACTTTGCGTTCTCACATGAGTCTGACCATCCCGGCACACCCTGGAAACCGCTGATGTGATTGATCTGAGGCTGTATTTGCGCGGTGGGACGGAAATTTCCTTTTTCGGCAAGTCACAACAGCACACGGTCTTGGTTTTTCTTCCGGCTTCCTCTTCCTCCTGACCAGACTAGCCCCTATTGGCAAAAGGTATCTTCGATTCTAGGCTGCCGATATAAAGCCGTCAAGGGCATTGGTCCGGCAGGTTGAGTCAACCTGCTTGCCGGTCTTGTTGGTGAATTGCCAAGGCCGTGTATCACGCCACAAATCGGGCTTTGCTGCAAAAATACTGGGATGCCGATCCCTCTTGGCAATGATTGCTCCGCCCTTGGCGAAGATTCTTCGGCCTTGGGCTCTGATGCCATGCCGGCATGCCCACAATCTCGGACCGAAAATAAGAACCAGCGAAGAAAATCTGGGCGAATGCTTGGCATCTGATACGCAGAGGGATGTCTATATCCGGCGTTTATACTCGTGCCATGCCCCGCTTGGCAAACCACGCCCCAAGTCAGCGGAAATACAGAGAATATAGCAAATTATTGATAGAAGAATAAACGAAAATTCAGCTAATGCTAAAACTATATACATCATAGTTGCGATATCATTCCAAATACGCAAGGTCAATTAGACCAATTTCCCTCCAGCCTTCCGCCCCTCCAGTATATCCATCAAGGTCTCCGCCACCGCCATGCCACTTCGGCTTTGGTTCTCCTTAGTGCTTCCGCCGATATGTGGAGTCATGATGAGGTTTTCGTATTTGAGATACTCGCCATAGACGTCCACCGTTGGCGGCTCAATCTCCATCACATCAAGCGCGGCCCCGCCGATCTGCTTCTTGCGAAGGCCTTCCAGTAGTGCCTTTTCGTCGACAACGCCGCCTCGGGCACAGTTGACAAGGATAGCAGTGTCCTTCATAACCTCTAACGCGTGGGCCCCGATTAGGCCCCGCGTTGAGTCAACGAGAGGAACATGTAGAGTTACGACATCCGCTACTTTCAGCAATTCGTCTAATTCTGAAACACGAGCGTGCGCAACATCACTCCATGCGTCGGCTGGTGCGTAGGGATCATATGCCACAATATTGCACTCAAAAGCCCCAATCCATTTTTGGGCGATGATCTTGCCAATATTGCCCATGCCCACGACTCCCACCGTCTTGCGGAACATGCTGGTGCTCAGCATCTTGGACCGGATAACGGTTTGACCACTGCGGACTGCACGGTCAATTTCTCCCACTCGACGACTGAGAGTCAGAGTGAGGGCCATGGAGAGCTCGGCAACACTTTCGCTGTTCAGAGCGGGTGTATTGTGTACAGCAATGCCGTGCTTCTTTGCTCCCTCCAGATCAATGTTGTCAACACCAACTCCCTGTTTAACTACTGCACGAAGACGTTTGGCTTTTGTAAAGTCTTCCTCAGTGAGTTTCGAGTCGGAGCGGATCATGATGCCGTCAGCATCGGCATGCCAGTTTGCTTTGCGAGGGTCATCAGGAAGAATGGCGCGAACGTAGGGAATGTTTTGGACAAGTTGAACAGCATCAGGGTGGAAAGGATCAACAATGTAGATTGTGAACTCTTGCATAGAGCCCATTTTGACTATGAGAATGAAATATTGTTTTCCTAGTAATGAATAGATTGTAGGAAGTTCGAAGTTAAAAAATTGGTTATGGTAAACCAATAATCAAAAGGATTAGTCCAAGTTATATCCCTCCCTCTCCTAGCACTGAGACTTCACTGATATTCCAAAAACCCACGATTGAATAGATTGACCTGCCAAGAGATAGTTCTCAGCGTGCCTAGAATCCTAGACATGATTAATTGATTATCGGTGATGTGACTGCCTAGTCTGAGTACCCACTTAGGGCAGAAAGTATTTTACCAGAACATTTCGATAATCATTAATCCTGCCGCGCACTTCTTCCTTTCACAGCCTCGCACTGATCCACGTTCTCCTTTACGCACCCTGAAACTATCGCTGATCAGCGTGCACATCATCCTGGACCGTGCGCTTCAACCTGATCCGTAATGCTACCCCTGCTGCATGAGCACTTGCAAAAAAAATCTCATATCATTGATTATTTTGCAACCATAAACTTCCCGAAGGCCCAGCCTTTGTGTTTCCACCGCCAAGGCGAGAATCCAGAAACCTGCGAGAGTCTCCACGCAAAGTTTCGTAGAGCGTATTGCATATACCAAATACAGCCAGAAAACAAATAGCATTGGCATGCATCTAAATGTAACCCACAGATGATAAAAACCCGAGTTAGCCCGGCTGAGGCAACCACTTCACTGATAATGAGGTGTCCTTTGATGACAGGCTGACTGGTTGCCATTAAAGGAAGTGATTTGATACCCGTCGAAGCTATTAAGAATTCCCACGGTTGTCTTGTCAAAACGCAATCAACAACAACAGGACCGCTGTACTCTATATTAATTCTCATTTACACTTGCCTTTGTCCTCTACTACACTTATCCGTTATACCACAACCTGCGAGAAAAATGAAGCAATCCGTCCTAATCACCTCAGAACAAGCCTATGTCTTTTCTCTTTCCATACTTCAAAACTATGGAGTGCCCCTAGACCGTGCTGCCATGGTGGCCGAGTCTCTCGTGCTGGCCGACCTTCGCGGCGTTGACACCCACGGCATCAACCGGCTGTCCGGATACATCGATCGCATCAAATGCGGCGTCCTCGACCCGAATCCGGAGTTAGAATTTGACATGAAATCGCCAGTCATGGCTCACTTGGATGCCCGCAACACCTTCGGCTTTGTGGCCGGCTGCATGGCTATCGACAAGGGTATTGAGATTGCTAGCATATATGGCTTGGCCGTAGTGGCTGTGAAGAATAGCAACCATTACGGTATGGGTGCCGGATACGTGCTTCGCGCAATCCAGCAGGGATATGCTGCAATTGCATTTACCAATGCGTCCAGAGCAATGCCCCCCTGGGGTGGAAAAGAGGCTTTACTAGGAACCAGCCCACTTGCAGTGGGTGTTCCCGGTGGCAAGGAGGGTGACTTTGTACTTGATATGAGCCCGACAGTCGCGGCCCGAGGAAAAATTCGCAAGGCTGCCCGACGTGGCGAGTCTATTCCCGAGGGCTACGCACTTGATGAGGAAGGGAAACCGACAACCGACCCTGAAGCTGCCCTCAAAGGTGTTATGCTTCCAATTGGCGGGCCCAAGGGGTCTGGTATTGCCATGATGATGGACATTTTCGGAGGCTTGATGACAGGGTCATCATTTGCCGGAGGAGTGAATGACCAATACAAAAACACCAGCGAGCCTCAAGGGGTCGGACACTGGTTCATGGTGTTCAAACCTGAGATGTTCTTGGACTCCAAGGAGCACCTCGGTGACCGAATGGACACTTTACTGGGAAATGTCCGATCGTGTGAGAAGGCCGCTGGGGTAGAGAGGATACGAACCCCCGGTGAGAATGCTAGCGATATGGAAAAACGCAGACGCCTTGAAGGCATTCCTTTTACTACTGAGGAGGTAGACCACCTTAATCAACTGGCTAGGAACAGTGGAAGCGATGCCCTATTGGTCAATAGCTCATAGGCATCCTTTGGGAGTGTGTCATGCGGTGTTGGATAAGTTGGGGGGTTTTTTTTCTGTTTTAATTGGAGTTTTATTTTAGGCTTATCTTAGATAGGATACAGTTGAATTAATTAGATACATAGATTGAGCAATATACTTACAACCTGATTCTTACCCATTGATGGTTGATTTGAAGTTGATTGGACTTTGTTACAAGATAATGAGAAGATAAGAATCCAGTTACTCAGTATAACTGGCATACTCGATATCGGCATACCGGTGTGTCAAATGCAAATTGCTACAGTATCAAGATAAAAAAGTGCCACGATGCAGACTGCTCAATCAGTACAGGTACTACCTAGCAACCGGCCGCTGACTGTCGGTAAATGGTCCCTGATGCCTCAGCATCCTGAAGAAGCCTGTAGATCCTATTGATCAGCTCACTAGTGATCACACGAGGTGACCGTTGGGATTGTGATTTGTGAACAGAAAATAATGCGGTAATTTTGGCGCCACGTACGGTAACCAGAATACGCACCCTGAAGTTCTTGGCATCTGCCAAACCCACCCCCCCTCCGCCCCTTTTTCCGCTTGGCCAAACTACGGAGTTTTGTGGAGCGCATGATGATTGTTTAAAGTCCAAAGCTATGGCTTGAGAACGAAAATCCACATTCGTAGCTAGTTTACTAGGGTCTTGGTAAATCTTACTCTATGCAGCCCTCTGGGATAAGCAACATCCCAGCAACACTACTGCAGCCTGCATGCAGCACGGATACACTGCATATCCTTACGCGAGAAGCACACAGAGTTCACCAGCTTGGCACTGGAAAGATGCGATAATCCTTGATTGACACGCTTCCGAGACGAACCGAGCATCATATGCAATGTAATGCACATCGATCAGTCAAACGGCCGAGCCAAGATGTCCAGGCCAATCCCTCACTATTTTTATCAACACCAGGTCAACCAGTGCAACGTGGAATGCGATCCGACATTTGCCAAGTCCATAGATACCACGTCCACCTATATGTAGTAGACGCTGACACACTTTAAAACTTGACGTGTCTACTCCGTATATACAATGGAGCTTGGGCGGCGTCCGTTGCCTAACGGACGTTCTTATGAGCCCAATTATAGTTTCGAGAAGCAACGCCACTCGGATGATTCCCACTGTTCTGGGTTCTCACAAGAAATATAGTCTTGGCCTCGGTAACATTCATCAACACCCACCGGGCCGGCGAGGTCTTCTCAACCAGGCAGATCTGTCGATCGGGCCCGAGACGGATCCACCACCCCCCAATGGTTGATCATCACCGGTGGAGGTACGTACTCCGTATTAGCAAATTGATAAGCAGGGAAAAGGATTATCGCTGGCGCCTGGATACTGAACTCGAAGTCTAAATAATGAGTCTAATGCCTCAGGCACTACCAGGTTGCCAATGTAAGCCAAGGCTTATTATGCACGATAAGATATCTCGATATCTGGTAGCCAAGCTCTCGGCGTAAGCTTGGAATTTACAATTTACACACGAGCTAGGATGATGACGAAGTGGCTGATTTTGAAATGTACAGTCTGCAGGAACGTTTGAGAGTGTGATAAACATGCATGGCCGGCCTGAAACGGCATATGTCCGGAGCAAGCAGCTAAACGGGACCTATCGCTGTCAATCATGCGACTATTAGGCTCTGAAAATAAGAGGCAAGGGGAAAAACAAAAAAAGCAACAAAAAAAAAAGGACATGGAAGCATAGTCACACAACAAAACAATGGTAAAGTGGAGGGATTTTTCAATGTTTCAAAACTAGTCATTATTATACGCTCGTTGGACAGGTCTTTGTTCCCTTAGTGTACGTGGCAAGTCCTTGGCGATCTAGGCATTTGCTCTTGACCAATCCATGGAAAGAACGATTAGTCTACTACCTTGGTGAGCGGATATCTTTGATAGTACGGAATCAACTATCCTAGTTGGTGAACACATGCCCCGTAATCAAACCCCCGTCAGCAGCGCATTATCGTTGATTCCGCATGAGTGAAGCAAACATGCACGATATCTGTGGCCAAGCCTGAATGTCCCGCGTAATATGGTGGATTGGCGAGTTTATGCATATAGGATGGTTACAATGAGTATCGATGGGCAGGGGAGGGATATCCACTTCGGGACATAGGGGCGATGCCCTTATCGATCACCTCACATTGCGTTATTTTGCCTTGTAATTTGAATGTGCACATCTCTTGGCTTTTCTTGTCCCTTGTCAGGGAATTTTCAGCGAGGCTGGCACTTCCTTGGGCCCTAAATAGATTGGGTTGATTTATTTCTCCGCCAGATCCTATCCCAGAGTGGTTACTTTTCCACGCATCTTCAAAAACTCTCTTTACTATAGCACGGTCTATACTCCCTTGTTCTTATTTCGTAAATCATTTACGAGAACTCAAAAGATACTGTCAAAGAAGGCTATACAAGACAGAATGTCTCAGAGACGTGGCCCTGGAAAGAAAGCCACGGCGGCGACGACAACTCTGATCGGTGTGTATAGCGATGTATTATTTGACAGCATATACTAAGCGTATACAGCCGGTGGAGGAGCAGGAATGAGCGAGGTACTTGCTTGTCATCCACTAGGTAAGCCCATGATATTGGTCATGTTCCTTTAAATCAAGAAAATTAACTTGTCTTTTTAGACACCATCAAGGTCCGAATGCAGTTGTCCCGAAAAGCTGGACTCGGGGTAAGAAATGCCGCCTTTTTGTCCAGTGAGCAACATACTGATTAATAAAAGGTATCATCAAAAGGAATAGTTGGCACTGCGGGCGAGATTATCAGAAATGAGTCTCCTCTGGGACTATATAGAGGCCTAGGTGCTGTCATAGGTGGCATTATCCCCAAGATGGCAATCCGGTTCACTTCATATGAATATTACAAGCGGCTCCTGTCTGACCGACAGACCATGGAAATTTCAAGAAAAGGAACGTTTATTGGTATGATTTACTCCAACGAATACAGCAACATCTGATCGACGCATTCTAACCTTGTTTGACTTTTAGCTGGCCTGGCTGCCGGTATTACTGAAGCCGTTACGGTTGTCAACCCGACTGAAGTGATAAAAATCCAACTACAAGCCCCGCACAGAACCCCTACTGGGCAGATAGTCCCGAAATATCGAAGCACCTTCCATGCCATCACATCCATCGTTCGACAGGAAGGCGTCGGTTTTCTTTACCGCGGCGTCACTCTGACTGCTTTGCGCCAGGGTACAAACCAAGCCGCAAATTTCACAGTCTACTCGGAGCTCAAGTCCATCTTGCAGCGTTTACAACCACAATATACCGAAAAGGGAGAACTCCCATCATATCAGACTACCGTAATTGGACTGATATCTGGAGCGATGGGTCCGTTTTCGAATGCTCCTATTGACACCATCAAGACCCGACTGCAGCAGACTCCTCCAGTCCCAGGACAAAGCAGTCTATCTCATATGGCCAGGATTGCCACCGACATAATGCAGAAAGAAGGCTTCCGTTCTTTTTACAAGGGAATTACACCTCGCGTGATGCGGGTAGCTCCCGGCCAGGCAGTTACGTTTACTATGTATGAGTTTCTCAAAGGCAAAATTGAGAACTCGGACTTCTCTTCTTTGAAACAGACCCTTTGAATGGCGGGCATATTCTTCGTTTTCTGGTGTGACGGTTTTCTTTGTTGGAGTTCTTAGACTGATTTTTCCTTGCCAGCATGACTTGGCTTATTTATGTAGATAGAATTTTATACCTTCGTCTCAGGTGGCAATAAACGAGAGAAATTAAAGCTATTTATTTGTGACTTGTAGTTTGTGCTCATTGTAATGTATATGTAACATATTTGGAAGAGTTGACAGTGGTAAGAACGGGTTAATTAATATCTGTAGACTCAAACCTACGTTCCATTCTTCCCTCGGCACAGGTCTCCGAAAATGAGTAAAGACAAGGCCATTAATAAATAGAAAGCGCTCATTCCAGCATAACCGTTTTACCGATGTACTTGAGTAGGGTGGACAGGTCTCAGTTAGCAGAAAAAGGAGAGTCGCATGTTTAACAGCAGAAGAGGATAAGATAAAATGAGAATTTAAACCCGACTGAGCGAGAGCTTACGCCGCTTCAGTCGCTCCATCGTGCTGTAATCTCGATTCTCTTCAAAGGGACATAAGTGAAACAACTACCCATGACCGCATATCGTATTTCAGATATCAAAGAGATAATTATTGGCGATACAGTAATACTGTAACTCTGTATCGCAAATGACAGTCGTCGTGTGTATGGAGGTGCACAAATAGCCAGTGGTGGACTCGAAGCCTCGCTTGAGCGATCTTGCAGAGGTCATTGAGTAAGTTTGCGAGCTTCTCACACCACATGGACAAGGCCAAGGAAACTAACAATGTGTGCATATACAGCCATCACAGCAAGCCGGCGAAAGGAGGCCAAACAGGAGCAGCCTCTAGTACATGCGACAGAGTGGACTAGAGAAACCAGCGAAAAAATTTGGAAAACGATGTAGGCAAATGAGATTCCGTTTATCGGCAGCTTCTTTCTCGGCAGAATTGTAGATGATGACCAGTAGTGTGGCGCATGACAATTGGAATAGCCACGGCATATGCGCTGGTGATTATGTTCGTTTATGGTAGTATCAATTGACACAGCGATTTCAATTGCCTGAATAAGTTCGCCGGCGTTTGCCTCGTGGCTTTTCTGTCGCTGAGATGCCTATAACACGATCCTCTTCATAATTTTCCATTCTATCTGTCGTGCTCCTGGTAATGAGAATTTTGGGTGGATCGAGGGTCTCTTCCTGGGATGGTTTTTCTCGTTTCGACCTGAAGCACATAGTGATGTTCCTTGAATGAGCGACCCGTCGCGGTCGCAAATCAACTTTCGAATCCCTCCCTATAACATCAAATTTTGAAGGAGCTAGGCATTAATAACCAAGAGGCGGCCGTGTGGTCGAATATATAGTTAGCAACTCATAAGTTCTTGGGGCTATGTAGGGCCATGATGTCATGCGCGAGGCTGATGCTAGCAGGGGCCAAATCGCCGAGTTCAACACCAGCAGGCTTCCTTATTCGCGATTGCGCCTCGTAAACACGGTCACCAGATCAAAATAGCGCCGCGATTTTCTCGTTGCGGTTGGGCCGCCCCGGCTTTGTATGTGTGGCGGATTTACTACACACATGACACGGTCTTTACAGTTCTTAGGGTTGTTAAAGATACAGACTCGCAAATCGGTTAATGAATTGACGAATAGGCGCATTGGAATTGAGCTTTTGTATCTGCGTTTATCGCGAAGTATATACACTACAATTTAGTTCTTGGCCCTGTTTTCTCTTGCTCTCTTCATCAGCACCATGAGACCGTCTGCTGTGGCCTTGCTGTCCAAAAATTCAATGGTGCGAACGATTTTCTCGCCACTCGGATCAAACGTGAACAAAAAGATATATTCTCCTTCATAGTCCCAGTTGGCTACTGAAGCGTCTTTGACGTCTTCGCGAAAGATGGTACGGCTTGTTGCCCAGACAGTAACCGAGTTGCTGCTCTCGCTGTCGATGTATTCCTTTGCGAAAACAGGAAAGCCAGTCATCACATAGTCAAGGCCAGAATGATGGTCCAAAAATCCTTGCTTGCTAAAAGGACCGGGAGGGTTAAGTGAAGACGGCGCAAACTCGTGATAGTAGTCGTCAGAGAGAATGGCTTCAAGGATCTTTATGTCCAATGTCGCAAAGTGGTCAATAAACTTTTTAGCCGTCTTTAAACGAGTGGACTCCATTTTAGATGGTGAATTTGAATAGTAATAAATAGATTCTGGCTGATTGATTATGGGTAATTGATTTTGATTGTATTTATGTAGTGAACACTCTAGTCTGATATCTGACAGGTAATTTATATTGAACCCACTAAGTACTATTTTAAAAAAATCTAAATTGATTGAGACCAGAGCGAAACGCGCTGCTTTTCCAGTTTTTGCATCAACAACACCAACATTTGAAACTTCCGATATGTCCGATAAGGCCGAAACAGAAACAGGCTAAAGAGACTATCGTGAGCTTTAAACTAGAAACCATGAACAGTGAAGTCCTGGAAAAATCTGTTATTACGCAGGTTCTTCGAATGATGACTTTGCAAACTAACTAGTCAAATGACTCATTCATCGTATCTGCCTGGAGATGTGCCGCATGACCCTAATAGAGACATGCGTTATAAGTTTGATGTAGCAATATTGAAATACGCGACAGGTGTTAAACATCGTGTTTAGGCACCGATCACTTCTGCCTATATTATTATTATTTTCTTGTAACGCTCATGTGCTACATTAATCCTTGAAACGGAAGCATTTAGTGCGGAGTACAACCCGAGCGGAAATGATCTCCCAACTTGTATTTCCTGGGGTCGAGACCGGTATTCATACCAGCTGCTAGCCCGAATTAGCAATATTCTGCACTGTCGGACTAGTAGATATGAGTCATTATCCTGTTTAAATGAGAAATGCTGTATTGCCTCTGCCCTATAAATCAAAGCGCCCGGCTCCCGCGCCGGAGCCTTTACTGTTCTTTCGGAACTTCCAAACAGTAAGATCAACATTTTCTAAGTGACAAATATCACTTTGTAAGTTACGTAGCAATAAAAAAAATGGCATCCACCCCGACTCCTCAGCAAGACAAAACTTTCCGCAATCTCCCGGCCAACCAAGCCGTCAATTATGCGGCCACTCGCAAAGGTTACCCACAAGCCTTGATCAACTACATCGTAGGCTATCATCGTGGTACCGGGGGTGAGACCAAGCTCCTATTGGACGTGGGGTGTGGCCCTGGCAACTCTACTCAGGATCTTGCGCCCTATTTCGACCAAGTCTTTGGCGCCGACCCTGGAGAAGGCATGATCAAAGCGGCTCAGGAGCTAGGCGGGGTATCAGGCGCTGGGAATCCTATCAAGTATCAAATTTGTTCGGCGGAGGAGTTGGAGAAGCTGGAAGAACTCAAGCAGGGTTCCGTTGACATGATCAATGTGACTGCCGCGGTATGTCCGCAGACCATTTATTCCTATTCCGGTAATTTTAATGACAGCTGGTGGCTAATTCAACATAGATTCATTGGTTTGATATACCAAAATTCTGGGCCAGTGCAGCACAAATGTTGAAACCTGGCGGCACGATTTCTGTATGGAACATCTTCGCCACAAATCCGAGTGAGCTACTATCTTTTAATAGCTGATGTGCGAGGCTTTGAACTAAAACATGCGAATACAGGCACTCCAAATGCAAATAACGACAAAGTGCAGGAGATCATGGATCACTTTTCAAATGTCGTTTTGGGCCCTTATGTGACCCCAAGAAGCAAGCTGGCGGCTAGCGGATATCTCGGACTGAATTTACCATGGGACCAGGCTGAAACATCCTCCTTGTTTGACAAGAACACTTTCTTGGAAAAGAGATGGTTTTCTACGGATTCAGTGGCCCGGGAAATGGGCCTTTTTAGCGGAATTGCCCAGGATCAGTGGCCTCTCACGGCCGTCAAAGCGATGCTGGGGACCATGAGTCCCGTCATCAGGTGGCGTGAGGCCCATCCAGATTTGGCTGGAACCGAGAAGGATTGTGTCGAGGTCGTCGTACGTCAACTATGTGAGGCCATCGGGGCACCGAATGCGCTGGAGGATGGTACAACTATGTCTGGCGGTATGGGGATTGTGTTGTTTTGCCTGAAGCGGGCTGCTTGAGATGTTTGCCAGCTACACAACAATACCTCAACCTGGGTTGGATGGAAGGCAATCTATCAATGTATGCATGTGTTGTCCTTGAATTTGTTGAAATCGTGGACCAACCCTGTATATTGTTGTTGTCGACTTTGAAATTTGGACTTTCCAAGACGGAATTCTTTGGGCTAGTGTTGACTTCTTCGATAAATTGGGCAAACGGATTATGAAAATTACATGATGCAGTCTAGAGAAAACGCATTTTGCCTTTTCCTTTTCAGAAGATGACTTCAGACAGAAAGAAAATCACGCTATTAAAGGTGTATTTTTAGTGAAAAAAGGACCTCAAAAGGAAGGCATATGTGACTGAACTTCCACAAAAAGGGGAGTAGACTTTAGCCCTAAGCCTAAGACTTTCCTCAAGACTGACTGACAATTGTCCCGAAATAGACAAGTCTTTATTCGAGGCTTTTAATGGCGGGAGATACCGCTAAAACAAAGAATGTTGAATTGGTATAAATCAGCCGTGCAAGTCTTAGCCCTTCTTAAAAAACACCTCATCCATAATACCTTATAAAATATTTCATCACAAGTTGCCCCTGACCCTCGAACAGCAACTAGTCGCAAGTTCACTTTGCAACATACATGCTCCTACATCATGCCCGCGTGGTATTTGCATCCTACAACCTTTGAAGGTCCTATACGCTAATTTGTCAATAGTCAATCTCTCTCCCGACTCGCAAATAGCGCCACAATTGTCAAACATTGGTTTTATATCAGTGTTAAACATTCAATTGAAACTATCCGCTGAGACAACACCTGCAGGTCCGAGTGACAGTGGTCGTGGAAAGATCGACCGTACCTCAGAGACGCATGTTAATTCTGAAGTGGCCTATGATATGTTCCAAGAGTCCAGATCGAAGGCTATAGAGCAGCTGAATACTGTGATCTGTCGTGCAAAAGTCGAGTATGATATTGAAGCGAAACAAAAAGGAATTCGATTCTCTGAGGGAGACCAGCTACAATCGAACGCAAAGGAGCTTGCGCCATGTAGCTTGAATCAAAAGTCTTTGCGGACAACTCGGGGGAACGACAAGGCACTGAGAAAACAGGCCCAATTTCTTCGTGCTTTTGATGTATGTTATGCGGAGGCTTCAAGGGTGTTGGATAGAACGGCGAAACTGAGGACTGAGCGGAAAGAGCTATTTAGACAGCTGAGTTTCTTGCAGAGTCAGGAACTATGAGAATGAAATGCTTCAGGGTCATTATATGATTAATATTTTCACGGTGACTGGTGTTTAAAGATGTCTTAAGCGTGGCATTTGTGAATGGAAGCATTAATACTTACAACTTATAGATTTAAAGATTTCTATACTATTTAGATATAGACCCAGTAATATTAAGATAATATATCAGTGTTAATTATATAACCAAAAGAAAAGAAAAATAAATATCTTTGGGAGAAACATTGAACTTGTATGAGTGTTTGTTTATTGTTGCCACCGGAACCAAAATAGTCACCGCTCCACTTTGTGATCTCGGTCATTTCCCTCTTCATAAACAAAAAACTTTCAATAAACCTTCTTATATCTTTGCCTCACCCGTAAAAACATTTTAAACAGCTGCAGAGGACAGGTTTCGAAATACAAAGTCGACCTTTCAAGTTTGCGCTAGAAGAAGTTACAAAAATGGAATCAGGTAAGACATCTCGACAGGCCTGGTGTAACAATTAATTTAGTACGGTGATTCCAGGGATTCCAGATTCGAGAGTCGCAACCGCCTCAACGAACATCGTCAGCACTGAAATAGAAGAGATGGCATGGGAACGAACGGACACGAGGAGTCAGCCTTGCCTCATCAAGTGGTGGGCGTTCAAAGAGCGAGAGTGGATGAACTCAGCTAAATCCGAGGAACCTACGACACCGACGTATCTAGGAATATCGCAGAAGATTAATCTGACATCTCGATTGAAACGCCCAAGGTCTCCAGAAGTCCCTATTGAAAATGGCGATATCCTCATGACCGGCAGCTGTTTACACGAAACCCAAGATCCTGGCCCAAGTGACAGAAATCCTGACGGTAATAACGGGCTTGAGAGTCCTCATATTCTTCGACCTCGCAAGAGAATACGCCTTTCTGAGCCACTGGCTCAGCCTTCTTTGGTCCAGGAGGTGGTTGACTGCGATGGAAATGACGACAATGATGGAGATAAAGAGAACATTTGCCCAATAAAGAAGCGGGTCAACAAAGGTGTCGTGTTTGGGGATAGACGAAAACGAAAGCCTCTAGGAATCCACAAGCCCGAGGGCTACCTTGACATTTTCAGCAAGGTTAATGCCGCCAATAGTTCCCCCAAACAAAGAATCAATACACAATGGAAGGTGCTCGATGACAGGGTCAACCGTACATTGCGGCACTTTCGGGGTTATCATCGCGAGCAATCCGATTGGGAGTATGAGATTTATTGAGTTGCTCTGCCTATGGAAGCATTTGGACGGGATTGTTGGGTGTTGTGTTTTGAAGTGTTAGATTGGCGAGTTGCGAATGGGCACATACTTATTTGTGGATTGTTTCAAAATTATTTAGCAAGAAGGATTATGGACAGTTTTGCATTCATTAATGAGATGAATATCCTTCCAGGCATCGGGAGAGAATAATATGCCTTGAGAAATGAAACAAAACCTTCTACAGTAATTTCCATATCTAACCACGGTGCTATATTGCTCTCATTAGAGAAATAACACACTATGTTAGGTCAGAGACGAATTTATTTGCCCCCTTTTGCTTTCTTTTCTCCAGAATTATATATAATTTGTGCCACGATTTGTGTGTATGGTATAGAATCTGGAGGGCCCCAGATTAATGACTGGCCAGAGGACGCGTACGATGGTGTGGTTATGTGGGGAATTTGCTGTTTGTCTTGTGGTTCTGGCAGACGAAGAGAGCTTTTCAGCATTGCGATGCATCCAAGCAAAGACTCTGCTTTGTGAACAATTTGGTTAAGCATGATTATCCTGATATGCTTATCCATTTTCTTGTTCCAGGCGATTCGTGCAAAATCCTCTGGGTAATGATTCTTGGTCTCTTCCTTGATGAACCTGTAGTAATTTTCTAGCTTCATCGGGCACCAGACCTCATCATAACTTTTCCGGCGAATTGCTTCGTTTTTCGCAGCGTAATCCTTCTCAAGAGTTTCAAACATGTTGAACCAGTTATTGCTCACATATTTCTTTCTCTCCTCCTGATCTGACAGCACCGCACGCACGTTTTGTGTAATTTCCCAACCCAGGAGACGTGCCATGAGTTCGTCCCTTTCTAAATTATATGGTTGTTTTTGGTTCGCTGGTTTCGGCGTTGAGCAGTATGCGTTATGCTGGGGCATCGGAGTCCCGCCATACGGCAGCCTATAGGTACGTTAAGGACAAAATTCGTTTTTCAAAAATCTTACATATACCCACACGTAATATTAATAAATACATATTCACTTATCATTAATAAAGAATATACTCTATACTAAAAAAAGAAAAGTTTTAGTAAGCTTCGGTAAGTTTAAAGACCAATAGAATCTCTTAATTTATATTAGTCATTTTTCCTAAACTAACAAGGTCAGCAGGCTTTAGCAACTTTAGGTAAATTTAAGAGACCAATCAGATACAAATATCTCCCTATACCCTAATTCAATCTTTAATATTATAATTTTACTATTTTAATTATATAATATAGCGTCATTTACCTTAAAAATATATTCTATAAAAAGTAGAAAAAGAAATCCATTTATTATTTTAATAAAGAAAAAGTTTAAAAATATAAAATTTTAATAATAACTATTAATTTTCTCTTTCTCTCTTTCTAATACTTTAATACTTACTAGAAACCACGATAAATTGTAATATTAAGATTAGAGAGTCTATCTATACTAATAAACTTAGAATTATTACTATAATAAAGAGTATTAACTTACTTAACCCTCTTTAAAAAAATAAAAAATAAATAAAAAAGCGATTTTTTAATAACCTTAAAATTCTTAAAGACTCTATTAAATATTAATAAATAAAGTCCCTAAAGAATAAAAAGAAAAGATATTTACTACTTAATCCCATTAGACAGTATCTGTCAAACGGTTCAACAACTCGTCACCAAGATGTGAATTGAAGGTGGATATTCTGCTAACTAAAGTCGAATGGGAAACGTTTATAAGGCAATTAAAATAAAAGTAGAGTACTATTATAATAATAGACTGTAAAGTATATTAAAGAGTAATAGTAGTATACTATTATAGTATAAAGATAAAATATAATAAACTAAGTATATAATAGTAAATAAGTGTCTATATATACTAAGATCTAAATATAGCGAATATAACTATACTCTATTAACTATATTAAATATATATATAGTAAATATAACTAGACTTTGTTTACTATATCACTGTGAGGCCGTGAAGCCTTCGGTGCGCACCATGTGCCGCACCTCGCTACACTAGTCTCACAGGGGGCTTGCCAAGCCACTAAACGGGAACACACATATATCCTGACCTTCGCATAGGAGATGCCGAAGGTCAGTAATCAGTTTAACTACATAGTGAATTATAGCTTTACTATCAAATCCTATTTTTATCTACTTTCTATATATTATTTTTATATTCTGATTGCTTTTTACCTTTAGAAAAAAAGCTAGTAAATATTAAGAAATATAATTATTATTAAGAGTACCTTTATTTTAATTAATTTTATTGAGTAGACTATATCTATAGAAGATATCTAACCTAATACATTAGAAATATTAAGTAAGACTATAATAGAATTAGATAAGAACTAGCTTATTAACAAAAATCTAAATCTAGAGATGATATAACCAACCTTAGAATAAAAACTTAATTATATATTAATAAAAGAACTTTAAGCTATAAAAGTATAATTAAATTAAAAGCTCTATATTATAAATTTAAAATAATAAATTTAGTAAATCTAAATACAGCTATAAAGTATATTAGTACTAATAGACTCTATATAATAACTAAATTTAAAAATTAAAAATCCTATTAATAGCAGTTATAGAGAAAAAAAATTATAAATTAATATAATTCTTATAGAAAAATATCTAATAAGATTTAAATTAAAAGAACTTTATAGCAGAAGAATTTTAACTAAATTTAAAATATTTATAAAATATATAAAATTATAATTTAATAGATATTTAAAGTAATATAACTAGTATTTATACTATAAAGTAAATAAAACTTTAAATAATTTAAATTTAAAGTAATTTCTTAATTTTAATATATACTAGAAAAAAAAGGAATTAGAATAAATTATTTAAAAAAACTTTAAAGTATATTTATAGTAACTATTTTATAATCTTAAATTTCTTTATATTGTAATTATATAAGATTATAGTAACGCTAGATAACTAAAAAACTAATTAATATAGAAATTTATTTATTATCTATGAATCTTAAAGAACTAGATAGATATATAATATATTAAAGAATAGTATATAAAGCTCTTTATAATTAAAATTTTATAGTTAATATAAAATAAGTTATAAAAATATCTAAAGAAATCTTAAATATATAAAAGTATAATCTAATTCTTATAAAAACTAGAAAATGCTATATCTAAATATTAAAAGATAAAGAACTTTTGATATTAAAATAATTAAGGTAGTAATAATAATAGATTTTAAATAAATCTAAATCCTTACTATATAGGATTAAAAAATCTAATAAATAATAATAGAAAGTATAATTAGTTCTTTTTAAAAAAGAAAGCCACTATAAGAAGAAGTAATAGTAAAAATCTAAAAAAAAAAGAATATAATAGACTAAGAAGTGACTAAGCTAGACTTATTTATAATTATTATAATAGAGTAGAGCACTAGGAAAAAAAGTATTATAAGAAAAAATTTAATAATATATAAAAAGCGCTTAAATTATTAAAAAACTAGAGCTTTAATACTTATATATAGTAGTAGTGTTAGAAATAATATAAAAAAATAATTCTAAAGAAAAGTAACTACTAATTATAAAAGTAGAACTCTTCAAATTATTAAACTTTATAAAGATATAGACTCTTATTAATAGTAAAGCTTAAGATAATTTTATAAACTAAAAGTTTATTAAAAAGTTTATTAGAGTTACTAGAATTATTTTAAAATAAATAAAAGCTATTAATAAATAAATTATTTAAATATATAAATAATACTATATAAATATAAAAATTATAGACTTTAATAATTTAATTTAAACTAGTAGGTATATTTTTTATATAATAAATATTAAAAGATATAATATAATCTTTAATATATTTTAATTAAAAAAAGTAAATTTTAATATAAATTAGATTATAAAGTAGTTTAAATATTAAATCTATATATTAGCTGAATAGACAGAGGTAATATTTTTTTATAAAGTATATAAGAGCCTAGTAGTTAGATATATAATATACTAAATAAATCTTTAAAATATATTAAATATAGACTTACACTTATATATCGCTTATATTTTAGAAGAGAATAATAGAATATATATTATAAAAGTATTATTAGATATAGAAATATTTAAATTAAATAGATTTTAACTATTAAACTATTTATCTAATTATATAGATATATTCTTAGAGATAGCTACTAATATACTATTTAAATATATAGAGTATAACTACGCTATAAACTTAAAACTAAAAATAATTTCTTTATATAAATCTATATATAGACTTATAGAAACTAAATATAAGATTTTAAAAAAATACTTAAATAAAGTATAAAAAAAAGACTAAATTAAACTATTTAAAAGTCTTATAAGAGTCTCTATCTTATTTATATTAAAAAAGGATAGTGAGCTTTAACTATATATAGACTATTAAAAGCTTAATACTATTATAATAAAGAACTATTACCTAATTCTATTAGTTATAGAGATATTAAACTATTTTATAGATATAAAATACTTTATTAAATTAGATCTAAAAAATATATATTACTATATTAGAATTTAAATAAATAATAAATAGAAGACTACTTTTTAAATTTATTATAGCTATTTTAAATATTAAATAATATTATTTAATTTTATTAATATACTAGCTATATTCTAGGTATATATTAATAAAGTAATATTAGATTTATTAAACATCTATATAGTAATATATTTAGATAATATTATTATATATTTAAATAATCTATAGATCTATAAGACCTAGGTGTAAGAGATTATAAATTAGTTAAGAAATTATAGTTTATATTATAAGTAGAGTAAATATAGCTTTAAAGTAGATACTATAAAATATTTTAGATTTATTATAAGTCTAANATATCTATATAATAGTATATCTAGATAATATTATTATATATTTAAATAATCTATAAATCTATAAGATCTAAGTATAAGAGATTATAAACTAATTAAAAAGCTATAGCTTATATTATAAATAAAGTAAATATAACTTTAAAATAAATATTATAGAATATTTTAAATTTATTATAAATCTAAAAAGAATAATAATAAACCTAGATTAAGTTTATATTATTATAGAATAGTCTAAACTATAATTAATTAAAAAGATATAATTGTTTTTAAAGTTTATAAATTTCTATTATAACTTTATACTCTAGTTCTTATATATATTAATACTATTATTTAAACTAATAAAGAGTCTAGTAGAAAGAATAAAATATAATATTTATAAAAATAATACTACTAATAAATTCTATATAATAATAAAAGCTAGGAAGTCTTTTTTAAATTTAAAATAAATATTTTAGTATAAACCTATACTAAAATACTATAATTTAGCGTTTTAAATAAGTATAGAAATAAATATTTTAAATAAAGTCTTAGAAGTAGTAATAACTTAGTTATTTAAAAATATTTAATAGTATCTAATAATTTTTTAATCTTAAAAGTTTAAAAGACTAAAAATATACTATAAAATATATAATTTAGAATTTTTAGTAGTAATAAAAGCTTTTTAGTATTAATAATAATATCTAGAGAGTAATTAATATATAATTAAAGTCTTAATAAATTATAGTAATCTATAGTATTTTATTACTATTAAAATATTAAGTAGGTATTAAGTTTAATAAATAAAATATTTATTAGTATTTAATTTTAATATAAAATATTATCTAGGATTAAAGAATTCTATAGATATATTAAATTATTATCTAGATTATATAGATAATATTAAAGAAGATATAATAACACTTTTAATTCTATAAAAAAAACTATAAAAAGATTATTTTAGAAAGTAAGAATAAGAATTAAATTTTTTAAATAACTAAATTATATCTATAAATATATTAGTGTAAGTATAGAAAATTAAAAGAATATCTTTTTCTATTAATAAAGAGAATTTCTATAGGTCTAAAAAGAGAAATATCTTTATAAATAAAAATATTATTACTAGCGATATAAAAGATCTAGAATTTCTAATACTATAGTCTCTAATAGTTAAAACTATAAAAACTAAAATAACCTATTTAGAAATAAAGCCCAATATAGAAAGTCTTTTTTAAATATATTAATAAAAGGACACCTTTATATAAAGAAAGTTAAAAGAACTCTATAAAGAATAGACCAAGAGTTCAATATAAAATATTAAAGAATATAATCTTCTTTAATATAAAAAAATTATATATATACTGCCTAATAAAGTCTTATAATTAGAAATTATAAAAAATAATTATAATAATATATAAAGAGGCCACTTTAAAAAAGCCTATATAGTAGTAGTTATTTATTAAAAATATTATTAGCTAGTACTAGAAGTTAATATAAATTATTATATCTATATCTATTCTATATATTAATAGATTAAAGTATATAAATATTAATAGTATAAACTACTTAAGCTATTACTAATTCTATTAAAATTATTTAAAATAGTAACTATAGATTTTATAATAAAATTACTATCTATAGAATAGTAAAAGATAATAATTAATACTATATTAATTATTATTAATCTATTCTTAAAATATATTATTTATCTATTAATATAAAAAATATTATCAGCTAAAGGACTAGTAAAATTATTTATTAAAAATCTAATATAATAGATTATATTCTTATAGTATATTATTTTAGATTAAAATAAGCTATTTATTAATAAATTTTAATAAACTATATATTATTATCTAAAAATATAATATTAATTATTAATAATAGTCTATCTATAAATAGATAGATAAATTAAATATTAAAACTAGCTTATAAAGTACTTTCTTTAATATTATATAAATTATAAATAAATAGATTAGCTATAATAGATTTTACTAGTGTAGAATATATATAATAATAATCAGTATAATATTATAAAGTAATCTTTAATAAAAATCTTTATAAAGTTCTAAAAAGATCTAAGAATAGATATATCTTAGAATATACTATTAAATCTAAAGAATAGAGAATTATAGGCTATAAACTAGATAGAAAAACTCTATATTAAGTAAAAAAATATTTAAAAATACTTAAAATAAGCTAAAAAAGTTTAAAATATTATAACTAAGAAAAAATCTATTAAGAATTTAAGATTAGAAAATAAATTATATTTTAAATAAAGAATATAGCTTTACTTTAATATAATAAGAAGCTAGTTAATAGATATTTAGATTTTTTTTAAATATTAAATATATAAAGGATAAATATTTATAAGTTAGATCTTATTTTAAAATATAAAAAGATCTATTTAATTTTCTATATTTTTTTATTAGAGTTATATTATATTAATATTAAGAATTATATATCTCTAGGATTAGTATTAATAGATAGTAAATCTAAATATATTATATAAAAAATAGTTTAGGACTAGAAATAAAATAAAAAAATAAAATATTTAGTTTAATAAAAAAAAATAGCTAAATAAAGAAGCTATTTAAAAATTAAAAAATATAATTAATTAGATCAAAGCTCTAGATATTTATTTAAAAAAAAAAACTAAAGAATAAATTATTTTAGAATTATATTAGTAAACTAAAAAAAATAAAAATAAAAATTTTTTTTATTAAAAACTTAAAGGCTATATATATAATATAAATAAAATATAAAAATAAAATAAACTTGAATTATCTAAAAATATTTAAACTATAAGCTTTATAAAGTATTATATTAAAATACTAAAATATTTATAAAAAGTTTTAAAGAGTAATAAAATATATTTTATATTAAATTTAAAAGTTATAATATTATTACATAAAAAAAGACTTTTTTAAATAAATTTATAAAAGTAAAGATAGTTATTAAGTATATATTAGATTTTATATAGAATATAATAGAATTTATATACTCTAGCTAGTAGATATATAAATTTAGAATTAAATATAGTATTATAGCTATTAAAGAGATCTTTATAATTAAAAATAAATAATTTATATTATATATAAAGCGATATAGTTAGTCTATATAAAGTAATAATTCTTAATATAAAACTATTAAAAAGAATAAAATATCTATTTAAAAACTACTAAATTAGAGATAAAAAATTTATTATTATAATAGTAAATAAATTATTTTATTTAATTATAATAAGAGTAGAATTATCTATATTAAATAAAGATTTTATTAAATAAGACTTAGATTAATAATATATTATTATATTTAATATTTTAATAATATTTTTTTAACTAATAATATATTTTATTATTAATATAATAGTTTATATAGTCTAGTTAAGCTATTCTATAAAGATCTATTAAATATTAATATCTATAATAATATATAAATAAATAAAATATTTATTAAATAATATTTAGTTATAAATTTTTTTATTCTTTTATAATAAAGATAAGATTTAGAACTAAAATTAAAATATTTTAAATTAAAATTAGTAGTTAGTTACTAAAGATAATATTAATAAGATAAAAAATATATTTTTAGAAAATATATATAAAGCTTATAAAATAAAAAGATTAGTATATTAAATAATAAAGATTTATTTTTTTTTTTATTATTATTATTATTCTTCTTATTATTATTATTATTATTTTTATTAGCTTTAATAAAAGAAGAAAAATATATCTATTTCTTTTTCTTTATAAAGAGAAGAGTAGTAGTAGATTTATTTTTTTTTTTTATAAATAATTTTTTTAATAATTATTTTTATATTATAGAATATAGTACATTAATAAATATATTATTAACTAAATAAGTTAATCTAATATAGTTAAAAATAGAAATATCTTTATCTAAGAAGAAAGTAACTAGTAATTTAATTAAAAAATAATAAAAAATCTTCTTTTTTAGAGCTATTCTATAATCTATTAATAAATAATAAATTAAATAAATATTTAATTATATATTATAAATAATATAAAATAATTAATAAAAAATATAATATTTATATTAAAATAGATAGATAAATAAGAGAGTAGAAAAAAAATAAAAAAAATAAAAAATAAAACTAATAATAGTATAATAAATTATTTAATATTAAAAAAAATAAAATAAATAATATATTAATAATATATATAAATAAGTCTTTATACTATATATATTAATTTTTATAATAATAGTATCTAAGTTTATTTATATTTTTTAAAAGAATCTATATAAATACTAATAGCGTAGATTTTTAGAAAAAGAAAAGTAATATAAAATTATAAAATCTTAATATATATTTAGAGTTATATTTTATTATATTAGTTATATAAAAGACTTTATTAAATTACTAAATAAAAATATATATATTATTTTGATCTTTATATAGAAGATACTAAAGATTAGTAATTAGTTTGACTATATAATAAACTATAGCTTTACCATCAAATCCTATTCTTGCCTGCTTTCCATATATTATCCTCACAAAATTATATTTAAATAGATACTTATTAGATATTCTACTTTAGAATATATCAGTAATTGAAGTCTAACTTAATATATATTATTTATAATTAATATCTATATTAGTAAAACTCCTAATCAACGAACCAACGCACAAAACATTGTTGGAACCAAATTGAATTCAGAATTATTAAAGCAAAAACCTGCACTCATTCAAAATCGTAGAAACAACATCAAACCTAGGTGCCTGAGTATTAGTGACCGCTTGCATAGGCATCCAGCACTTTTATATGAACATTATCACATCCTGACTAGCGCAAAATATTCCAAACATTGCGACTTCCAAATGTTCAATGTTGCTTCGTGATAGTCTCATCTCATAGGTATGAAATGTGTGTACTGTTATAACACAATCTGTGTTGGGTTATTTGAGTTTCTTATCTTCCTCTATCTAGATGCTTCATTTGTGGACTACACAGAGGAAGCCTTGCTCCAGCCCGTAAACTCAAGACGGGCCCCCGTCATCCCACTCAAGACCAGATTCGGATTCAAATCCTTGCTGATTTCGATATCCCACACGGTAAAGGGACCAAACAAGGCATAACTCAACTTCTGCGGCACCGGGCTGTCAAACATGATACCATCCGTGATAATCTGCGGATTCTGAGGGTCGAATGGATATAGATATTCAAAACTGAAATGCAGCGTATTGTGCTCAAAGTCATTGGGCATACCATTGGGATCAACAATTGTTTCCTTTCCGGTATGTTTCAATGATACTCGGATCACTTTGTCCCTGGCGTCGTCTAGAAACTGTACGTCGCCTTCCACAAAAAACCGTACTTTTGTCAAGCGCACGTCGTAGCGGCCCAGGAACACGTTTTTGTCCAGCGTCGTTTCGGCATAAGTCGCCGACATGACCACAGATATTTGTTCATTGCCGGCACTGAGGCCTTGCCATTCGTCGTTGGTAAGATGATAAACTATTGGAACGTTGGGCCCAGAATCATCCCAATCTCCAAACTTTTGGTATGCTGACATTGAGCTTTCGACAGCCTCACGATATGAGTTAAGTATATTCTTTTGGAGGGATGATAGTGAGGCAGAGAGACCTCCGCCATCAATTCCGCTCTGTCGGATGGTATCAAAGTTGTCGAGCGGCAGATCGATGGCCCAGAACGACAAAGCTCGCTCGGTCATGTATAGGAGCTTGAGGATCTGGTCTACGGTATTATAGTAAGACTGTTGCACAAAGGCAGCAACGGCAGGAAGTTCAGGGTCGATCTCGTCTAGCCCTTTTCTGTTGAGGCCGTCGATAGTGTCTTTCTGTTGGCGAATGCTGAGCTCATCTTGTAACCAGGAAATGAGATATTGATTATACTGCAGAGCTTGATTATTGCGGTTGACAACAGTTTCCGTATAGTCGTCGAATAACTTCACGAGGTAGTCCCAGTCCTTAATGAGGGTTCGGTACTTGTCAATCAAACCCATCAAAGCCTCTCGGGTTGCCGCCAGTTTGGGTCCTCCTGCTTCTCCAGGTTCGAGGCTACCAGCGTCTGTAAGTGTAATGCCGTCTTTCAGACCTTCAATGGTATCGTCAATCTCTTCGATTTGATTAATGATGAATGATTTCTCCACGAGGCTCCCTGCTTCATCGGTCAGGCCTCCAGTCGAGAGCCAGACTTGCCCTGCAACTACCACTCCCATTACAGCCTTGGGCATAAAAACCAGTGAAACAGCCGAGTTTAGGAACTCCTTGATAGAGACACTGTGCATGTCTTTGATCTTGTCTATGACCTGGTTGATTTCGTCAACCAGCGCCTTCTTCTTGCGAGGAATACCTGCATTGAGTGACTGGATACTGGCGATCAAGGGAGGGATCAGACTTGCGGTAGTGCTTTGATGTTTTGTCGCTTTGTCAATCGCTGCATTGGCAGAGTCTATTCCATCTTGAATCCATTGTGTTTTGCTTTTCTGTTTGAAGTCATTTGTCTTATATAGCTCGTAGTTCTTTTCAATCTTGTCGAAATCCTGGAGAGCATCGTTGACCTGCCCTTGGTAAAACTCGAAGCTTCCACGGGGAACCCAAATAGGGGAATGCCCGTACAGATCTTGTCCACTGCGCAACTGTGCCATATATAACTGCGCTTGCTGATAAATGTTTTGCAAGGTGCTGATGGTCGTAGGCTTATCGCTTCCGGACGGCAAGACGAGAATATCATGTTCCCGACTGGAGTAAGCCTTCCACAGGGCGGAATCAGTTTTGGAGGATGAATCTGTGGCATCAATGTCATCTAAAAACCCAAGCCGTTGTATCAGTTGGCCAAGAAGAGTGGCACATCTTTGGATATTTTGCACGCCGTTTGCGCCCGCACCACGAAAATATTCTGCATATGCATCGCGGAAGGTCATGGAGATTTGATCTGGGTGATATAGAAGCTCATCGCTATCCCAAATTGCATCGTAGTCCATATCATTGTACACCGTATAGCCACCCCTGGTCCCTCGTTGCCCTTCCTTGCCCTGCGGATTTCCATCGCCGCCACGTCCCGGGAAACCCCCATCGCACTCGATTGCACTCTCCAAATCGAACGCCATGCCGTCGCCAGGCTTCATATCCTCCAGTTTCCTATCGAGGACTTTCATCTTCTTTTCCAGCTCATCCAATGGAATGGTAATTTTGGGGTGACCATATTCATCTGTCTTCTCCAATTCTGTATAAAGCTCGTCAATCAGGCTTGTGACCTGTGAAGGATCTTTAACGACGACTTTCAGCACTTCAACCCAGTTCTTGGCCGCCACCTTGATGGCCTGCTCTGACTTATCGGGATGAGCTTGATCTGCCCCATCCACAGCGTCCAAGTATTCGTCACGGCCGTCAATGGCCACCTCGTAGCTGTCTTCGTACTTAATATCGATGATCCCTCCGTTCCCTCCGTTCCCTCCAGCTCCGCCCTGGTCGCCCAGAGCCGCACTGGCACCGCGACCACCGTTACCGCCCTTTGCGTTGACCTTGAAGCGTGATTTATAATCAAACTTTGCGGATGAGAAGAAAAAGTTATGGCCATTGGTTCCATTCTCAAGGTCGGTCTGTCCTCCTACTGCATCTTTACCATTTTCGCCCTGGAGTTGGAATGTGGGTGATCCAATGGAGCTGAATGATGCTGTGTGCAAATGCAATTCTTTTGCTGCGACATCGTCCGCTAAGGTGCAGTTATTCGCATATATAAATGTACGGAAATCAGAAAATGTTTTGAAGACAGTCGTTCCCAGAGAGAGTGAGCCGGAATCAATGATGAAACGGTCACCGCCAACGAGGATACTGACATGCATTTTGAAGAGTTCTACTTATTAAAGCTGAATTGTAGACAGCTATCAAAGTAAAGACATGCATCACGATCCAAACACTCTTTTATAGTTCTCTCTTTAAGTGGAATGATATCAATACAGACACATGCGTACAGGTCCTGTATCACATACTGAATTACACATGCAGTACTAGCGCAATGCATGCAAGGCCAGTTCTCGTAATATACATGGTAATACTAATACCTGATATGTCACTCTGTTTTTGGTAGAATTTACCGAGAAGGAATCGTACCATGCATTGTTCAGCATAAAAATAGAAAGAAAAAAAAGAAAGACCGAAAACAGAATACGACAAATATAAAATTTGTCTAGAGCGGGAGCTTACCACAATCAAAAACTGCCGGGCTATACTGACCAAATAACAAAATGAGTGCAATTCCTCCTCGTAAGAAAAAGCCATGTGCGACTTGCAGAATGGGCACATGCTGACATTTCTAGTGTTTACCTTTTGCACGACGACGAATCGCATCTGCAGTGTGATGGATGACGAGGGAACAGGCATCATTGTCCGCCGTGACGTTCAGGGTGGAAAAGCTCGATTTTTCTCGGCAGAACCCGATTCTGGCGGTGCTAGCGAATGGACTATAATTGAACTCACACGGCTAGAAGTCGAAACAGACGAGACGCTCGACCCTGACCAGCCATTCTATCTAAGATACAATAAATACATTTCCAACCCCATTATCTACCTGTACGACACCAACAGCGATGCCGATTTTTATTCCATCCAGTCTGTAAACTTTTACGACTATCAGATAGTCAAATTCGCCAGTGATGATGACTTCGAAGCCTGCACGAGCTTCTTCGCTCAGGGCGAGTTGATTGCTTTGTGAGATACCGAGTATAACTACTACTTGGGTGAGCCCCGGCAACCTCTATTCGAGTACACAAATCCGGACGAAGAGATGAATCGGATTGTAGTCGAGATTGGTATCACTGGGGGCTTGCATGCGGTCCCTGTTGCGCTTCTGAACCCTCTGCCCTGGCAATCTGATCCAGTGAGAATCCGATGGTGGTCGCATAGAAATGAAACTTATTTCGAGAATTCCATCACCCACACCGAAGGAATCGTGTGCTTCGACGATTATATCGTTTGAGCGTAGTGGCAACACCATTGGGTGGGTTGACATTTCCAAGACAGGAACGCCCGTGACTCAATTCGATTCAGTCTCCGCCGAAGGCCAGACAGTGGCCATTGCTAAGTCCGGCTCCCAGCTCCAGGGCGGCCATATCTGGTATCGGACATACGATGGGGTTATCTACCACCTGGATGTCTTGCAAAAGATCTCACGCAAAGTGCTGGATTTAAGGAGTTTTCTGGGGTCTACCTCGTCGCGAATTAGTTAACTGCACGTGGATAACTACTTCTTGATTGTCCTCTTGGATAACGGTAATAGTGGTGCGTGGAAGATTACCGACGTGAAGTAGACATTAGGTTAACTTTCTGGTTACTGCTCTCTACAATGCCCGTATAATCCGTTGTAATACCCTATATAAGCCCCCGTATAACGACTTATAAATATGACCAGGCGATGCGTAGTTGGTAAATTAACGCTTTAGTAAACTTACACAGTTAACCTGATTGGCCTTTTTTTTAAAAGTAAACATTAGTACGAAATAAGTGGCCTGCTTTACGTGGGAAAAATACGAATTTTGTCGTTCAAGTCAATATAGGCCATGTACTACCGGGTCGACCGGAATCATATGCCATGAAAGATTCGCGACTATGATTACGGCAACGACAAATGAGACAATTAACTATATGTTACCATACATGCTGTAACGCTACATGTACGCGTGGCTGTCACCAGCGGGATATCGCAACCCCGCAGGAACACGGCGTGTAACATACCGCAAGCTGTCACGGCGCATCACCATGCAGCATTATCACATCAGCTAGCCACGATCCCATTTTCCGACAACGTGCGTGTGTAATCAGACTAACTATAGCGAGTGCGCTCTTAATACAAAGGTAGTCTGGATGTATTGATGGATACACGACATTATCTCTGATTTTCTGTCTGGGAATACTGTATTATATAGCCCGATGTGTCTAAACTCAACTACTTCGTCCGCTTTCAATTGATTTTGCAGTGACTGAGAATTTCAGTTATAGTCCTTTTGATTTCACCCCTCCATACCATCCAAAATGCGCTTCCATAGTGGTCCCTTCTCGGATCCGGAACAGAAAGGGCAGTTCCTATTGATCGTCCCGGAGGAAACTCTTGATGACTACGCTTTTACTGCCTATTGGACGCTGGAAGGTACGCCGAGCTTTCATTCCGGGACATTTGCAGGCGTACGGTTAGATTATGTGAGCCGGTTGCCCGTCAAATAAGTTCATCATGGTGAAAGGGGCAACTTCTCCTTTGAATTCCACCATCTCAGTGAGACGATACCCGGTAGTATCACGATTGAAATCAGCTGGGACGGTCATGGGGATATCGTAGCTTCTCTTGAGTTGTTGGAGATTGAAGACTTCACACCGGCCCGAAGTTTAATTGAGTCATCCATCTACACGAGAATTCTTTCAGGATACCCGGAAACAGATGGTCGACTTTTCATTCTTTCAGTTCCGTGGGATAGTACGATGAGGAGACGGTCAAAATTATGCTCTTTTCCCTCTCAGATAGTGCGGATTCTCCCGTTCACCCTCCCATCGAGCAAGACAGCGTTGTATTTGGAACCTGGCAGCGGCCAGAACTCGGCAAGGGCAAGTTCACTGCCCGCTCCTCACGCTGGATTTTAGAAGGTGAAAGTCGCGGTGATGATAAAACTGCACTACATATAGGGGTGCAGCCATGTCCGGCTCTCGCAGCGGAAAATGGCTCGGGCACAGAAATCGACTCAGAAACAAAAGTATCTTATCCTACCAAGTCGTCTCTTATATCCGGGCCCTCATTTTGGTTTATTCCCATAGCCCTTACTCTAATCAAAGATTCCGGCCAGTTTTTTTCAATACTGGACTGCTCGAGGAGATCCTCATATAACGGAGGATGTGTTTAACCTAGGCTTGGATGTCCTATCATTTGTTGCTCCTAATTGGACCTCTGGAAAGTTAGTAGGATTCGTGACAAAGGGTATTGATTTTGTTCAGAAGATCAGAGCCAAGGTCAAGACTTTGGTTAAATCATTTTCGCCGGATGGAACAAAGGGCACTGTGTTATCTAGCATCGACTTCTTGCAAAGAAAGACGGGGAAAATAGGGGAAGTCGAGTTGCTGGAGCATAGCCAGAGAGTCACCTCCTGGGACTTTGATGGGACAATCAGTGGTTCTGTAGTTATGTTCATAACCTGGTTTGGATTTGATCGAAAAACCAGTATATTAACGTTCTATACAGCAAAAAGAGAGTTCAATAAGTTGCAGAGCGGACACGTGAAGGCTAGTGACCTCATCGACAGAGGCACCTTCAGGCCGGGGGAGAAACTGAGGCGGGGGTCAAATGAAGAGCGAACTGCCAGTCACATGAGAGCGAAGCCTAAAGTCGATTAAGCTGGCTCAATCACCCTTTCAGTCTAAGTTCCATGGTGAAAAGCTTGCGAACTTGACCCTCACCAAAGGAATCGGCAAGATCGTCGAGCTGCCATCCCGTACCTCCAGTCTGTAATGGAATTATATACGACCCCGTAACCACAGTTTGCGATAAGACAACGATTGATTGGACGTCTACAGACATTTCAGGAGACCAGCCTATTGGCTATTTGGACAACAGCAATGACCTCTTGTTTATTCAGGGAGATGACGACGAATACCCTGCCAATGATTGCCCAAGGTTCGATACGAGGGGAACTTTTGTCAAGGACTACTTCTACCAACCGGACGTGAAAGACATAGAGCAGAGAAATACCCTGTCCTGGTCCAACAAGATAGTGTTCCTGGAATACGCATACATCGAAAAAGGCAAAAACGATATATATGATGTACAGGGAGTACCAGCTCTCAAGAGAGTGTCTAACCCCAAATTGCGTAAGCACAAAGACGAGGAAATAGTGCCCAAGTCAGAGTACTATGACCCGTTCATGAAATGAATTCAGGACAGGCTGACAGAAGACGGGCTGACAGAAGAAAAGAAAGAGATTTGGAAGAAAAATTACTGGGCGTTTTGGTGGGATCCAGACACCAAGTATGTATATGGTGCAGTATACATGGATCGAAATCTCAATGAAGCCCCAGGTGTATTCCCATTGGTAATTAAACGCAAGTATCCCCGGAGAACTGACGCTCATCCGGACTGTTCCAAATACCCAGTGGTTGCATTCGTTTGCAAGGAACACCTTCCTATCAACTTTCAATCCTACAAGGAGTATGAAGGCAAGGTCGAAGAAGGGACTTAGCGCGTCAGACGTCTGCCTATTTACCGTCCCACGCTGTATGATTTCGGTGCTCTGATTCTAGCACATATTTTTCTACCTTGCTATTGAGTCCTAGCTCAACAAAGCCTGCCCTGCCATCCAAATGTATACCAAGAATCCTGCAGAAGACCTTCGAAAAATGCACAACGTCGAAGCGATATCTTCTTACACCTCAGTATTGCCAGTTACCTAGGTACTGAGCAACGAAAATGTATTCCACACGCTCTGTCACAGTAGTTGTCGTCAATGTGGTCTTGCCTGTGACAGTCATTATTATGACAAGTCTTCGTTTTATTGCGCAGCGTTATAATGCTATCCTGAGGACACACTGTGTAAGTCACCTGTTTTCCTCTCACATCAGAGAAACTCGATTCTAATCTGGGTCTTTGTATAAGGTCATTCTCGTGGGATCTGGATGTCTGACAATCGTCGGAGCGACAATCGGAGGCATTGGTGCGGATTTGGCTGATGCTGGTACTATACTACGATTCGGGAAGGTATGCAAATGTACCTTTACATATAACTGATATCATTATCAACCGCAAACTTTGACTTTTTATCGATGCCTAAGTTGCATTTGCATCTGAATTCTTTTATATTTTCATAGTTGGTTTTGTGAAACTTTCACTTCTACTCTACCATTGCCGCATTTCGTCCTTAGTTTAGTCTTACTGGGATTTTAATGAATAAATGACTTTATACTCGGGGTGATTAGCCTTTGTATATTAGTATTTTTTATTAATACTTTGCTCTAGGCACGTTTAATACTATAGAACTGGATTATAGTCGGGTTAGTTATCAACTTGTATGACTTTTTTTTTTATCTCTGAAGCTGTCATGAATTTTGCTCTGGACCTAGTTGGGCTCTGTATGCCCATGCTTATTGTGTATCGAATGCGTATGTCTTTTCGTAAAAAGATTCTTGTCGTTGGTATCTTTGGCGTGGGGTTTTTGTAACCTCTTCCCCTCTACCCTGACCGGCTTCTTCCGTTTCTTTTCCCTCTCAGATTATTTGAACAATGGGAAGAGGATGCAATTGTGTTCTCGAAATTTACTTCCTTATTACCAATTATAGCTGTGTGGTTGCATCTGCCATTCGGCTTTATTACGTGACAAAATACTTTACTGCCTCGGTGAGGGTCAATCCCAAACAATTCGAAGGTATGTCTTCTATCATGTGGTTCTAAATCAGAGGTTAAAGCTGAAGGGAAAATTAGCTACTGTGATAAATCTTGGTTTATGGTCGCTTATTGAACCATATTTGTCTACTATTTGTATTTGCCTACCATGTCTGGGTCCTTTATGAGGCGGTCATAGTCTATTGTCGTTAGTTAATAGTGTTCGAGCTATCTTGATACGAAGTGATTCGAGTTCGCAACACTAAGTGAATGGAGATTAATTTTATAATGTGTAGGATAATATTAAATGGAATATTCTTTAGGTAATTTAATAGCTTAGCTAGAATGATGGTTACTCGAAAGATGATATTCACCTCTTGAAGGTTGATAGGATGTCAGACATCGAGGGACAAAGTACCAGGGACGAATCTCATGGTTAAAGAGATGTGCCTACCGGCTCTGTTTTGTCCATTTTAAAACAAGCAATAGTACAATCACGTGAATACGAAAGCTCACCTGAAGATTTCTCGAATCTGACTCGCCTTCAGCATCGCGTTAAATACACAACATCCGATATTGGTATGTGAAAAGCAGAATGTAAAATTGTTTGTGAATGATGACTGATTCACCGGGCTCCGGTTTAGTGAGGATATTCCAGTTTGTCATTTACTTACTGAGAGAGCAAGATTCTATCTCCAATGGAAAGCAAACATGTATTGTGACCTTCATCCACTCAGTCTGCGTATACAGTGATGCTCGGAAAATATCAACTTCATGCTTCACGCCACGCAAGGATCGGAGTTCTTTGTCTCAGTCTAGAAGTGGGGTTAAATACCTTTTTGATATTTGTGCATATATGACAGCGTTAGCTCGTACAACTAGACAGTCTAGAACCGTGAAATAATGTGACATACACCAGTAATACATGAATCAATCCACACCACCGATACTCATATTTCAACGGTATTGTTATCTACGTAGAGCTATTTGTAATTCATGGCTGGCTGAATCAATATTGGTTGTTTTTCGTGGTGAGCTGGAATTTGATTACCTGGGCACAAATCCGTCCGTCAATGTTGGTGGGGATTTTAAACGCTACGGGAATGGTCGTATTGTGCGGGGGCAACAAAATACTTATCACCGGCAGTTGAAGCTAAGGCTCAAGAGGAGTCTAAAATGCGTGAACCTGAATTGGATATTTATGTCAAAGAAGAGCTAGTTGTCTTTAAACAAAACTCGATTTCTTGGGAGGCTGCCAAAAAAGGAACCGTACTCAGAAAGGCGCCCAGTAATGCTGAACAGGACGCCGAAACAGCAGAAACACAGATTGTGGAAAGGCAGGAGGCTCAAGAAAAGGTTGAAAAGGAACTAAGAGATAAGAATATATCAGATGAAAGGATACAGGAGCTGGAAAAACAAGATGCCAACTTGAAAACAGAGATTGGCCAGCTTCAGACGAAGAAGACAGAGGCAGAGCAAAGGAGAGATACAGCGACAGAGGAAGTTGGACAGGAGGATAATAAGAAGCAGACAGCTGACAGAAAGGACAAGTAGCACCAAGACAAAGCTGATAAACACGTCGATGATGTATTTTGACGCGTTAATGATAGGTGCCTTTATGTCAATAATGTCTTTGGTAATTTAAGGTCTGCATGCAGCACATAGTCTTGTAAATTTTGGATTCAGTAAAATAGTTTGTCAAAAACTAGCATAATCGATTACAATTAATAATAGGAGCAATACTATCATTTCAGCTTGATTTGACGAGGAAAACATTTTACGTCGGCAAAACAAGGTTCAAGGCAGAACTAAAATGGAAGTAATTGAGATACTATACCAGAAGGATAGGTAGAGTAACTTTTTCCAGGCACTGATCATGTCTGTCAAGGCAGTTGTCCAACCATCAAGATATCATCGCGGGTAGAGGCACTCCGATCCTGATAATCAGGCACCCATTCACCCTCCAATGGAAACACATCCTGTGCTATGCATTGTATATGATGCATGATGTCAACATCGATATAAGTTTCAAACCACCGATAATACCAGTTCGAGATGATGATACTCGCGGAGTACCCTCCAGCTATGGGGTATGTATTGCCTTCTGTGCCCGAGAAGCTGGGAACTCGATCTCCATGGCCATTCTCTTCACCGGTCTGCTTGGTTTTGATGTATATACTCAGGCAACCAACTGGTCTCCATGTGTGATGGGACTCTGGTGGATGGTATAGCTGAAAGACCATTTGTTCTGCCGTTAGATATGTCTGTGAAGACTCCTTAGGTCTGATAATTGAAGCCAGTGAAAAGTCTATAGCGTTGATGTGGTTCTCTATCCAGTTTTTGGCCTGTTTCAGATTATCGTCTGGGGGAGTTTCTTTGGGGTCGTTGGATTTTGTCCAGTTGAATGTGACTGTGTAGTCATCTGATAGTGCACAGTCGAAAACAATATGGCCTTCGTGACTAGGGTCGGATGAAAAGTCCAGGACGCTTCCTTTGGGCTGGTTTTAAGGAGTCAGAATTTCCCCATAACAATTGAAGATGGGCTGTAAGAAAGCAAAATTCACCTGCTGGTCAATAATTTGGCCACCTTCAGATGCTGTTACCGAAGATATGGTGGTCTTAACAGTCAACACCCAACCGTCTGATAGGGGTTCGTCGTCTGGATCGCCATCCTTAGTTTCACTGCCTGGACCTCCCTTGTAGTATTGGACGCTGACATCCCCAGTAACATCCATTTGGAGAATTGCATAGTCAGATTCGAACTGGATTTTCGGGGGTTTCAACGATACATTCCATGTTGTAATACTGTGCAAACACTCCTGGTGGTTATGCTTCTCGTAATGTTTCACCTCAAATTTTTCCAACGGTTGAGCACTGTTATCTTTATTGTCCCACGCTTTTGTCAAAAATGAGTTCAGCTGGTTGATCTCGAAGCTGACCATGATATCCCAACCGTTGGTACGATTTTGGCCTTTGATTTGGGCTACAAGGTCAAATACATATGGATAATCGTCAGGGTCGTCCATGTTGCTGGAGTCATTCGTCAGAGTTTCAAGAATCAAGGAGTTTTGTTGTCGAGTTACATGTCATGAAGGGGGGGAGCTTGTAATATGATGTGGAGTATCGTTTCTTTGAACCCTGAAATAAATTACCATCCAGAGGTATGTATTCGTAAAACCGTGTAAGGAACATCTATACACTCACTGTGTGTAATATACGAAATATAAGTTACCTAAGTTGTTTCTGACTAATTAAAAGAGTATTTTTTCCCGAGAGCTACTCTTTAAGTGTTACGTCGTCTGTCACTAGCTCCTCGATAGTTAGTTGATTCCCTAGTGTGTTTTCATACTGGCCAATAACACATCGCCACAGTATTATAGTCCGTGATTGAAAATGTCAACTATGCAGCCCAGTTCACAAACACCAATCTTAATGCATGTATAGAGTAGTCCATTGCATGAACTCCGCTTGCACCAGTTATGGTGGCTGCCTGTTCATGGCTTGATCAAACATGCGTGTTTCCAGTCTAGGAAACTTGTAGGCATGAATACTTACAAACTAATGTAACAAGAGATTGAGTGGCAATTGGGCTCTGATTTTCAGCTCTCTAATGGTCAGGCAGGAAAATTTGATCATTCATATGTTGGGTTGTATTTCCGATTGGATGAAGCAAACTATCTAGTGGTTGGTGGACTATATATGTTCGAGTGAGATGTCGAAGCACTGATAGTTCCTCTGTACCATTAAAAATCTTGCAAATTGCAATCTGGCACTTAGCAAAACTTGTTCATTCAGTCATCTCACCTCCACTTGCTGTAATCATGAGTCTCAACGAACTTCTCCCTGTGGAGGACCTGGTCAGCCAAATGGGGAGTGCGCCCCGTACAAGCGGCTGGGACGTTGTCGTTAGTTACAAAGTCAAAGAACTCAACGATCTGCTCCTGAAGGTGTGGAAGAACAAAGACAACACCGAGTATCCAGTCGAGCCATTTGTGACCAAAAATTACGAAAAGCGTAACCACAAGGAATGTCTGCATAAGGTCACGACGTGGACTGTTAAAATCCAGCCCCCAATTCTTCAATTCACTGCTGATCGGGCAGTCCTTAAGTCCGATATTACGGGAACTGTATCTGTGCAATATTACGCAGGCAGTGTACCAGGTCAAGAGAAGCCAGATGGTGATCCAGAGGTAGATGACATAGGAGCGGGCTGGGTTCTGACAGTCAAAGTCCCCATGTCTTCGGTGTCAGTGGGGGACGACCAAATTCAAACCCAAAGGGTAAGTATTAATTATCACAATAGGTTTCTCTGATGCCGCGGTTTGATCTTCTCCTATTTGTTAGCTCATTCATTTCTTACTAACTGCAAAATTCAGTCTCAAGGTGAAGTCCTCGATTTCTCATCTGATCCCACCCACAAGGGGCACATTGTGTTTGATTTCGAACTCTCAGATGACTTTGAAGTCACGTTCGACTGGACAGGATCAGGTGACGATGACCCCGACGAAGATCAACCAGAACCCAACATAGACCAGGTGAAAAGATGGTTTAAAAATCACGTCAAGGCAATCGACTTTTCATTGGCATCGGTTACTCAAGATCAGGATCCTAAGATTGCTTATCTAACACCGCAGCAAATGGCATTTCAGTTATACCACCCGGTAAAACCGAATCCAGAGACGGATCTGTCCATTGCCTGTCTAAGTGTTTATATCAAAACGAAGGAAAGCGGCCCAGGTAATGGAATTGGAGATCGGGTCCCCGAGTTCGCAGGTACCAAAGGCAACATATATCCAATACCCAAGGGTCACACTACCAGTATCATCATAAATAAGGAGGTTATATGGGATCGGTTGCTATTGCCAAAACTCCACGACATCAAAAACAGCTACGGCACTACGGCTTTCAGGGAATTCTCCGATGAGTCAAAGAATATACCAACTGGACTCCAAATAAAGTTGAAGTGGGACACAACGTACCCATGGCAAGGGGCCAAAGATGGCCTCGGTGATGGCCTTATCGGTGGCTGGTGGGATTACGATCCTGGCTCAATAATCGTGGCTAACGGGTCAATGAGTGAAGACATGAAGTCCCATCTTCAAAGCTCCGATGGTCCTGTATTGACGATTAAGGATACCGGCGATATAGTGTTTGATTCGAACTTCACGGACGTGAAGGTTCGGACTTTTATGTACAAGGCTTGGGTCAGAACAGGCGGAGACGTTAAGTACGGCGTCAAAGCGAATGCAAGCCGGAACATCCTGGCCGATGATGAAACAATTGAGGCCCAAATCAGCGTCAGTGAATCGGACTGGAAACCAAACATTTACGGAGGTGAAGCTCGTGGTGACATGCGGGATGATCATATCAAATGGTTGAAACGTTTCGTGTGGCCAACGTTTAATCTCTCTGTGAAATTAAACTTCTTTGCGACCACCAATGTATTTGCTCCTGGAAAGCATATTATCAAGGTCGATAGGGATGTTGGCATTCGAGTGCCTTATGACTTTTTGCTTGTGGGTGACTTGGTCAACCCGGAGGACTAGGTACCTAGGTCATTTGCGATATATTTGTCGTGAGACTTCGTATTGAGCCAGCGGGAGATACATGTAGTGTAATAGGATATAGTAGCTGCAATCAAGCATATTTCGTAGAAGCTCACTAGCGTTTTTTGCGTTCTGCAGAGAAACTTCATCACACTTGACAGCATGTTGTGTCATTCAATTTTCGTGATGCATCTCCTCCTGATGCTTGCAGGCTCAGATATACACCTAGATAGTGGCCTTAGGCTGCAGCTAGTCAGATCGATTCTATTACCTCTACTAGATCCTATAATTTTCCAATCTTGCCCAATCGGAAATCCTCAATATATGCACATATACATAATTACTTTATCTATAGACCTACGTCATTTGATATCCGAGCACTACGTGTCTCAGGTGAACATTTAAAAAATGGCTAATCAATTTGCTTCAAATTGATCAGACTCTTCAGCGAACTGCTGCTTCTTAACGAGTGTGCGATGTAGAAACAAAGATCGATATGTGCAAAAAAAAAGATTATTTCCACTACTAGCAAACCTATCCACTCCGCCCACCTCCAGAGCTGGCATCGTGGATATTTGGTAGAATAGAATCACGGATCTTACTCCGCAAATATATACAAAGAAGGAGAGAAGGAGACAGACGAATCGAAAGAATAAATCATCAATAGATATGAGATAGATAGTGAATTGATCCTTGCCCTGGCAGTATCAGAAATTCTGATCCCTGCCTAGTTTAATTCAAAAATAGTATTTATGCTTCGCAACCGCTGCTAGAGAGAGTCCAGCCAGTCAGACGGTTGGCGATGTCTGTGGCATAGCAGGCGGTGCTACCAAGACCGTCGTTCAAGTCCCAGTAGTCGATGGAGCCGCTGTTGTAGCCACGAGCAGCGGCGTAGTAGACTTGTGCGGTGCCATAGTCCCCAAGGTAATCCTCCGCCTCCGCAATTACCTGCTCCAAACCATCACCAAACGAGGTGCCCTGGGTTCCATTCTTGATCATCTGGGTGATCTTGGCCTTGGGGCATGGGTTGACGCCATGGCAGGTGCCACTGCCATTGTGGGATTGCATGAGGCCCGGGTTGACGACGCCGTTGTTAGTGGTGGGCACGCGGACGCAACCCTCAATCTCCTGCATCACGACGGCCAGAATGAAGCGTGCGTCGACCGCCCTGGTTTTGAGAAATGCTGTGTAGGGCCTGTTATGCTTGGAGGTGGGGTTTACTATTTTGTGCCGACGTAAACCACGGTAATCCGCTGTCATTCTTCGGAGGCCGAAAATGTGCTAGCTGCGATCGGCAAGGAACACTGTTCTACCCACTTTCTACAGCACTTGAGAGACACCGATGGATGAATGGAATCAAATTGCAGATAGGTTGCTGCCAGGGGGTTTCTTACCCTAGCTGTTGCTTTTTGTTTCAGATACGCACCCATAACTTCCTTCGATATCATATGTGTTTCATTTTCGGAAGATCTACCGCTTTCAGTACCCCTCTTAGATCTCCATCGTCCCATGAAACTGCTTTTATAATTGATGACTATTCGGCGTTCCTGGGTCAGGGGTGTCGCCGTACATGTATGACTTGATCTATCCAGCCTCGCCGTTGAAACTTCACCAATCTTGAGTCTTGACAAACTACGGGATCTTGGCACTGCTTAATAATTCGGTAGAATTAATATAAATTAAGATTTATGTTGGATTATGGAAGCAATCGGCACCGCTGATGCCACCCTGGCCTCAGCCGGTGACTCACAGATCCAGGGGGTTCTTATAACCCCCTGGCCGGGCCACCTGTTTAGAAGAGACAGACGATTCAATACAGATTTCTATAGACACAGAAGTACCAGTAGAACAGTGTATCCGCCTCGAAAGGCAACGTTCCTGGCTCTCTAAGCCAGCCCACAATGTAGAAAACATATTAAATTAATTAATTCTATAAAATATATAATTTGAAAATTTGATGCTAAATTTATTACTGTTTTAGGAATTTATTTTATAACCGGCTTGCAAGCTTCTCAAGGCCGTCAAACTGGTGCACTTTATATGACCTCACTAATCGACTTGCAGACCATACTGTAGGTGCGTTTTATATAACCTGCCGAGCGGAGCGAGAAAGCCTGTAGTCTTATTAAATCATGAAATTCTATAATCAACACCATAAAAATCCTAAATACTTTGGAATAAGGTAAACAATAGCGTCAAAATCCATATATTAGTACTATTTATTTATACATGAAATTTTTGTATATATTATTATGCGTGGTATGCAGGTTCCCTAACAAAATAAGTGGGTGTCGATATTTTTTCCGAGTGCAGTATATTTTGCAACCGACAGATCAGCATAGTGCTGCAGGCAAGTGGATCCCGATTACCCATATAAATGGCGTGCGATTGTATCCTGTAATATCACCTAGTCTATTAACCCATAAAGTACGCTATCATGCAACCAAACGAATCCGATCAGGGTGGCTGGCTGAAATCGGATTACTAAATATAAGTTTAACTTGAAGATGCTAGCTAAAAATGCAGTAGAAGTACACTAGGAGCGCCGCTGCCGGGTTTCCAGATCCGGAGGCTTATACTGGATCCGTAACTTAGCATACACGACTGTGTTACGAATATGGGTTTCCCGGATGAAATGTACTGGAATGTCTATTCAGTGAATTTATCTACTTTAGTGACTTTTAATTTTTAGGTAATATCGATAAATTAGGTCGATCGCTATTTCGCCTATAAATGTAGCGGAATATCCCCCCCTCATTTCACGACGAAACCACAAGTACGACATCATAACCTTGAATCAAAAATTTTTATCATCCTCTACTATGTCATATTACCTCTGTTGTATTATATTATTTTAAGTATACTGCGTCTGACACCTCAAATAGATGTCCTCTAACACAGCATCCGGCTCTATAAATGGGGACGAAAACGGCAATCTCAGTGCACTGTTCGTCCTCCCTAATGGAGTCGTTGAAGGCTTCAATGACAGGCTCTCGTCAGCCGTCCCAGCCTTTACCGCAGCTCTTGGAAATGTTGAGTACAAGAGCCCCGGGAATTTGGAAGGCCGTTACAACATCGGTAACAATGCAACCATTGGACCAACTACGCTTAATTTGCCACTTACAGGTGGTGTTGGGACCGTTACAATCACTGGAAAGGTCAACCCATTCCTTCTTCAAGCTTACACTGTTTCCGGATCTGGAGTGTGGGAGAGTTCATAATGAAAGAGATACGACACCAGCAGTTCAGCGGAGGATCTGCCATAAGAATTGCTGACGCATAGCCAATGAATGTAGTAACGAATGCTACTTACATAAGTAACGGTTATTGAATGTTGTTATTGGGGAGAAGTAGAACCTCTAATTGTACTACTGAAGGAAAAAACGCGGACCTACGTGACCAAGGGTCAGGAACACAGCCAGGATATGTTGATTATGTTCAGGAATAGCTATACAAGGACACTAATTTACCATCTTGTATGTAGTCGAACGTGTTTCAGTTTTATATTTAAGGAAATAATAGTGCATTATAAACCTAGAGCCTATATTAATAAGAGTGAGTGTCAGAACCAAGTGTGGTATGTGTATGTTGATTGTTGACCTGTCTAGACTACCCGACGTAAAAGAAAAAGAGAAACAAAAAGAGGAAAAGAAAGAGAAAGAGAAGAGGACAACGGAGCCAATCTTGCGTATTCAAACTGAAACTCATTTAATAGCATTCAAGTTGTGTATAGGCGACACTTAGGGCCAAATGTCAGTTAACTATTCCTCAAGCGAGACCTCTACAAATGAAAAGAGTGAGTTGAGTGGCCTGGTAGAGCTCTTGATCGTGAGCCTCGCGTCGGCCATCTTCAGCATCTTCTCCATGTGGCTGGCGTTCCTCTCACCACCACCAGACAATGTAAACACTACGAGGTCCAGATTTCGCAGTAGTCGCTCACTGTACCTCGGCATTGTGTCCAGCTCGTCTGGTAAAATTCGGTTCATAATCCAAAGCCTTGTACCAAACTTCTCCATGGCTGGTATCAAAGGTTTTAGTATACGCACACAATCGGCATCTACCCAGTCTTGTAACACTCGTAACAGCATATACACCTTGGGGACATGTCCACCATATAGCTGGGGCTGGGGCGCGAAGAAATCATGTTGCTGATACTGAACGCGGGAAGCAAAACCATTTCTTCAATCATCTTCTCGGCTGCCTCTCTATTCGACGGCTGGTCTTGAATCACAAAATTAACGCTCGGGATCAACGGCAAGATCTGGCTCTCGACGTGTCCATTGCCACCCCCGACATCCACAACTGTGTCTCCCGGGCTTAGAAATCCCCAATTGAATCCATGAACGATTGGAAGATAAGAGTTGCCCGCATGGTGGTTGTACAAGCAAATCATTCCCGTGCTGTACCTCTCCATTCCTTTGCCATCGGGCTCATCTTCTAACTGCACAAATGCCGGTCTACCCAAGCCCTTCGGGTCTGCGAGAGCGCACGGTATTCCATCTTTACCCGGCCCGTTTCGCAGTGCTGTAGAGATTTCGTGTCCGCTCTGACAGAATATACGACCAAGCCTGAGCGATATATACGGGCTAGATTTTGGTATGGCAGCGCTGAGGGCTGTGTGAGCAACACCACCGGATGTTGTTCGCCGGAACATACCCATCAGAAACGCGAACCGGAGCTGTTTCTCAAATGCATATACATTCTGGACACCGGCTATTGACGCAAGATCTGGGATACCAATCTCGCCATCCAACGGGACGATTTCTGCGATTCCCAGGGAGTCCAGAGTCCTTAGGACCTCGATTTCTGACAGGCGAGGTCCCACGTATCCAGCCATGATATCTGTTGGTCCCAAAGCGAGGTCCACGAGTGTTTGAGCAGCGTCGATGAGATTAGAGCGAGCGGCAAGGATGCCAGGTATAACCTGCGCATCAGACCAGTCTTGGCGACCGGTTGGGGAGAAGGAAGGCTGTGGGAGCTTATTCTCACTGAGGAGGCGGTGAAGGGTGTTGGCCGACTCCGAGATCGAGTCGGCCAGCGTAGTGAGGGTAGGAGTTTTGGGAGAAGAAGTCATTTCGAGAAGTTATAGTGGCACATAAGACACAGTAAACACACAGGATAGTCGACTAGATGATGCGTAATAATAGCAAACGTAAGGGTCTGCGACGTGGATGGAAAAAGGTAACCACAGGCTTAAGGTCAGGCAGAACTACGTAGGTGACTCAGTTTCAGCAGTAGGAAAAAGAAAGGAAAAAGAAACCTAGTGCTGTTCAGAAGATAGGCGAAATGAATAACCGGTTCAAGTCCAAACACGATAGGCATCTAACGGACGATGACCAGGATTACGACATCTGATGCATCAACTTCACATTTACAGGGGTTCGAAATGAGGGGTTTTGTTGTTCGGCACGTAATTACCTGTTTATGTCAACAAGTCAAGTGATTTTATGGCTAGCTGCAGGGCACATCAGTATTCATGACCCTGTAAAGGCGTGGGAGATAAGACACCTCCACGAATACCCTTGTCTGCTCATACTAAAATATGACCAACTTCGACATCTTGCAGGGTTACCACTCATGTTACACACGCACCAATATTGAGAATATCATTGGTCTTAGATTTAATTTTATTACTCTATGCGTTCTAGGTACTCCCAGCATGGTACCTCAGCTTCTACCTACTTTGCGGGAGATAAATAGATCACAGGACAGAAAAATAAAGAGACCCTTAATTCTGTAAGCCGAAACATTTCCTTATTTAGACAAGGTTACATATGCATTATTCCATATCTGTTCAAGTATTACCTGCTCAAGGAGTGACATAGGCAGGAGTGGAGTATAGCTACAGCTTGATGACAAGACGTCTGTCGACCCATAGACGCGCGGCCACAACGAAGGCGAGGGAAAGTAGCGCTGTTCCTGCAACGTAGAATATAGCAGGCCTGTAGGGGACAATAGAAGAAGAGTTACTCGCTCCCGTTGCGTCGATCAAGAAACCTGCAATGGGATTTCCGACCAACAGGCCCGGGGCCCATCCAGTAATAGCAATGCTGACTGCACCTGCGCCACGATGTTCCCCAGCAAGCCTCCCCACCGCTGTGGGTAGGGCGACGAAAAAGGAGCCATTAGCGAGGCCGTTGATGATGGAGAAGACTAACAGCACGGCCAATGTAGATGCAAAAGACCATACTGCGAACATGGTGATGGCATTCAATGCCATAGTCACCAACAATACATTCATGCTCCCAAACTTGTCACACGCAAACCCAGATGTCAGACGCCCTATCGCCATGAACGCATTGAAGGTGGCCACGACGCTCGCAGATATCCAATCTGAGAAGCCGAGGGAGGTGGTCACAGCTGGTAAGAAGAATGGAGGCGCGTAGATAGAGAATACTCCAACCACACCAGACGCAAAGAGGAAGGAAAAGGCCACATTTTTGAAAAGCGACCAGTCGATTTCAAAGCTTCTCCGACGGGAAATTCTCTCGCGGATGAAGAAAGCTGGTGGGACGCCTGTGACCAGCGATAGGAGACCAAAAATCCTGAACGTCCACACGATGCCGAGTTTGTCGGTAAGCACGCTGCTGACGATAGCCATGACAGTTGCGCCAATGCCCCCGCCCAGCTTAACAATACCGTTTGCTGTCCCCAGCTTAGTGCTGAACCATTGAATGGGTAGGCTGTTGGACATGGTGTACATCAAGCAGGCGCCGAGACCATACATAAAGCCACACGCAATGAATAAAGCACCGACGTTGGAGACAGCCCAGGCGCTGACGATATTACTAATACCGTACAGCAGGATGCCGATCAAGCTGGTCCAGCGGGCTCCAATGATACGAGCGAACCGGATGGTGAATATTCCCAGGGCGCAGGACAAAGCGATTCCAAGAGCTCCAATGAAGGACACCGTGCTTGACGAAGAGCCTTTCAAAGTCGTTTCCAGCAGCGCGACTTGCAAGATCCCCCATGATCCAGTCCAAGCATTTTGCCAAAAGGTATGAATGAAGCAGACAAGGATGACTACCCATCCGTAGCCACCGTCAGGATTGGGTTCGCGATCTGTGTTGTCCACGCCGGGCTGGTCAGTATGTGTATCATCCCCAGGCCGATCTGAAATGGCCATCGATGATCTCATTCTCGCAACTACAAAATTAATATAGGCGCCTAGAGCGGGTTTTTGGGAAGAAAGAAAAGAAAGTCTATTAAAAAAAACAAGCAGGCTTCAGCAGCAGGGGCGACCGGGACGGAGTATGACGCTGGCAACAGCTGATCAAAGAAGAGATGAGAACAAAGAAACATCGCCGGCGGTGAAAGGCGGAGACAGGAGAACGGCCTCGCAGACGCTAAGATCACGGCATGTCCATTTCTAGAACTTTTTCGGAGTGCGGAGTGCGGAGTGCCAAAAATGGGACCGCTCAGTGGGGGTGTCAACAAAGAGTTTAATTAAACTCCGCAAGCACAACCAGGGATAGGGCTGGAAATAAGCTCCGAGGCCCCACGCAGCTAGTCTGTTTATGGAAAAGGGCTAGAGTATCCACATCAATTGATAGAGCGCTAGTGCCGCCTTCATATAGCACTCATTTATAAAGCAATGTATGTATAGGACATGTGGCTTAGATTTTGTGTCTTGTATTCATGGCAGATTGTGTTTTACCCCTGTCGTGCGTAGCCCTTGCAAATTCGCTTGATATAAAGACAGGGTTTGCACGGGACTTTGGCTGTCCACAGTCATCCGATTTGTTTAAATCACTTCCAGAAGCATACCTTCTGCTTATTCTGGTCAGCAACCTGGATTCTTGGCTACTGCCAAAAGAAGGAATTAATTCATTGTCTCCGGATCAATTGATCAATGGATATTTCCAGTATACAGATGTCAATTGGTCCTCAGTCACGTCAGCCTTATCTGGATTGATACTTAAAATCCCCTTGTATTCCCAGATACTGGCATTCTACGCTTAAACAAAGATACCGATTTCTGACCTTAATTGATTAATATTAATGCAAAGCTCGTTTTAAACACCCATCACAGTTAGAAACTCCCTTAAGAGACATGTCTGCAACAACGCTTACAACCACTGGCGCCGCCCAACTAGCAAGGGAAAATGGTGTCCATAGGAGCCATCCCGATGAGATGCACAGTGACCTTCAAAAATTGGAAGTAGATGTTTAGCGCTTCTTTGGCATCGTTCCTTCCAAAGTCAAAAGAAACTTCTCTGTCACTTTAGCTGAGCAAACGTATCTGCCCAAGGTAAGGTCTCATTCGTCCTATTTAGGTCCCAGTTTTGGCTTCCTCAAACTTGGTCTACATCTATGAGCTGGTCCAGTTTACATAAGTGTTTAGATCGCAAACCCTCGAGCTGATTGGGCCGTAATGACAGCCCTGAACTCTTTCCAAGCCTACCAGCGTGGTCAGCTGGGCAATGTCAGACGCTTCGCCACCATCGGTACAGGCTCAGGCATTGACATGATCGCCGCCCTGGAAACCTTTCCTGAACTCGAATTCGGGGCCATGACTGATTTGCACCAGTCTGTAGTCAATGCAGCTAAGTGCAACATCCTAGCCGCCATTGAAAAGGAAATTCCCTATAGGCAAATGGCAAATAGTATTTATTCGTCTGCCGGTGATCTTCTCCTGCCCCTGAAAGGCCAGGAAGATTTTGATTTAATCTATGAGTATGTACAAAACTAGCAGCCTGGATGTTGTTAAGAAAGAGAAAAGCAGATTACACTAAACTTGCTGCCTAGAAACCTGCCAAACATACCCCTCACAAACACTAAGAACCTTGCCGATGGCCAAAAATCGTCTACTTTCATCGGTGATAGGACTGCAGATCGCGTCCCGGCCCACGTTTCCGAGGCTCTTTTAGATCTTCACTATGTCTGCTTATACCAGGCCAGAATTATGCGCCTTATCAAGCCTTCGGGGGCTATTCTTTCCAGCATGGGCGGCAGGGTACCAGCCCAGTCGATGATGGACATGGCTGACTCTGCCGGGTACTCGGGTAGAATCGTCTCGTTGGCATGGAAAATTCAAAGCGAGCCAGAGACAGTAATTGGCGAGTATCCGGCAAATCAGAAAAAAGGATCGAGCAAGGTAGGCTGTTGTCATCATCCGATTTCTTGGTTTCTTTGACATACTGATGAATGGACGTAGTACTATTTTTATCCAACATCGGCCCTAGCGACGGCGTTTTGAAATCTTTCCCCGGCGGCAGCAGCTCTTCATGCTTTACAGCTTGAACAAGACTTATACAGCTATCGTTTGGATGCCGAGACTGCCCTTGAGCAGCATCATGCTGGTGTTGAGATTGGTCATACCGTCTATGTAATGGCTAGCGTTCTCAAAGGGGAGTCTAGTGTTGTTTAATCATACGAGTTATGTCAGCTAGCTTTCTATATACGTATATAGATTTTGGCTCTACCGCCTTCCTATATAACGTTTAAAATGATGTGTTCTTGCTTGACTTTACTTATTGTCAAATGTATATCATACGGTTCATAAATATAGCTAAACCACCCCGAGAGTTATCGGATGATGCTTTCAAATGGTCATTTTGAGCTCACGGAATACGATTGTTTTCGCTAGGTAGGCAAAGTTGCCACCTGTATTTCACTTGATTAATCCATTATTCTCTGTCATTAATTTATAATTTACAAGAATCAACATTTCATAAACATATAATGTTATAATTCAGACCTAATAGAAACATATGCAAGTATCAAGAACGCGAACAACGCGGCAGCCGTCTATTTCTCTGTCCAGCCCGGATCAAAATCGCAAATTTTTTCCAAGACCGGGATCTATTGGCATAATCCACTACGGTTTTCCCATCATTATCTGGAATGCTATAATCAATACCACCACTATCTATCAGCATATGGGACATGACGTATCGGCGGTGCTTAACAGCAAACATCAGTGGAGTCAGACCATCACGATTGCGGATATTAACATCTATCCGCGAGTGATTCAGGAGGAGACCCATGATATCGTAACGGCGCCCGGCAGTGGCATGGCATAGGGCAGGCATCCCACTGTTGTCTCTGATAGAGAGATCAATGCCTCCCCTCTTCAAAAGCAACTTGTCCATCGGTATATTGTCGCTCATAATAGCCCACATCAGCGCTGTGTAGCCATCACCATCCTGCTCGTTTAAATTGCATTTATGCTGGATGAGCAGTCTAGCCTGAGAGTTTTTATTTTCCTGAATTGTGTATATTAGAGGGGAGATCATGTTGTCAGTAGAGCAACGGATGTTCACATCCAGATTGGAGAACTCGAAAATCAACTTGAACAGCTTTGTGGAGACTGGCTGTTGGAATTTCAGTAGCACCCATAGTATCGGGTCGACAAACCTCTCCTCATATTCGCCCACTGTCGTGGTATTGATGTCTATGGTTGTATCTTCAATGAAAGCCTTCACCATGTCAACCCTATCGAAAAAAAAGGCGTCGGACAGCGCATCATAGCCCCAGCAGTCCCGAATGAAGGACTCGGTTTCATAGTAGCTCAACAAAAGGTTGAAAGCCTCGATTTGGTCTGCCTGAACAGATTCCAGCAAGAGGTTTTGACTGACCAACCTAATATTGAAGCGATTGTCGTTTAAAATAGTCCGCATTACTTCAACTTGATTATATCCCAAAGCAGCTGCTAGCGGCGTCCTCCCGTTAAAACTAACATGATTAATGTCAACATTGGGCAAACTCAGCAGCCTGTTGACAACATTCAATCTTCCGGAATGGCAAGCCCATATCAATGGAGTCTTACCATATCTATCCGTTTCATCCGGCCGCACCTGGGGCAAGGTGAGTAGCCACTCCACCAATTCAAGTCTTCCGGCTCCGGCGGCTATTGCTAGAGGACGCCGACCGTCGCCATCCCAAACTTGGACCAGCATCTCTGGAAACATTTGTATGATTTTTTGGACCACGTTTAAGCTGCCATGTATACAAGAATTGATCAGAGTCAAAGGGGTCGGCTTTCCTCCTTCCCCACCGGGCCGTGTGGCTTTTTCTGTTACGGCTTTCAGAAAACAATCTACCTTGTCTCTTCTTGCCGCATACTTAAAGGCCATCCGTATTGAATCATCGGTATATAAATAACGTGCCGTGATGGCGTTGAAACGTCGGTCTGTCCTAATCAGACCAGCCAGCTGGTAAGCCTCCTCAGGCCTGAACGTTTCAGCAATAATCCGTATAATCTCTACGGGGAGTGTGTGAAGAGGCATGATGATGTTTTTTAAGATATTTGGTAAAGAGATAAAAAACCAAAAACGTGGGTAAATTTTGGGTGAAATATTGGTGTTGGTATAGAAATGTCTGGATCGAGGAACTTACACTGGCTGAATTCCACCTTCTTATAAGGGTGTAGATGCTCCAAATTTGGCGTTGTAGAAAAGGCAAAAAAAAAAAAAAAAAGAGAGAGAGAGAGAGAGAGATGGAAGACAAAAAGAATAGAAGTAAAGAATGACTATTGTTTTTTGGTCAAAGCATTGGATTAGAGTGTTGGTCTGTTTATTTCCAGAAAAGGAAATTTTTCTTTATTAGCGGGAACAGTGAGTGTTTCATACTGACACCATAAATATCCACGGTTACATCCAAACAACCAACAGAGATAAAGACTTTTGTTCTATTATACACTGTCTTTCTTTCACATCATCTATGGCTACTTATGTAGAAGATTGCTTAAGCTACGTATTTGGTTACAAGGCATTGTGTAGTTCCATCAACTTTGAAGTAGTAAAATTGAAAGTTCCAGACTTTGATTGTATTTTTTTCTCTTAATAAACATTCAAAAAGATTTACCAAAACACACAGCCTATTTATACCGAACATGCAAACGCTCCACCCAAACCTAATAATATGCAAACTTGTCCCTAGTCCGAGGCGACACAGTTGAGAGAGACAAGGGTGATGACAACAAATGGTGAAGACAAAGAAAAAGATTAAATCGGGTCAATGACTGTACATGAGTTATTTGAAGGAAATACTGTGTCTTTACTGAAAGACTTGTGACAAATTTGCAGTCCAACGAGACTGACTTGGTAAAGAAGGAAATATACTATCAACGTAATGCCTCTGGCAGACATTCAAGGATTGTTCAAATGGCGCAGTTTTAAGAGCCATTAAAGAAAGAAACAGGTTAAAATCATCAAACGGCAGTCTCGCCAGAAACCTCGATCAAATGTGCGTTGATTTCCTTAGGAACCATTTCCGTTGATGGGTTCTGCACAGTATCGCTTTCTATGTTGTCTTTGGTGGGCTTGGGAGCCTCCGTTTCAGCCACCTCTGCCGTGGAGGCATTTGTCGCCGAGCACTGCTGAACAGTGTCTTCGACATGCTCTGCGGCTTCTGCTTTTTCCTCGTCGCCAATGACAGACGCTAGGCTTCGGAAATTGAACATCGGCTCCGTTGCGGAGTTTGAATCGCTCGGTTGTGGCTCAGAGGCCGACTGTTCACCTGTTCCAGATTCCAGGCATGAGGAAGACGTCGAGGAAGCGTTCGACATGTGTCGCAGGTGTGATGGTCGTGAAGGTTCAGCTGAAGTAGACGGGTCAACATCACGGTTGGCTGTAGAACCAGTAGCATTTTCGCTAGTAGAATCCGTTCCAGCAACAGCAGCAGTTGGCGAGGTTCGATCAACGCCTTTGCCCTTATTTCCGCCGGCATGTTCCTCGGTGATGACTGATGACGAGCTGCTATCAACTCGACTGACAGCCGAGCTAGTAAAAATAGCAGAATTCGTTTGGCTGCTGCTATAAATGCCATTTTTGCGCATCGCCTTCTCCGCCTTCTTTGCTTCTTTCTCTCTCCTTTTTGCCTCCTTGCGAATTTCTTTCTCCTCTTTCCGCCGTCGTTCTTCTTCACTAGCTAGGCTCATCCTAATGGCTTCCATCATCATCATGTCTTCCAAATCGTCGATTCGACTTCTTCTAGTGTTTCCACGAGCGCCCTGCGCGCCACCTTCGGTCGTTTGTTGTTCAGAAGCATTTGCAGCATTCCTCCTTTCGGATAAGAAGGCGAGTGCGTGGAGAGCTTGAGAGCCACCGGTAGGTCGATTTGAAGGGGTCTGAGATCCAGAGCTGTTGGCGGTTGTTCTTCGTAATCCCCGCCGGCCGAGGCCTCGGGACTCGCTGCCGTTCGAGTTCATCAGGTATGCAGCTGTATGAAGAGCGGTAGCGGCAGCAGAGCGACGCGCAGCATGCGCTCTCGCACTAGCCAATTTCTGAGCCCAGTCGGGGCGTATCTTATCGGTTGTGATGACAGTTGGGTCACTAGCCGAAAGAGACGTCGCTCTACGGCGCCCAGGAATCGCGGCAGCGCCGCTGGCAGCAACTGCCGAATTGAGAGAAGAGTTAGAAGATCCCGGAGACACGGGTAAGGCGGAATGCAGGCCATTCGGGCTCGCATAAGCCAATCCTCGTCGGAATGGAGGAGGAGCGTAAGTAACGCCAAATTCAGGCTGAACGCAGAAGGGGCACGCAGATGGCTCAGACACAAGCTGGGATTCCTCTTCAGTACGTTCGCTGTTGCTGGCATCTTCCGTAGGCGCATTTTGATCAGGCTCACCGTGCTCCGGAGGATGTGGGTCAGGGCGTTTGATCTGGACGAAACATTCTGAACATATCGGCTGGTCACAGCATCGAGTCCGATTGAGATACGGAGGGTAGTAAAGAAAGCAAATGGGACATTCGCTGGCGTCTTTGTACAGATAGGCTTCGATAGGCTGGCCATTCACAAATGGATCTTGCGTCAACATATATTCACGGGGCGTCATTTCGGTAGATGAATTGTTCTTGGAGCTGGTAAGAGCGGCCAATGTCTTGGCTCGGCCGCGGAAAAGAGGCGAACTCGACGTTCCTGACGCGATTGGGGAAGAAGGCGATGGCAAAGAGTGGGTGGATGTCAGGACCGGGGTGTTGTCGGTATTCGTGGATGGCGATTGAGCGGCGTTCGGCACAGTCAAAAATGAGGCACTCTTGTCAGGCGATTGGGTACCGCTGTTGGCGCCTTGAGATGGAGGTGTGTATTCTAGTTCAGGAGGGATTTGGTCGGGCGGAGGAACGGGCATACCTCGAGCGGCAGCCATCAGCTGGTGTTCAGTCCAAGACTCGGAGAAATCGTTCAAGCCTCGCCAGAACGGAGCTACCCGTCGCTCGATCTGGAAGCAGAAGTCAGTTTGTTAAAAGTAAAATAACAGCGAAGTTGTCTCTCACCATTAGTTGGCGAACTACGGCCTTGTTAAAGTCTTCGACGCCGACGTAGACACCCTGGGTTACCAGGTAGCCACCGTCGACATGTTCTTCCAGCATGCTCCGCTCTCGCTCTTTGAGTCTAGCAGCTCGATCTCTCTCCAAGCGACGAGCCTCCCGGTCTTGCTTCGTTTCTCGGCGATGCTCATGGGTTGTGGTATCTCTCTCGCTCGACCCGCCGATTCCGAGGAACGAGAGATCGGGCCGGCTGGATCGAAGCGACCGCGAGCCGTCGCCGCCATGGTATGGGGACGAGTGGCTCTGATCAGACAAGGATCGATGTCGAATAGACGGCGGCAAAGGAGAGCGAGCCTCCTTGGTTTGTGAATTCCCCATGGCAAATGGGACTCGCAAGGGCTGTGAAGCCAGGCGGCAAGTAACCGCAGGGACGTTGGGGCAAGGCGATGATGGGTTGAGGTGTAGCCGGGGACGAGAGGAGGATAAACAGCGGGTGTTGTTCTTATGATGCAGGAACGACGGATCAAGCTGCTCGCCTGATCACGGCCTCTTGTGGGCGTCGGGGGTCTGGACGCTGTGGAGTTGCGAGTAGTGTCGAGGTAGTGGTAGTGGTAGTGGTAGGAATGGTGGTGGTAGGGTAGTTGCGAACTTGCGATAAGCAGCTGGGCGGGTGGCCATGTGAGCGCCGGTGGGTAGCGGAGCGTGACTAACCCAGAATGGCCGTGTTTGAGGCCCTTCGGGTGGCGGAATGCCCGGATGCGTAGCAAGCAGAATCAACACGAAAAGTAAATAATGCCAGCAGCCTCACTCAGCGTACGTAGTCCCCAGCAATGCGACGAGAGCGGTCAAGCCTTTTCTGTGCTGCGGACTGCGGAGGGGGATGCCAGGATTACCCTTCACTAACGAGCTAGTGCGTCTGCAGGCGAGTGTCCTCGGCCGATCGAGCGATGGCGTCCGGCCGTTCTCCGTGTTTTAATGTCGATAATTAAAGCGAGGTGGGGGGAGGGAGAGAGAGTCTGTTTGTGCACAAAAGCGAGTGACAGCAGGTCTAACCAAGATCCATATTATTTATCAGGGTCTAATAATAATGACTCCGTACTTGATCGCATCAAGACCGGGCTGGCCATGATTGCGCTCGTCATCATCGCAGCCCAGGGTGGGGAGCGCTTGACGTCAGGCGATGATGCAGTGACGGCAGACTTAATTAGCCCTCGCGCCATTTGACCACGCCCAGAACGACCTCTCCAGCCCAACGCGATGAACTGCTTTGTTTTGTTGGGTTTTATTTTGTTTCTGTTTCGATTTATTATCCCACGTCTCTTTGACTCCTGCACAGTACACACAAGTCATGGCCGAATGCGTCCACTAAAATGGTCCTTCCTATTTGAGTTTAGCGTTCAGCCTCGTGATCCGGGGGCTTCCATTCGCTGTCGGCAAATGGCTCGAGTTTGAGAGTTTCGAAACATTTCTTGTGCAATTTCATTAAAATTTTAAGTTTCTGGTGTTTCATGTGATTGTTTTTCGGTCAAGCGAAGCATTCGTGGTAAATCGCACAGTTGTCACTACCAGTTGACACAGTAGTCTGGTTCAGACATTGGGCACAATTAAGGAAAACCAGCCGCCAACATATGTTTATTTGATATAATAAAATAGCAAAAATTTGAATTACTAAGAAGTACAGAAATAAACAGGAAAAATCCACGGTAGATGTAAAACATTAACATTCCTGTTGTTTTGTGCCCCAGTTCAAGATCGCAAGATTGCCTACTGTGGCTGGTGAGGTAGGTGGATACACGGCTGCGCCACATGAACTACCGCTCGGCGCTGTGGCTAGGCCGAAAATCCTCCGCTGTCAAAAAAGTTTCGGCGGTCGTTGATACTCGGTGCTTCCCAGCAACACCAGAACATTTTAGCTTACTCGGCCTGTGCCCGCCTGCCTTGACCAACCTATGGGCTTGGTCTCGTTATCCATATCTCTTTGGGCCAACCCCCTTTTTCACCAGACAACAAAAACAAACAACAGCAACAACAGCCAAACACCCTCGCGCTAAACATGTTACAATGACAACTGCGCTCACACGTCTGCATATCTCGCCCCTCGACCCCGCCTTGCTCGACTCGATTCTAGGCCCGACGAATCGGCCCCTGGCGAAAAACGTCTCGTTTCACACCATCCCTACATTCCCCGAAAATAGCTTCGGATACGTTAGTCTGCCACCGATGGAGGCAGACAAGCTGAAGAAGAAGCTCAATGGCTCCATCCTGAAGGGGAAGAAACTCAAAGTAGAAGCTGCTCGGCCCGACCCGCCAGAGACCAGGAAGTCATCCGAGTCTCCAGATACACAGAAGGAAGAAAAGAAGAAGAAGAAATCTTCAAAGCGCAAGGCGGAGGAGGAAGATGGAGTGCTCGAGGGGCATGAATTGCCTGCTGATCGGCAAGTGAAAAGAGGTTGGACCGAGCCAGTCAGCTCCAGGAGACACAAGAAACAGAAAAAGGGCGAGAAGGAAGCAAAACCAGCAAAACTGCAGGTCAAGTCCAAGTACACCGAAAAGGCAGAGTGCTTGTTCAAAACAAAAACCCCGCCCAACAAAACTGTAACGGGAAAGAAAGACAAGAAATCGAAAAATGACAAGGCACCGAACGAGGTGGTTGTCCACGAGTTTGCGCAAACTGTCACTCATCCCTCGTTCTTGAAGTCGACAACGCAGGATCAGCCAGTCACCGCCGGGTTTGAAGAAGGAAAGGGCTGGGTGGACAAGGACGGTACAATTAAGGAGGCTGCCAGTGACAAAGCCAGAAAAGCGACTTTCAATCCTGGGAAAAAGGATGGCGCTAAAGAACAGGTCTCTTCAAAAAAGTCAAAGTCCAAGAAGAAAGAAAAGTCACCTTCGCCCGTCCCTTCCCCAAGCGAATCTGAAGAAGAGCCCGACTTCACTTCTTCAAGCGGCTCTAGTGATGACGATTCTTCTGCTTCAGAAAGTGATTCAAGTGACGAGAGTGTTTCGGACGACAGTTCAGACGACGAAAGCTTGGCATCAAATGAAGAAAAACGAGTGACGAAGGCGAAAGCAGAATCTTTGAACAAACCCACATATGGAGAGAAAACCAAACCCGTGAATGAAGACGAGACAGAGAGTGGTGGATCCAACAAGGTGGACAGCTCTGAAGGCAGCGATTCTGCAAGCGACAAGGCTAGCAGCAGTGAAGATAGCTCCGAGGACTCTTCATCATCGTCCGAAGATGACACAGAAGAAAAAGAAACCAACGACGTGCACCCGCTAGAGGCTCTATTCAAACGAAAAGTGCAACAGAGCGAAGAGACTAACGCTGGGTTCAGTTTCTTTGGCGGCAATAACGACGATATCGAAGATGACGATGAGAACGAGATTCATCAGTCTATGCCCACCGAACCACTAACTCCTTTTACTCACCGTGATCGTCTGGTCCGAGGTGTGCGAAGCGCCGCGCCAACACCGGATACTGCGATGCGCAGTCACACCAGGCTGCTCACTGACGAAGACGAAGATATGGGAGATCTCGACGAAGACTCCTATCTACCTCACACGGAATCGAGCCCATCCAAACCTCGTGATGAATCCATTGCCCAGCAGCCACAAGAGACAGATTTTGCGAAGTGGTTTTGGGAGAATCGAGGAGACAACAACAGAGCATGGAAGAGGAGACGTCGTGACGCTGCGAAAGAAAAGAGGCAGCGTGACAACAGGCGCAAAGGAATGAAGGGCCGAGGATAGAGGTCTATGTAACAAGCAATGATTTTTAGATGTGTGGTAACTCAACTGTAGATAATACAAGATAATAATTGTTCGTCCTAAAACTCAGACTTTGGACCTTTTTATTCTCCTACATACTTCATGCTTATTTTCACATGGTGCAAGACATGGATCTATATTCTGTTGCTCTAATTGGTCAATACACATCACGTGATCTGTTACGTATATGGCTCCCGAATCTCCGATGCCCCGGATTCACGATCACCACAACCCACGATCATTGAGCCAGATCGCAACTGGATATCAAAATCCTTCACCATGACGCGGTGGACGGGGTTAATTCAGTGTGTGTTCCTCTTGAGCATATTTATAAACGTTGCGACGGTGTTCGCTGCGAGTAAGTACCAACCTTGAACAAAAGCTTCGTCATCACTCTCTCGAAGACGACAGACAAGTGGTCACAGTTTCTGACCTACTTTTTTTTATACTAGAACCAACCTCATTTTGCAAATGTACCTGCTTCACGAATAGCACCATTATCGAACTTAGTCCCGTGGACACTTCGTCAAGTTTTACGCGCGATCTTTCGTGGTCGATATTCGAACGAGCAAAGAGCGATTCCAAGGGGGATGGCAGCCATAGCCGGGCGCTGACATGCAATGACTGTACTCGGAAGTTTTGCCTGGGGTATAACCTGCCAATATGTGAAAAGGCCGCCGAGGAGGACGTGATAACTACGTGTTTCAGTATGTAGCCCCTCTTTTTTTGGAAGTGGTTTACCCGGTTCTGATTATATGGTTGGTAGAACGTGACTCCCGAAAAGACGAAACCGTCGTGTTTATTTTCATTTTCGCCACTGCCGGTCTTCTTACCTGGGCAGCTATCAAGCCGTGGGCTGAACGGTGGATGGAGGTGAGAGGATGATTTCCCCCAAACGGGCCAAAATGGGCCGCGTCATTTGCATTCATGGGCTGACACACTGGCGCAGGCAGCTCGAGAACGCAGGCGATACATTCCAGTTTCGAATGCAGATGCAAATTAATGATCAATCAAATACCCTCTTTCCGGCTTTTCGTCGATGTTGTAATATCTTATCGCATTTCTACTTGCGCTTGGCGCAGGACTGTAGGATTTTCGTTATTGTCAGAGCTTTGGTAGTAGGTGTCGGTGAGATCGCTGTAGTGTCCTCTTTTTGGTTTTTTTCTTTCCGATTAAGCTACGCACGGTCTTGCATAGACAAGTTGAATGGGCTGCAGAAAGCGCATGTTGAAGCATCTCATGTAGGACAGACAGAGAGTTAGCTTGGATGTGTCCGCGTGACCTTGCAGCCGCAATGCCCGCAACAGACGAGAAGCGAGAGACGCAGGCAACGCGCAAACCCCCGAAGACTCCGTCCACCCATGCCCAATTGGCCAAACCACATGCCATTGTCGCTGCTATTGTCGCTGCTATTGCCCGTTTTTCCATCTCATGATGGCTCAAAAAACAACCAAGTCCGCCGTATGGGGTGGGGTTGGTTTATGTTTTGAGCGGCGACAGTGCGCGCCAATAACAGGGGCGCAGTGGAGCGCGCGGCGCCTAGGCAGCGCCAAGACGGGGTCTAGCGCGGTTCGTCTGTTATCAGACTTTTTGCGCCGGGCGCCGGTTCTCGGCCGCCCCGGTTGGGCAACGAGTCTTCTGCTGCCTTGCCGCGGTCTCAGGGGAGGAGATAGCAAAAGAAGAGCATTACAAAGAAACACTATGGAACAAGATTGCAATGATATATCTCCAATTGGTGCGTTCTAATGGCCGCAAGACATGCACGAACCGGAACGCCGGCCGGACGCCCAACCGGGAAGGAGACCGGATATCGGTCTGGCGGGCCCGTTTCCCCCTCCCGTGCTTGCCTGGCTCCCCTGCAGTCAAAAACCTTGTCCTCCCACCGCCGCCTTCCTCTTCTTCCTTTTTCCTTTCCCCTCTCCTCCATCCAGCAGACGTGCCACCAACAAACGAAATCCATTCACCCTACTCTTGCTGGCGCGCGCGCGAGAGAAAAAAAAGACAAAAGACAACACCCGCGACAATTATCTACAGAACAAAACCACAAAAACACTACCGTGTCATCTGACACGGCCGTGACAGGTAAACGAATCCGGGAAGGCAACCCACGCGGAAATCAAGGCGTTTTTCATCAGAGAAGCAATTTCTTTTCCTGCGTGGTCTTGCGGGGAACGGAAGTGGTAAGAATTGTTCAAATTTCCAAAGAACTATGGTATCAACGCCTCAGACAAGATCATCCTCGACCGACGATGCCTTTCCCGCGCTGCAACTCTTCCTCTTGGGTAAGTCGCCACGACCTTCCCCCGCCGCCAGAAACTAGGCATTTCTAACGAGTACACACTACAGCCATCTGCCGCGTGGCAGAGCCAATCGCTCTTACCTCTATTTTGCCTTACTCATGGGTGATGGTGCAAGAGTTCCATATCGGTAATCCCAATGACGCCTCTTTCTATGCCGGCATCCTCATCGCCGCCTTTTCCTTGGCCGAGGCCATGACCGGCATGTTTTGGGGCGCGCTTTCCGATCGTCTAGGCCGGAAGCCTGTGCTTCTTATAGGCTGTGCTGGCACTGTACTTTCCTTGCTCATTGTCGGTTTCGCTACCAATTACTGGCTCGCCCTTTTTGGTCGTGTCATCGGTGGTATGCTCAATGGAAATATCGGTGTCATTCAAACCATGGTCGGAGAGCTGGTGAAGCGCCCGGAGCATGAGCGTAAGTTGACCCCTAATAGTTAATTTTGCCCTCCTTGATGCTAACATACAAATTACAGCTCGAGCCTACGCAGTCATGCCTTTTGTCTGGTCCATCGGTACTATTCTTGGGCCTGGTGAGTTGCCCCGTGTGCGAAATCTATTAACAAGTCCTACTAACAAGCGAGCTATCAGCGGTGGGTGGTCTTCTCGCAAAGCCTGCTGAAGGTTTCCCTACAGCGTTCTCCCCGGATGGTCTCTTTGGGAAATACCCGTTCTTACTTCCTAACCTTTTCTGCGCATTGCTACTCCTTATTAGCATAATCGGGGGTGCCTTGCTCCTTCAAGAAACCCACCCAGACCTCCAGCGTCAAGCGCCGTCCCTACACTTCTCGAGCGTCGAAACTCCATTGATAGCCACTGCTGGAGCCACGTCGAACCCCGGCGTTGATCTCCGCGCGGAATCATACGGTACCTTCAACGAAGTCAGTGTGCCTTCAAGCGAAAGCTGGAGATGCCAGACCAATGGTTCCAAAGAGAGAATTGGTTCGCCACAAAAAGAAGTAGCGTTTACTTCTCAGGTGGTCATGTTCATCATCGCTCTTGGCATTTTCACATACCACTCCATGACCTTTGACCATCTTCTTCCAATCTTCCTACAAGACACTAATCACATGGCCCTTGCCGGAAATTCTTTCCCGCATGTCTCTGGAGGCTTGGGGCTTTCCACTCAGACTGTCGGGATCATCATGTCTGTCGACGGGCTGATTGCGCTTTTCATCCAAAGCGTCTTGTTCGCACCTCTAGCCGACTGGCTTGGTGTCTGGAGACTGTTTGTCATGGTCACAATCTTGCATCCCATAACCTACTTCATCGTGCCCTTCTTGGCCTGTCTCCCACCCAACCTCGTATTCCCCGGGATCTATATTTGCTTGATTATTCGCAACATCCTGTCCATCATAGCCTACCCGGTTCTCTTGATCCTCATCAAACAATCCAGTCCTTCTTCCTGCGTGATGGGAAAGATCAACGGACTGGCCGCCTCAGCCGGTGCAGCATGCCGCACTATTTCCCCTCCCGTATCAGGACTCTTATACAGCACCGGTACTCAAATCGGCTATACCCCAATCGCCTGGTGGGGAAGCTCTGTCATCGCGCTCGCCGGCACCTTACAGCTATGGTTCATCAAGCGCAGAAAGGATACCGTCACTGTGAGAGCAGCAGCCCCATGTCTGGCCGCAGCTGGTCCCCCTTCTGCAGAAAGCCACCCACGCGAAGTGATTCACGTGATTGGCGAGCCTGACTTTTGAGATTCCTTTTTGGTTTCTTGTTTGATGACTGGTCACAAAAATAAACTTCTGTTCGATGGCAGTCAAAAGCCTTAGTGTGATGTCTGCCTTTTTCCCCTGTCCTTTCTATTGAGTTAGATTCATGTGTTTGAGAGTGCTTTTTTTTTTTTGAATAGGCGAGGCGCATTGCGGCGTTTTATTCTTTCAGCCTGGAGTCTAGCGTTATTATTATTACGATTCATGGTTCTTAGATGATTCTTTTTGGGTCTTTTTTGCGTTTTGCACAGTTATTATACGTTACCTTCCAGATGTCGTCTTCGTATTAGAATAGTAAAATGGAAGTTCATGATTTTGTGTATTTCACAATACCAGTTGGCGTGTAGATTAACATTGAATACATCGTTTCTCATTCATTTACAGAAGAACGCCGATAATGCTGAATCTACGACTCACCCCTACGAAAAGCACAACCCCATCCAGTAAAAACAAAAGTCATAAGCATCAATTCCATCAATAACATTGAACTCGTTAACTTGTATCACATAAAACATAATCAACCAATGTAACCCAATTTTTTGTACATAACAACATCCTTTGAATCACAAGTAGAGAGAAAGAAAAAAGAAGAACGAAACAAGCTGCAGCTATTACACCGCTGTGGTATCATATTCGAAAACAACAACACACACGCAGAAAGAGCAAAAATCTGGCAAGTTTGGCAAAAGCAACCCGCACACTCGTTAACCGTTTCAAGAACTTGTTAGTATTTTTTGGGATGAGTTAGTTTCCTCCACGGCCCATGCGTTCAATCGAGCTCATGATGCCGCTTCGTCCGGGGGTTGGCATTGCAATGCCGGAGCGGCCACCGCTGAGTTGCCGTGAGTGAGTACTACCGCCGCCGTTGTACATGCCCAACCGGCTTTTCTTCTCAATGCTCGAAGATGGTGGGCGAAGGCCGCTTAGTCCCGTGCGGCTAATGCTGCGTTTGAACAAGACAGGCTGTTCGGGCTGCAGGGGTTCAAGGGGTTCGAGCTCAGCGCCGCCCATCAAATCCATTTCATTGAGCGGGGCTTCGTGTTGATTTTGTTCCCCGGGGATGGATGAGTGCGTTGACGAAATCGATGGTTCGCGTGAAGCTGGCATGGATTGCGTCTGCTGAGGTTGTTGGCCGTGTTGCTGGATGGCGAGCCACTCGTCTACAGCAGCAACCAGCTCGCCCTTCTCGGCCCGCTCGAGCTTGAGTTCGGCGTGGAGTTGCTCGTTGTCTTTCTTGACGGCGGTGATTTGCTGCTCGAGACCCTTGATTTGCGCACCAAGAACCTTGTTTTCTGCCTCGAGTTCATCGTTGTCGCGTCCCAGAACACTCATGTTTGGATTCACGGGACCAGACATGGTGGTGTCACGCTCTGTCTTGAGACGCTCGATTTCATCGGTGGCTTCACGGTATTTGTTCTCTGCCTCGTGCAAACGCTTCCCCCACCGTGACTCGTAGCTTTTCTTCAGAGCAGCAACCTTGGTCTCGTGCTTGCCCTTGTACAAGGTATGAAGCTCACGCGCAACCCTCTCCACGGCTTCCTGTACTTCCTTTGCGGATTGTTCAGCAGTAATCATGCCAGCCTTGTCTCCCTCTGCAGAAGACTCCAAATCGGTCGATGCAGCTTTCCGAGAAGCGTCCAGCTGGCTTTCCAGCTCAACAATTCTTCCTTCTAACTCCTCTCTGTGCCTCTCGGCCTCCTCTCCCTTTCGTGTAAGGCGTTCACGTTCCCTTTCACCGTCAATAATTTCCGATCGAACTTGACGTAGAACGGACTCCATTTCCTTGCCCCGTCGTTCCCACTCTGCTTGTTCTACCTCTAAGGCCTCTTTTCTAATAGCCTCATTGCGAACCTCTTCAAGCGCTTCTGCGACCCGATGCTCGGCATCTGACACAGCCTGCTTCAAACTTCCCACTTCTGCTTCTTTGCCACTAAGAGTAGCTTTCAAAGATGATATCTCCGACAAAAACCCGGATTTTAGAGTTTCCAATTCACGAGGAGTGATGGAAGGAACAGACATCGGTGTTGCAGGAGGAAGGTCGAAATCAAGCAGGTTGTATTTAGAAGGCGAGCGCATAGATTCTCGAGGCTTCAGCGGTGATCGTCGTCGAGGTGACATCGAAACTCGAGCGCCAGATGTCGAGAAGCGCTGGGATACTCGGCGGAAGTAGTTGACAGAGTCTGTGAAATCCAAAAGGTCCGCGCTCTCGCCGTTACCCGGGTGTCCTCGTTTTTGTGGAGTTGGAGAGACATCCGCGTGGTCCATTCCTCTTCTTTTGATCGTATTGGGTGTTGACGGATTTGGTCGGCGCGAATAGGGAGAGCCACGAACGCTTGCGGATGGGTCCATAATATCACTCAGTTTTTTCGTAGGCGATCCTCTGAGCTTCGCGAACAAGGTCATGTCCACATTAGGAACGGCAGAAAAGGTGCTCAGGCAAGTATCATCCATGAGGTCGTGCTCTTGAATGTCGTCATTCACGCCGTGGACTACCGTGCTCATTCCTTCGTTGTGTCTGTCGTCCATCATACTATTGCCGATCTGAGACCTCTCTGCATGATGATGAATAATACTATGTTCATCCATCTCAGGAATTTCATTCGACACAGTCGTGTGTGATTCGTGTACCACATCGGTCTCGTCAAAAATCTTTTCCGAGCCGACTTCGCTGGGACGATCACTGTCCAGTCTATCTTCTTCATCCACATAAACCTCCGGGCCAACATCTCTTGGAGACTTTATATGCGATGGTGCGGCTGTCATAGCTTGCAGCCTATCCATATCCACAGTATCATCTCTCGCATCGAACTGGAATGGGGAGCTGGGTGGACCTCCGTTGAGGTCCTCAGTCATATCGTCCATGTGGTCAAATTGACTGCGGGCAGCAGAATACTTGGAATCAAGGTATTCATCGTCTGCATTCCCATCGTAGGAAAAGAGTGCACGCTTGGGAGGGCTCGGCGAATCGTTTTCCTTGTCGTAATCGGTTGCTACGATCTCGTCAATGCCCCGGCGACGAACTGTGGATGGTGGAACCATGGGAGAGCGTCCGCGAGCATTGCCAGATGCTGGCGATAATGGAGAGAATGGTTGTGTCATAATTGACAAAGTGTGTTTGAATGCAAAGAGCCAAAGTGGTTGCTGTTGAGAGCAGAGTTCGCATGCTGCGAAAGTCATTATTATGATGGCGTAGCGCTAGCGGCTGTTGTCGCCGTTGCCCGGTAAACAAAGCTAGTCCGGATGAGGGGTGGACCCACCTTTCCCAAACTGACCAATGAACGTGCCGAATGAATCTTTGTACTCAAAATTATTTTATTATTAGCATGTAGCTGATATTCAAATGCATTTTGTTATGATAAGAAGTCTCCAAACTAGCAAGAAGTCTTAACTGTGCCATCACAGGAACATCTGAAAGGTAAGTGGTAATTTCAACCGTGAGTAAAAGTGAGTAGAGTGTATTTGTGAAGAACTTTTAATACAAAATTTCAATATTTGACAAGCTCGCATCTTATGAGCTTTCTTGATGTTGAAGCACTTTCTCAACTTCTTCCCTTACATTATACTCGGCCACCGTTGTGAATTGCTTCGACATGACAGACGGAAACCATCCCATGATCCACATAAAGCAATACATGATATACTCCTCGATGACTGACATATCTCGCTTTGAACTTTGCATTTTTCGCGCATAGTCCAGAATTTGCTTCACGTGTGGTAGCCGCAGAGCAACGTATTTCTTTGCTGCCGCAACGATGGCCGTTTTTTCCGTCATGATCTGCGTGTCCAGCGGGTTTTTGTACGCTTCTTGCAATTCATGTGCAAGAAACAAAGTAAAAGCTTCAACATCTTCAAAGGCCTGAGATGAGCCTTGCCCGGACGTTGAGGGTAATGCATGTGCCGCGTCTCCAACCAAGACAACACCATCTCGTTCCCAGGTTGGAATTTCAGGAGCCGTCCACGTAGGATAGATATTCTCAATCTTGATGTTTTGCTGGCCGATAACTTCCTGTACTACAGGATCTCTCCAGGCTGCGTGTCGCTCGCGGAGTTCTTTAGCAACCATTTCACGATCGATATTGCGCGGATCTCGGGGGCACTCCTCCATGGAATATGTGGACCACCAGGCGAGTTGGTCTCCTGATTCCGATAAATAGTAGGCCGAGTCACGAGCAGGAGATGATGGTGAGCTCGTAGACGGAAAATACCCGAAGAATCCGTTGCGTCCAAATACCATATTCATGCAGCCTTTGTCAATATGCTGGCGAAGCTTTGGGGTAAGGTGTATAAACCCCCCAATTCCCACTAGACCTCTACATGAAAGTAAGCCAGATCATCTACATGAAATCCCCTTTGAATAATTTGTGGTTTAACTTACTCGTATTGAGGCGGATATATGTCGCCTTTTGTATCTGGGAAAAGCGCATTTTTAGTTATGCTCTTGAGCCCATCTGCCCCAATCACAAGATCTGCTTCGACTGGTGTGCTACCATCAGTGAATCGAATAATATTTCTCCCGTCAGGCTTCGCAATAACCTCGTGAATCCGTCTGTTTACAATGACATCATCCGGAACTCGAATACGGAGACTTCTCCAGAGGTGGTGGCGACTAATTGCCACAGTATTTGCTGTTTTTTTATCGTCATCCTTTGAAACAAAAACGGAACCATGAGATGAAATTTGTGCAAGGGTTTTCCCGTTCTTGCTTTTCATGTTATATGTTGATACGGCATAGCCGCCTGTGACAATGTCCTTCAACAGCTCGGGATCCAAACGCCGAATCACATTGACACCGTTAGGACAGACACCCAGTCCGCCGCCAACTGTCAATGTCGATGAGTGAATATCGGATGACGAGCGTTGTCCAAAAGTGGTGTCTTTGTTGGTATCGTATGCTTCGTATATGACGTAGGTATGGTCTGAAGCGGGATGTGAAGGTCTAGGAAGATGTTTCTTGAGAAAGAGATATGCTGAAAGGCCGGAAATACCGGCGCCAATAATGGCAATCTTCATTCTGACAATAGAACCAGAATGTAACCCGTTTTCTTTGAGAATGGCGATGATCCGCTGTGCCTTCTGATTTATATTCGAAGAATTTATATGCACTAGATTCTTATCATCTGGGATAAAAATCGGTGCCTAATATTAGAATGAGTTGAAATTCCAAGCGATATTAACCTTGCTTCTGTCGATTATGTCGGCAGCTTTTTATAACGAGGTTCAGTTGCACCTCGTATTGGGGAAGATTTTTATTGGTCCGTCGATAGTGGATCGCCATCGGAGGCGCCACTGAAGCGAGGGTTTCCTGAAACGGAAAGTAAGTTCTTAGGCATCCACGTTATTATGCCTCTGGTCTGCTACATTAGCTCTTCACCTAATATTGAATAGTTCTATTGACAAGAATTGGATATGTACTATACTATATACAACATATGTCATAGAGAAAACATTGAATATAGAAGAAGTTCAAGTTCTATGCCCATAATACCCTACGTATCAGTCGATCAATCAATATCAAGGCTGGAAAACGATGTTTGAGCCGACGCATCGGTTACAAACAAAGAGGTTAGTGGGATCGACTCTTCTCTTGATTGACAAAAGACGCTGGTACTTGTCGCCCCAGAATACTTGTTGCCAGTTTGGCTCGTATCTGAGATTATGTCATTAAACAGCTCACCAACAAGAATGTCTCGGGTACGAGCTGGAAATAAACTCACGGATTTGCTTCGTTGATGTAGGTTCCCCCATCTTCTCCCACGATATCTGTCAATCGGTTACTCATATGCACCAGCAATTCTCTTTTCTGATGCTTTTCTGTATCACTGGCGTTGTCTGCCCAATCAACAGATATGCTAAACACCCCGTGAGCTTTCTTCCAGATTTCGTGGACAGCAGTGTTGTCTCGTTCATCGTTGTTGGCGTGACCGACTATCATCATGTTAATATCTAAGCTGAACACGAATCTAAGAATAACCTACCCCAATTAAAGCCTGCCCCCGTGCCATATTCTACAATGAGTTCAACCAATTCATCTGTTTTGTTTTCAAGAACATCGGCCGTCAGCAGTCGAGATGCATCCTGGTTATTCGTTGCGATATTTGGATCTTGCAGTATCTTGTCGAGATACATGTTCCAACTACCTGGGAAACCGGCTATCTGATGACCGCTGACTCCGGGGATATTGGCGAGGCGTTCAAGGGGAGCGAACGTGCGATTAAAATTTTCCATTGTTCCGTTTGGTTGAATGAAAAGCGCCGAGAAACCTCCTTCAATAATTGCATACCCTGTAAACCCAGCCTGAGTTATAGTTGGGATCAGTTGGAGAGACTCCTTGGCTACTCGTTTGAATGTATCGTTGCTGGTGGTGTTGATCTGGACTGCGCCGATGATAAAGCTTTGAGGTACAGGATGAGTTTTGTATGTCACCGATGTAACGACCTAGATAACATTGGAGAAGTTAGTTGGCGATGTATTGAGCGTGATGAGCGTGCTGGGTCTAAACATACACCCCAGGAATTTCCTCCTCCGCCTCGTAAAGCCCAGAAATAATCTGAATCGGTGTGGTTATTAATTGTATGGTGAGTGCCATCGGCTGACACGATGGTCATTTCAAGAACACCTGTCTCTTTCAGTGTCTGAATTATGAGGCTTGACATGGTTCCAAATCTTACTGTCAACAGCAAGTCCATGATAGTGCGAAAACGGTGAGTGGCCGCCGCCGAGGACATATCCACCAGAAGCACCGACTGTTCGAGCAGAACCGCCCACAACAATAACGTCTCTTTCAACCGCTGCTCGATAAACATCTATATATATGATTAGAAGCGAGGTTTTTCGCTTGTCAAAGTATTTTGGGGAACACACCTAACCACTGTTCTCCAGGCTGAACTGTCACTGCTGGGATACCAGGAGTTCCTGGATCTGCGCCCTCAGGTACGAAAGAATCGTGCCAATCGATGCCTTTGAGGTTATGCGTCCATATGGAGAATGACCCCTTTCCGCTGGAACGTCCAAGGCTGTAGCTCATTAGCAATCGTTAGGCAACAAAGCAATTCAACGGCCAACGTACTGATCATGTCCCGTATTTTTGACTACAAGGTACAAGTCTCTTTCACTAGCAAATCTGACTGAAGCTTGAATATCTCGAACATTTTGCGCATTCACCGAATAGTATGGAACTTTCTCCTTCTTAGTAGTTGTCTTTTGTGAAACCAGGTCATCAACAGCTACACATACCACTTCCTTGATCACATGGCTTGTCAACATCATCCAAATAGCATTGCCCGTGCTTGCCCAATTCCCAAACCAGAGCAGCATAGGCACCAGACTGGTTTGTTCGCCAGAAGCTATTGTCCCAGTCTTGTTCCGTGTAGTTACAAGCTTGTGTATTGTAAAATGGGCATTTGTGGCATACTGCTGCAGAAGGAATAGTGCGAATCAGATGGCCTCCGACTGTGGCGTTGAAGGCTTGCCATGAAATATCGTCTGGCCAGCATTTGTCCCCGAATGTACAACGACAGGAGACCGTGGTTGGTGCGAAAATTGCCGCAGAAGATAGGAGTGCGAATTGTCTGGGAATATGCATTGTTATTATTTGAGTTCAAAAATTATCAATCAGTTGCACAGAAGAATTACTAGAGATGAACCGCATGGTTTGTGAATCGAAGGAGCCATACTTATATCAATTGCGCTGGTTTCCTATATTGGAAATACGAGTTCCAATTTGAAAATTCAGGTTATCCCATGATAAAATGATTACTAAATACAAGTGTTCGCTGATCTTTCTACTCATCTCGTATTCTTTCCACTTGGCGCTTTGCCGATTCTGCGATACGAAGTTACCTGATTAGGAAATAAATGAACCATCGCCAAAGATGCGACATTTAATCGCATTTACGCTGCGGATACGAATATTTCCAAATTAATACAAATGTGTACATTTTGGTTGCTTAGCTATAATTATATTTGATTAATTATCATTTGACTTTTCCAGCTGACGCATTCGTCGACCAACAGCGAATTCTGATGTTCTTTGGTTGAAACGCCCAAAATGTCTTAGTTCAGCTCCCACACCTGGGCAACTCAAAATTGTCCAGAAATAGCAAAGATTTACATCAGGTGACAGTTTGCTCAGCCTAAGAGTTATAAAGTAAAATTTTTTTAAAAATAGGTTACTTAAAAAAAAATAACGAGAAACATGGCGACTCCGCAGTCAACGCCGATCCTGTGCGGGGAACTTTATATGATCCGAGTCCTTGTTCTCGGATCCATCGGATAATGACCATGAAGCCAAGCCTTTGATTTACGTGAGATTCGGTTGGTACAGTGTTGGCATCATGCTCGTATATAAGATTTATTTCGACTCGAACGGTGCCATCTATCAATAGAGATCATACAAAAAAAAGAAAGCTCTTCTAAGTTGATTGCTTTTAGATCGGAGATACTTCAAGATAGTAGCGGTGTAGTTCAAAGGCCATCATTAAGTTTCTTGGAATGAGACAGAGTGGGTTATGAAGCTGGGAGCAAGGCTAAGCCCCATGCTGGATTAGTCTTAGTATGGTCCAAATAGTAATTTGCCAGCACGATATGACATAATATCAACGTGTGCGTTGGAAACCCTAAATTATTCTATTTGGGCCAACGAACAAAGACCAGTGCATTCGAATTTGTTTCTCTGGTTCCTTAAGCTGTTGTAGAATTCAAGATGTGTTTCCTTGGTTAGGTCAAAATTTCAATGTATTTCTTTGGTCAGGAGTCTTCTTCCTTGGTTTTCTCGAGGCTCAGCTAATATAAGCTGAGATCGAGATGAGGTATTACCGACGCGCCTGATTTAGCACCGATTGGGGAAGCTTAAGCATGGCTGCGTGCTTTACTGGCTATTATTCGTAAAGAGCCGAGTTCATGACAATCCATTTACAAACGCGCGTCTGACACACTGAGTTTGCCAAGATGAAATGTTTCTCGTGCTGAATTTGTATTCTAAGACACATTTCTCACCGCTCATTCTCGTCACTTGGGCAAGTATAAAAGGGGCCCTTCATCCTGTGTTCAATCCAGATCAACATTCTCAACTCAACAACACCAATTCACCACAAGACAAACCAAACCCACTACAATAAACTCATTTTCTACCAACCATTTACTCTCTCCAAACATCTATTCAAAATGAAGTTCTCCATTGCTGCTGCCTCTGCTGCTCTCCTAGCCACCTGCGCTACCGCTTTGCCCAACCGCATGGCCGCTCGCCAAGTCACCAACGAGGTCGTTTTCACTCTTAGAAATGACCAGACCGGCCATCATGCCTATGCCACTGTCCCTACCGACGCAGCCACGTTCACTTTCAACTCCCTCTTTGGAAACAGCGTTCTGGCTTCCAATGGCCGGATCTTCGCCAGCTCGGGTGAACTGACCTCGTTCCCTCAGGGTGTCAGCTGCAGTCTCAAAGATTACGAGGGTTATATCTTTACTACTCTCACCCCGGAAAACAATTATGTTGATATTGATGGCAACCCTAGTGTTGCTACTCCTATCGATGTTACGGAATACACCATTGTGTGCGATCTCTGAGTTCAGGCAGTCAGTGATTGATGACTAAAGTAAGGTTTTTTACAATGGGCAAACCAGACACGTGCATTATCTGCTTATATGCGTTAAGAACTGCTGGCTTCGACTTTCCTTCTAATTTTTGATTATATATATCCTTATGGGATGGATTTGATGGAGTCTCCTTTAATTTTGTTAATAGCATGCTCATATATGCATTTCTGAAATGAAATTATATCAATTTATATTGAAATCCCTACATAAGGTTCTATCTGCAGTGTCAATTATACATTGAGTTATTATAGTAGGTCCAACCTATATGTTCTTCAAATGAAAATGATAGCAGCATCTATTAACTGAGTTCCAAGCTTTTAGAAATAGAAATAGCTGTTAAAATATAACAAGCAACTGTAGATGCTATTTTTGGAAGCAGTCGCGTGAAACTTGTAGCCCTATATACTGAGCCCTAAGCCCTAATTACCAAACTTCAATGTAAAGATATTCCAATAAAAGTTACAACACCTAGAATATCTAACCTCTTTAGAATATCCATTTGATAGAGCAGTCAACTGGTATCATATGGTATCAATATCAAAATGGATAAAGCGCAATTGTCACCAGGTTCCTCCCAGATAATCTTATCTGGTGATGATTTTCTCATTCCTTCCTTGGCTTTTATCCCATTCTACTCCGTATGCCATCCAGGGCTAGTATCACTGTATCCTAAGTGTTTCCAACTTTGTAATAATCCGGTAAGAACTAACAAAACAGAATACCTAGCTTTCAAAACTTGGCCAGCCTCCGATAATCGCTAGTTTCTATTCCCCCTAAATAATACGAACTTTCGTCACAAAAAAAGGCCACATGGACAACCCCACAAAAAAAGAATTTCTTGTTTTCACTACTAGCTACATACTGTATGTGTTGTCCAGACCTGCTGATCTGCGATACTTGACATGTCCTAAACTCTGCTTTCTGGGTGCTAGTTAAGAAATTGGCTGCCATAAACTGGGAACCTGCAAGAGTTATTGGCTAGCTATTAAAACTCGGGGTTCATTCATAATTCGTTGCTACATTATTTTGGCATGTGAAAGCTGACACTAGGGCTGGCTAGTTGCACTATGTGACGTCATTTCAAAGAGAAAGAAGAATTGGCATGTGAATAAGTGCGAGTTGTTGGCGCATGTGAAAGGGGTTTCTTTTTTCTTTTTTTTTTTTTTCTTTTCATCTCGATAAGGCAATTGATCAACTGACGGACTTGTTTCTGTCACAGCTAACTTAAGTAGTGATGAGCGTACGGGATTAGCTAATATTTTAGATGTCGGCATCCCGAGTGTACATACACTGTATTTAGCCTAAGTTGTTTCATTGTGTTGATCTAAGACGATCGATCTGAAATAATATATGCTATCTAATTTTTCTGTCAAAATCGAGTTTATTCCATGAAACAAATTCTAGAGCTGGAGATTGGCTGTATTATTTCCGTTATTCAAAGTCAAGACACCAACCCCATGTCATAAACTCAACACCCAAGTACTACTTACACATACGCCCATCAACCAAAGAAAAAGAAAAGACAAAAACAATTAACTACCTATCAGGCAACAATCATTAATTATTCTCTTCATAGTTCCTGAGACACTCGCAATCTCGCAACAGTTATGCCCCCCCACTTAAATAAACCCTAACAAAAAAAGGACTTCGGCCATCGGATTTCGGTCCAGCATGTGATTAACAATGAAACCACGTTTCCAGATCTTCTCCTTCTCGGCAACCCGTATTTAGTTCCCGTTTGGTCGAGTCGGCCGATGATTAACCAAATAATACGTAGTACTATCAGTGACTATGTGGCTTGACAGGTTAGTGAAAAAAAAAAATCGGGTCCTGCTTACGCAACAAAACCAAACAGCATACGGGGTACGCCGTGGAAAGTTGATAGGTACGAGTGATTTATTACGTATTGGCCCCGGATTGACCCAAATCTGATGAGTGGGAGGGAATTGACTGTGGAGAATCTATATTCAGGGGTTTATGCGTGGCGTTTACGCGGTAGTGGTACTCTTCGTCACTGGATCTTGTGCCAAAGTGAGGGGGAGGGAGTATTTAGAGGGATGAGATAGTTACAAGATAGTCAGTTGCTGGTGTGATTGTTCAAATATTCATCTCATTCCAAAATAATATTATGGCATCCATTAGCATACATCATATGCACAAACGCCTTCCAATGGTGTTCAATAGAAGAAAAAAACTGTACTGTTAGACCTAATCTTTTGTATATGCCAAGCCAAAAACCATTGTAATACAATATCATAGAAATGAACTAGAGTATGAATAACATCATGGTCATCATCATTATATCATATATCCCAGGCCTTAAAGCCTAAGCGCAAAGCCCAGATCGGACTCGATGTCAAGACCGTCTCCTCGCTTGTTGATCTCGTAACCCAGGAGATGAGAATTCGTGAACTCGTTCGAGAGGTCGACACCCAAGCCCATGTCATCTTTGTCTTGGCCCTCTGTTCCCATCGCGTCCAGATTCAAGCCATCGTCGCCGGCAAACATGTCATTGGTCGTTTCATCAAAGTTGAGAAGAGCGTCAAAGTCGTTTTGTGTGACTTCGGCGTCGTTGGCTAGGCCAATAAAGTCGCTAAGGCTCAAGTCTGGTGCCTCAAAAGTGCCATTGAAAACATTCGGGTTCAGATTCTGTGTGCTGCCATTCTCGCTGCCGTTTGAATGCGGTGGTGTCGCTGCACTAAGACTCATGGAGGTATCAAGTTCGGGGATACGGAAACCGGCAGGTGTCTGGGAATAGGTCGATCCCGGCAGCTTCTCTGGCTGAGAGTCTGGCGGCGGCGTCAAAGCCGCAGGGCGAACTGTTCCTGGTGGTGCACTGGCTTTACCTTCCATTCCACCAATATTTAGTTGAATACCAGCCTTGCGGATTGCTGCTTCCAAGAATGAAGTCGCAAAGTCTGCTGAGGCATAAATTTCACGAAGTCGTTGCAAGATGCGCATACATTGGTAAAAGCGCTGTAGGCTGACCATTCTAATGCTGAGATCGTTGGATTTGATATCTAGCAGATGAATGATCACGGCAGGCAGTAGAACGGTGACACCAGCAGTGGGAAGATAGCGAGTAAGGTCAAGCTTATGAAGACCTTGAGCGATATTTGTGATCTCGACAGCCGCACGTCTCACCTTGCTTCGAGAAACTTCTTGCAATTCGGCTTCGACGTTGGGGAAGGGTGTGGCCGGTAGTACCTGGGGTCGATGGAGGGCACTCGATGTGGTGAGGTAGATCATGCGCAGCAAGGCACGGTGAAGGTGCAAGGACGACTCGGCTGGGGACAACGAGTCGACGCCAACTAGAGGTTGGTATTGAATTTCAGCAGGCAAATTCGCTTGCCAATCCTCAAGATCTTGGTCGCAATGGCGAACTTCGAATGTTTCCGAGTTGGACTTCTTGGGCACAAGCATCATTGTGGTTTCTGTAGTGCCTCCGAATCGATGGCTAAGAACCGAATACTGGGCCGACAAGACCTGGCTGACAGAGAGACACAATTTGGACTTTTCGATGAACATCATTGCCAGATGTCGTTGGTGTTCAGTATTGTACAGAAACTCGCAGTCATCCAGCATACTCAGCACCTCCGGGGGGAATTGTTTGAATTCGAAATCGTCAATCGTCAACATTGGCACGTCGCAATCGTTATCTTTGACTCGCATCGGTCGTCTCATTCCCAAAGCAATCAGTCGGTCTCGTGTATATGTGCTCCACCAGATGCGTTTCCACAGCTGTTTCCGCCTCGGGCCCATACCCGAGTTGCTGGGATCCCGGTGCAGTCCAATAGTGTGAGCCAGAGACAAGCTCACACCCATCCAATGCCAGGTGTCTTTCTGGTCATCGGGTGTCTCATACCAGTATGTCATCAACAGCAGGGACTGCACGAGCGAGATGCGATCAACTTCGTAGTCAAAGTCGTACAACAGCTATCAAAGTCAGTAACTTGGCCTCAAAATTCTTGCCACTTCTGGGCCACATACCCTAGCCCGCTGGAAAAAGACTTTGCGAGCGGTTTTCCGGCTGGAATAGCCGGCGTTGAGAAGATGTTCAACGTCAACGAAAGCAGTTCCTGCAAACATGACCGCCTGGAACAGTAGCAGGCTCATCTGGTGGACGCCATCGTTGCGGGCAATGAGCTGCAGGAACTCCTCCAGGTCGAGGAGGGGCATGTATGGATGCACATAGTAGATGTAAGCTTTCAGGAGCTCGTTGCGGAGGGTGGTGTCGGGGATAGTCAAGGCGCCCTTGGCCGCGAGGTATTCGACGTCGTCGCGCTGCAGGCGCGAGGGCAAACCGCGAATGTAGTCTGGGAGGAAGGTGCGGGGCCGCGGCGAACCGAGCAGTTGCTGGATGGCGTCGGTCACGTTCGACCCGAGATTGAACGTCGCGTTCGGCATCGGCTGCGACATGCTCGATCGTCGTATTGATTGCGTGTCGTTGTCGAGGTTGGAGCCACGCGATTGATCTAGAGCCGAGTTAGTGTCACAGGAACGATATCGCGAGAGAGAGAGAGAGAGAGAGAGAGAGACGCACAGATGAAATGCGGCATGTGCTGCGAGACATCCAGATCGACGGATCGTTGAGATGGCGACAGGGCCTCATGCTGCTCCAGCGCGTCCAGCGTGGAGTTTGCCCTCGCCACGTCCTCTGACGATTCGGCAGACGAGTCGGGAGTCGGCTTCCTGACCTCTACATCGGCGCGAGATTTCCTGAGCAAGTCAGCACAATCGTGCTCAAGGTTATAGTGTCTTTGAGAGGATATCTTACTTTCGGCGCTTGCTTTCCATGACTACGCATTCTACCTGGTCCAGGCGACAGTTGGTGCAAGGAGAGCCATTCTCGACTACGTCGCATCGCACTTTGCGAGCACGGCAGCAGCAGCAAGCCCGAGAAGCTCGTCGCTTCACCGGGCGGTCTCGTCCCGACAGGCCGGCGGTAGAGGCCTTTCTCTTATTCTGAGACTCTGTCTCCGAGGGTGTAGACGCCATTGTGACAGGCTGGTGGTGGGCACATACGATCCGTGTAGTGGCGGGAATGGATTGATGGATGAATGGCAATGGATGGTCTGCTAGGCGACGGCTCTACGGGCGATACTCGGAATGTGTGGGAGAGCAGCAAACGCACGGAAAATCGTCCATCAGGTGTGAGATGGAGCCGGGGGCGGGGCCGGTATCTTCTTATATGCTCTGATCCTGTTTTAGGGGAGGCCGATCCCCATGTTCGCGGCTCCCCCGTAATTCCATCATTCCCACTCTAGCCACAGCGTGACCTGAATGGAGCCGTGGACCCAGGGCTAGGCTAGTAACTATCGGGCCATTTGCCTCCCCCAGACAGTCTTGGCTAGTTTCTTCGTTAGTCGCAGCAGGACAGTGGAGAGTGCCGGCAGCCCGTCTGCCACTCAAGGCCGGCCGATTACGTCTCACGGTCCTCGTGGAGAAGAAGCTTGTCAGGACTGCGCCCAGTGGCCCACGAGCGAGTTGCGAGTCGCGGCATGCGGGGGCCACCACTTGGCCTGGGCCGGACACAACGGTTTGGCATGACTGATGCCGGAATAGTCCGTATTAGATTTCACATTATGTTATATGTTATTCGAGTCTACGATGCGTATTATTTTACATGTTGAGATTGTTACAGAACCTGATTGGTGATCCTTACGAGTGGAACCGCGGCGAATGACTGCTTGTAGCACATCGCCGTCGGGCCGGTCACGCTGCCAAAAGAGGTTTTCTTGGGGTCCCTGCGCTGGCAGACGTTGCCAGACAGAATAACTCGAAAGTGCCGTTCTAGCCTGGACATTTGATTGCTTCGGAATTAACGCAGAAGAATATCCACGATGATTGCCTTTTCCTCGCGCGAGTGTATCTCCGGCCGCGATGCACAAGGGCAATCCAAAGCCGATGACATGATTTGCTGGGGCGGTGGGACGGCTTCCACTACTGCTAACACTTGAGGGATTTCATGGCACCTTGGAAGTTGGGCCATGCAGGCAAGCTGCATGCACTTACAGTACGTAGTAATACGTAGTATAGTTGGTAAGTTGCTTTCCAGGATGACTTCCATTCCTCCTGGGCATTACTAGTCAGAAGCCTCGCTGACCGTTCCTTTTGCTTCCGCTCTGTTTGAAACTTTGAATGAAGAATACTTAGTGAAATGAAATAGCCACCGGCACATTCTCTGGGCTGAAACCAAGCAAGCACCCGGTTATGTTGGCAAGTTATGTTCTCCAGTACCTGCACAACAGGCCGATCGCTGGGAAATCCGAGAGCCGAGTCGTGGTTGGCAAAGTAATTCCGTCTGCCCCACCCTCGGGGCTATGCCGAACGCGGCATTTGGCCGTTCCACGTCGGCACAAAAGCCGATGCCAAGCCCTTTCGTTCCGCTGCGTGACTCTTCCTATTGTTGTTAATGACTACAGTTATTGACAACACAAATTAAATGGCTTGTAGAGGACATCCTAGTTGAAACGCTCTCTGCTCATTTTGTTGGTTGCTAAATAGCTAAAGCTGTAATAATTACTGAATGATTAATGATTTTCGTAATCACTCCGTTGTGGGGCTGCAGGGCCACTACGACGACGTACCACAACCTGCTGCGACGTGCTCCATCCGTCATTATTAATATTACTTTTCATCCTTGGTTTATTACACGGCACATTATTCGACCGATTTACGGCCGAATTCAGACTTTTTAGATTGTTTGAATTACCGTGCTAACCTAATTCAAAGTTTTTAAGCCCTAGGGCTTTTGTTTTATTTGTGTGCTGTCTGCACTTTGATTTAAAGAGGACAGAGATTATGATTGAGGATTTATTCCACGAGTGGCATTTCCGATGAAACCCACTCTGCAGGTTTTTGTCTTGACTTTACGACTCATAATTAATAACAATTAGAGAAAAAAAAACGCTCAACACTCTTTCCCTTCTGCCGAGTCCTCGGCCAGGCCTGAGCACGCATTGTTATTAGTGATTGGATTAGTGTCAGTTTTTAGGGTTTGAAGCAAGTAATGATTCCTCCGAAAAACGGAATATACCTTTTCGGGGCTAGTGGGGTAATTTGCGGGACATGGCGTCATACTACAGTCCCAGGTAATGTATCGCCTTCTTGTGCGACCCAAATGGGGAAAACGGAGTGGAAGAAGCCCACGAGACTTATTTTTTTTTTCCTTCTTCTTCTTTTTTTGTCGCGTGCTTACTGAAACTGCGTGGCAATCAATCAATTACAAGTACAAGGCTGTGGATAGGCTGAACCAAGTACACGTAGAATGTCACAGGACCACAACCGAAAGGCTCCGTCGGCCCGAATTCTCGGATCCGATTAAATCCGGAAAAGGTCCCAGCCAAACTAGGTAAAGTCAAGAAATCCGGAGGCGACTATCGAACTCCGGACTCTTTGGATGGAGTACTCCATGTGAGTACAACAAAGTATAGAAAAACTCTAAAAACGCCCAATAATACTCCATTGTTCCGCCCGGCCACATGCGGATTGGTAAACCATGTCCATGTGAGCAGTTGAAGGTTATATGAGCCATTATCTTCACTGTGATTCATTTTGTACAAAGTACGTACATGGCCAAATCAGGGTTCAAGAGAAAATCAAGGTTCACTGAAAAGCGACACTAGTGTCCTAACCAACCAACCATTCCCAACAAACGTCAAATGAAAACCGGGGTGGAACCAGCCCCCTGGATCGCCATGTCAAATACGTATGTTTGCTCCGCATTTGCCCGAAACTGGGGTAGCGGAAAGCACAAGCATTTTGTCTCCCTCTCTCTCCGCAGGGATTAAATGATTCAGCAACTGGATCAGCCTCTCCCGAGTCACTACGCTGCGATCTGGACCATCAAAACCCTTGTTTGCCCGTAGCACGGCGCTAAGCATGCATATTTCGATGGAGCTAACAGACAAAACACAACAATGAACGATAGTAATTGTCAATGTCAAACGGGCGGTTTTCGCTTCTAGATAAGGAAGTTCTGACCATCAATTCGCAATTCGGAAAGGGTGTAGGATGGCTCGGAAGCTGGAACTGGAACTAGAACGTTGTTGGTCCCCGCTGCGTAGTCAATAACGATCTAGACACGATCATCGTGTTTCTAATTTAGCTAGCTCAATACTGTGCAGAAGACTCAAATTCCGAGACCGGATGATTCTCATGGATTTTTTTCCGGGTGACTGGTCATCATGCTGGAGTTTGGACATTGGATGGAAATGAGGGAATAAATTAATATCCCGAGTTTAGTGCAGCTTTGATGGCTTGTTGAATAGATTGCTCAAGATGATGTAGAGAAGCTGAATTCAATCCAAGAGATGTAGAACATGTCATATGTAACTCTGTCTTGGTGTCAATATCCACATGCCTACTATCTATATGCCTACTCCTGCGGTTTGGCATGTCCTTAGAGTAACCTGGCATAATGGTATCCTTGTTAATATTAATGATAACCATGTGCCATGAGAATACAGAACTTTGAACGCCTTGTACGAGAGTTCACTAGGGGATAGCCGAAGTGAACTAAATATAGCGTTATTCAGCTGGCTATAATTAAGGCAGTAGAAGTATTTAGCTACATATATAGTCATAATTATATAATAATCTATCAACTGATCTATCTATATAAAAAATAAACATCATAAAACGAAAAATAATAAGAAACTAAGTAATAGATATGTATATTAATATGCTTGATATTCCAGACGTTAGCTAGAAATATGGATTATTATAGTACTAAATCCATTAAGGGATTCTTTTTTGGTGTGGCGGTAATCTAGTCAACAACAGACAAGTCTTCATATACCATGGGGGAGGGGAATTTGATTAGAAGACTAGAAAACATTGGATAGATATGAAACAACTAGGAGTTGAAAGAAAAACAGGTGCTACATTGGCTTCATCTCAAAACAATAAAAGTGCTATAAACACACGAAACCCGACAATTACGGAGCACTTCAGGCTGAAAACAATATAACCTCTTTATCCAACTGACAGGTGTACTGCAAATCAGATTCCACGTGCAGCAAGCACTTAATACTATTATAACCAATACAAATACAGTCTTTCTTCGATATTAAATGTACAAGTAGTAGTCGCTTTGGGGGTATGCTGCATGCCTTTGGGTCTGGCTTGGTAATATAGTAGTACTGTCACACTGATGACCATTCGCCAAGTGTCGATCAAAATGAAGGTCTGACACCTGACACGAATAGAAACGACAATTGATTCTAATATTAGCTTGGAGCTTTAACGAGTCTTAAAGCTTCTTCACAGAGGGCGGACCAGACTAAATACTGAATTGACATAGAGCAGAAAAAGCACGGACGAACTGACTTCAAGCCACCAGCTGCCCGCTACGAATCATTAGCATTTGACACGCAATAAAATCAAGAAACGGCATGTTTTAGTCGATACCCGCCGAGCTAAACTCCCACTCATTCAGCTGCCCTGGATCGTCGCTGCGCTTGAATCGTAGGTTTCTAATAGGCAGCCTATGTATGCACAGGTAGCACCAGTTCATGACATATATTCCCATTTTATGCTGTATACCGAGCCTAAAAGTAGCCAGGCGTTATCAATTAAATACAATCATATACAGAGTAGAAGTTGCACTATTAAGGCCAAAGCCTTTTTGGACTACGACTACGTAGTGGCTAAAGCTTGATACCATCGTACCACCTAACAGCCTTATTAACTACTCCATAGAAGCTAGTTATTAAATCAAATAAGGAGAGGGGTTCAGCTACCCAGGTATAGGAATTTAGTGCTTACTAGATGTTCCAGATAGAGAGAAAATCAGCGCTGCGGCACTACTTTACGTCCTCTTCAATATATTACATACCTCTCGATTGAGACATACGCTTTGATGGATCACACGAGACTGATTTGTTTACACACGCCTCATGTAGTTGTACGTACTGCTTACATGTCCCACGCCGTCTATCGAAACCTTCAGCAGCTTCACGGCCAGCCTGCAACTTCCCTGTTATTATATACAGCCTTGTTTCTTCAGAAAACCACAGACGTGGACGAATTTTAGCCCTTTTTGGCCGCATATTTCAAGCCATCATCGAGCTGTGTCTTTCATAAGATTACCCTTGCGCCAGTCTAGTTGGACCCTAGTCTGAACCGAATATGGTAGCAGTGGCGGATGCATCAAAAAGCAATACGAGAAGATTTTTGCTTGATCGCGGCATTGGCATGGAAAGTCACTGTGGAAGTAGTCATTCATATTGAATATAACAGCGCGATAACTGAACACAATTGGCAAATTTCTGCAGATGTTGTCACATTGGCCACCTCTCTCGCAGCAAGAAACCGGTTCGGCAAGCACGTCTGGAGAATCGGAGCCACTGCAATTGAATACGGGGATAAATCATTGAGCCATATACAGTCTACCTTCACTGTATGTGATGAATTTTGTAATTTTTGTAACAGTTGATTGACAGTCTGCCTTTTCAATAGGGGATATGGCTGACTTCGGTTTTCAATGGACCCTGTTTGGTTTCCATTAAACTTGGTCTTCTCTTCTCTTATCGACGCCTATTCTAGGCCAGCCAAAAATGGCTCGCCACTGGCTGGTGGGCTAGTTGGATATATGCTGTTGCTTGAGCAATCGGTTCAACTGTCTTCTTCATTTTACAGTGCTCTCCTGTATCCTACTGGAAACGATGGAACCCAACATTCATATGTACATATTGCCGGGCATTCTGCAGCTCTGAGAGACTATGAATATGGTCCATGTAATTCCACGTAATGAAATTATTAAACAATTTGTTCTCTCGGGGAAAATAACTGTCTTTCACTAAATACAAGAAACCCATTAATACTCCCAGCTATTTTGTACGCTTATCTCATCAGCCCTAAGAGACCCATTCCAAAGCTGTTTAGGCCCTTCAAACCCTTGAATGCCATCAATCAAAATTTCCAGACCCAGTTGCAGCGTACGCATCGATGGCCTTTTGAAAATGCGAATCAACTTGGTTTTTCTGGTTGCTCGCCTGAGGAACGTATGCTGTATTGGTAGGCCACAGACCAATCAAATTAAACAAATAAGCCTATGGAAGTCAATACTCTCATTTTTTTGTTTTTTATCCTTATAGAATCTTACATCGACAGGCCCCGCAAATATTCTAATTTCGAATGGCATCCTGGTAGATACTTCTTGGTCAAGGTTAATGAGCGCGACCGCGTTACCGGTGAGGTTGTCCGTGAGTTCGAAGAGGGATTGAACCCACTGTTGTTGAAATAAGTAGGGGCATAAAAAAAAATTTTTTCACGGTTTACTCACGTTCGAGTAGCTCTCGTACACAAGTTGCTGGTCATTGGTATCCTGGATGACGGGAGTCCCAGATGTAAAGCCAATATCGCTCAGAGTGTGATCGTGAATGTTATCGAGTTGGGTGTAGATGCTTAGGATCCCGCCCGAGTTGGAAGAGGTTGCCACAGAGGAAATGTAGTCTTTAAGAGCGAAGGTCTCCGAGGCAAGACTGTTGACGGCATTTGCAATGTCGCTGGGGGACGCTGCGGCTGCGGTAAGGTGGATCAAAGTCAAAGATGAGAGCAGCAGGAGCGCTGCCATTTCATAGATTGTATGCATTGGGAACACTGAAATGGTGTATTTTGAGGAGTAGGTCCCTAGAAAACAGAGTATAATTGAATCAAGTCCGTGAGAGGGTGTTTCGATGTTATATGGACATTATCTTTCCTCTAAACCATTAGAAAGGTTGGACATCTTAGCACCAGAATGTACTTTGCATTTGACTATTCTTTGTCACACTAGGTTTCACAATTATTGCATGTATGACTGTAATTTGCGCTACCCCTTTCTCAGGGTCGGAAGTTGTGAGCTGCTATATGTTGAGGAAATATGGAGCATGTAATTTAATACAACAGGACGATATATTTAACATTGAATGAACAGACGTCAAGAGACATATACAAACAGTGCAGAAACCACAAGCATTATTTCAAGGTAAGTGACATGAGAAGGCTTCATAAAAACCTTCTTCAAATGTTATTTTCGTGGTGACCAATATCACATGAATTAGTGTAATATGTCAAGAAGCGACATCGATGACTCAAGCCACAATCCTACTTATACATATGTACTACCCGACCAGCATTGCAATGAAAGGGGCTTTCATGTGATCATTGAACTGACCATTTAATTATAGAGTAGAATGGCATATACACACCATGTCATAGGTACACAGTCACACAGCAGTAATTTCGACTGGGGTTTGTGAGACGTACAATAAAACCCATTGATGGGTATTGAAATAACCAGAATAATTTATTTTATAGTAAATTCGTATAGCTCCTGTCAAGTTTGATACAATATTCCTACACTCAATAAAAGCACCGTTTACTAAAAGAGTCTCTTCGGTACTATATTCCAGTGGGATTAGATTTACTAGTACATCAATATTATGCGATACTTATAGAATGAGTTTTATTCGTTTTAAGTTTTATCGAGTTTTAGATAAAATCTCCCGTGCGCAATTGTTTACGGGGTTACTCAAAACGGTATGCCCAAGAAGGCTGTCCGGCAGCATTCTCGCCTCCATAAAGAATAAACAGACAACATTGAATCCATGACTTGAATGACAGTCAGAAGCAAGTCTGCTGTATCAATTTCGTCTCACTATTTGTACTTACACTTACTCGCCTCTACTCGCGTAATATATTCATTGATGAAGACTGGAACATGACAGCTCTCATTGTCCTGGAATGGGCATGTTCCTTGCATCGAGCCACAAATCCCCCTTACTGGTTATCTAAAAAATACGTAAAGAAGTCCGAGTACAAGCATCGGCTAAAACAACAGTTTAACGATGTTGGTTGATCCTATTACTTACCTATTCAACTAAATGTGCCTCGGTGGGCATCGAGACCTTTCAATTGCCCTTATCTTGCCGTGTTACATATGGTCCGATTTGACGTCTAGAAAGACGAATTTTCCGAGATGCAGGGATTAATATGTAGGGGCCATAAATAGTCTGCGTTGAATCTTGATGCTAAACAGTGCGGATCTACTGATCAAATGTCTTATATAGACCCGTAAACATAAATTGATTCGAGTCATTGGCAATAATAACAATTAACAGGCAACACAGATCAATAATATTAATAATGCTGACCGATGACGACAACCACCATTAACATTCGTTCTTCAAAGTGATTCATATTGGTCACTTGCTGATAGTCTGCGGGTCCCGTAACTGCACTGTGCAGATCGTCACCCCACCGACCGGATTTCGACATCTGCAACAACTATTGATTTCCAACCTTATCGTCGATGGAAAAACAAAACAAAACAAAACAAAAAGATGAACCTTATCTAATATTATTGGCAGTAAATATTTGCATAAAGACAAGCATAAAGACATAAAAGCCTTGATCGGGATGCCCGGAAGATAATCACCCCGAATTTCCAGATTAAGTAATTTAAGTAATATCCAAACTTAGCCACTTCTTACTCCACTCGACGCCCTGTGCTGTGCGATCTAATGGAAAATTACGAGGTTATTATTGTTTAAAAAAAATAAATATAAATAAACAAATATTGACTTTCAGCCGAATACTTAATATACTCCATACGAACAGATGCGCAAGAAAAAAGCAGAGTATTAATAATATGAATCCTGAAGGTTTCCGCCGTTCTCCAGGATTTTCCCCGCATCCTCCGCCTCGGCCGTCGGAATATCCGGCTACTCATTTTCAGGTCCAGTAGCTCGTTGGGATTGTTGTTGGATCGAGACATAAAAGCAACCGTGTTCCTGCGCTTTCATCCCGTCCTTCTCCCAAAATAATATTTCGAATGTACCGAGCACGATAATAACACTCCATCCACCATGGTCGTCAAATCGAAACACTACATTGACATCCCCAAATGCAGTCTGCCCACACTCATCTTTGGCTCTCCGCATGAACCTCTGCCCAAGGACAAGGGCTGCCTGCTCGACCACCTCCATCCCGAAACCCGCTTCCTGAGCCGGCACACATATCGACTATGGGCCCAGCGCCTCGCTGCCGGCTTACGGGCTGCCGGTTTGCGCAAGGGCGATCGCGTCGTCGTGTTTAGCACCAATCATCTCTTCTACCCCGTGATTTTCATGGGCGTCATGATGGCTGGCGGCATTTTCAGTGGCTGTAACCCGACGTACTCGCGCCAGGAATTGGCGCACCAGATCCGCGACGCTGATCCGGCGTTTGTGTTTACGCAGGGCGGTGAGCCGCTGCGCGTGTGTCGCGAGGCGATCGAGTCGATAGCAGCAGAGCACCGCGGCCAATATCAAAAGCGCACGTTTATCGCGGATGACCGGGCTTTTGAGTCGCTCAACCAGCCTGGAGAGCAAGGGGTCTCTTATTGGGGCTCGCTTTTCGCTTCCGAGGCCGAGGGAAGCCGATTTGTCTGGGATCCCCTGACAGGGCCCAACGAGGCCGAAAACACGATTCTCGCATTGAATTACTCATCTGGCACGACAGGGCTGAGCAAAGGCGTGGAGATAACTCATCAGAATTACGTCTCCAACATCCTTCAGTACGACTACGGCGCATTCGCGGTCGACCCCGTCTACGACGCCGAAGCCAAAAAGACGCAAACGTTCCTCTGCTTTTTGCCTCTGTACCATGCCATGGCGCAGATGCTGTTACTGGGAGTCGCCCAGTACCGCGGTGCTCCGGTCTATATTATGGAGAAATTTGACTTTTTGACTGTGCTGAAGAACGTGGAGAAATTCCGGATCACGGATTTGACGATCGTGCCGCCCGTTGTGGTCATGATGGCCAAGCGTCCTGAAACGAAGCAATTCGATCTCAGTTCTGTCGTGCGTCTTGGATCTGGTGCTGCGCCGCTGAGTCGCGAGGTATCTGAAGAGGCCGAGAATCTGTGGCCGAAGGGGGTGATCAATATCAAGCAAGGATGGGGAATGACCGAGTGCGTATACCACAAAAACAAGCAAAAAAAGAAAATTTTTTTTACTAAATTTCATACAGAGTGACATGCGCATTGACAGGCTGGGAACCAAACACAATTAGCAACAGCCACAGCGTAGGCTGGCCAAACCCCAACTCAGAATGCAAAATCATGACCCTTCCCGACGAAGCCGCCGACTCCGACGACCTAAGCACACGCAAGGAACTCGGCGCAAACGAATCCGGCGAGCTCTGGGTGCGAGGCCCCCAGGTTATGCGCGGATATTGGAGGAATCCTAAAGCCACGGCCGAGACACTCACTCCAGACGGATGGCTGCGCACGGGGGACATTGCGTATTACGACGAGGAAGGGAAATTTTTTATTGCGGGACGGTTAAAGGAACTTATCAAGGTCAAGGGTCTCCAAGTCGCGCCGGCCGAGCTAGACGGAGTATGTCTGGAATGTGACGGAGTCGCCGATGCGGCCGTGGTGGGTGTGACGATAGACAACCAGGAGCATCCACGCGCATATATTGTGTTGCAGCAGGGTGTTCCCGCAACAAAAGCAACCGCAGAAAGGATTGTCGCACAGTCGAATGCGAAATTAGCGCAGCACAAGAGGTTCACAGGCGGTGTAGTGTTTGTCGAGACACTTCCCAAGAACCCGAGCGGCAAGATTTTGAGACGGCTGCTGAGGGATCAGGCACAAAAGGAGGTGCAGGCTGAGAAGTCGAATAAGAAGATTAAAGCTTCTTTGTAGGCTGGTGGTGATTTACAACAACGATATATATATATAGGAGTGATGAGAGATACATAAGAATAGACGTGTTGATGCATAATCATTAAAACGAACCCCGTTTCAAATGTTTGTAATTTCACCAATTCGAAAAGAACATCTGAAGACTCATGAATTCTATCAATGATATGTTATAAAAATCCAGTAACATCGCAAAAAATCATCAACAAATCTGGTATATATCATTAATAAAACAGCAACAGCACCTTGTATAGATTCTAATGCCACTTACATATGTAGCAGCATCCGCGATCCTCATTTTTGGATACTGAAGCATTGGCGAGATCTTTCTCTTCTGTGGTAACGTATACTCACGATTCTGTAAGTTCAATGCCTACTCGGTGTTTCTTGAACTTTCGTGCTGACCGACCCGACTCAAACATCTCATCCGCCTCAGCCGGCGTCAGACCCTTCATTTCCGGCACATACAAGAACGACACCAAACAAGCAACTCCAGAAAGGGCACAAAACACAAACCCCGTCTTTCCCCCCAAGTCTGCTGCATCAGAGTTGTACAAATAAGGCAAAAATGCAGCGAAAGTGGCGGTCCCAGCCGAGTTTGCAAACCATCCAAGTCCCTGAGATTTGGCACGGAGACGCAGCGAGGAGGTTTCACCACCGATGGCGTACGATGCAGGCCACGCGCCGAGACCAGCAATGGCGGTGACGAGAAGCAGGCCAACGGCAATATAACTTTGAACTGTTAGATGATGGCGACCCAAGTTTTGGGCCAGACTTACGTGACTCCACCGGCAGAACTGAAGCAACCCACAATACCAACAGATGTCCACAGGACCGTGATAACAGCCATGGAAAGAATGAGCATCGGCCGTCGCCCGACTCTGGACATCAACCAGAATGCGATAAAGTTTGTTATAATGCTAGAAACAACACCGCCGATAAAGAACGTTGTTGCTTTGCTAGCACTCATTCCGATAACCTCCATCACATAGCTAGAGTGGCCCAGCAAGGGAAGGCCAAAAAACTGTGGAATGAGGTTGGCGAATACAATTAGCGCGCTCCTCCTGAAATCGGGCCGCCGCCGAAACAGGTCCAGGTATGAGATTTCCTTGTTGGCCATGCTATCCAACTCACGCTGTACACTCTCATCCCGCAGACGATTGTATAGAACAGTAGACTGTGGCCCTGCGAGACGACGACAAGCTGCCTGTGCAGCCTCCCATTTCGACTTGCGCATGAGCCACACGGGACTTTCAGGGAGAAGAATCGTCACAAGAAAGGGGATAATCGAGAGAACCCACTGAATCGCTATAGGGATTCTGTATGAATTCCGTGCAGTCAGACCAACACCAGCCTTGATGACGATCGACCCCACAAACTGACCCAACAGAAGCAATGGCGCGCCCAAAGACAAAATAGGTCCCCGAAGAGAAGTAGGCAGAATCTCGGACATATACGTCTGCATAGCCGACAGGATTCCGCCCATTCCGATACCCTGCGCAAGCTTCCCCGCAAAGTACGTGCCTCCACGGGTTTCAATCGAGGGGGCATCGTCTGCTAGGAAACAGATGGTGATGGTAGCGGCTTGCCAAACACTGGCTACTCCAATAGTTCGTCGGCGTCCAAACCTGTCTTGGGCCCAACCTCCAAGCAAGGAACCTATAGCTATGCCCAGCGGGCCAGACACTGCCCACAGCGATAGCCAAACCGACGGAACGATATAATCGTCGCCGTGGGGTGTTCCAAAGCGTTGCCTTCAAAGTGTACATTAGTTTTGGGTTCGTCAGTTTGGCGGGCAATCTTACTTGAAGGCTGGAAGAGCAGCAATAGAGCCGACAAAGACTAGTTCATAGCCATAGAGAAGCGCACTAGCAGCTAATGAGAAGCCGCAGGTGGCTAATCGAGGGTTCTGTTTTACGCTTTCCCAGAGTTTCTGGTCTGTAGTGCCTTCTTCTGTGTTCTGTTTGATACTCTTTTTGGTGCTCTGTTGAGTGGTGACAGGAGTAGCGCCCTCATACAGACTATTACGGTCATCCATGATGGCGGGAACTTCTTCGGCCATGCTGATGATAAGAAATAAAAATAATTGACGGGTCAGATAGTTAGAGCATGACAAGTTGTAAACGACAAGCGACTACTGTTAATGTATAACAAAAAACGATTGAAAACTCAACACCACCACCACCACCACTGCGGGGTGCAGCATACAATTAGGTTAGCCGCCTAAGGCTAAAAGTGGCTCACTGACGCGTTTTAGGATGCAAATCATTGAAAAAAGGTATGGGAAGGACAGTCTTTCCGACGGAATTTTAAATTAAACAGAGTATATTCTTCTACTATACGGACGGACACGGCTACGGATACCGCGTAGCGGACCGTCTTGGCCCGTCTGAGCCCGAGAGAGCGCTGCTATGAGAGGTCGACGCCAAACGCTAAAAGACTTGGCCTACGGCCCCCAAAGGTTAAAAGCTCCACAGGTGGTTGTGAATTTGGAATTGTCGTTGTCAATGGTATCGGTTTTTCTTCAAAGAGCCGTTAGGAAATGGAAAATTGGGCCGCGTTTCTGCCATTTGAAGCCTGGAATTTAAGGCTTCAAATATAAGAACTTTAAAAAAACTTTAACAAGTTCTTAGGATTTGATGAAACAAAGTTGGAACTCATAATCGAGCTAATTCTATTCCAGAATAATGTGCTTATTTTGTCTCTATTTTAACTGCGCCCTAAACTATCCGGCGATTTCTATACGTATCAGTTTTGTGGGGAAGTCGGGTGCAGGGGGGGGTCAACTACTCCGTACGGACTCCGTACTTGTTCAGGGATTAAAGGTAGGAAAATACTTGTAGATGCATGTCTTTAAGAGGACAATCCTGTGCTAATAATAGTATTAGTCACGGTGCAAAAATTACTATTATTTAGTCATATAAACAAGCGCTGAGGTACTGGACACGAAAGATACATCCATTCTGATTAGTCCTACATAATTACCTGCTAGAAACATGGCGCCCTCCAGAGATGGCCTCCCTCGTGTTCTCCCCGAAGACGTAGGCCTCGATCCCAAGGCCATCCAAGCCTTCATCAACGAAGCCACCTCATCACCAGACATTGAACTACACAGCTTCATGCTCTACCGCTCCGGCGGCGTGGCCGCAGAAGCCTGGGGCTGGCCATACCAACCTGATTACCCACACATGCTACACTCCGCCACCAAGAGTTTCCTCTCCGTTGCGATAGGGCTAGCCATACACGAAAACTTCTTCAAACTTGACGACCGCGTTGTGTCATTCTTCCCAGACCATGTCCCCCAAAACGCATCTGAGAATCTGCTGCGGATGACTGTCGAAGACCTGTTGACGCAAACCAGCGGGCATGACCACGGCGAATCAGGCGGCGAGTGGCGCAGCATCGAGACGAGTTGGATTGACAAGTTCTTTAGTATTTCTGTTGATCATGAACCCGGCTCGAAATTCACGTATTCGAGTGCTACGAGTTTCATGCTCTCGGCCATAATCTCCAAAACGACGGGCCAGTGCGTGCGTGACTTTCTCGAGCCACGGTTCTTTAGACCGCTAGGCATCAAAATGTTGACTTGGGATGTTGGGCCCGGAGGAATTAATCCTGGCGGAAATGGGATATCGTGTCTCACGTCTGATTTTTTGAAGCTGGGCATCTTGCACTTGCAGCAGGGACAGTGGAACGGCAAGCAGATATTACCCAAAGAGTGGGCTCAGGCAGCAACAAAGGCGCAAAGAGGAAATCAGTATGGATATCACTGGTGGACTGATGAGGAAGGGAGTGCTTGGGCGAGTGGGATGTTTGGACAGTTTGCTGTTGTGTATCCGGAACATGATGCTGTGCTTGTTACGATGGCTGCGGTGGGATCTGGAGCGAGGCCGCTGCAGGCGCTCATTCATCGCCATTTCCCGGCAATTCTGAAGGAAAAAGCTACCTCGCAGGAGGACCCTGAAGCTCAGCAACAGCTCGAAACACAACTTGGTGCGTTGCACGTGCTCCCAGTATTCCAAAAGGCACCACACAGTCCGGGACGAGCGGTGATTGATCGCGAAAGATTCGTGGCCAAGGACAACAAAGACGGTATTGTTTCGTTTTCGTTAGATTTTGAGAGTGACTCGCTCTGTGTCTTCCACCTCCAAGACACCCGCGGCTTCCATCGCGTCCAAGTCGGGCTTGACGACTGGCTCGAGGGCTACACAAGCCTTTCCGGCGCCAAATTGCATCATGGATACGAGTCCGCCCATCTCCGCACCGTAGCCGGTGGTGTCTGGATAGCAGAGGACAGATTCGAAATAACCATACAATACCCCGAGATGGCATTTTGCGACAAGCTGCTTCTCACGCTCTCCAACGATTACATTTTGTCAAAGCTAGAACGCAGTGTCAATGTAAACTCGTTTGGAACGCGGCGTCCAGCGGTATGGGCGAGCATATTGGTAAAAGGAGATGAACTCCATTCCCAAAACTTTGGAGTCGATGCAGAAATCAAATATTCAACAGCGGAAACGACTATTGGCGAGTTACTTGATAACCCGGCCACACGAGCAGTACTCGTGGAGGAAATTCCGGATATAGTGAATCACCCTCGGATTGAAAAGGGTCGGCCATATACATTTGATATTATAGCGCATCATTTAGATGGGCTGGATCATGAGAAGCTTGCAAGAATTAATGAGAAGTTGGCAGGTGTATAGTTTGGTCTTGTAGAGAATCGAGAGATCCATGGAACGCTACAAGATGTGTAGAACTGCCTGTACATAAGGATATGAAAGTCAAAGTATCTTGTTCCAGTCAAGACTTTGTCCTAATTAGAAACGAAAAAAATTAAATGTGTATTAACAAAGGATCAATGTTGTTTCGCCCCAAAAAGTAACAATGGTGATGCTGTTGGAATATATATTGTGCACGACTATATGTAGGTCAAATTCTAAGCTCAACCCAGGGCGGTTTTCTAATGCATTAGCGTCGCTTGAATACTTCTTAAAAAAGTTAAAAGTTAATTGTGTCTCATTTGGTCGGTTGGTAAGGGGCCAAATAGTATAAACTTACATATATCTCATCCTCAGACGTTTTAGCGTTATTTTTTCTGCTTCTTTATTGATTAATTGGGTAAGTCAGCTGTCGACGTGGACCTGATAGGGCAGGCGGTAATACTATTGTCAGTGTTAGGTTTAAATTAGTGCTGACACCAAGTTGATCAACTAAGGTTAGAAGACTTAATGATCGACATAACATTTTCCGTGAAGTCTGAAACCTTTCAATTATTATTGGCTCTTTTGTAGAGGCTCTCTGTAAAAGTGAAACAAGCGACAAAATAATAAGCCAATAAGCTTTACGACAAGGCTATATTTGTATGCATGTCTTACTTTTATATCCGTACTCCTTAAGGCGACCGTAGTTAATAGAGATCAGTAGCTCGTATATTAATACGGAGTGAGTCGGAATGACACCGCGTAAATGCATATTGGTTAAACAACAAAAGATCATCAGAACTACGTCCTACGCACGTATCATTGTTAGTTGGTTAAACTTTGATTAAGCAAAAAAGCAAATTAACCGGCCCCTACATGTAGAGGCCGGTATAGTAAACAGTACCCAGTTTTACTATTTAAACTGCGTTATGCCCTCGTATCACTCCTAGTATCAAGCAAAAGCACTTTCTACCTCTTCTATCTTGCCAACTCCTTTCAAAATGCGCGTCTCTACCTTGACCTCTTTCGTTCTTGCAACTGTGGTTGCCGCCGATAAAGCCACATATCTTAAAAGTTCCGACGGCGAGTACTATCTTGGGTCTTATACCACAGACGATGCCGGTGATCAAGGACTATTTGCTTTCTATTCCAAGTTTTCCCCGGGGACGACCACGGCTGTTGGTATCAACAGCGACACGACCCTTACCTTTAATGGTGTCGGCTTGAACTTTTACCTAGACCAATATGTTCCAGGGCCTGACGGTCTCTACGGAGAGATCTACGCCTATGAGCAAGTCAGAGATGACAATGGTGCCACGGGCTTTTCTTGGGGCAAAAATGGTACTCTGGAATTTGACAACGACCAGTTCCATGGATGGGTTCATTGCAAGGGTGGCAACTATACTACAGCAGACGGTAGCACTGCTTTCTACTGGTCTTCGTCACCAATTACGACATTGCCGGATGAATGCAACCAAGTTGAGCTCCTCAAATATGAGCATTAACTGTCCAAGTCAGAGAAGATGAGCATTATCATGGTTGAATTTTTTTCATGGTAGTCTGCAAAGTCTCCATGGCTATAGTACAGGCCGCCACGATATAGCTGAGGTCAAGTTGTGGTGAGTTGAAGCTCACTTGGGTCGCTAAGGAGATTGTTTTGATATCCTATCTGTGGTAGACATGTATATTAAATTTTTTAAAAATTTAGTTATTGCGTTGTATATTTTCGTCAAGCATGATATCAATCAATGGGTTATACCCCACCACTTCTTGCTGGGACAGACATCCAACATCTAGCTATGTAGTCGAAACAAACAAGACACAAATATAATACACGAAGATTCCAGCCTACTCTACTTCCCCTGAACCTCCTGAAGCGTCTCATCCGAAAACTTGAGATCTTCTTCCACATCAGTGGTATCCTTGACCTTGAAAATCACAGGAACCGCAATCAACAAAGAGCCAGCCAGAAGACCCCAGCAGGAAGCGAATTCGTTCATGAATGATGTATTCAAGGCATCCATTCTGTTATCTGTTAGCAAAGGTCACGGATCGAAGAAGGAAAGGTATTTACGTACCGCCAAGTAATGGCTTGACCAACTGACTGAATACCCTTGTAAAAGCCGGCAAAGTTGGCGAGTTTGCGACTGTTGTTACTCAAGGAACCCATGAGCCTGACGATAGTTAGTACTCTTCTGTTTTTTTTAAAAAAAAAAGGAACGGCACTCACCAGTACGAAAAGGTCTGGAAAGAGGCATCATAAAACCCATAAAACATGTACAGGAACATGGGACCAATATATCCCGACGCGCTCCAGTCCTTGGTGGCCGACACCGTCTCACGGGTATACGTCTTTTGGAAAGCGTAGCCGCCTCCCCAGATAGCCATTGTGAGAACCAAAAGCAGACCAAAGTTGAGCTTGGCGCGCATGCTGCGTGAGAAACGCTTCATATCCAATAACTGTCCAAAGACAAACGCTCCAATCATCTGGCAGAGCCAGTACAACAAACTGTTCAATGAGCGCGTGCGGATATTGAAAAAGGCCCCGTTGACAGAGTTGAACTGGTATGCGGTGAACCAGTTACTAGCCAAAAACATGGGGAAAAGCAGCACGATATACGAGTCGTTTTTGAACGTCTCAAACAGGCCCTTGAACTCGGACAGCCAGGTGGGATGCTTGATGACAATGACTTTGGAGCCGTCCTTGCGTTTGACGTATTTGGAGTCGGACAGACCGTAGGCTAGGAACCAGCCGATTGCCATGAGGATTATGAAGGCAATGTATGTTCCGTCGTTGACCTCACCGGCTGTGGAGTGGATGTTTTGGCCGAGGGGCACCTTTTTTTCGTCAGCATATAAATTGCTTAGATTTTGGGGGTTGGTCATACCAAACTACCAATAACTCCACCCAGGTTGAAAACCACCCAGAAGAAAGCAATAAACTTGCCCTTTTGCTCTTCCAGCGGATAACTCATCATCACAGTTCCTTGCGCACACCACAGCAGACCGGCACATACACCAAGGAGAGCGCCAGCAAAGATCAAAAACCCGACATTCTGATTATGATTGTACGAAAGCAACGCAGCAACATATAAAAGATAGCCAAAACTGCCGGTAAAAAACGTCAACTTCAACCCGACTCTGTTCGCAATGGACCCAGCAAAGAACCCGACGACCGACAAGGTGCTGTACAGGGCTGTGTTGGCATTATTGACATCGTGCGGGTTGAGTTGTCCGGCTCCTCCGAGGCCCGTGACGGCGTTGTACATGCCTGGGCAGAGGAAGCAGACACACGACACTAGAAGCAGTTGTGTTTCTGGCGAAGCATACCATGGAAATGTCAACGAGCCAAGTTTTAACGGCTTGTACATCCAGGGCTTTCCTGCTGCTGATGTGTCTTCGGCCACTGGCGACACAGCGCCTTGTGCCATCTCATACATTTCCTGCGCTGGATCCTGATCAGTTTTCGTAGACATGATTGAGTCGTATCGAGGTTCGCTCCTCGGAAAGCAAGCTGCTAGAAAATTGATAGAGAAACCCCCAGATTTGAAGATTTGAAGATCAGAAGGAAAAACCAAAGAGGCTTACGGCGCCGAGAGGAAAGTCAGACATTTATTATTCCACGCGACACAAGAGTTCCGAGACACTGCCGGTTCAGCCGTCAGCGTGAGCGATCTTGGCGCAGGTTGCCAAGGGCGTACACTAGTAGAGAATGCAGCAGGGATCTTCGAGATCCCGATCGTAAAATGCTATTGGACCAACGAACAGCATGTCGATTTGCGGGGAAATTGAGTAACTTTATTTGCGTTCGTTGTTCAGACTCCAGAGAAAGGAGACCGCAAGCCAAGCGTGCTAGTCTAAGACAATGCCTTTATTTGTGGTCTATACCGGGTTTCTATCTATAGTAGCCAGCAAAAGCAATTTGAAGACGTTAAGCAGCATATCCAAGATTCCATTGTTTTCATCGACAAAGAAGCAATTATTGCATATTGCACCGTATGCACAGCTGAACACGTTATGCATTGTCCAATGGCAACGAAAGCAGCGATCTGGATTAGGTAAGTATCGCGACCGTAGGGCTGGCAAGTTACATGCAGCGCCGACGGCACGGTAGCATCCAGCCATTGTGCCTTTGCCACGGTAGTTGTTAATTATGTAAAAGAAAGCAGCACAATAATTAAATGGAGCGAAATGAAGACAAATTATCCCCCAGGTTTCACTCGGTTACTACGTGCTTACTGAGTCTACAAGAACAAGCTAAAACAAATAGACTGGACAGTCAGCTGACCGCGCAAAAATACACGGTAATCTCATTACACAAACATACACTAGCGCCCTGTTTTGGCATTTCGTGTAATGACGCTAACCCGTCCCGGCATGGTGGACCCAGCCCAAACAGGCAAAGCGGCGCTAGCAATTCCACCCGCGAACGTCACGGTATCGATCTCTTATCGGGCTATCGTAGCATCCACGACCTGCGACTTTACTCTGGACAGGACTAAGAAATGCGAATGTTCCATTGCCCAGTCCAGCCAACCCCGTTTCGGGCTTTCTGCACCTCGCTCGGCCTCTGGGCCCGGCCAGAAAAAAAGGTTAGAGTCCATGTCACGTCGTGATTTCCCTGGAAGGTAATCACATCCAAAGAGCCCCGCCACGACGATTGTTTTTTTGTGTCATCTTTGCTTTCGTCCCTGATTTTTCCTTTCTGCTTCTTTTTTATCCAGTGCTTGAGGCCTGGTCTACACAACACTTTTGATAGGCTGCTGGTATATTCATCTCAGCAGTGAAACAAACTGCAGGCAGACAGACAGAAAGAACAAAAACAGTGACATCATGCCCGCCCGCCAAGTCGACGCGCAACAAGCGCGCATCACCAAATTCACCAACTGCCGCATCCTCAAAAACGGCGCCCTCATCGAGCAAGACCTATGGATTGATTCCTTTTCTGGCAAAATCCTGCGCGATCAGGAGGCCTTTTATGAGCTGCACCTATCGCCCGACCAGGTCATCAACCTGAACGGGCGTATCTTGGCTCCGGGCTTCATTGACGTCCAGCTCAATGGCGCGCAAGGGTTTGATTATTCGGTGCCCCAGGCCACGCGCGAAGAATACGATGCTGGGTTTATCGAATCAAACCGCGGCTTGATCAAGACGGGTGTTACGTCGTTTTTGCCGACGACTGTGAGCACGACGGCCGAGGCCTACCAAAAGGTTAGCCATCTACTTTTTTTTTCTTTGAATAGCGTCATATTAATTTAAAGGCATAGGTCCTCCCCTCTCTCGCTCCCACCGGACTCCGCCGTCCGCATGATGGCTCTGAGTCTCTCGGCGCCCACGTCGAAGGACCCTTTATCAACCCCTCGCGCAACGGCATCCACAAGCCCGAAGTGCTCATCTCCGCCGCCCAGGGCTTCCAAGACATAATCGACTGCTACGGCAAAGAAAACATGCCCGAAATCAAAGCCAGCAACGAAGAAGACAACACGCCCGTCCCCAACGGACACACATCCACCAAACCAGCCATCAAAATGATCACCGCCGCCCCGGAGGTCGGCCACATGACCAAAAACATCCGCGAACTCACCGCGCGCGGTATCGTGTATTCTATCGGCCACTCCGACGCCACCTACGAACAGGCCATGGTCGCCGTGGGCCAGGGCGCCATGATGATCACGCATCTGTTCAACGCCATGCGGCCCTTTTACCACCGCAATCCCGGCGTGTTCGGGCTGTTGGGCCAAAGCGACCTGCCCAAACCATACTTTGGCGTCATCGCCGACGGAATCCACCTGCACCCAACCTCCATCAAAATCGCCTACAACGCACACAGCGCAGGCCTCATCTTGGTCACCGACGCAATGCGCTTGTGCGGGCTTCCCGACGGGACATATGACTGGACAAACGGCGACCGCATAATCAAAAAGGGCGTGCGCCTAACGCTCGAAGGCTCCGACAAGATCGCTGGTAGCTCCGCAACCCTTATCGAATGTGTCAATAATTTCCGGCGCTGGACTTCGGCGTCGACAGCCGAATCGCTAACGGCTGTGACCGCGACGCCCGCGCGCATGCTGGGCCTCGAAAAGACAAAGGGGACACTGGACCACGGTGCCGACGCAGACCTTGTCGTGCTTAGTGATAGGCTTGACTCGTACAGCGGCCCGACGTTGACGGTGGACCAGGTGTGGAAGTTTGGAGTCAAGGTGCACGATGCGGATGAGATTGTCAGCGCAAAGGTTTCGCCTTAGGCTTTTTTTCTGTCTCCATGTTTCTTGCTTGCTTGCTTTGTATCAGCATGTTGGAGTTTTATACTGACTGGCCTTTTTTTTGTTGCTTTCTGTTGTAGCTTGATTTGATTTGAGAATTTTAGAGTAAAGAAAGCGCAGCGTAACTAGCCAACTATTATGTACTTGTGTATAATACTGGGATTGAGTGATAGATGTGATACCATATTCAATAGAATGAATTCATTGATTTATGTATTTGTTACGTTTTGTTTTATGTATGTATGTTTTTTTTTCTAAAAGAAATACTCCAGTAGTATTTCCTATGTAGTAGTAATGACATGACTTTTATTTCTCGTGAAACATGGGTATCGTCTGGTGTCTCATCGCCCCTCTGTCTTCAATCATACAGATAACAGATAACAGTTATAGCCAGCCGCCCAGATACAAAATTCCGTATACACAAAAATGACGACAGGGTAAAAATATGCGGAAACAAAATCTACAGACGAGGCTGGTTCCTCTTCCAGCCAGCTTCCTCCGCAATAAGCTCAGCGGCGCGCTCACCGATAGCCAGCACCGTAAGCATGGGGTTGATAGTAGGCATATTGGGAAAGACACCCGCATCAGCAATACGCACATTCTTCAGCCCGCGCACACGCAGTTCCGGGTCAACCACGGCTAGCGGGTCGCGCTGGACGTCGCCCATCTTGGTGGTACCAGCGGGATGGTAAACGGTGTGTGCGACTCGGCGGCCGTACTCGGAGAGGGCTTCGTCAGTGGTAACACTCGGGCCCGGCGCGACTTCGCGCTTGATCCAGTCCTTGAAAGGAGCTTGCTGCGCAACTTGGCGCGCGGCTTTGAAGCCAGCAACAATAGTGGCCGCATCGTAGCCCTCTGGGTCGGTGAAGTAGCGGAAGTCGAGGGCGGGTTTGACGCTGGGATCGGACGAGGTCAGGTACAAACGGCCGCGAGAGCGTGGGCGAGGGATGTTAGGTGTCATGCAAAAGGCGTCCTTGGGAGTGTCATAACCCAAACGGGTGGTGTTGAGGCAGAACGGAATCTGGTAGCAGTGCATCATGATATCGGCTGCACGTCCGTCACTGCCAGCCGCGTTGGCGGGCTCTCGGCGCAGGAAAATTCCGGCGTCAGAGTCCATGGTGGTCTGGTTGGGTGGCACGGGCTGGTTGAGTTCCCAGATGATGATACTCTCCGGGTGGTCAATCAGGTTCTCGCCAACGCCCCGAATGTCCTTGACAACAGGAATTCCAAGAGACGACAGCTGGTCTGCCGGGCCAATTCCAGACAGCATCAGCAGGCGCGGAGTGTCAACTGCGCCGGCGCAAATGATGGTCTCAACTTTAGGACGCACGGTGTGCTTGACACCAGACTGGAGGGACAGATCGACTCCGGTGACGACATCGCCATTCACATTCACACGAGACACCCAGGCATTAGTCAAAATAGTCAAGTTTGGCCGCTTCTCCTCTCCGCGGAGAATCGGGTGGATGTAAGCAACACTGGCGCTGCTGCGGCGGCCGTCATCCGGATTGTACGAGACAGAAAAAAAACCGACGCCCTCGGTGAGCTCGCCCTTAGAGCGGATCTCCTTGTTGAAGTCTTCAATAACAGGAATGTCCAAGGCGGTCGAGCACGACTGGACCCAGTCCTTGCAGAGCTGGTTGCGGTGGCGTGCGTGGACGGGCTGCACGGTGTTGCGCAGGTTGTCCAGGATGCGAGTGAAGGTGTCAAAGGACCAGCCCTTGCAGCCCTGCGCCTCCCACAGTCGGGTGTCGTATTCAAAGGGGCGGAAGGAAATCAGCGTGTTGTGCGAGGAGCAGCCGCCAAGCACCTTGGCTCGGGAATGGCGGATATGGCTATTTCCTGCAGTCAACTGTCAGACGATTCTCTTTGTCTTTCTGTCAGATTGGCTCACCCATTGGCTGCTCAGTAGTTGGGTAATCATAGTCCAGCTCGCCGCCCAGCAGGTTGAGCCATTCCTTGAGGTTCAAGACGCGGTCGTCCAGGAAATCGCTGGGGCCGCCCTCGACCAGCAGAATGCGCTTGTTGGGCAGATACTCTGCCAGACGCGAGGCGATGACACAGCCAGCGGTGCCTCCTCCTACGATTACATAGTCGTAGCTGTCCACGTCGCTGGCGGGAAGAAGGGTGGTGGTGGCCATGGTTCTAATATAGTTGTATCTGGAGGTCTGTTGGAGCAGTTGCAGTGGACTCAACACCGCATATAGAAATGAAAGAGAGTGAGTGCTCGATAATTGACAGAATTGAGAGAGAGAGAGCAAGAAAGAAGAGCAAAAGAAACATGAAGCAGGCGGGCACGCGATTTAACGCCGCCGCTCTTTGCAGGTGGGTCCGGATCGCCCCACGCTGGTCGCCGATAAGGAATGGTCGATAAGTTTTTTTCTCTTCTTTCTGGTATAGTACTCTGTATTCAATATTAGTATATTCTAGTTATAATACGGAGTATATGTACGCATATGTATATATGTGTGTGAATGCTTCTTATGTATCTACAATAGCTATAGTACGACAAGGTGCACCCAACGCCGGCATACACTACTACTGAGTACTGACAGGAACATGCAGGACCAAGCGCCAAGGACGAAAAAGAAGAAAAAAAGAAGACGCCATTCCCGACACAGCAAGCCCGTGGTTATCATGGGGCCAACTGTCAGCGCGCCGGGTGTCGGTGTAGACGTACTAAATAATAGTACGTAGTAGGACAGAGTCTGCAAACGGTGACGTCGGCGGACAGCTTCCCCACACGCGCAGAAATCAGTACAGTCAGATATACAGCAGCCACAGACACGCCGGAACAGACAATAATTACAGGACATGGGCATAGATGCCGAATTGGCATCTGTTTGAACTTTGTGCGCGAAGTAATTAAACTGCTAATTATTATTATTGCGCGTCTCTTGCACATTCTCGAATGGGGAGAGTCGAGACAATCAGACACTAAGCCCAACGGCTAGCGCCGCGCTATTCCCAGAACGGGCAATAACTAGCAGGCCCAGTGATTTACTAAATAATGTGCATGGTACGCAGTAACTTATTGCAATAATTATAATAATAATATGCCAGGCAGTCGGGTCCAGCCAGGGCAGGCGGGCAAATTCTTCAATCAGGGTTTACTCTGCTCTAGTCTTACTGATAACAGCAGTACTGCCGTGTAGTTAACTACGCAGTTACATACTGAATATGCAAGTCCAAGTATAGAGAAAATCCATGTGGGTCTCCGGTGTTTCCAGCCAATCGCGGCCGTGATCGCCGCCCGCCGAGCGCTGCTTCTGTCGCTGCCTCGGCCAGACAGTTTCAACTTTCTTTCTCTCTTTTCTTATCACCAACCTCCCTCCCCTTGACTCGACGTGCACCGCGACTGCAAGATCAGCTGAAGGACAATGCCTGTCACATACCCTGCCCGTCAACTGTACTACGACGGCCAGTCGCAGCCCGCCACCTCTGGTAAGACCTTCCAGACCATCGACCCGGCCACTGGTGCGCACATTGCAGACATCCACGAGGCGTCGCACGCCGACATCGACAGCGCCATTACCGCTGCCAACAGGGCTTTTCCGTCTTGGGCCGCTACGCCTGCCATCCAGCGTGCCCGCATCCTGCAAAAGGCCGCCCAGCTGCTGCGCGACCGCAATGACGAGATTGCCACTGCCGAGACACACGATACGGGCAAGGCGTTTTCAGAGACGAGCGTTGTCGATGTCGCGACGGGCGCTGATGTCTTGGAGTACTTTGCCAATCTGGTCGGCGGCGGCGGGTTGAATGGCGAGACTACGCAGCTGAGAGAAGATGCTTGGGTCTATACCAAGAAAGCGCCTTTGGGCGTGTGTGCAGGAATTGGAGCTTGGAACTATCCTATTCAGATGTAAGTTGAACAAAATTGGAGCAGCAAATAGTGGAATTGAATGCTGACAGTTCTGCTGTAGCGCACTGTGGAAGTCTGCGCCTTGTCTTGCGGCTGGCAACACCATGGTCTACAAGCCTAGCGAGTTCACCTCCCTCCACGGCGAAACCCTCGCCAAGATTTATACCGAAGCTGGTTTACCGGCTGGTGTTTTCAACGTCGTCCACGGCGCCGGCGACGTCGGCGCATACCTGACCGCTCACCCTTCCATCGCCAAAGTATCCTTCACCGGACAAGTTTCCACAGGCAAAAAAGTAGCTGGCAGTGCCGCAGGCGGCATGAAATACGTCACCATGGAACTTGGCGGCAAATCTCCTTTAATCATCCTGCCAGACTCTGATCTCGAAAACGCCGTGGATGGGGCCATGATGGCCAACTTTTACAGCACGGGTCAGGTATGCACCAACGGCACACGAGTGTTTGTCCCCGCAAGCCTCAAATCTGCGTTTGAAAAGCGCCTAATCGAAAAAATGGAATACGTACGGGCTGGCCCCGTCATGGACCCAGCCACCAATTTCGGTCCGCTGGTCTCGCGCCCGCATTTCGAAAAAGTCACCAGCTACATCCAGCACGGCATCGAACAGGACGGCGCAAAGCTGTTGTACGGAGGGTTGGGCCAACCCGCCAATTTGCCTGCGTCTCTGCAATCTGGGTTTTGGGTCCAGCCCACCATCTTCACAGACTGCACCGACGAAATGGCAATCGTGCGCGAGGAGATTTTTGGTCCTGTGCTTTCGATCCTGCCATACCATACCGTCGACGAAGCCGTGCGCCGGGCCAACACCACAGAATTGGGCCTGGCCGCGGGTGTTTTTACCAAAGATTTGAATCAGGCTCATCGCATTATTGATCAGTTGCAGGCCGGCATCACGTGGGTGAATTCATGGGGCGAGTCACCCGCAGAAATGAGCGTTGGCGGGTGGAAACACAGTGGCGTGGGCGTGGAGAATGGGCGGAGAGGCATTGAGGCGTGGGTGAGGAATAAGAGTACGTTGGTTGACATGGCGGGCTCGGTGGCGACGGCTTTTGCGAAGCTCTAGGTCAAAAAAAAGGGACATGAGATAAATGAATAAACATACGAATAACATTAAAAAAATAGATACACCTGATGAAAATTGAAAACATTCAAGTCTAGATTCACGTTGCTATATGTATGGTATATTCTGATGTGTAGTATTTTCGCCATACGCCCAATTCACTCGTTTCAATCAATCTGTTACATGCAGCAAATATATATATAAATTCCCAGACAATAATAAACCCCAATTAATAAAACACGCTTATGACTTCAAGAGAAAAAAAGAAAAAAGCTTATACAGCAACACGCGATCCCATCGGGTCGAGCATCAAATCATTCTTCAGCGCAGCATCCATACCTCCAACCGCCGAGTCCAGCAGGCGCGAGGACATGCTATCGGGCGTCAACTCGCCGTCCTCATCCATGGAGCGGCGCATATCCGTGTTGATCTTGAGATCCTTGGGGAACACCTTTGCAGGTTCGCTGGTGGGTGGTGGCGTGTGCTGTTTTGCGCCGGTGGTCAACAAAGGCGCGGGGACGTATGTTCGCGGACGGTAGACCAGCGGGGGGCCCTGGGTGCGTGCGTCTGTGCCGGATTGCTCGATGGATTCAAAGTACTTGACAGTTTTGACTTTGAGTTCCATGGTGGCGTCGCGGTCAGCAACGATGAGCGGGTGTGGGTGTAGTTGCAGTGCGGAGAGCGTCCACATGTGGTTGACGCCGCCCTCGAGGCCGTGGTGCAGGGCCAGGGCCTTGTGCGAGCCCGTGCAGACGACCACGACCTCGCGCGCGTCCATGATGGTTTGGATGCCCACGGTCAGAGCCATCTTGGGGACCTTGTGCACATCGCCGCCGAAGAAGCGAGAGTTGGCGACGATGGTGTCGTATGCCAGCGTCTTTACGCGGGTGCGGCTGTGCAGCGAGGAGCCGGGCTCGTTGAAGGCGATGTGGCCGTCTGGGCCTACACCCCCCAGGAACAGCTCAATGCCGCCCATGCGCGCAATCTTGGCTTCGTAGGCGGCGGCTTCGGCGGCCAGGTCGGGCGCGTTGCCGTTCAAGATGTTGATGTTGGCGGGGAGGATGTCGACGTGCGAGAAAAAGTGCTTGTACATGAAGCTGTGGTACGACTCGGGGTGGTCGCGCGGAAGGCCGACATACTCGTCCTGTAATCATCAGCTTTTTTGTCTTCTTGGGAGTCGTATTAATAAGGACCAACCATGTTGAAGGTCACCACATTGCGAAACGAGATCTCGCCGGCCTTGTACCGCTGCACAAGGATGCGATAGATGATCTCGGGGCTGCTGCCCGTGGGGAGACCCAGCACAAACGGCTTCTCGGGGGTCGGGTTGAAGGTCTGGATGCGGCCTGGGGATGTTAGTTGCGCATTTAGGAATTTACAGAATTTGTCGAGTACGTACTGACGATGTACTCGGCAATGTACTCGGACACGCCCTGCGGGTCTTCACGGATGATTACTCTCCTGCGCAGTTGTTAGATTTGGTGTTGCTGCATGGCGCGGGGAACGTACATTCTGCAGGTGGGCGGCTACGTCACCAGGCTAGGAGCTTGCAGAGATTAAAAGAAGAGGCGAGGTTTGTTTAATAATGACTAGCAGCCAGGCCGCGCAGTGCAGTATGTCTGGTAATTTGCAGGGGAAAGTCTCGAGTAAGAAAGTGAAAAAGTTCAAGGAAAAAAAGTCGTGGCTCGACAGAGGATGGACGGACGACAGGTGATAAGGAAAAGGGAAAGCGCCGGGGGCGAACGCGGCAACCAACAGGGACAGCCAAAAGGAACAGGATTGTCATATCATAGTGAGATTGTAAATCTAATAATAAGAATCAGCCAGTCATTTGCCCTTCCCGTGTCCGGCAGCAGATTACACATTGCTACCATTGCAACCGCTCCATCGACATGTCATCGTTGCGGCTTCGTTTCGCCCCGCCGCTGTGGTCTGGCTGCCGCTAGCGCATCGTTCTAGATTTGCACTATATATTTATAATATTAATTTCTGTCCACTTAGTTATTAAGTAACTACTACGGATTGCTGTTGGATAAGTGATGCATAGGCTTGGTTCTACTTCATAGTCGTTAAGGTGGTGGCAAATCCCGCATCAATTCCAGCGTCACAGGATGCTTCCGGAAACAACAAATGAGCTGAGAAGCGCCTGAAATCTATTTATAAAAGGAAAAAAAAACACGCGGCAACCCGCATCCAAGGAGTTATTAAATTCCTATAGACCCGTCGATCGGGTGTGGATGCTCATTTCGTGGAATTCGTGCACAGATGAAGAGAATCTGTTTAGTGTTTGATTATATGTACGCATGGGACAATGTTGCACGATGTATCGCGAATTACGCGGTAACTTACGCTTGTAATGGGCCGTACCAGCCGGATCCGTCTTTATACTTTTTGTATATGAGAGTACAAATATGGCTAACTGATCTTTTATTTTACGTGCTTTCCATAAGCAGTTCTCCAGAAGTATATATATACATGCATATACAAGTATGTATTATATTTTGCATATTTTATATTCTAATATTCTCATATATTTCTGCCATCAATGTGATAGTTGACAAAAGTATACTCATGCCAAGCTTTCGCGTTGCATCCGGCAAACCCAACGGCGACCCGGCAAACCGTAAACGGCACTGTGACATGGCCGCGCGCGAGTGCAACGGTGGGATTACCGGATACCACCTCGTTCTTTCTTACCAGTTACAACCTACTACGCATACTTACCAAGTTACTACTACTGTATCAATTGATGGCAGATGCTGCTGACATTATTAAATAATAAACGGAGTGGCTGGAGTTACTCAGTAGTCGGCTTGTCCTATTTGGCCCTTCCGTTGTACGCAACTTGGTAGTACGTATACTCTACTTGAGCTTCTCATGCCTGAGCTTCATCGCGGCTGCTGGGCACGATTATGAATATTAATATCATATTGCATGAATGCTCAGTGGGTGGTGACTACATATGTAGGTTGAAGATCGCTGATATCTGGAAATTTAAAAATTGTCTGATTCGTCCATTAATCGTATTTCCTATAGCTCAGACTAGATAGATGCATTGACGATCGTCAATATAACCTTTTCAGCGTTACAAGCCCAGTATGTTTCGGCGCAAGGGAGCGTACAGGGTAATTACTCCGTACTCTCAGAATTTATTGCCCATAGACCGTCTCGAGTCAAAAGAATTAACGATCTGCATGATCCGTGGATCTGCCGTCCGTTCTTAACTAGTCAGTTCCTTGCAAACAATATCAACCCTGGAAACGTAGAATTAACATCATAAGGATCCCATGGCTTCGGGTCTGGAACACGCTGGTATAGCATATAGATCTATGCCGGCAATTGGTCTGCAAACCAATAATAAAGAACATAAGACCAGGCCAGTGGAGCAGTAAGCACTTGAGGCTGAACCGACATCGGGAGTCGGGAGTTTGTCGGGTTATTTAATTTATCATTAGAGAAGAACATTGCACTAAGGCCTTGGCTGTGGGTCCGAGTAATCGAATGCTTGATGGTCATAGCCGATTTCGAGAAAGGTTGTAAGCGGTTGCGGCTGGGAGGCCCTTATGCTGTTCCGATTCATTGCGAGTCTCTCGCTATTGACTAGACTGGGTACGTCCGCAGAATGAATAGGAACCAGCACAGAGCAGCCAATATATACCTTGAAAGACTGAGTTGCGTCCACATTCTGGCTATTTGGCCGCTGTCGCCGCCCCTGTGCTTGAGCTAGGGCAATTAGCACCGCTATCAGATACGGATCCTCGGCTCGATCTTGGGGCTCAAGGAGCTGTAGTTTCGTCCGAGTCTTGTGAAGAACTGCGAAGTTGTTTATATGCTTTTGTCGAATATACTTATCACGGAGCGACTTGATCGTGTCGAAAGTGACAAAGGCGATGTTAAATAAAACAGCGCTGGACATGAAAATATCATCTGTTGGAAGCCGTGCAACATTTTGGTTAAATTGAAGGATAGACATTCCGAGCTATAAATCATTAGCAGCATGAATTGATGTTATAAAAATATTTATGCTTACCGTTGCAGACGTATATCGTAGGCTCCAAGTATCTCCTTAACCGCACTTTTCATTGCAGCAAGTGTACTCATTTGTAATAGGTGGTACTTCAAACGCCTAGCATCTTCGCGTGGCAGTGATCCAGTTGGTCCCACGTTCAGCCTCTTCTGGTGCTTTGTTTTGGGTATGTACGACTTGTGGTAGTTCGCGTGCTTTCTTCAGCAGCTTTTGACGGTTAAATGAGCAATCAAAATACTGCAGATGGTCTGACATCCAGGCTATCGGTTTCACATAGAGAGCTTTTCGCGAATTGCGACGCATTATCGAATAAATTGACCCATTCTCAGCAAACCTCCAAGAGATGGTGGGCTGTGACCCGGCAAGACCATGGCGCTACCGTTTGGGGGAACGCGTCTCAATGTCGTCGTCGTCGTCGGCTTTCCGCTTGTATTGAAGTAAATATGGCGTTTCGTAAAGGCAGCCGTCCGCCGTATTGACTTCTCGATCAATGCCCCTTGATGAGGGTTCCTTGCTTGGGAGGATGAGTGTCCACGACTCTTCGACGCCGGCCGATGAGCTCCTCCGCGCGGATAACCACGTGAACCTCACACACAACGACGCATGTGTGTGTCGGCAAATGTACGACCCAAGTAATAACCTTTTTGGGCGAGCGACATTTTTTCCGGTCGATACAACGTTGGACAAAGTGTATGCACACTTCAAGATCGGCTCCGCAGCGGGTCCAGTCTGGGGTCCCGAGAGCCGCGACGAACCAGCGCGCGCCCCTGCCTATCGCCCGCCTTCTTATCTGCTCACGTGACCTCCGCCCGTCCCTGCGGCCCTTCCTCCGGCGTGCGGAGTCCGTCCTGCGCATCACATCGCCAGTTCTACAAGACTGCTTCTTTCTGTCTTTCTATCTTTCTTCTGCTCGTCGCTGGGCGTTTTAGGGGTCTATCTGGCTGTCCACTATCACGGCCTCCCCTTCCTCTGCTCCATTTCAAGCGCGCTACATCCTTCGCGCGGCCTCGGTTCTCGGAGCTTGCCCATCGAACGAATCGCTCCAACCCAAACCCAGCTCGTCCGTCGCCCACTCGCCAAGGACCAGTCTAAACAAGAAAAAAAACCCAGTGACCCTGCGCGGATATAATCCCCCGGCTCGTTTAAGCTACAAAGTACCCTCCGGGCATTCCGCGCAACAGCCTTGCTCAATTGGACACGTTTTTTGCACCTGTCGCACTCCGCTGCCCTCTCGCATCCGTCGCATAATCATTCTCACCCAGAAAAGGAGCCACAGAGCTAGTTTCAACCGCCGCGCAATTCGTGAATAGCGATTTCTTTTGTGGGAGCTGTCCTTGCGTCCGGGCCGTCATGGCCCCAAAGGACGGGACAATGCATCCCATATGGGATAACATGGACAGGTGAGCTAGATTTTTCGAGTCATTGAGTTTGACCGTAATCGTCGATCTTATTGCGGAATTGAGGCTGATGCGCAACTCTAGGCAAATGGGCCAGCTTTTTATGATGGGATTTGACGGAACGACGGTCGACCAACAAATACGGTCTCTCATTGAAGATTATCACGTGGGAAACATCTTGTTGAATGCCAAAAACCTCAAATGTAAGCCGGGTCAAAATTTATATGCCGAGTCCTAACAATGCTAATCCAACTAACAGCCGCGGAAGAAACAACTAGACTCATCCTAGAGTTGCAAACGATCGCACGGGATGCCGGCCATCCCGTGCCGCTGATGATTGCCCTAGATCAAGAGAATGGCGGAGTCAATAGTCTTTTTGACGAAATCTATATCCGACAATTCCCCAGCGCGATGGGCATCGCTGCAACTGGATCCAAAGAACTTGCGCGCGAAGTCGCCTCGGCTACCGCGCATGAACTAAAAGCTGTCGGTGTCAATTGGATCATGGGCCCTGTCTTGGATGTCTTGACCAATGTCCGCAATCAACCTCTCGGTGTGCGTACTAGTGGTGACGACCCGCAAGAAGTCTCGCAGTACGGTGTCGAAGTCATGAAAGGATACCAAGAAGCCGGTCTGGTCACCTGCGGCAAACACTTTCCCTCTTACGGCAATCTAGAGTTTATCGGGTCAGAATCCGACGTTCCCGTCATCAAGGAGTCGCTCGAACAACTCAGCCTAAGTGCTTTGGTCCCATTCCGGAATGCCATCTCGAACGGTCTAGACGCAATGATGGTCGGCGGAGTTGCCATGTCTTCAGCCGGAGTCAATGTCATGCACGCCTGTCTCTCTGAACAAGTAGTCGACGGCTTACTACGTAAAGACTTGAAGTTTGGCGGCGTGGTTGTGTCAGAGTGCCTTGAGATGGAAGCCCTCACGCACAATATCGGCGTGGGCGGTGGCACAGTCATGGCAATGAAAGCTGGCTGTGATTTGATTCTTCTTTGCCGCTCGTATCCGATTCAACTAGAGGCTCTTAATGGTCTCAAGTTGGGAATTGAAAACGGGATGATCAGCCGAACTCGCATCCAGCAATCACTCAAACGCGTTCTCGCCATGAAATCACGCTGTACGTCGTGGGAGCAAGCCCTAAGTCCTGGAGGGATAAATACGTTATCCGTGATGCAGCCGTCACACACGAGCCTGTCTACTCGTGCATACGACAGTTCAATCACCCTTGTTCGAGACACACAAACCTTACTTCCTCTCACTCAAATTTTGGAGCCTGATGAAGAGCTTCTTCTTTTGACCCCTCTAGTGAAGCCTCTCCCCGCTTCGGCAGTCTCGCGCTCGATTCTAGATAACATGGCTACATCACCAGGCCCTGGATCTTGGGATAAAGGTTCTGCAGGCAATGGAGAAAGCGTGTTTCGGGAATTTGGCAGGTCCCTAGCACGACAACGATCAGGCCGTGTTCTTCATACATCTTACACATCCACAGGAGTACGTCCGATACATGAGAGCCTGATCGACCGTGTTAGTGCAGTCGTTGTGGTCACTGCAGACTCGAATCGAAACCTCTATCAGCACGGGTTCACCAAACACGTTTCCATGATATGTAAATCGCAATATTCGCAAACCGGTGAGCGGTACGAAAAGCCGGTCGTTGTTGTGGCTGTCAGTTCTCCATACGATTTTGCCACAGACCCGGCGATTGGTACATATATTTGCACCTATGACTTTACGGAGACGGCGCTCCAAGCGTTGGTAAAGGTGCTGTTCGGAGATCTGTCTCCGACCGGGGCCCTGCCAGGGACTATCAGCAGAAGCCAGAAATTGAATCAGTCTCGCCAACACTGGCTGGTCGAGTCGTGGAACGAAGAGCGGGATGCGGAGGCTCTCGATGCCTTGTTGGATGCTTTGAGAGAGAATGGCTCTCATGGAGAACTTGCCAGCGTAACGTCTAGCAGTTTTCTACTCAGAAGTGACGACGTTGAGGAAGCTCATTTCGTTGTGCGTAACAGCACGACTCATGCTCTTTACGGCTTTTGTTCGTCGTATTTTTTCCGGTCAACGGGAACTGCAGTTATCGGCTCGATAATCGTGGAACCAACACGGCGAAAACTGTCTATTGGACACTCTCTACACAACCGAGCTATTCAGACTCTTCTTCACAGGACTGGTGTCCGGCGGTTCCAGTTGGGCTCACGCCTGCCTAGTGTATATCTAGGTATTCCCACTGCCAACCCGGTCGAGCGTAAGAGATTACGGCAATGGTTTGCCCAGCTCGGTTGGAACACGGCCTTGTCTCGACCAGTCTGCACTGTCATGCTGCGGCCGCTGTCAAGCTGGGTAGCCCCCGAAGGCCTTACAAAGAGCCTTCAAACCGCAGATGTCGACTACGACCTGGTCTACGGATGGGAATACGCAGACTCGATCATCGACCACGTCAAGACAAGCTCTCGACAGGGGGTTATGGAAATCTACAAACTCGCCCTAAACGGCGCGCCGCACACAGGCATTATTCGCGCGAAACGGCCCGAAGACGGTGCCATTTTGGGCAGTGTTGTGATTTACAACAACCAGTCGACAATCGCAGAGTACGTTCCCGCGCTGAAAGAGGCAAACGTTGTCGGCGGCGGCGTCTCGTCGCCTGTGATTTCGCCTTCGGTGGGCGAGTACGCTACGTTGATGCAAGGGTTGATTCTTCTTGGAATCCGACAAGTCCGCAAATCCGGTGCGGACGCGGTCGTCCTGGACTGTGTAAGTTTTTCGTTTCGTGGGATTTATAACTCCTAAGCTAACGGTTTTTACAGGTTGACGGCGATGGCAACTTTGACAGTTTGTCGGCAATGGGATTTACAGTCCTGCACACGTTTGAGGAAGTCACTTGCGATGCTACGACGTGGAAGATGATGCAAGCTACGGGATGATTTTGGCTGAAATTTGGGTGTATATTTGTCTGTGTATATATTTGCGCTGATTCATTTGATCTATGATAGCGAGTATTTATTCGGAATTTTAGTTGAGCTACCAGATATGATGACTGTCATTTATTTGTTCTTAAATTTTCTTGGGTAACAGTTTGATATAACTGGATTCATGATTGATCTATTGATGTAGGGTGGTGAACATGTCCACTGCTATGTCGATATGGATGTTCATGCTTGAATCCAGTTGACTTTACTAATACCATCAGTTGATTTTACAAGTATTGCTGCAACCTATCTAGGGTACGTCTGTTGAGATATTATTGATCAATATATTGAATGATTTAAATAATGACTCAGATGTTTAACATCAATTATAATATATGATATTGATAGGTTTTCATTCATGTTGAGTGATCCGGATCACTCGAGGCTTGTTACGATTTAAATTATCAAATATTCAATGCTCCCAAAGAACATTCAATAGCAATACATATGTGTATAGGCCATTCTATTAATGTATGTAGTGAATTTTGCATCCAGACGTTTACATTCGATCTAGTTGGATACTCATGTAGCCACTGACATACGATTCTCGTAGCTGAACCTATCAAACAGTAAAAAAATAACCAAAATTTAAGCCCCTATCCCGGAAACCAATAGTCTAGCAAGGAACAGGTAGGGCACCGTAAATGGCAGGCGCATCAAAAAGCTGCAGCTCGGCGGCACGGCGACGAGTCAGGCCATCCACAACCTGCCCATTGACCTTGTTCCACTGGGGCAGCTCATCATGCGCAACAGTCGAGACGTCCTCGCCCGCATTCATGCGCGAGACGAGATCAGAGCTTCCCATGTTGCCGGTGCCAATGTTGTAGGTCCATGAAACCAGCGCGGCATACTGGTTATCATTCAGGGTGACTGGATCGGCCAGAGCGTTTGTGAGCGCGTCTTGGTAGCTCTATTTTTTTCGTGTTAGTACTTTTTTTTATGGATTTCTCGTCCTACAAGATAATCAACCTACCACCAGGTCGCTGGCCAGCAGCTGTTGGGCAGTATCCTCAGTCAGAGGCTGGGCGAACGGCACGTCTGAGCACGACGTGTCTGCGCACTTATGGCCGTAGCCGATAGTCGGGTTTCCAAAGCCATCGTCATACTCGTTTGGCTGGAACGACTCGAAGCTCTTAATCAGATTCAGACCGTTCTCGTTGGTTGGTGGGCCGGTGCAGGCGAGAACCACGGCTGGGAGTGCAGCAATGAGAAGCTTGAAAGACATGATGATTGGGTGTGTTCAGATGAGTCAATGAATTTGATGCTCCATATATGTAAGAAGCTTGAAAGGGATTTGCCGGATTTGCCCTCCTCTTTATATCTTTTACATTTGATAGTGAAAGGCTATGTTTTTCTTTTCATGAAGTCCCGCCCCGGTGTAGCATCGAAATCTCGACGATCACTATAGAGAATACGAGAGAGTATACATTGAGAAGCGGAGGACCGTACATAAAATGATCCTCCGTATCAGAGTTATGGCGAAGCCGAGGCCCGCAAACTCGTATTAATCTGTGATCGCCCCCACGAGATCAGCTCCAAATCGAAGCACAACGTTAGCGTTGGCCGTTGATCTTCAGCAAGTTCCTGCGTTCCGCGTCGTGAGTGGAGGAAAACCTGGTTGATAATACGAGCCTCTCCATGTACTGCCTCAATTTGTAGTGTCTATTGTGATTACACCGGCGGTTAGATATGTTTGGGTCTAGAGATAACTATCGGTGTTGTTTTTTTTAACGACGGCGTTCTATCCTCTTCAATCCGATTGATTTATTCATTCTCACATGTAAGCCTAAGGTGATGTAAAGCAGGTAAAGGGCTGAAATGGCCAGTTGACTGAGTTTATGTGGAGCCTACTAGGTGACAGCTAGGAGGCAACTCAGTTCCAAGGGCAACTCTATACTTATAAAGCAAAAGTAGGTTTTATTGGAAAGCAGGCAGACATTGGGTTTTTAATAGATAATTATGGTCTTTATATCTATTACTACTGTGGTGGGAAACCACCACATAGCTGGCAAGGGTTTTCTTTTTTTAATTTTTGCTACGATATCGCTCTCAGTGCATCATAACGCAGTTACAAGGTCTCCTATACAACACTGGTCCATTCCGTATCCATATGGGAATAGATTATACCTCTCATCTGCTGTGTTGAGTGATAATGCGAATGCATTGATTCAGATACATCTTACACTTGACGTAGTATGCCTCTGGTTAGAAAAGGGCATTAGTATTGTGTACTTATTGACAAAATAAGTGGGAAGAACCTTTCAAGGGAAATACTAAAATATGCTGCCTATTCCTCGTTCTGTTACAGATTTTATTTCGCCGAATCATCCATCTTCAACCTGTCCAACAAACTCTGAGCTCTCGCTTCCATCCGATCCAGATTCTTCTGAAGCATCTTTGGGAGAATGCGCTTCGAGTTTGCGTGATCCGGCGCAAACTCAGGACCCTCCCAGTTATTCTTCCTGCACAAAGCAATCGCATCCTCCAGCAAACCCGAGCCAATGCCCTTGTTGCGATATCGCCTTTCAACAGTCCAGGCGCGAATAACTGCCTTGGATTTGGTGGACTTCTTCTTCTTGTTGTCGTGCAACAACCTCAAAACCAGTGCGCCAATGACATCGTCACCGTATTTGGTCACCAAGAGAATATCTTCCTCAAGCCCCCCATCAGCGCGTAAAAACGACCATGTGCCCGTCTTCTCGGCGAGGTCTAAGTATCCATAAGTGAGATAGCCGATCCCCGCCATGCCCGCCATCAAGCAGCCAGCAGTGGTAGCTACGATTGTAGCGACATCGTCCAAATAGTGGGAAGATACAGCGCACACGGCAACGGCAACGGCAATGGTGATCGGATTGCTGATGATTGCTCGACTTGCATCCTGGCGCTGTTGTGCGACGCTGTCGGCGACGAGGCGCAATGCGTCCACGCGATCAGTGTAGTGCTCGTTGTTGTCTGGTAAAGCTTGGAACGTGGAGAGTTCCTTCTTTTCTGTTGCGACTTCTGGCGCGATAGTCGCCATTTTTTTCCTGTCTGTGTTTTTTTACAAGACGGAATTTTTTGAGGCGCAATGAATGGTTGTCTGCGCTTTTGGTGATTTTCAAGGCAGCTTTCGTCGATAAAGGTGCGACAAGTAATAAAAAGTAAAAGAGGGGAGCAGGAAACTACTCAGAAAAAATATTGGAGCGGAGTTGCTTAAATATTAACGGTGGCAATCTGCTTGGGGGGGCTCGGTCTCCGCTGGGTCAGGCCAATTCACGAATCGGCGTCAAGGGTTTCTACCGCTGTTTTTTTCTTTTCTTTTTTTTCAATTTGCATTTAGATTTATTTTTCCTTGTATTTCTATTACTTCTAGCCAGTTCAATTAACGGACTGACGAACTAATCGTAGGTGCTTACAGATCTGATCTATCCGTTATACACCATTCATACATATATGCTCAAGGGGATCCCTTATACGACAATCAAGTCAAGATATCTTTCTGGTATAATTAATGTAAAACGTACTAATCCATCGAGTGACAAAATTCAGACGAGACAACAATCCGAGATATAGATTACAGAAATTTCTTCTTTCTCACCCATTTGTCATTTTACCCGTCGCCTTTGCAAACACGATACGACGTGCAAGTTAAAGGTTTATGTAAACAGTAGCGAATGAAAGAAAATTAGTGGATGAACGTGGCCTTGAGCCGGGACGGTTTAGTGGGAAGTGCCATTGCCGTGATCACCAGCATGGCCTTCCTCGGCCACCTTCTCTTGGTGAGTTAGGGTAGCGCTGCTGTCCCAGTAAAGGTTCTCGCCAGAGAGCTCCTCTAGGGTCTTCCGCTTGGTCTCGGGGATCAAGAGCGTGGTGAAGACACCGCAAAGCATGAAGAGAGCAAAGATCTGCATGACATGCTTGAGCCAGGGGGTCTCGGAGGAGCCAGGAGGAGCGCCACGGTGGACCAAGGGTCCGAAGACACACTGAGCAATAATGGCACCGACTTTTCCGGAGGCAGCGGAGAAACCGTGCGAGGTGGAACGGTAACGGGTTGGAAAGCACTCTCCAGGCACGATGAAGGTGGTGGCATTGGGGCCGAAATTGAAGAAGAACTGGGCCAGGACGTAGAGAGCGAGGAGACCGTTGTGAGAGTTCTTCAATGGATCATAGGCGAAGCCAATGACAATGAAGAGAATGGTAAGCATAATGAAGCCCATGAGTTGGATAGGCTTGCGGCCAATGACGTCGACGGTAGCAACAGTAACCCAATAACCAGGGATAGCACCAGCGCAGATGAGGATCAAGTTGCCGACAGCAGAGTTGTAGAATGTTTCATAGACAGTAGAGCCGCCAGACCAGCCAATTGCAGACAGAATGATGGAGTTGTTAAGGCCGAGACCGTAGAAAGCCACGTCCAAGAAGAACCAGGAGCCGGCAGTTCCAAGGAGAACTTTACCATTCTTCCACTGGCTATAGTGATTGACAAAGTCAGACCACGAGGCCTTGGGAGCTGCGAGCTGCGAGTCGCTGTTCTCGAGAGTTGCAACACGCTGCACCTGGTCAGGGTGGCCTTCACTCTTGCCCACCAAGTAAGCACTGATGTCTTCGCTTGCCTGAACAACGTCACGGTTGATGTCAAAAGTGTACCGGGGAGTCTCGGGGATGGTCAGGCGGTAGTACAGAGCAATGCAAGCGGGGACAGCACCGAAGCCGATGACAACACGCCACATTTTATCGACGGCAACTTGACATTCACCAGTGCACTTGGCGACACTGCTGGCACCCTCCAGAGTGCCTTTGAAGCCGGCAGTCACAATAAGAGCGACTATGGCGCCGACCAATTGGCCAATACCCTGCATGGCAAAGACAGATCCCATCATGGCACCGCGCCACTTGGTTGTAGCAAATCTATGACTGTCAGTTTCCCGGACAATCTTTTATCAAAACCAAGATTATTGACTCACTCAGAAGTAATGATGGAGGAAAGAGGGTAGTCACCACCAATACCAATACCCATGATGACACGCCAGAAGATCAGGACGCCGACAATGGACATGGAAGGAGAATCAGAGGAGAGAGCCTGGGCAAGAGTGGCGAAGATCATAATGATCAGCTCGAAGCCATACATCTTCTTACGACCGATGTGGTCGGCCAACCAACCGAAAGCAAGCTGACCGATCACAGTTCCACCTGATGTCGCAACCTTGATGGCTGTATCGGAGTTGCTGGGGATTTTTCCTAGTCTCTACTTAGCGAACCGAAGAAACAGAGTTTTTGGGCAATTGCAGAGTATTTACCTTTGTTGCTATCAACCCAGAAGACAACACCCAACATGGCCGAGGCCATGTTGATGGCAAAGATATCGTAGGCATCGGTGAAGAAACCAACACCAGCAACGATACAGGCACGCACATGACGCCAGCCGAATGGAGCGTTGTCGATCTGCTCGAGAGCCTGACGGCGACGCTCATTGGGATCAATCACAGGCGAAGGATGTGCTGAGTAGGCCTCAACGGTGGCATTGTGAAACTTGCCTTGGTCCGCCATGGTGAGGGTGGTATAGCGAGAGATGGTTGTCCGGGCGAGGCAGTTGAGAGCAAGCGAGAGGTGATGGAGGGTATTTAATAGCCAAAGGCAGCGAGTCGGCGTCTAAGAGGGGGGGATCTCTACGAGAGCAAGGATCCACTGGCGCCCATAATGAGCCGTGAACAGGCGGAACCTGGCGACGTATCGTGAGCGTGGAAAAGCGCCCAAAGCGATCTAGAAGCCAGCTGAACTTCTATTTTATGTCTAGTGCCCTTTTCCAATTCCTCCAGAATCCCTCGCCAGAAAGCTGCCATTCATGCCGACAAAAGGCTGTCCATATCTTGTCTTTTTGAGAGCCATTGCAGATCTGGCCTGGCGTCGTCTTGAAAACAGATCTCATTATCTATCGTCGTCTTGGCTCTCCAAGCTCTATCAAGAATATTTGATTTGGCCATCGCGGCAACGGTCTCTGCTGCGATATGAGTATACAACACGTGCATGCGAGGAGAACCCCTTCCAATACGCCACGAAACGAGAGCTAACCTGAAAGTAGTCGGGGACGCTGCTCCACCACCCACAAGATGCAATGGCCGCGCGTGGGTGACATCGATTGCTGTCTTTGCGTCCATCTGGAGATTGTCACTGGTCAAAAGGGCTCGGCTGCCAAGGACTGTTTCGCCATGTCAAATTGCAATGCGCGAGACAAAGCAGGTCCCAAAGGTTGAAGGTTGGCACCACGGCGGAAGGTGGCAATGCCAAGAGCGGAAGCATCCACGGCTTGGCGCATACTCCAGCCAGTGAGCGGTGAGAGCAGATCCACGTGTATCAACAACTCTATCGCTTTGGTGCGATGCAAAAAATTAAAAGTCCGAGTCCTCGTGTTTTGCTTTAGTTGAGCCTGGTAACCATACCAGTCTTGCGGCTTAATATGTTGACGTAAGAAAAATCCATTACGCAGACACCCTTATTATATCACTACTATTCCTTTTGTAAGATTATTATTATCTATTACATTATCAATTAATAAGATGGTGCTAGAAAGCTATTTATTAATTTTAGTAACAGCCCATTCCTCAGTCTGAGATGATCAAAGTACTTCTATATCTTCTATAACCTTCGAGTTTAAAAGCCTATTATTGTTTACTCATTTAATTAAGTTCTACTGTTAAGGCTTAACAGATATTTAACATACTTGGCAGAGTATATTAATTATGATATAATGCTTAACAAATTTTTAACATACTTGGCAGAGTATATTAATTATGATATAAAGCTTAACAGATTTTTAACATACTTGGCAAAGTATATTAATTATTATATAATGCTTAACAGCAATAAAATATATAAGTAGAAAAGTATAAACTAAACCCGGATCATAATCTATAATTATAAAATGTCCTTTTTAAGAGTTATACTGAGAACAAGCAACATATGACCATGTAATAGATCTACAACATAAAAAGGACATTTGTATCAATATCAACAGTTGCTGTTTTCTATGAAGTAGTTAAGTTACAGAAAACCGGTTTAGATACTAAACAAAATTGGCAGAGTTCCATAAAGACAATTATAGCCCATGATCACATCTGAGTTATGATCACATCTGAGTTAGGAATTAAAGAAAACGTCGCGACGGAATATCGGTATTGGAGCTGAGGAATATCTATAGTTATCCTCTAATCATTTCCTAATCACTCTCGTCACTCTTTGATCAGCGTATTGCTTCAATTTCCTCCTAGCTTGGTAGAATCAACTCCCTCCTTTTTTTTTTTGGCGGGCTGAATGCATTGTCATTCGCAAAAGTTATGATGCCAAGTTGGATTTCTTTCTCAGACCAAGCTTTTAGTGATTATTCGATACACCAAGAACTTGACAGAGTACTCGGCACGATCATTATACTATATAAATGCGAATAGGAAAAATTGAACTTGATATTCCTTCTCTATCAATGAGAGGTATACTATAGTACCAGAAACGGTACTTCACACTTTCACACTCTAATCTTTATACAGAATCGATACATAATCTATTAGTGGTGCTAGTGGATTAGGTGGGCCTATTACTTATATAGCCTAGTGATTGTCTTATAAGGCTATTTGTATGTTAAGCTTCGATGTAATATGCTAGATAGGAGATTTATATTCAATATATCCATTGATCGCGTAGAGTTAGGATTATACATTAAAAGGATATCTTAATAATAATACAGTAATAGAGATTGATAGCTAGTCCATCAAATAGCCTTGAATATAAGTAGAATATCTTGAATAGTTCATACGACAAGTTTTACCGAAGCCAGTTTTATAATATCTAATCAAGAAGAGCCACGCTCTCACCTGAATGTAAGATGCCTCCGCTCCTCAGGTGGCAAGCCGCACGAACTACTATGTATATTGGGACAGGCAACCCCATCTCACACGATGTCATATATGTAGTTGACGTATGTAGTCTTCAATATTGTACAGAAAGGGGTAGGATAGCGCGGTGGTCAAGTGCTGTCAGGCCAGCTCTATGAGGTTCCCAAAATAGGGTTTGATAGGGGACTCATTAACCCTAGATTAGGATTGGACCTTATGGAGGCTTGGTGGGTTTGAATCCTACTGCCTCTGCTCCGCCTGCTGGCACCTCTTTTATATATATTATATGATATAGTAAGGGGCTTAGGGGTTTTTATTATTATAGAATATAGTATGTTTATATAAGTTGGCGGTCTTATATAAGAGAGACTGGCTGGGGAGTATAATTGACTAAGGAAGGTTGGGTAGGGAACGCGTTTAGAGCTTTGCACTGACATGTCCTCGCTTAGTATAGGACTAACTTTGTGCCGGGGGAAGTCTTATATTAGGATTACGGGGGGGAGTCTCTATGTGATAGGAATAAGAAAGGGGTTTAAGGGGGGACTTGATCTCCCTAGCGCGTTCATCTCTATTACGCTTGTATCCATGTAGTGAGGGCACACTTGCAGATTTATATATGTATTTAGAAGACCTGGGGCGATAAGTAGGAGGATAGGAGCTTCTCTATCTAGTGTACGCGCGGCCGGCCTATAAGTGGCTTACATGCCTGTATGAACAATCAATAAATCAATCAATCAATATTGTACAGAAACTTATGATCCAGGTGTCTTTTGTATATGATACAATATATGTACGAAGTGAATTATTACATTAATTAATGCCACATGGGCAAAATTGAATAGGTTAACTAATCAGTACTCCAGACGTCGACCTTTGGATTTTTTCTCAGTCATGATTGTCCTTATATATATTTACATCGGCCCCCTCTTACTAAATATATCAACTTCAAATATCAAGTCAAATGCGTTTGAATTGTAAATACTTTGCAAATAATGCACGGATACGTTAATTAGAACAACTGACATCTTTAACAGACCATTCGGGCTCTAGGATTGGATATATTGATACATATATCAATTTGATATTTTAACTACATCCATGATGTATTCCACCAGCACCAGTCGACAACGGCCAAGTGGCGTCCTTGCACTAATCAATTAGATATCAAATGTCAACAATAGTTTGAATGATTGATATTACGATAATATAATCTGTGAAAGCATAGTCATAGAAACTTTCTATAGCCTAGGATATCTAGAGTCTTACAACATTGCCATATCTATTAATTTGATATTGTATCAACTATATCAATGATATATTTCACTAGCACCAGTTGATAATAGCTAAATAATATTCTTACACTAATTGATTAGATATTAAATATCAATAATAATTTGAATGATTAAAATTATAATAATATAATCTGTGAAAGTATAGTCAGAGAAATTTACTATAGCTTAGGACATCTTACAACATTGCCATATCTATCAATAACACCTGTACATTAGCATATTCTACGCTACAAAACTACAAAGCACTGCTAATATCACAGACATATGCCAACCCTACACTCTTTTCTAACCCATTCAACAACCAGTCGACAACCATAACCCCTTCAACACCGTATCCATCACCTCACCCAGACAACCCCGCCACCAAAACCCCTCCTGACCATTTCCAAATGCCATATCACATGCTTCGCAAAATTAAAAACCTTGTCAAAATTACCTTTGACATCAACATTTCGAACCGCCGTGGCAAAAAATCCTCCCAAAGTATATTATCCCTGAAAATACGAGACACAGCCCAACTCCCCACAAACCCAAAAAAAGCCAAAAACCAAAGATTCAGTAAAAGCCAAAAATCAGTGTATGGATACAACTTAGTTGTTAGTTACGGGGTACTCCGACAAATTTTCTTTTGCCTTTTGTCCGTGTCCGACGGAGTCAATACTTTCTTGATAACGAAAGTGATCCACCGACGAGGATGTGGTAAGCATGATAATCATTTCCATGCATGCACGTAGTAGATACCCTGGGCAGGCATATCTTTGTCGATCAATTACTCATAGTCATACAAAATAAAGACCAACATAAAAAGAAAAAAATCCTTCCCCTCAAGAGGTTAAGCTCCGCTATGGAGTATCCTTGATGATGGTTATCGACTCATCAGGCATGTACATGCAGATCTGTACAGAGTATTATCCGTACGTGTGTATTCTGTACGACAGGGTATGCTACATCATTACTTAATAAGTTAACAGGAACGACCAGGGTCTACTATCTAGGCACTACGGTGGCGCCCGTTTTCCCCAGAGCCAAGAGGAGCGATTGCATCCACTGGATCTATCATCGTCGGGGCTTTGTGCATTGATTAACGAAATTTTCGGTGGTGAAGGTCTCGGATTTCAACGTCAAACGTCAACGTCTTGCTGCAGCATGGATGTTGTCAAATTGCAGGAACCCACACCACTATCATACTCGCGAGTCAGATGGAACAGGGATGCAGGAACAGAGAAGGAAGGTGGGTTTTGTGACAAGATTAAGGGATCATCATTTTCTCTTCCTTCTCAAAGGTCATAGAGAAGAGAAAACCGGAGACAGGGAAGCGGTGTGTGCATGATCATTCTACTCCGTACACACCAACTTGTAAATGACAGACAGACTCTTGCTCATGCATGAAAGAAAGCAGTATCACAGTACCACCGAGACTGTTAGACGACTCGACAAACCTTAAACCCATCAAAATCTGAGCGTCAAAAGTAGAGAAGAAAAATCTCGACAAACGGATGTTACCTCGCCATCGAGATAAGGTCGAGGTTGTATTTGGGTGCAACTCTACACGGCAGCAAGCACCGAACGATCCAGACTAAACCCTAGCGAGACAGACAAGCCAAAAAGATAAATAAATACGCCGCATATTGGGTCTGTTGGTCGATCATTTCGGGGTGATGGCTAAGTTAGGACGGAGGTCGGACACAGAACTAACCCTAATCCCAAACAGCCACTGCCAACAAGTTAACAACGAGGGAAAAAAACCGCTCCTAACCACGTTGGGCAGAAGCAAGTGGTTTGCTAGGGCCCCGCTTTCTCGCGTCAAGAAGAGCTCCTCTCTTCATGCAAGAATACCGGACGAGGGAAGGATTAGACGAAAAAGGAAGCCGGTTTCCTGGGCTAAGCGCTTCTCTTTCTTGACGACGAGTCTACGACGAGTCGACTCGTTCTGGTTACCTTTTTTGTTCAGCTGCTTCTTGCGAGCCGCGCCGTCAAAGTTTGGCCTATCTCAAAGTTCCTTGATGATGACACCAAGGAACTAATACTCGAACCGAACTACGTAGATGTTGCCGCCAACGACGCCAAACGACGCCAAAAACGACAGCTTCAACTTTGAATATTGAACGAGCGAGCGAGGCGCGCCTCGCCTCGGCTGAGGCTTTTTCTGTCACGTATTTTTCGAACGGGGCCAACTGCCAAGTCAACTGGTCAGGCCCTATTGCCGATCGCGAGAGAGAGGCTTATGCGCCACCGGTGATGGCCGTCTTGTGCTTTCTGGAGCAGTTGCCAGATGAAGCTCCATGCGTTTTGCACATGAAATTTCTGGGTCTCCCTCTCTCTTTTTTTTTTCTTCGTCTATCTCTCCATAATTATGGCGGAGTAGTTCAAACGCCATCGCAGGATCATTGATAGTCCCTCGTGACTAGTTGGAAAATCACTATGCGGTCAGCAAAACCGCCGCCGTTTCCGCGCGTATAGCACATTATTCCTTCTTTTGGGTGGGTTTTTTACTGTTATTTAGTTTTTTTTTTTTGCTGATGTGGCGATGATGAGGGAGGCGTCGGCCCCTCTGAGTTTTGACCAGGCCTGACGGTCAGTGACCGCAGACCGGCCCTGACGAGGCTGGGTGTCAAGTTTGTGGCTGAATCTTTTTTTATCATACTAATTGATTAGTAGCGCGGGGGCCATTGAGGAGTAGTCAGCCAGATAATAATAGATACAGAAACATTATTTTCTTGTGCTAAAATTATAATGATGGTGAATAAATCCCATAGCAATGAGATGATAGTAATAATCACTTCGTATTATTAGATTAACGGCCTGCGTACCTGCAGGGAGTCGACACGGGGATTTCCTATTATAGTAACTATCCCCTGATGGAGAAGGCTTGTTGTTCGGCCCGACAGCCAATGATGGCCGTCCACGGATAAACTTTGAAACGACCTACTAAGTACTAACAGTCTAACAGAGTATACTCTGTGCTAATTTGCTAGCATTCAATCATAATTCTTTTACGACTAAGGCCCTAACTAGTAACTAAGGGACGGTCTTCCCCGCATGGACCTCATTGTCCTTTCTCTCTGAGTACTCCTGCTGCAGGTCTAAACAACAAAACCAAGGTTCACGTTTGAAGTTCGTTTCGAGCCAAGCTTCAGATTATTTTTAGCCATTATTTGACAAGGCATTGGCCCCTGAAAGGCTTGAGGGCATTAACCATGGACGAGTCGACGAACCGCCCCAAATCAAATCTTAAAAGTAAAACTTCGTACGATTCAGACCGTATCGTATCCATATTATTCCTTTGAACGTGATCGTGCTTATGATGAACGAGATAGCAGTGACCTCAGAGTCCAGATAAATGATGCATGCAAGAAAAACTGATCCCTGACTCCCCGGCAGTTTTTGGTCTGGATGCCGACGATCCGTTAACCCGCAACGAGTTTAACAAGGGATTTATCTTCTTTGGGAAGGACGGAGGATCAGAAAGCACCGAGAGATACAAAATAATTACGGAGTATATTCTCCCGTAATTTCAGAGTTAGTGTGTATAATGGTCAACGGAAATGGCTCGGAGATGTGTGTATTGAACTTGTATCGAACATGGGATCCACTGTCGACCTGCCAGTTCTGCACGAGTGTCGCCGAAGGATCACGCTTGGTGCGTCGATCGTCGTCTTAGGCGAGATCCTGTCAGGCCTGGCAATTGGCTATCAGGCCCGGCAGACCTGAGGTAAGGACCTAAAGGCCAACAACAACGGAGGAGAATAAACAAAAGAGATGGATACAGAGCACGTACTCAAGTAAGAGCGCATGTTTTTGACGCCACAAAAGTCATCAATAACCTCAGCCTTTACGGAGTACGTGGTCTATAGTAACTAGAAGCGGCTTGTCAGATCTGGGTCGTGGAATCAGTGGAATCAGTGGAACCAGAATGAGATGTATCAAGTACTATGTATACGGATTCTCCATAATAATATGTGGGTATCGACAGTCTACAAATCACGATACAAGTAAGATATATACGAGGTGCAATTTCTATCACTCGTACTTGGCCTGACTTTCACATGCAAATCCAAATCTCAACCCTTAAACCGAAAAACGTCAAAGCTGTCAATTCGTAGATATTAGGATTCATTGTGGTACGGAGGACAGATGGCGGGGTTGGCCGAGTCAGGCAGGCAGGTCAGCGGAACATGCTGGCTGCATGCATGCACGTCTGCATGGATGCGAATTGGCATGTGGGACATCCAGCAAGCAAGCAAGCATCCTTGTTGTTCTAATTTCTGTGCGGGTTAGTTATTTTCCATACAGCCGCCGGTGAGCGGGAATTATATCGCAACTATCCGTTCATCAGAATGAAGAAGAAGAAGAAAAAAGAAAAAAGGAGACGACAAGACCCTAAAGTCAGCCTCATTATTGAATATTTTCTTTCAAAACCAACGTTGGAAAATCAGGGGATGACCCCCACCATAGGTTCGTGATGACAATAAACACGTCTTTTCGGTGTTGGGGTCCAAGAGCATACATACGTCCGGACGGCGACGGCAGACGATGAATGCAAGAACAAGTCTGAATTATTAGTATTTGGGTCCGAGTACAGCTACTAAGTAGTAAGTACGCAGTTCGCTGGCATTCGGAGAATTCCTGATGCTTGGTACGCAGTAATTAATAATTAGTGAGATGGTGAAACTGGTAGTTTCCTTACGGAGGTACTAATACTTATTTAGCAGTATCCACGAAGCTCAGTCACCGCCATTCGCGGGTCATTGACCTGAGATTACCCCTTTGGGCAAGTTTCGCTCCGTTCAACTTAACACGGCGAGGGATAAAAACTTATGCGCACGACATTATGTACTACGTACATAAATACGCTTTCTTACTAACCGTGTTCGGAAAGTACGGCTTTGGCCGAAAGACCCTTGAGTTCTAGCGGCGCTAGGCCAGAAAAGACAAGGACGCCCGTGCGGCCAGGATCGGCTACTGCCGCAATAGGCACTACTGTCTATGTCTAATACACGTTCTCTGCTTGCGATATCTCATACGGTTTTGCTAGCACCAGAGCAGTAAGTGCAGCGCGCCCACAGGAACCGCATCCATGCTACCGATCACTGTCAATCGACCGCCTCTTGCATAATCCTGTCCACTATCAATGCCGTGTGCTATCAGTTATCAGGTTGTACAAATATATCCGATCGGCATCTGATCCTGGCCATCCTGGGCGAATCGTGACATGCTGCGATCATAGCTCCATGGCAGCATCCTGCGTGTTGGTTGCGCCAAAAAAGATCATAGACCTGGCTTTGCTTTCTATAGTTGATAATTTGAGTTCATGTTGACAACGCGAGTGCCGGGAGAATTGTCGGCATGACATTGCCGCAGACGGCAAGGATCGGCCCTAAGATAAGCCACCACGCCGAAGTCATTATTGCAATGTATACGCAGGAAACGAAAAAGACGCGCATTATCATTTGCATATATCCTTTTGCCCGCAAAGTGAACCGCCAAAAAGTCAAAAAGTCAAAAAAAAAAAAAAAAGCCCTCATGATCTACGAGGTACCTTGGATCGCATTATTGCGTACTTACTACACGTCAGATCTCTTGATCCTTCCGGCTCCTGTGACTCCATGGTCAATACGTAGTCAAAACGGTCGTCCCGCCGGAATCGATCCTTTTGCGGGACATCATGCAGCACTTACTTTTCAGACACTGGATAAAAAGAGTACCGAGCCACTACTCCCTCTTAGGGCTAGCACGGGAACGGGATCGGTACATTAGACCAATACGAACGGCGCTTAACCGAATTGGTCCATCGAGTGCGAAGAGATTTGACGTGAAACAGGCCACCCAGCCCAGCCTGTCAAATTCAACAACCATTGGTATACGAAGCTCTGTTGTTTAATTAAACTGTATCAGGCCTTTTGTGGCAAGTGGTTTTCGCACAAGCTGATTGGCTGTGCATTACCGAGTAAAAGCGAGAGCTTGTTCACAATTTCCAATTTTCAGACAGGCTTGACTCTCAGGAGCCCATGCGTGATCAGAGCTTCTGGAAGGATCAGGGACCAGGACACAACGCCTGGCCTCGTTTGGTCGGCAGGGCCGATACGGAGTGCGGATACTAGATGGCGATACGCATTTTACTTTTAGTGTATCGCGAACATCTGCCAGGATTCATGAATCGCAATCCATCATTCCCAAGATTTACTGGTTTCCATGTTATGCACCCTGCACAGCATATTAGGATTTTAATAATCCTGAAGGGCTCCCCTATGTCTGTACGAAGGAAGAAGGCATACATGTTGGCGCCGCCTCCCTCGTGAGTGGCTTTGGGTAGAGACATCATTGGCGGAACGAAACCGGGGGTGGAGCAAGCAAGCTAGGGCAACTCGTCCCAAACAGGCAGTAGACTTTAGTAGACGACTAGACTATAATTAGCCCGATCGCCCGGCGTTATGAAACTAGGCCTGATCGGGAGTCTTCTCCGTCAGCCGACTTTCCCTTAAGTTGCTTAAACCCAGGCCCTGACGGCCAACCAGACTGGACAGGACTGGGATCATGGATGGCTCAGATGCGCGGGGGAGTAATGGATGGGCCGCCACGAATGGCGGTGTTGGGAAATGAGAAGGAGGCAAATAAAAGGAAAAGGGGGTCCTGTCTTGTAGATATTATTGGCTCTTCTAGAAGCTGCTCAGGGCTTTCTTTTCGACCCCGCGCTAATAATAACAATAATAACAATAATATGCACAGCATATCCAGAGATTCCAGACAGAGCGTAGAAGTCCCTAGAAAAAACAAATACCAAAAAAACAAATACACTCTGCCATGTCGGCGTAATTTTTTTTTCGGGGCTGTTTAGAGTTTGACTCGTTATTGAGGAGTAACGGATTTACCTTTCTTCTAGTCTTCTAGAGCCGGTCGAAGGCTGCAAGTGCTGGCGGGTGCGCGCCTGCATGCAAGCTAATGCGGTCTAGCCTGGCCGAAGCTAGCCCCCCCTCACCTTCCTTCTTGGGGTGGCGGTTTGTCCCATTCGGGGATACAACTGGTTTTGACGGGCCCAGGAATACGGGGAATTTCGTTTGCTGATCGTGTAGACTGTGGATTTGCTCGTATGTGAAGTAAAAATACGTGATATCAGGTGAGAGTTGATAAGGATCTTTGCCACTCAGTCATCAGTGGAGCCGCACTTATCATACACACAACTAAAATGGGGAGAAGGATGATGATAGCATTTAGGTGCACCTGGTGAGGGGACTGGTAAGTTCCGTCATCCGATCCGTCCTCTGGATGAAGTCATTTTGTCTAGCCACTCCAGTGTCGATAATCCGCCAGGCACGGACGGCAGAACAATCAGGTGCTTTTTTTCTTTCTTTTTTTTTTTTCCATTTTTGAATCTTCATTCGTTTTATATCTTAACCCTTAATTTTCAGAAATAATATACTTTGTGATCGATCTAACTGACACCGGTCATCTGCCCCTCTCGGCATGGCATTGTTCCGTGCAGCGAGATCGCATTCTGCTTTGCTGCTTGGACGAGGGCGGGTGATTAACTCGTGAAGATCGATTGATTAGAGTGCAGGAGTGCGCGCGAATAGCATTCCTCTTTTAGCCCTGCTCACTCTTGTCAGTGGACTCAGTGCTCGGAAAGGAGGGGGCATCGGTGATCGAGTCTCGCCCACTGTTGATCATCAGCCTGTCAGACCGAGAGGGGAAGGCCAGCCAGGCAAGCCAGATCGCAAAACGGTCCAATCGCAACGCCCAGCTCGCAAATGCGAGGTTTGAACTCTGAAGATAAATTGTTGATCGACCGTGGTTATTGTTACAGGGATATAATACATTATACTTGAGTCTTACGATCAGTTGACTTGACTGACCTTGTTTTTTTTTTTTTTTGACTTCGTGCTGATAGTAAACGGAAGGAAGAGGGGATCGCAGTCTGTGCTTTTAGGGCAGGCTGATCTATTACTAGATATCGGATGTCGCTTGGTTTTATGCTCCGTTTTTCTTTCCTTTTTTGTCGAGTCTGAACAACGGAATATGCTCGCAGGAACAAATCATATTGTATCCATAATAGTATTAATGAATTGTCTGCTTGTGATCTACATCCTCCTACAATGCTCTCTACTCCGTACGCACGTACGGGATAACCCTCCGATCGACCGCACAAAAGTCCGCGCTCGGCAGAGGGCCTAGTTAGTGCTAAGTGGCATATCAGAGTTTCCCATTTACGCAGGGCCAGGTTGAAGCAGACCAAATTGGCCCGTCAGGCCCCTGACGTGTGGGCGAAGGAGGGATTTTGACAGCTCGTTTTTTGGTATGAAAGATTAGAAAAGGGAAAAACCAAAACAATTTGAAATGGCTAAAAACTCAGCCCTGTCTATTATTAATCCATGATTGCGTGTTGCTAAATTGAGAACCAGCTGAGCGTGCATTTATCTCAAGGTAGTTAGTTGATGATCATTGCTATTGATTTTCTGACAGAGCTAGAATAGCAGAAACGGGGGGATAACGCGGCTCGGTATTCGCAGGTCTGCTAGCAGCCTAACAGCTCCTAACAGCTAACAGCTAACAGCCTAACAAAACTAAGCTCGCAATGGCAAGTCCCTAAGAGGGACCATTGCTCCATTTGTGGATAGACCGCCGACAGGTGCCGGGAGCGGCCCACCGCAACTGAATCAGTAGATGATAACAACATTATTAATGCAAAGACGGATAATGATAATTTGCGCTGCAATCAGTGAATCAACGGTCTGGCACAGCCTTGTCCTAATCCGTCAGGTTTAATTGTTTAGGATTGACTGACGGCCTCGTCTCGTACGCTCCTGGTCCTGACATGGCCGTTCTATTCTTATTCACAGCGCCGATCCCGACTGGACTAGACGCGGACCCAGCCCTAACTTCTACGCCTAGCTAGCAGCGAGCGGCCTTGTGCGGCTGGATTGGGGGTTGGTTTGAGGATATGGACAAAAACGAAGAAACCAAGGCTTTGCCGTGAAGCAGTTGTCAGCATCCAAGATACGTATATCAATAATGGCATCGAGAGACGCCTCCTGTACGTATTATTTACTCTACGCACCTGGCCTGTCTGCGCCCACTGCGACATCGACGGAAAGATTATTAGTGCTCCGTCGGTTTGCGAGCCAGTGCTTGTTTAGGGTTAGCCGGCCGCCAGACTCCGGATCAGCAGCAGCGAGAGCCACTGGGCACTAACAGCTGACTCCAGTGGATCCACCGCTCGCAGGCCGCGCGCGGGCCAATCGAAACCAGCAGCCGCGCGCAGCCCGCTCCACCTGCTGCCGTTTCGGGCGCTAGCGCGCGCGATCTCCTGCGCTAGGCCTGCGCGGGGCTAGGCCGTTTTTGGGCGCAGACGGAGGACGCCGTGCACTAGGCCAGACTGGGCCAGGGCGCTGTTATCTGCGTCCGGCACATGCCAAAAGCAATCCTCACACTAGGCGACTAGGAGCGTCCGTAACTTACAGAAGGCCCTCCGCGCGCATCGAGAAATACCGTTAAATTACCGGGCCCAAACAGCCCCTCCCCAATCGCGCGCTCGGCGCTCGCATCGCGGGCTCCACCCCCACCCCTCTTTTTATCCCCCTAAGGCCTGGGCCCACTTGCGGAATTTGGCCTCTCGGGTCAGCAAACACGCTTACTGACTGGCCTGCATGAGCTGTTCAAGGGCTCGAGAGGATGTAAAATACTGAAAAAAAAAAGGACAGTCCAAAAGCGCGCGAGAGCAGAAAGCCCGTGCTAGCCTGTAATTACGGAGACAGCCCTGGTCATCACTTATAAGTGCTCCATCACGACAGAGTACATATTAGTACATAGCACACCGTTCCGCTTCGCTCCTTCCATCGTGCCATTCTTATTTGTCCCTCCTCCTCCCTCCTTCCCTCTCGTCTCTTTCTCTCTCCCCCCTCGACCGTCCTTCCTCACCTCAACCTTTCGTCCTCTCCGCTCCTCTTGCTCCTTTTCTCTCCTTCGGTCCTTCTCATCCCAACTCTCGAGACACTCCTTTGTTTGTCGCCGTCGTTTGACCGTTTGGCACCGTCGAGGAAATACTATATGCGCGCATATTATATTGCATATATACACATATATATACGCCTTTCACACCCATGCTAGTGCTGCGGAATCTCGGCTGAATTCTCGCGCGCTCTTCCTTTTTACCTCCAACATAGCTTCCCTCCCCGCAGCTTTTTTTTTTCACCGAGCTTCCGCCATAACCCACTCCCGCGACTCCTCTACTCTCCAAAATGGAGCCCGGTTTCGACACCATGGCCATGCCGTATCTGGCCAGTCCGATACCCCTCGGCAATATGCAGGGCACTGATTATCTGGGCTCGATGCCCGGCATGGACATGCACGACCAGCGCTCGAATTTCGACGCCGAGACGTTTATCAGGTGTGTTCCGATCCCCCCAAACCGAAAGGAAAAAAAAAAGAAAAGAAAAGAAAACAGTTGCTAACTAATTCAGCGGCGACGATATGAGCTTTTCCCAGGCCCCAATGCCCCAAATCCGCCGCTTCAACTCCTACGACGAAGCCTTTCCTCCTCCGCCGCCCGATATGCTTGCTCCTCCGTTCGAGTCCGTCCCCACCGAACAAAACGGCGATTCCATCGACACCAACCATAAACTGCTGTCCTTTTCCCTCCCCGTGTACGGCTTCACCCTGCTCGACTACTCCCTGCGCCGCACGTCTCTGAACGTTTCTGCTCAGCTGCATGGAATGTTTTTTCTTGCCGAGTCCCCGTGGACGAATTCTCCCACCGAGGTGCCTCCTCCCCAGGTCGCCGAGCTGACCTGCTACCGCCGGAATCTGTTCCAAATTACTGGATCTGTCACTCTTCCCCGCAGCCTGCGCTACATCATGACCGAGCAGGGAGACCGGATACCTATTCTCGCCCAGGAACTGACTGTTTCTGCTACCGAATCCGTGGAGGGAAACCCAGTGAAGATCATCTCCGTCCCGTGGAAGACTCCTGCCGCCGCCGCTGCCAACGGTAGCGGTGCTGCTCCTCCCCCAGCTCCCGAAGAGAAGGCCGAGAAAGAGCCCCCCTCGATTCCGCTGGACACAATGGCCGCTGGTCAGGATATGGATTCGGACTATGCCACGTTCCCCATCGCGTGGAAGCGCTTGCAATTCCGAATTGCTACCGCCAACAACGGTCGCCGCAAGGAGCTGCAGCAACATTTCGTTGTCCGCCTCAAGGTCGTTGCGACCTTGTCAACTGGTGCAAAGATTCCCATCTGCGAGGTCCACTCGGGCCCTGTCATTGTTCGTGGCCGCAGCCCACGCAACTTCCAGTCTCGCAAGGATCTTCCTTTGAGCGGCAGCGCCGCTTCGTCACGTAAGAACCAGCAAGCCGCTGCTCGAAATGCCGCCGAGGCTCAGGCCAAGGCTGCCGCTGCAGCTGCCGCCAAAGGCAATACAACTTCGCCATCGGAGATGTCTCAAATATTCCCCTTTGATCCCGCGGCCCTCCCGCAGCCCCCTTCCACTTCCTCTCCTCCGTTTGCCGATTGGACTCAGATTCCCTCGGCGGTGACCACGGGAGCCATGGTCACCCCTACATTTGCTCCTGTTCCTGGGCTGCCCGCATATCCCCAGTCGAGTCCCAGCGTGTCTCGCGGTGCGGAACACCGACCGAACGTGGCGGGAACACCGCCAATTAATTTGTCTCTGGCTGAAGAGGACTTTAAGACCCCGACAAAGGGTGACCAACAGCGTCCGGCGGCCTCGCGGGAAAACAGCAGCAACCACGCTCCTCTGGCTGGAACAAAGCGGTCGAGTCCGGATGCTGCCGGTGCTCCTCCTGCCAAGATGCAGAAGATGACCCCGACCATGTCGCGTCCACGACCGACTCGTTCAGCTTCGGCAACTCTGCCTTTGCTTCACACCACTTCGGGTCCGATGCAGCAGCCTTACCACGCCGCACCTTCATCCTACCCAACCACGATGCCATACTCGGGTGAAACTGCCGACTTGCTATACGAGTACTTTCCCCTGAGCGCGGATGACTGGCAAGCCCCGGTCGATGCCGTGTACCGGCCTCATGTGGTGCACCACACGCACATGCCGATGGACTACAAGTTCATGGCAGCTCGCAATCGCAGCAAACGGTATTTTGCTGCCGAGGACGTTTGTTGATTTTTTTTTTCCTGTACATTTGTCTTTATACATACGACCCCAAAGTACATGACGAGGGGAGAGACGAACATACGCTTATAGTCAGTGCGGGTGGTATGAGCTAGCTTGTACCATGACAAAAATGTCGCATACTTGAAACATTTGCTATCTGACAACGGAGATTTTGGAGATTCCCTTTTGCACGAAGCAGCGATTCCCCAGGGTTTTGATTTTGATTTTGGCGTTGGTTTTGATTTCATTTCTATTTTCTTTTTTCTGGGAGGTGTGTGTGTTTGGCGATACATTGGTGTTGCATGTATTCGGCTTGTGGATATCTTTTGTATATCAAAGGGGTATGACGGGTGTACGATATCATACATATGACTTTATTCGTGGCCAGGCTTTGCTTTGGTTAATTATACGACGCAATGATACCTATTGAATTTACATAAATATGATGCATTACTAGTAATCAATCAATTGAGTAGACGCTTTCCCTAGTATACATTCTATGATCTGCACTACGAGGTCATCGTCCAGTCCAGACCTTTTGAGTCTCACCTGTCTCGACTCGAGATGTCAGAGGACGTACCTGTCCCGCTAAGAGTGACAGGCTATAGTTAGAACTTGATGATTTCCCCGGAACCAGCCAAACCTAAATCCACTCCAAACCATTGAAACCAGTCACAACCCCCTTAACCTTCTAAATATAAAAACACAAATATAAATCAACTGCCGAAAACGTTAAAACGTTAAATAAAGTTCACATATTAAATGATGTAATACTTACCAACAAGCCGATTGGCCTGCCTGCCGGTTTAGGGCACGGCTTCCCGATTAGGACTAGCGGGCTTGGAAATTCGCTCAAACGTGCTCTCTGGGCATGATTCTTGGCTGGCGTGTTCTGGTTTCGTGGTTGGAGGTGTATATACATTAATTAATATGTTAATAATAACAGAAAATTTCCGGTTGGCTGTTGGGGAGTTTTATTAAATAATGACTGGTGAGGAGTCACTCATCCCATCTTCTGCCAGACGTCCACGGCGGAGAGGTTCCTCCTTCTTTCCTCTTTTTTTTTATCAGTAGCTACATTTGATAAACCCTCAACATGGATTCCATGGACTCTATGCCCATGACCTCCACTGGCCTCCCCTGGCTCGACAAACCAATCACACTGCACTCCTCGCGCGCTGATACTTGCAAACTCTCGCCGCAGCAATGCGAATACCGACAGGGTCACTGGCGGTACTGGTAGGACCCCCAAAACCTCTTGCCCAAAGCCTCTTGCCCCAAAAAGCAACAAATGTGCTGATCGAATCCGCAGGTATCAAGCAGACCACGTCTACGCTCTGGGTACTGTATATTTTATGTGCGCTGCCATTGGCGTGTTTGCTATCGCGCATGCTCTTTCGATATCCAGCCATCGTTTTACGTGGTTGTTAAATAACAAACTTGCCACAAAAGTTCGGGCATTGTGTCGGTTTCTGTCATATTCGTCGGTGAAACCGCAATATCGAGGATGGCGGGTTCTGCCGAGCTCGAGTATCGGTGTGAGTTTGTTGGTTGGTGCGGGTGTGGTATTTTTTGCTGGTTTGGTTTTCACCTACTACAAGAAGAGTAGGGGAGTTGGGTTGACGAGTTCTGCATAGCAATGACGCTCGGTCCGAAACCGTATTATTGGCCGAATACAGACGACGTGAATTTTGGCAATAGTCCGCCGATTGCGACGAGGGCTGGATGGATGGCGTTGGGGTTGTTGCCTTTTGTCTTGTACGTTCCTTTCCCTTCATAAAAAGGGAGAGAAAGAAAGGCTAACGAGAACAGAGCGTTCGCGGCAAAAGCAAACCTGATCTCAGCACTGACCGGAATTCCATACGAGAAACTTCAGGTATGATCCCATCACAGCCTGTGGTCTGACTCACTTGACTCAAATCACAATTAGGTTTTTCATCACTGGACCAGCTACGCAATGTTCGTCCTCGCCCTGGTCCACACATTCCCGTTCATCGTCTACCACATCCAGAAAGGCGACATGGTCATGGAATGGGACACGTCGGTTACGTACTGGACGGGTGTAGCTGCGTTGATTCCGCAGGCGTATCTGACGTTTATGTCGGTGCCGTGGATTCGGTTTGTCTAACCTTTCTTTCTTTCTTTGTGGCAAAGCTAACGCTGATAGAAACCGGTACTACGAGTTTTTCAAGTCCACGCACATCATCGTGTCGATACTGTTTATTGTGTTTTTCTTTCTGCATTGTGATTTCCGGTTGACTTCCTGGTTCGCCCCCCTTACCCTTTGCCTTCTGCTTGTTACTTGCTAATAAGGGGTAGGGACTACTTTATTGCTACTGGCACAATATACCTCTTCTCAGTCATCTACGCCTGGACCCAAACCTACCTTTTCCACGGCCTGCACACCGCACACATTTCCCTCGTCACTGCTGACCTGATTCAAATCATCATCCCAACGACCATATCCTGGCAAGCAGGACAACACGTCTTCCTCCGGTTTGTGGGTCTGCATCCACACAGCCTGACCGCACATCCATTCACTATCTCGTCGGCGCCGCATGCAACAGAAGTATGTGGGTGTCCGTCCGAAATGAGGTTTTTCGTGAAGCCTTACCCTAACCGAGGGTTCACGGGGCGGCTTGCGAGTGCCGTGGCGGGGAAGACGCAGGTTAAGATGCGTGTGCTGGTAGAAGGCCCGTATAGCGGACTGGATAATGTTTCGCTACTGGAAAGGTTTGATAATGTTGTGTATGTTGCCGGTGGCTCTGGCGCCGGGTTTTCGTTGGGCTTGCTTGAGGATGCGATCCGCACTTGCAGCTGTATCAATCACCAGCAGAAGCACGCAGAAAAGAAGGCAAAGGTTCAAGTGGTATACGCGACGCGAAGTGCGGGTGTGGCCAGGTGGTACAAAGAGAAAATCGAGGACTTGGCGATGGCTGCTCCTGGATGTTGTTGCAGAGTCGCGGCGTCGATTCATGTTACTTCGGACGAGCCCTCTTCTCCTCAAAGGGCACTTGATGATAGAAAAGAAACAGACACGGAGAAAAACATACCCAACACAGACACAACATCAACATCAACACCAACAAGCGACTCTTCTTCGTCCACCGACACTCCCTCTGCGCAACATATCAAATTCCATCACGAGAGCAAACGGCCAGACATCAAATCTGTCATTGCGTCTGCGTGCTCAGAGAAACAGAAAACTGCGGTTGTGGTCTGTGGGCCAGCGTCTATGATTCACGATGCGCGACAGGCGGTGGCTGATGAGCAGGCAAGGTTACTGAAAGGAAATGAAGTGGGTGGTGAGGTGTATTTGCATGTTGAGGCTTTCTCGTGAGTATATCTTCTACACATATTCGGGGGGGGGCAAGCTAATTAAATGTGGTCAGGTGGTGAACTCGGGAATTATGTTCTGTGATGATGTTACTTTCTTCTTCTACGACAAGATATCCTCTTTACATGTAGATTTTTTTAGTTTTATTGTATATGCATTAAAAAAAAGTGAATATATCATACTAATACAGTCTCCAATCTTACAACACAGTCCTCAATCTACTGCCCAACTTCTCCATCTCCCCAACAATCCCTCCTCCAGCCAGACTCCACTTCTCTCCAACCCAGTCTTCAGACACCTTTTCTTGCAAAATGCCGCTGCGCGCAAAGTACTCCATATAGCCGCGTGCTTCGTCGCGACTCAAGCCGCCCAGAGTCTGCAGTTCGAGAGCGTTTTGCTGGGTGGTTTTGGTTGTTGTGCTCTTAAAAAGATCGAGAATGCGTTGGTCGACCACGTCGTAGGGGTCTGGGCGAGGGTATTCCGGCGAGGACTCGGATTGACCGTTTTGGCGAGCGGCGAGTTGCAGGAGGGCCAGTTCAAAGGAAGGTAAAGATGGCTTGTTGGATGCAGAGGTGGCGTAGAGCACGAGTCCGCCGTTGGCAAGCACGGGTTTCGAGCTGCTGGGCTGGAGGAGAGAGAGCAAGTGCTTGGGCAGAGCCAAGTCGTGCGCGTGGATTGGATTAAAGTCGCGGTCGCGGTACTTGGATTCTTGCATCCAGTGGCCAACGCCATCAACAGTTACCAACACGGGCGGGCGAGCCTGGAAACCCTCGGGTCCGCTGGTTGCGTTGAGCTCAGACCAAAGGGCCTGGAAAACGGGCCATGAGAGCGCGGCGTCTTGCACGCCCAGGCGAGCGAGGTCGTTGAGGGTCATTTTCGGGCGGATGAAGGTCTTGAGGTCTGGGTGCTCTTGTGAGACGTGGAGGTTGGTCAGGATTTCTTCATTGGCGAGAACAGTGCGCAGCAGCAGCGCGGACGTCAGCTGGTCCTGGACATATTGCGTCGGATTCGAGCCGGCAAGGGGGGCGTATGAAGAGTGTGCAATCACATAGTCCTGGGCTGAAAGTTGTTAGCAAAGTTATTCTGTAAGTTTTTATTATGTGTGGCTCACCCTCAGGAACGGCAATGACAACCCATTTTTTCAAAAAGGCCGTGGTCATTGCTTGCAACAAATGAACACTCTTTCCACTCCCCCTAGGGCCAGTGATGATCTTCTTGACCAGCTTTCCCTTGTCTTCACCCTGCGTAATACTCTCAAAAAGCTTGCCCATCTCCAATGTCTCCCGTCTCAACACAACAGCCGGTCGACGAAACAAGAACCAATTCTGCGTAGGCTTGAATGCATGCACAGCCCTCAACTGGGCCACCACAGACACGGGCAGCCCGACAACAGCACCCCTCAGGCGAGAGTCAACACCGACATCCTCCGAAAACTCCTGCATGCCCGCAACTTCCAACGCATTGGTGTTACTCAACACAATACGTTTCCGCAGCGCTTTACGTTCTCCCACGGGCGGCGGACGACCACGATCAACCGTTTTCTTGTGCTTCTTCATCCGAGCAGACTTGGATTCACGGTGTTTGGGACCGTTGTCGCCGCTTTTCGACTTCTTTGCCGTTGGATTGGCGAATCTCGGGACTGAGGTATGGAACGAGGCTCTTGATAATGAGGACGTTGGCGGCGTGAATAAGGGCTGCAGCTGGGCGCGCTGCAGCAGTAGAGCTCGGGGCGTCTGGCGAAACCCCGAAAGGCAACCCGAGCAGAGTTGAGAAACCATCGTTTGCTGGGAAAGCGCCGGCCAGCCCAGCGCAGCAAGGATGGTCAATTGATGGTGGGTGATCTTCGAGGCTCGAAGAGAGTTGTCGTGGTTCGGGAGACTCTGGGCTGGCGGCTTCAAAAGATTCCTGTCGCGATGTCCAAAAGGGGGAAAAGAGGGTCGCCGTTTTAGCGACCTTAAAGCGGCTCTGCAAACCGTTTCCCGATAACGACTTATCACCAGAGGAAAAAAAAAGATCGAGCATCACCACAACAATATTCCTACAAGCCACGCTGCACCAGACTAAAATGGCCGACGCAGCTGCGACAAAGCGGGAGAAACTGTAAGTCAGCTTTCTACTAATTTTTCTGTAATTGATGGCTAACGTCTATACCAGCCCCATCACCGTCGCAAAGGAAAACCCATACACCTTCGACCTTGGCCACCTGATGGTCCAAGACCCCAATCCGCTCGTGATATCAAAGTCGGAGAATACCAACGATGCGCTGAAAGCAGTAGCACGGGATGGCGCTCAAGTGCTCATCAACCAACTTCTCGTATGTGAAGAGAGAGAGAAAAATGGCCAGAAAGAATAAAGCTAACAGCCAAACAGACCACATGCCAAATCACTTCAGACCCTAAAGAAGGAGTCCTTATGTCTCTTCCTGCTCCTCAGACTCTGCTGCCTCGTTTCAAACCACTGTCCGTGTCTCCCCCCCTTTTTTTTTCTTGTGATTCAGTCGCTAAATAACGTGCAGACCCAAACCAAAGGAACCCACCAAATGGGAACTATTCGCCAAGAAGAAAGGAATCGGCAAGTACAGCAGCAAACCGGGCGCCGCGCTCGCCGAAAAGGAGCGACGCAAGAACCTCGTTTACGACGAAGCCTCTGGCGAATGGATCCCGAAATGGGGCTACAAGGGCGCCAACAAGTCTGGTGAGAATGACTGGCTGGTGGAAGTTCCGGATAAGGATTGGAAGAATGAGGCAGAGGGCGAGAATGTGCGCACTGCTGGCCGACGCGAGCGTAAAGAGCGTATTAAGCGGAATGATAGGAAGATGAGGGCCAACGAGCGCAGAAGCCGGAAGTCTGGTGGGTAAGATACAGGAAGGTTGAATAATAAAAGTGCATTTCAATTGTCGGTCAGGAGGCGTTTTTCTGTATGTATTTCAATGTTGGCAGTGGCGTTTATCAATATTATCGAATGTACTATCAGGATCGAAGAGATGCTATTTGTAGTATAGAATTAGGCAAGTTACTAGCTGAGACTAACATCTGCAAATGATATTATTGTGAAAACTAGAAATCTACGCATGCTTATAACGCTCGCGATATACATATTGAGATACATAATGAGAAGGGATGGGAACTGAGAATGGAGATGGAACAATTAAGGCAGCCCTCTTGTCAAGAGTTAATCCTCTTTCTTCTTACTGCCAAAGCCAAACCAACCCCCCTCCTTTTTGCGCTCTTCTCGTTGCCGCTGCTTTTCTTCCTTGTATGCTTCCCACGAAGGAGCCTGGCCGTGAACGTGGCCGGTCTCTGCTTCATGCCGCGCTTTTTGGTCTTGTAGTTTAAGCATGGAGCTGAGTGGAGTTGTGTGTTCTGCTGGCAATTCCTTTGGTGGTGTAGGTGGCTGGATTGCTTGCTCGCCTCCAATGGCGCGACACATGGTTTGGAACGACCAGTCGACAACATGTTCGACGGGTTCGTCAAAGAGATATGGCAGGAGCGGTACAACACCGAGACCAAGCTATAACAATGTCAGCTTTTAATGCTCTCTTTCTTAAGTTTCGTAATACTCACGCCGATTGGAGCCCACGTGCGGAGAAGGGCGCTTTTGGAGTTCTTCAGTGCGCGCCCCGAGTACCGCACCACAGAGTGAATAGTAAAAGCCGGCAATCCCATACTGGCAAGACTCTGAAATACAGCGCGCTTCGCCATCACCATCCGGTAGTCATCAATCAAGGGTATCCGAGTAGAAGCCCATGGCACCAGAGGATCGGATTCACCAGAGGTTTCAGGCTCAGAAGTCAATGGGCCTGCAACATTTCCCGTGGCCATTCCGAGCACAACGTGATTTGTTTTCAAGTCCGTGGCATCTTTGTACGCATCTCCGGGAGGGATGAGCACACGCCGGTTGCGCAAGTACGCTTTGTACCCCTCATGGGCAACGTCGCCGAGAATATACGACCAGGAAATAGCATAGGCGCTGCGCACGAGATAGGGATGAGCGACAGGTCGGAAGGACTCGCCAACGTCGGATGTGTATGCAATGTAGCGATGAGCAGAGAGTAATATTGTTCGGACTCGATTGGCATAGGCGGCGTAACGGTACGGGGTTTCTTTCGTATCAACGGCACTTGAAACATAGTAGTCAGTCTTCTGGACGAAGAAGTATGGGACAGTGCGAGTACATACTACGGGGTATACAGCTCCTCGTAGTAGTCGTCTTCACGATCAACGAGCTGCTGCAGGTTGCGCGACAGCGTCCGGCGAGGTACCTGGTCACTCAGCGAGTCTGGGCGCGGCTCCTCACGCTGCCGAGGAACCCCGTCTGGTTCGTCTTTCTTGTCTTTTCTCCAGAACATGGTGATGAAGCGGAAGAGGGTACTGTTGCAATGATATTCAAGTTTTTGTGCCTGTGTTATTAAAAAGCAGGATTAGGATTAGGCGGCAGGCGGCATCCGATTCGCAACGGCTAGGGCTTGTATATCGGGAACAGCAGCCACGGCCGAGTCATAGCTACATTGAGCAGGAAAAAGCCGTCAAAAGGACTTGATAGAAAAGATACAAAATCCGCCTGACACAATTATACTCGAAGCACCTTCTTTCCCTTTCTCTCCCTACTCCATCACGCCAAAACGAAAGCAGCAGCTCGGCTTCATGTAGTGATGGCGATGACCTCATGCGGGAGATCTCGGGTCGTGGTCACGTGTGTCCGCTATTCTTTAACAAAACTAGCGCGCCAAGAGCACATCCTGCTGAGGCAAGCCCGACTTGGACGAGTTCACCTGTTGACCGTTAGACGAAGCTATTCCCACCAGCGCCCTCTCTGTCTGTCCTGTTGCCCATCTGATCGCTTCGGAAACACTCACTTCGCCACAATGGTTGCCTACTACAATATCGCTGGCCGCAAGATTGGCTCTCACATGGTATGTTTGATCCGGGCGGTACTGTTGAAAGAAAAACATCCCTTTTTATTATTACTACAACACGACATCAATTGCTATCGTTAAACAAATTTGATGGACTGTATCTGACCTGTTTTCTTCTTCATTTTTAGCTCGCCATCGGTGTCCTCACCTCTACCTTTGCCGGTGCTTTCCTCGCCACGCGCGGTGGTGACAAGAAGGTTGAGCAAGGTCCTCCGGTCAACGCTTCTTCCAAGGACGAAGAAAAGTTCATCCAGTACGTGCTACCTGTATATGAGAAAATTCGGTGTTGAGCTGCGAATTCAGCTTCACTGTCGCTCAATTGGACCCGGACTAACACGATTACTTTCTAGGGACTTCCTCAAGAGCGTCGAGGGCGGCGACGACAAGGCCAAACAACACTAAGTGCCCCGTGACGACAGAGACCGCCAATAGAATTGTTGCTATATGAGGTTATTGCACTGAGCAAAAGGGCTGTGGGATGGAACAACGACATTGATATGGCACCCGCTTCCCAGTATATGAGTGGCTGTGGTAACGCATGATGCATGACGTTGCTCAGCAGCTCCAGTTTACTTTGAGGTTTCTGTTGAAACGCATTGTACATATAGAGAAATCATTGTGATAACACGGTTATTGGGCTTTTTCGTATTTCGATTCGAAGTGTAGACGATTATCGAACGCGTAGAATAGTTCCTGCGAGATGTGTAAAGGACCAGTCAAAATTTCACGACCAGAGTAAACGACCATTCTTCTATTAAACTTAGTCATCAGCAGTTACGGTTCTTTTCTAGTCTGAGGCGTGACCTGTTACGGGCATAGCTGCGTATGATTGGCCCCGCGTAGAGTTGATGCTGTCCGCCTTGTTTCCCATCTCAACTGTGACAACACCCACCTTCTTACATCCAAACACAACCATCTTCCATTGACTCGTCTTGCTGAGTAAATAACAAACATTTCAGCACTATGCCGCCGCCGCTCCCCTTTCCATTCGCTTTCAACATCGGAACCGACGTGGTCCATCTCCCACGCATCCTCCGTTTACTCAGCCATCGCGGCGCAAGAAGCAACGAAAATTACCTCGACAAATTCACACGCCGCATCCTATGCCCCCAGGAGCAGCAAGATTTCCACGCCCGATTCAAAACCAGCGCACGCGATGAGTTACCTCCAGTGGTAACCGCCGACATGGCGCGTTGGCTGGCTGGACGGTTCGCCGCAAAAGAGGCTGCGCGCAAAGCTGCACCTGGCGGTGCTACGTCTATTGGGTGGAAAGATGTTCTGGTTAGAGCAGCGCCGGCTACAGCAGCGGGGAGTGGGCGGCCAGAGGTGGTGTTTTTGGGCAAGGAGTCTCGAGTGGGCAAGTTGTCTATCTCGCATGATGGAGACTATGTGGTGGCTACGGTGCTTGCAGCTGGGGAGAACTGATTTCTACGCTTTCAGGGTGTACATTTGTGTACATCAGGGTAGATGACGCTGAGGATCTTCCAGAAGCGGCTTTCATGCATGAGCATTTCTACAACGGCCACAGGATGGAAAGAAAAACATCGCCAAAAATCACCAGATACGTCAGCTCTGCAGGGTTATTGCATATCAACAAAATCATATCGACAGCCTTGTGTTTACGAATGCAAAAACGTGCGCGCGCGATTGGCGACAGTGGCGGGTCCACCCTTTCCCTCCGGACAATGACATGGCTGCGAGCATTCTCCATCAACCTCGGTCTCCACGAGAACGAGAACCGGCATTTACCTATTCTTACCAGAGACGAAGCTGTATCGCATCTTTTGGATTGACTATCGAGTGCGCTTTGGGATACTTGTTAAGCGCTGAAAATCGGGTAGGACTTGCCACTGGAACCCCACATGAGCTTTTCTCTCGCAAGCCTCTGACGAGTCATCGTCGGCCTTGCAAGGCTATATATCAATTGATATAATTTCTGCAAGGTTAATATTGAGTTTATATATGCAAATGCTAATCCACTTGCTAGAAACGGTGAAGTGAGAAATGCCTTTCTCTCACCACAGCCATTCGGGCCAGTTCTGCCCCGGCCATGCCCAAAACTCGCTCGAGGACGTCATTCAGACAGCTATTGCACAAAAGATGCAAGTCTTTTGTCTCACAGAGCACATGCCCCGCGGAAAAGAAGATTTCTACCCCGAAGAGGTAACCCTCTATCAGTCAATTACCTTTTCTTAGCTGACTTGTTCAGACCACAAGTACGGAAGAATCGCATGTCGAAAACGAAGCAGCTTTCTTTGCAGAAGCATTACGACTGCGCGAGAAATATGCATCCCAGATCAAACTCGTAATAGGATTTGAGATTGACTGGATCCGGCCCGAGTCCCTGCAGCTCATCGAAGCCTCACTATCCCGCTTACCGTTTGAGTTTTTTGTTGGGTCGGTACACCATGTACACACTATTCCAATCGACTACGATACAGATATGTACAACCAGGCACGAGATGTTGCCGGCGGCACAGATGAGCGATTGTTTGAAGACTACTTTGATAGCCAGCTCGATATGCTGCAGAAGCTGAAGCCTTTGGTTGTTGGCCACTTTGATCTCATCCGTCTGAAGAGTGCGGATCCAAATGCGACGTTTACTCAATACCCCAAAGTGTGGGAGAAGATTCGGCGCAATCTTCAATTTGTGGCTAGCTATGGGGGGATGCTGGAGCTCAACTCGGCCGCGTTGAGAAAGGGGATGAGCGAGCCGTATCCCAAGGGGGAAATCTGCAAGGTTAGTCTGACGAAAACTATGTGGAGTTCAGTGTTGATGGTTATCGAACTAGGAATTCTTATCAATGGGTGGCCGCTTCTGCATGTCCGACGACAGCCACGGCGTTGAGCAGGTCGGATACGGCTTCGGCCAAGTATTGGAATTTGTCGATCGCACCGGCATCACGACAATACACTATTTGAATGTATCCAAAGGAGAGGATGTCCCAGACAGTCGGTTCCCGACAACGACGATCCGGTCAGTATCAGTGCAAGAGATTAAAAAGGCCCCATTCTGGCTTTAGACTGTTGGAGATACGAAAGATAATGCGGAGAAGTTTTGGTCGTGTTAGGCAGCTCTCTACTATTCTTATCTAGTTATCAACTGAACAATAGACTATACATGTGACGTGTCATACTACCAGGGCTATTATCGTGCCCAACACACCAGCCGTAGAGATAAGCTCCCCAGCTGACCTGCTATCGTACTTTCTTCTTTCAATAAGCAGATGCCGAGTAAGAAATCACGAACCAGACTAGATAATAAACTGCCCCATCTCGTGTTTGACTGGACGATAGTGGCTGGAGCCTGGTATATGCAGATACACCAAAAAAAAATGGGGCTTCCTCCTGATGTCCCCTCCCCGCTTCCGGAAAGCCCGTAAAGCGCGGGGTCGGGCGGGATGAGCCTTTTTTTAATCCTTTTAGTTGCAGTAGAAAAGTTATAGAACCGGGGAAACGAAGCTTTTAGATGTGGGATGTTACATAGTAAATGTACAGCAAGGGTGGGGGGGAGAGAGAGAGCACGACATGCTTCGTCGTAGTGAGCAATAAGCATGCGCCTGCAGAAATTTGTTTTTTGGTCAACTGAACATCCTTGTGTGACCTGATAAATAACATCTCCACATTTGCTGACCGTTTTTGTTTTTGTTTTTTTCGTTTTGTGTTTGTTTTTTTTTTTTTTTTTGTGTTGTTTTCTTGTGCTTCGCTGGCGACATCATATGCGAATGAGGTTCCAAGGCTTGCTATCAATAACGAGTCACCTTATAGCTTTAGGCGCCGCTAACCCACTGGCCAGACACGGCATACGACAGCGCCGTATTTTCAATCTCTCGGCCCATGATGCATTCCAGCCTTGCTTGGCGTGCCGAATGGCGTTTTTATTTGCTTCTGATCGATCGTCCGGCCGGGAAAGCCAGCACGAACCAGTATAGGAATGAATCCGCGGGGTATTTTTTTTGGGTGTTTGATAACGCTTGGATCGGAGTTGATCAGGTTGCCCCCGCGTGGAGAGAAGAAGCACCCACGCTATATATAAAAGCTTGAGCACTCCCGTATAAAGTATTGATATAAATATACAGCTTGAGCCCGGTGTCGGCAAGTCAAAGTCAAATGCTTCAAAAAAGCGGTAACCTTTGTTCGTCCCTTTAAGGCTGTCTCCCCCCCACCTATTTTCCCCGGGTTTGACCTTTTTTTCTATTTCTCTACTCCACACCTCTCTCTCTTAAATTTTTTTTTTTTTACCACACTGCCCAACATGAGCTGGGAAAAGACTATCCTTTCGCAAGGAAACGGTGTTGACATGCCGGCCATTGGCGCCAATGTCAAGATCGACTACACCGGCTGGCTCAGAGACCCCAACTCGGCTGATAGCGAAAAGGGCAAACAGTATGATTTTTTTCTCCTTTTCTTTCGAAATGTACAGGGGGGGAAACTGACTAGGCTGCCACCAACAGATTCGATTCCTCCAAGGGCCGTGGTCCATTGGCGACTCCAATCGGTAAAGGCCGGGTTATCAAGGGTTCGTTCGCTATATCCCCTTTTTATTATTACTACTTCGGCACGACGGGACTTTTCAATCGAGAACAGCACCTGGGCTTTTTTTTATAGCTAACGGAGTTTGAAACAATAGGCTGGGATGAGGGTGTCTTGTCAATGACACTCGGAGAAGAAGCCATTCTAACCATTGATTCGTAAGTCTCATGTCTCTCTGTGTGGCTTTATACAAGTTTCTTGAAGATGTTTTTTATTGGCCAGAAATGTTCAATTTCTTCCCTAGTATTATGCAAAACAAAAAAAAACAACACTAATGTTTTTCTTCTGCAGGAGCTATGCCTATGGCGACAAGTACGTTTTTTTTTCCTTCTCTACTTATCCCCGCACTCTTCCGATGCATGCATGCATGCATGACGCCAGCCCCCCATCACAGAAGCCGAATCGAAACGAACTTCCATTATTAATATTAATAATATACCGGATGAAAACGGCTTTTTTTGAGTAATTGATTGGGCTGACGATTTGTTGTTGTTGGTGTTTTACAGGGGCTTTCCTGGTGTGATTCCGCCTAAATCGGATCTTGTTTTGTAAGTTGTTTTTCTTTTTATATTAGAAGAAAGTTCATCGACTTGTCCCCTTTCCCCGTTTCCCCGGTCTATTATCATTGTCGTGACTCGTTGGTGATTGATTGATATACTAACGCAGACACAGCCACGTAAAACTATTAGAGATCAACGGCAAACGTGCCGAACGATAACCTTTTTCTTTTCTTTTCTTTTCTTTTTGGAGCCAGATTATGAAAAGCGGGCTTTTTTTTTGCTAGGACCGACCAATTTGACTTTTTTGGTGTATTTGGCCTGCTGCTGTTGCTGTTGCGTAGATTGTTGATTTTATCTACCTCATTGGATATCGGATCTCGGAAAGTTTGAAAGAGAAAAGAGAGAGGGAAATCTCAGATGGTAGTATGTTATTCAAATATTGTCGACTTGTTGAGCATCTCCAGCAATCAAACTAGTATTGCACATCAACTGACATGTCTACGTTCTTTTTTAAATAAATCCTTTTTTTAGGTAAAAGTATGAAGAATTGGATGATCAAACATCAATTGATGGTATTCTATGTTTCTGCTAGTAGTAAAATGCCAAACCAAGTACGGGGAAGAATTTTAGAGAAGGGAAAAAAAGGCTGACTGTGTGAAATGAAGAAATGAGACAAGACAAGAAAAGGAGCGACAATAACAACTCAAGATCTCTCTCCGAGGGATGATCCATCATGCATGCTAGCGTAAACGCAAATCAATTGTCAAAAAGAAAAGAAAAGAAAAAAAGTGGTATAACAAAAAGGTATATTGCTTTCATAAAGAACAACAGAAGACATAAGAAAATGAAAAAGGGGAAGAGACACACGAGGGTCTTATCTATATATGTATATATGTACTAATCAATCAATCGTTCTTGTGAGAGTCATCAACGACACGACCAACTCCGACCCGAGCCCTGCTCGTTGAAGCCGATGAGCTGGAGAATCGCTCGTACTGCGCCTTGCCAAGCGTTTGGTTTTGCTGAGCAAGGTAATCTCTGCGGGTCGATGATGATGACGGTGGCGGTGTGGTGCCTTCAAGCCCGTCGCTCAATTCGATTAGATCGCCAAATCCGCTGATACCGACGGAGTGGCCGTGTGGCGCTTGTGACGAGCCTTGCTGCATCTCGTTCAGACCGGTCTTGGCCCGAGTAGCCATTTTGCGCATCCAGCCTTCAATGGCGCCGCCGACGTTTTCGAGACCGGAATATGATGCTGTGGATGGGACGCTGGACATGGAATCGAAAGATGCTTTTCGAGATGTAGGTGCTTGCTGTGAGAGTTGTGATGGTGGTGGAGGGGCTGCGAGGTGAGGAAGATGTTGCGAAAAGAATTTGTTTAGCCCGTCTGGTGCAGGACCCGGAGCATGCACATCGCGTCCAAGAGTACCCACTCCTCCAGGTCCGGATAGTGTGATGCTTGCAGTGCGTCTGTGATTTGACCGGGTGCTGCTCAAGGCTGGAGACTGAGTGCCAGGAGTGAAACGTGGTGATGGCCTGGAATATCGCGGCGAACTGTCCCGCCGAGTACGCAACGGCGACTCCGCCCTCTTGTGTGTTGTCGAAGACTCGGATGGCGGAGTTGAAGCAGATTCAATATCAAAGTATGGAATCGACATGGATCTCCGCCGAGAGCGCGGGAAAAACCCAAGTGTCTTGCGAGGAACACGGCCAATTTCCACTGGGGCTGGAGAATCCTCCATCTGAACCCATGCTTCGTGTTTCCATATTTGCTCCCCTTCGACGTGTTTCCCACTCTCGTCCTGCTTTTGTGGCTCAACCGGTGCTATTGAACTTCCGTTTAGATCTTCCGTAGAGGATTTCGCTGATGGCCCATCCCCTAAAAGGTCCGGGTTTTCTGGTTTGGCTATTCGCCGTCCCTTGACGGAGCAAGCTTCGGCCGGTAAAAGCACCGTCTTCCTGGTCTGAATGCTGTCGCTTGGCCAAAACCCGTTGGCCTTGCGGAAAATAGCAAGCGGACATCCGTATTTGATTGATAACCCAGTCATCGTGTCGCTGGATTGTACATGGTGAACATAGACTAATGCCTCTTCGTTTTGCTCTTCTTCCGTCGTGGTTTCCGTCCTATCCATCGAGTCCTTTCGTTTGTATCGCCCCTTGAGATCCGACACCGAGTCACCATTGGCAAGCAGTAATGTCTCTCTTTTCTTGGCCTGTACCAAAGCTTGCCTTTCTTCCCTAGTGCCAGCTCCAATCTGCGACGTCGAGGGCGTCGACGGGCCCCATGTCGAGGGTCCGGTCTGCTTTGGCAGATGGGCAGGAATAATATCCGACCGGGAAGGTTTGCGCCTCTTTGCTGAAACAGACGAAAAAGGCGCTGGTTTCCCCCAAGGCGATGCTTCGTTGCCAAGAACCGATGACGCTAGACTCTGGATTGACGACCACGACGACTCAAAGAACCCCTGTGAGCTTTGTGATGAACCGCCGAATGCGTGTGAGAAACCTCGTTCTCTAGACTCATCCCTGCTGCTTCCCCACCTATCGCTAATCCCTCGTTCGGTTGCCCGCGAGGGGTGTTTCTGGGGCAGCGGTGAGCCCCTTCGCGACGCATACGGAGAAGGCGTGGTCCCGCGAGACTGGGGAGGAGTCAACCCGTTAGACGCGGCAGACAAGCGCGAGCTCAGAGTCTGCAGTCGGTCTTCCTCCTCTTCATCATTAATAGGTATCAATCGCCTGTTCCGCGGCCGAATCGATGTGTTCAGTCTCCGACTTGAGCTGGCACTAGAGGTCGCCGGGTCAAGAAAGTCAGGCGAGTCACTCATTCCTACAATATGCTGTAAGAATACGCTATTCCAAGACTCGAAAAGGCACGGGCGTGCGGAGGGCCGTCAGATAAGGCCAGGGCGGAATAATCTCAAACCATTCGAGATATACAGCCACTGGCGGCGACGGACGAACCTCCCCACCAAAAGCAAAGTGGCCAGCGCTCACGAGCTGCAGCGCCCTAATTCATTCCTGACTGGAGTATTAAATTTCGTATTTTCTTTCACTGTCCAGCTTTCGGTCTGTTTTTGTGGCTGGGGGGCGTTCTGGGGAAAAGGACAGGAGGCGATCGTAATGGACACGGAAGCGGACGAAACAGATGACGAGTCGTTTCCCTTGGCGCGCGCCGGGGCTGTTGAAAGCGATGCGGTCGCCCGGCTGGTTCACGCAGCACGGTGCAGTTGTTGTTTGCAAATAACAAGAAAAGTTCAAGACAGTCCTGGAGACGAAATGGCGATGCGATTGAGGTTGCGACTGGCAGTGCGAGCATGTAATAGTGAACGATAGTGGTATCAAGAGGGCTGGCCTTGGGGTCCCGGGCGGAACAGCTGCGCTAGCCGGGGTCGGCCGCCCGCCGCCAATCACATGTGTTTCTATTCTTAACTTCTATCTGCTATTTGACGAATCACTCGAATTAAATCGTGAATATTGCAGTTGATCGCGGATTGGTCTAATTAAGAGTCAAGTATACATAGTCAAGAAGCAAGCAATCGTCCTCTCTTGAGTCCCAGCAAAAGAAGCGTTATTAATAGATGTTTACACATGTGGCTGATATGTTGATATGTCCAAAACGCCTTGCATGCATGGTCAACATGCCACAACGCAATCATCAAGCGACCGAGATCACTCTGGCGGATCGGATATGACGTGCGGGAGTTGCTCTGCTTCCTCTGCGCCCTCGGAGTCGGTGCTCCATTCCTTGTCGTCCTTCTGGGTCGTGCTCGCCGCCGCAGGCTTAGGAATCACTTTGAGGCCACTGCCTGCACGGTTGTAGAAATCTTCCGTACGCAGACCGCGGACTTCCCAAGGCTGGACCGTCGTCATGTGGATGTTGGCGGCTTTCTTTTGCCGGATGAGTTCTCGCATCGGCACCATGGCGGCATCTCGGCACGCTTCCTTGATGTCGCTGCCCGACATGCCTGCCATGGCGCTCACAAGGTATTCGAGATCAAACTGATCGCGATCGATCTTGGTGTCCTTGAGCACAAGCGCCAGAATACGCAGTCGCTGTGCTGCCGGGGGCAGGCTGACGGGAAATTTCTTCGGCATTCGCCTCAGAATCGCTTCGTCAATATCTTGGATTCGATTTGTAGCACCCAGCACAACAACTCGCTGTGGCTCTCCCGTCGAGTTTGCAGATGTCAATCCATCCCAATGCGTCATGAATTCGGCTTTGACCATACCACTAGCTTCATGCTCACCGCTCCTCCGCGTGCCGAGGACTGCGTCGATCTCATCGATAAAGACAATAGACGGTTGTAGTTTTCGGGCTAGAGAAAAGACAGCGTTGACTAGCTTATTCGAGTCGCCGTACCACTTTTCGGTCAAGGTTGAAATGTGTAAGTTGATGAAGCAGGCTCCACTCTCATGAGCCAAGGCTTTGGCAAGCATCGTCTTGCCGCATCCAGGAGGACCGTATAACAACACTCCAGATGGCGCGGAGAGGAGCGACGACGTGGACGTGTAGAGATGGGGCATCGTCAGGGGGTATATCACGGATTCTTTCAACTCTTCGATGATGTCGTCCAGCCCGCCAATATCCTCAAAGGAGACGGGTATGTCTTCAGGAGCCACGACGTCCATAGCAATCGATTGCTCGTACTGGTTCAGCACCAAGTCCTCCTTCTTCTGCTTGTTTCGCCGCGACCCAGGTGGTCCATCGTCGGAATCCGGCCCGTCGAGTCTCCGAAGAATCGCGGCAGACTTGCGTTTTTGGTCTTCTTTCTTCTGGCTATCGGGGTCTAAATCAATGCGTGATAAAAGGTACCGGATAAGGAAATAGGCCGATGCAGACTGTAGACCTACTGATTAGCGGGTGCCTCGACATCCGTGAAATCAGAGAGCATGACTTACGGTACCGGCTATCATAACCAACTCCTGCAAGAATTGCTGCCATCGTCGGCCGCCACCGGAAGCCATGGCGAAAAATAAGTAAATAAAATGGTGACAAACCCTGGGAGATCTGGAGTTGGGTAGGGAAATCACAACGATCGATGGGCCGCAAGAACAACGAAGGTCCAGCGCAGCAGCTGTGGCGGTGGTCAAGCGCGTGGCTTTGCCGCGGTCTTTTGCGGCCGGAAATCACATGTTCTGCCGCAAAATGTGGCTTGGCATTTATTCTATACAACACCCCACAGTTTTATGAGAGTAATTTCTTTCTCCGTCATATATTATTGTCAACTGAGACCACTTCTTCTCCATTAGTGCTATACAAATACGCGTATAAATAGCAATTATATAACATTTCAAGTCGAAATTTAAACCTAATACCCTACTCCTGAGAAGGGGGCAACGCCAATTTTGAATCTTCAGTCCCAACGAACAATTTCGCCATCCGAGAAAGCTTCATCCTCCGAAGAACTTTCCTCTGAGGACGCCTCGGTTTTAAGAACAAGCATCTCATAGGGCCAGATGTTCAAGGCGAGGACCCAATCATCATCTTGAGTGATCGTATCATACTCATCACGTTCATTCAAAGGAATTTCGCTAAAGAATGTGAAATCAAAAAAGTATCTGGACTGTGTTAGTAGAAGTTATTATATGGGAATAGTTTCTATCAAGGAGCAAACCAACAATCTTTTGGACTTTTTGTCGTAATTAAGAAAACTCGGATGCTGTTCATCTAGAATTCGCCCTTTGATTCGCAGTGTCCTAAAACCAACATACATTAGCCTTGCTTGTAAACCGTTTCTTTTTCCTTCTTTTTTTTTTTTTGGTTTTGCACTGTCCTTACTCCAAAATGTAAGTAAACTGAGTCCTGATTATCCGCAAGTCTTGCCGCTCAAGATCCTCGAAAATATCATCCAAGTTCTCTCCTGGCACGAGATTCATAACGTAAACATTCATAATCCCTTTGTGGGGGTATGGCATGTCTTCTGGTTGACGCTTTGTATACCAGTCTAACAATGCCGGGCCATGGTTAATACCGTTTACAATATCGACTATTTCCAATTCCCCGAGATACTCATCATCATTCAACTCCCGGTTTTCTTGTAGGTCATCAATATCGAACCCTCTTGGGTTCAGACTGAATATTTTAGTAAAAGAGTTTTCTAGAAAGAAAGTTTCTGTTTCACTTACTCATAGCGAACCTTTAGCATGACACGACGACCCGAGTCCAGCTCACGTGCAAGGAGAAGGGCATAACGCTGGGCAGTCATGTCATTATCCACCTCTGTGAGCTGTTCCTCAATGATCATGTCCTTGGATTTCCCGTTTCGTTTCAGCTTCTCCACCCTTCCGGTGAAATCAAACTTCCACATCGACATGGCGTGCTGGTGGTGCTGGAAAATGGAAGACGAGAAAAGAGATGGGTTTGCAGAAAGGATAAAATTAAGAGAGGAAGTAATTTAGAAAGAAAGAAAGAAAGAAAGCTTGACGAGGACATCTGGAGTAGGCTGTCATGATGCTAGGCAGAAACCAGCAAAGGTGGGAGCCTTCCTAATTAGGCAGTTGTCGGTGCCCTTTGGAGGACCGCCGTGTCGGAGCTCTCGTCTATTTAAGCGGGCGCACACACTTTTCTTTTCTTAAACCCCAAAAAATTCTTGTATGAACAGGCTTACCTCGAACATACAAAAATGGCTCCCATATATTGGGGGACCAAGACAAGATAAACATCTGAAGTGGCTTACCAGAACTCTCAACACTAGGCAAAAGTTCAGAACCAAATTCCCTAGTCGATCTCCATACTTTCTGACCTTTGATCAACTATATAACACAAGCCTACACCCAAGCAAAGACGAAGCTGCAGCGCTTGATTGTTGCAAACCTTCCTAAGGAGATGCGGGATAAATATCCACCGGACTCGCCCCTCCTTATAAAAGGCGCTTTATATGGAATCCCAGAAGCAAGTGTTCACTGTTCACTGGTTTGGAACTTACCATGAGCATCACCGAGTCAAAATGGGCATGCAGACGGATGACACGCTTATGTCTCAACAGAGAAGTTTTCCAGGGAGGAACAACATGCCCTTGAAGAAGCAGGCTTCAAAGCGAAGCCAAAGATGCGCCTGACAACCGACAATCCGCTAGAATTCAATGGTGCAAGGATAATCTTGGACGGTGACAAGATCCTGTCAACTACGGGATGGAACGATTCCCCTGATGAGGTCAAGAATGAGATACGAGCTCAAAAGTCTTGGTGAGCCGCTAAAGGCCTACAAGTCCGTACATCAAACTATGCACCACCACTCGTCAAGCTTGGACTCAAAGATTACTGAATTAGGTCTATATCTGAGGCTTCTTGGGCAAAACACTCTCATGCCAACCATTGACGAAAACGACAAATCATGGCCAGGCTCCTTCATACAGGCAATCAATGCAACATTCGCAAATGCAGGGTTAGGTATGAGAATGCGCGACTTCGAGATGGTTAGGAGCACGGTCAAAGGTGCCAAGATACAGGGAAGACAGCCAGGTTAAATACAACGAAAGAAGGCAGCTGGGCCAGACTCAAAACGCAGAGGCATACTTCAACAACGAGTCAAGAATGCCAATGGAGAAAAGACATGTGAACATACTCGTCAAAGACTGGGAGGAAGCTTTACTCATATCCAATGAAGGAGGCCATGGTGAATTTTCAGTCCAAGTCTTATTTACGGCAATGGAAGACACAAGTGTGTCAATATTCGAAAGGCTTGAGTTGCTACCTGCTCTAGGGTCATTTTAAGACTATTGACCCCGATGTGACCATTGAAATAAACAATATCGACAAGGGTTTATTGGTTCATTTAAGCTAGATAAGTTGACAGAAACAAACGTATCTGAGGATGAGATACACACCGCTCTTGTCAAACTCGCCGTTATTTCCCATTGCCGGCTGGCTGGGGGGACATGCAACTACGAATCCGTTAAACCAAAGCCAGTCCAACTGACCATGATTTCTGCATCATTCTCAACGTCAGAAGTCCCTCGCATTTCCGTTAGGAATGCTTCTATTTCATTGCGAAAACGGCCCTCTCGGAAAACGGGAATTGAGGTCCTTTGTGAGAATGTTTTTGCCAAATGCCATACGAAGCTCGTCATGAATCTTGAGATTTTAAAATCCGTCAAGGATATGTGCGACAACTGGTGGAAGGATAGTCGCGAAAATCTGTGGAAGAACTACAACCCGGCTCCAGATATAGAGACATTTGTTACGAGGAGTGTATCTCAAGCTTTATCGAAACAGATAAAGTGTTGAAACTTGCTGTCATTTGTGGCGAGAACCCCCTCAGTCTGTTTATCCTAACAGATTGGGCAAAAGTCTGGTAAGTTATGCCTGTGCTTTTAGGTTCCGAATAGTTTATTCTAACTTAGTATGATAGACAGATGGCACAGCCATTAAAGATGTCTTAAAAATGCACCCTCTCGAGAACAAACGGCTCTGCTATGAGGGCGGCTACCCTTCAGCATATTCTAACACCAGAAACTCTCCAATCGTGGCTGATATGGTGTCGACTATTTCCATCGATCAGTCTTGCATTCCCTCAGGCGCCCATCTGATACTCAAGTTCACAGAAATGTTTAAGCGCCACCCCAACTATCAAAAGTCAACAAGCCAAAACTGAGACATGTTGTTGTGAACACATTAACCAGGAATAGCGGGGGGAAAATTGGGGAGGAGCAGGAGCAGCAGCAGCAGCAGCAAGGGTACAAATAGCGACGTTGCCTCTGAGCTGGCACATGTAAGTTATTCTGTGACTCTTTTTCCACCCCCTACCGACCTATCCTGAAGCTATTCAACCTGGCTGAAAATTTTTGCCCACCTTAGTCTCGACTCGGTACGCAAATCTAGCTAGTATGCTAGAGGATCTAGGTATAAATAGCATCGAGACGCCTACCACTAAGGCATCGTTGACGATTGGAATTTGCTTGTGGAAACGGAAATGTTTCACGTCAACGTACTAGAGGTAGTCGACTACAACAAAACACGACCAGCGACTGACTCTGCACATTATCCAACGTGGAGGTAGGTGTCAGCGAACGTTGGGGCATGACTGAAGACACGGACATCTAAATGAGTCCGAATTAGCTTTCATGAATCAATGCACGCCTCATTACCGGGGGGGGATTTAACGATCCCCCTTTACGACTCTGCTGTTGGACGAACCTAGAGAAGGCGAGGGAGACTTTGTGGTCACAGCTGACGCACTACTACACGAAGTTGCTGAACGTGTTTGGAATAAGAGTTAGAAGCATCGTTAGTCACTTTCTATTATTTTTTCTTTTATGAAATCAGCTAACAAAACCTAGGGCCATAGACGAGCTGGAACCTACAGTCGGATTTTTCGAGCATTTTCAATTAGGAGACAACTGAATGGCGCAGCAAAGGGGTAGAAAGACCGTATGAGGATCTTCTACTCCCAAGCGGCTCCTTAGACTCACCACTCGCATCTCACCTAATGAACCCGACACACTACGTGGAAAGAGCGGCCCTTTTGGTCAAGTGGTAAAAAATTATCAAGAGATTTTTGTCTACTCGACTGGTCTTCGGTCGTGTTGAAAGGAAATATAAAGACTTATGTTGTTAAGATGCAAGGATGGTTGGAAAAGAGAAGGTATTATTTCGGTAGCATCGTTGATGGTTCTAGGCAGAAGCGCGCTGCAGTCCTACATATGGATCTCGAGGTAAATCCATATGAAAATCTAACAATTTTCTTGCCTAGTGGTCAAAAGTCTATTACAAGACGTGAAAGGTAGAAGCCTGGTAGGCAAATGAAGTATAACTGCCTAATCGGGGCAAGTCTGTATTTATCTTGAGTGACGTTCGTATTAAATTTACAAAAATGACGGCACTTTACCATTGTTTGGTGTAATCTCGAATGAAACCTGACAGCTGGGAAATTTTATTATTATTACTTATTTATTTCATTTTATTTATTTCATAGTATCAAGAGCCAATTCTATAATTGGCAAAAGCTGCCCCAAGAAGTCACGTTCCGACGCATCTTTAGCGTGTTTGGGGAGTGGCGCGTGCGCGGCCGGGCTCATGGTTTGACCATGACAATACACGAATTTAATGCTCTGCGACATCACCTCCTCCGTCTCTATTAGCACGCGCCAATATATTTCGAGAAAAAAAAAAGCAGAATAAATTGTCTTTATTTTAATACATACGAATCATGCCGAAACGCAAAGCTATCACCAGGATATCCGGGCTGGTCGACTCCGACAGCGACGACGACGTCGCGGACCCGGTCGCGTTGCAGCTGGAACCCATTGACGAACAGCAACAACAACGACCCACGAAGAAAGCTCGAGGCAGGCCCAAAGCATCGACGTCATCATCGGCACATAACAAGACTGAGGAGCAGATTGAGGTACCAGCGTTTAGGCGCCAACGCTCTTCGTCCGCTGGTACCAGCGCGAAACAAGAAACTGCGAAGAAACCCTCTGCCCGAAGGCGGGCGCATGCTGGTGGTGGTGATGGCACGAGCGAGCAGGACGATGATGCGCTGTCGGACGCTGCCCAGGTACAAGCGAATACACCCGAAGACACGTCGACGAGGACAAAGAAAGGCCGAGGGCGCAAAGCAGGAAGCTCGGCGAAGCAGGTCACCGACGACGGCGAATTCGAGTACACGCCAACGGGGTCACGCCAGTTGAAACCAACACAAATTTCAAAACGCGTTGCGCCAAAGTCAGTCATCGAGGAGCCCGTGATTCCAGACAGCCAAGCACCTCTTCCTGGAGGAGATAATGCAATATCGGATGAGGAGGAGACGACCGAAAAAACAACGACCAGAACCTCTCCACGAAAGCCTTTGGCGAGTGGCGGCCAGGCCAATCAACCTCGAAAGCGGCCAACTGTGACATTTGCAGACGCGGAGAAACCGCCGTCGGATCCGGATTTGAGGCGCAAACTAGGCGAGATGACCAAAAAGTACGAGACGTTGGAATCAAAGTATCGCACTCTACGGGAGATTGGCATTGTAGAAGCCAATGCCAATTTCGAGAAGATTAAAAAACAGTGCGACACCGTCACGAATTGTAAGCCCACCTCTACTTGAATGCTGGGAATATATTGCTGATAATCTATAGCGTCAAATAAACTCATAGCGTCGCTAAAGGAAGAGCTGGCCGCCCAAACAGCTCGAAGCAAGGAATCCCGAGATCTGCAAAAACAGCTCAAAGTCTGCGAAGACGAGTCCAACAATCTCCAATCACAAGTCGACGACCTTTCCGCAGAGCTGTCAACGGCTCAAACAGAAATCAAAACACTGCAGACCAAGCTCGCTGCTGCACGCAACAACGCCGCCAACGCCAAAACGTTGAATCTCGAAGCCCCCGGAAGCGCAGTCAAGTCCATGACCAATCGCAATGCTGCTGCGAATGCCAATGCCGAAGCCATACAGGCCGCTCAGCTTGCACAGCTCAAGGAAGATCTGTACGGCGACATGACCGGGCTTATCATCCGAAGCGTGAAGGAAAGAGAGGCAGACCATTTATACGACTGTATCCAAACCGGTGTCAACGGAAGTAAGTATCTCGAGGTCCTCAAAACATCCAAACAAAATTGACATTTAACTACCTAGCTCTACAATTCAAACTCGCCGTCGCTCACGAAAGAGGAAGCAAAACAACAGCCAGTCTCGACACGGCCGAATTCCAGTACATGCCACTTTTGGATGCAAAGCGCGACGCCGCCCTGATAAGCATATTACCGGATTATCTCACGGTTGATATTACATTCTCACGACAAAACGCATCCAAGTTTTATACAAGGGTGATGGATTCGCTAACAAAGCGTAGAATTGACCCTGAAGAGTAGATAACGACGTTTAATTTGGAGTTTGGGTATGCATATTAGCCTTGTTCTGTACCATTTGGATAGTTGGGATTGTATTTTACGAGATTGGAGCGGATGGATGGATGCCTTGGATACCTCATATTACATAGGGTTTGTAGTGACATGTTTGGTCATGGATAACATTCTGGAATATATGTATGTATGTATGTATGTATGTATTAATCTGATGTAAATATACTATTAATATTTTACACGCACAATCCTCATTCGCACGTACGTGTTGTGTTTGTTATTTGCTATATCATCCATCCATGCGTATAATTAAATTCCCGAACTAACCCAAATCAATTCCCCAAAATCGCTTCTTCAAAATGAGTCAATTTAGGGCGATTTTGCTGACAAAATGGGCCCTGTGGTGCAGTGGTAGCACGTTGGCCTCCTATATGTTTTCTTGCTTATATCTAGCCAAGGGTCTAGGGTTCGATCCCCTACAGGGTCGCCATGTTTTTGCTGCGGCTACGACGGATAGTGAGAAATTTTTACAAATAGATTAGAAGAAGAAGGTTTTGTTTTTTTTGTCTAGATTAATTACTACTGTGTGATATGTGCTATTTCTAGGGCGGGCAAAAAAGACGGGTTGCAGCTGGGTGGGTTTCTCGGATGTCTCGGTGGGTGTTGAGTAACATATAGGGTGGTCAGATATCAAAAATGACAGAATAATCTAGCAATTTTAAACACCTACTTATATCAATGGATATTTAATACAACCCTATAAAATTATTAGGATTTTAGTTAGGGTTAGATTAAGGGATCTAGGTAGATTTATATTAGAAAGAATTAGAATTAGATACAATGATTTTTTAGAGTTATTTTAGAGGCATATATAAGGTTTAAGTTAAATATGTATATATATAAATGTATACACTAAAAGCTAAGCAGGTGTTACATATGTACGTAGGATTTTTTTCACCGTCTTTAGCTGCTAAGCCACTAAAATTTCGTCAACACCCGCCGAGCATTCCGAGACACCCGCTTAGCTGTATGCCCCAAAAAAAGAGGAGAGTAAAGTTGTTGAAATATCATTAATTCGGTGACTGGAGACTGTGTCTCTGGAACAGTGTTCCGTTCCTCACAGTAAATCATTTCATGATCATAAACCATTAACCTATAACAATAGGACCCGGGGGAGCCCCCAGGAGACCCAGGAGCGCATTCACCAGTACCTCGCCCAGCACAGCGAGGGTGCTGGGGTCTGACAGACTGGTGAAAGTCGAGGTAGTAGAGCAGCCCGTTTTTACGGGGACTCCCCGCATCCGATCCTCCAGCCACAAGATCGCATCAGGAGCACCAAGAACGGCCATGGTGCCGTGCTCAGAAAGGAAATCCTTCTTGTACTCCACAGACGTTCCGCCAGCGCAATAAGTCTTGACCAGGGCGTCTGTGTACTTTACGTCGCTGATTTCGTCATTGGAAGACTTGTAAACCAACAGCGGTATTTCTGGGGCGTGATGTCCCATGGCGTTCTCGTTGAGGACTTTGGTGACAATATCGTTTGTCAAGAAACTCGAGTTTGTGACATATGAATATATGTCTTGTCCAAGGTAGTCGATAATGTCTCCGACCAGGCATTGAGAACGGGCTTTTTCGAAAGCCTCCTTTTTAGATGGGAGTAGATACTGAGAGATCAGTTCATCGATCTCGGGATACTCGTTGGCCAAACCCATAATACCCGAAGGAACCAACCCGGTAAACAAGCCCTTGTTTGTCGCATTGATGACCGGCAGAATCTGCGGGACGGTTCCTCCAAGAGCTGCACCTACAATATTGAGCTCTGGCGCATACGACGGCAGCAACTCGGCGGCAAAGCCACTGGCAAGACTACCTCCTGAATACCCCCACATGGCGACGGTTGCATCTGCTGAGATGTTGGTGAATTTGGTCGAGGCTAGAGCAGCGCGAATGTTGTCAAGCACCGAATGACCGGACAGGTTGTTGGCCAAGAAGGCAGACTTGGGGCCCAAGTGATCCGGAACAGCAACCACCCATCCCTGAGCGAGAGCAGTCTCGATCAAAAGCAACTCGGCTTGGGGCATCAGCAAACCCAAAGCTCCGTCAGTCGCCGCTCCGAGTTGGAAACCGTATGATGGGGCACAGTTGGGGTCAGACGCGTCCTCTGCCACTTGGTAAGACAGCAGCTTGGTGTAGTCGGCATTTTTGGGGACCAAAATGGTGGTCACGGTAGCGATGGCATTTCCGAAGCTGTCTGTTGTCCGGAACAGGATTTGCCAGGCAGCGTCAACGTGCAGAGGAGCAATTGAAAACGCGGCAATACCGCCTGGAGGGGCTCTCGAAGCGAGAATGGTGCCAGGTGCGCTGGTCTCATATCCGGCAGGCGGAGTATAAAACGGGTCTGCTGTTGGCTGAGCTGGCGTGGCTCGGCGTAGTACCTCGGTAGGCAAAGACCAGGCCGAAGCGGCCAGCCAAAGGAAAGCAACGAACAACGACTGCATGCCGAAAGTCCTGGATCTTTTCTCTTTTCACCGTCAGGCGAGTCAATTGTCAGGCCGTGCTTGAAGAAACGGCTCAGGGCTGGCTGTGAGATCCATCGACGGATGGCCCTTTTATAAGCCAGCCCACTACTAACTTCACATTTGTCTAAATTATCCATCAGCATCCGCGGACGACTACGTCCGGTGTCGACGGATTCGGGCAAGCGCTATAGCGCAGAATCTCAGCTGGTAGCGCATTTTGGACCGAGGGATGTTGACGAAATTGCAGCTGGTGTTGATCAGTGGTTAGTGACTAACGTTAGTGATCACAAGATGAGCCCGCGTCGAGTCGTCAACGACGATCTGGGGGGCAGAAGAAACGGCAGCTGCAGCCCAGGCGCTGGGCAGCTCCTTCCCTTCCCCGCCTTTGGCCGTTGATGTTGCAACTTGCAAGGTTCGCTACGCTTCCGAGGAAGGAGCAAACTGTTTGTTGCCGCTTACAGGTTGGCGCGCGAGACTCCGCATTCTAATTTCCGGCAAATAAAAAGCCGTTCGGGCTAGCGTTGGAGTCATTATGGAGACCAAGCTTTGGCGCTAGTATTTAGAATGAACGCGCTTGCCTGATCGGGACACCCGACGCTCGCTTGGGGCATTTTGCAAATCTGGGAATACAGTCTTGTTTGGCCAGCAGTATTTAATCTTATTATTGCGGGACAGAGATAGCGTCATGCCGTAATTTGCAATGGTATTTACAATATGCACCCTACTCTGAGAACACAGCACTAGATACGTATACAACAGATCGGGCTAAACCAGACAGACTATAGGAGTGAACGACCAAAAAGAAAACAAAATACTACTTGCGAGTACGATACGTACAAACCACGTGTTTTTCCCCTCACAAGAGTCGTATCTGACTCAGGGCCCCTGCGCTGACACCTGCATCTAACTTTCACTTGACGCCCAACCTGGCCAGCACAGCATTTGTGTGGTCACTGCTGCATGAATATTCCGGGTGATCGACGGCCCTGTGGAACATGCACATGCTTTTGGCATTGATATTCTGGAGTATGACCGAGGCTCTTCTTGCCAGTGGAGCACAACTTGCCCAGTCTGCGTTGAATACGAAGACCCACCATTCACGCTATTGGATCGTACGACGTACATATTTTAATTCTTGGAATAAGGCCACCGGTGCTATAAATGTTCCGCTATAAAGGAAGTATGCAAGATACGAACTAGAAAGAGACGGGAAAAATCCCCGGACGTATATCCGTACAAGTCGGCTTTGACTTTCCGAGACATGACTAACTCAATCTTAGCTTGGCCGCTGTGCCGAGAACCTTGTTGGCTACTTCTGCTGCTTCTTACATGGTGGAAGCCTGAAGGTTTCCATGCATTGATTTAGAAGGCCAAAACACTATCTCATCTCCGAGGCCATTGCGTAAATATCATCTAAAACATGTGAGAACCCATCCTCTTTGAATGTCTGAGATCCTATTCGATCGATGTCGACTTTTTGAACTTGTAGGTTTGCAGTCTTAATAAGAATTCTAAAGGGGTTGAGAAAGTATTTACCCATTCGACGTCGACAACATAACGCTACCCATGTATAGTTCTACTCGGTATTTCAGGGGCCTGAGAGTACGCACACATTGAGCCATCATTGAGGAGAGGGGGAACAGACGGAATTCTAGAGCTAATAAAACCAGTCTGCATGTGAACCTGTTTATGCTTTAGTATCTTTATACTTATCAATACACAAAGGCTTAGAAGATTCGATGCAAGCGCAAACATATCATACAAGGTCGTGCGTGCGGCAAGTGTAATCTGTCGACAACTTGGCCTTTCCACATCTTCTACTTAGTTGATTGAAAATTACGGAGTGATTACTACTACGTCAAAGAAGATTCAATGAATATTTTACTATCACCTCTTAACACTCGCCGCGAGACTAATGTAAAGCACCTTATGACGGCAGAGATGTACTCCCAATAGCGGCTTACTAACATTCTGGATTGGATAAGAAAGAGGAAACGAGAATCATTTTATTAGCGTGGTGCCTAAGAATTTTAAGCTAACTATGGGGAAACTAATTAAGTATACTATCTAAACAACTAGAGCATTGAATTATGGCATGGATTCCTTGTGGCCGAACAGCGAGATCAACCGTCAAGACCCAAGCACTAGACATTTACTGCATTCCTGGACGAATATGAGTGACTGTACGAACCCATTGTTCATAGTTAGCTTTCCACACCCCAAGAAGCCAAACCACAATTCCTTCATCCAATTTGTGCCCTCCCCGAAGGTGATCCCTGACCTTGTCAAGGCGATGGAACTCTCGTCTACAACCATTGACAGGACATGGGCATTTTGCATCAGAATGCACCTTCATATGGCGTCTCAAGTTCGTTAAACTTCGATAAGATTTATTGCAACCGGGTTCATCGCACGGAAAAAGATCGGCATCATGCTCTGTTCTCGTGGAAATCACCCTCTCTGGCGAATTCACATGAGTGCCATCGCTGCTGGGAAACTGAGGGGCTGGGTATGTCGGACTGTCGAAATGGGCCAAGAAGGCCATGAAGTCACTGTGAGGAGGAAAATTTACATTCACGTCATTGTCGCGAGAGGAGGAGCCTATGAGCGGCACGTGATCGTGGAAGCCCTCAGCAGATGCTGAGCCGTCAGGGTTCAAAATGGGCGTGGACAGTTCAAGGTTGTTCGTACTTGAAGGGCCGAAATCCACGTCTGGATGTCCGTCGAACGCGTTGCAACCGTTCTCGAATACAAAGTTGTCCTCGTGCTCATTGGCAGTCGGAATCGGTGAAGTAGAAAGTACGCCGCTGGGGTACACTTCAGGAAGCTCCAAATCAAATCCTTTGGATTCTGATGCATCATCAGCAGGCCAAGTGACCTCCTGCGGGTAGGGCGATGAGGGAGCGTTATTCGACGCCCCAACGCTTGGACCAGCCGAAAAGGGCGACCAATCGAAGTCACCATCACCAAACTCCCCTCGATCCTTGCTGAGGAATACCCGCGTTAGCGAGTGAAAAAAAAAACTCACAAAATATCCCCTTCAATAATGTTGCTGAAACGCGACGACGCAGTTGGGTTCTGGGTATTTTCGTTCGCTTCTCTCTGGTCCATATTGCGCGGCTGTAAATCGTTGCAGTGCGTCAAGTTGGGCTGATGTGTTGGTTATTTTGATAATTTGCTGCTTAATAGTGAAAGGCTAGCAAAGCAGGTAAAGTCCGAAGAACTGATCTCGTAGAGTGACGGTAGAGAGTATGTTGAAGGAGACGATTCACGGCTGCGATTTTAAAATGCGGTGTACGATACTCTAATACTTAATAAAATCCTGTGAAAAAGCAAATATGCGTGGAGTCATTCAGAGCCAATCAAACCCCTGTATAGAGCCCTTTTGCTAAGGCTCTGGAGTCTGAGTGCCTTCACGCCATACTTTTAATGAGCGGCAAATTTGATTTATATGAGTACAAGAGACTGAATCATTACCAACTGTACCTTCTGGTTTCATACCCCATACTGAAATGACTGAACCCGTTGTAAGACACCGTGAACATTCCGCCGTCCAGGAACCCTGGACTTGTGATTATTGTGGTGAGATATCTAAGAATAAAAAGTCATTCACGTACGTTTTTGCCCTTCAACTCAGTCGATTACAGTTAATCTAACCAGATTTTAAATCAAGTCGGCACGAGAATACACATAAGAGGCCGTTTAAATGCGACATTTGTGGTGCTGGATTTGCGTTGCGTAACAATCTAAAACGGCATAAAAATAAACATATTGACGCCAAGCTCAAATTTTTCTGCGGACATGAAGATTGCAAATCTCCTGCGTTCACACGCAAAGACAACCTACAAAGGCACTTGCGCAACGCTCACGGAATAGAGAAGAAGCTAGATGGGCAGACTGAGTCAAGCAATGTTCCAAGTGCATATGAGAAGCCAAGTTCCTTACAGATTGCCTCTTGGGATCGTCTCAAGTGGTTGACTGTAGTTGAATCTGGAAACGCCCAAGCGGCCCGGTTTTTCCTGAAAAAGTGCTTCGACAAGACTACTACGACAGAATCAGGGAAAGCAGCAGTTCACCTAGCGGTGAAAAGGGGGAGCGTTGAAATGTTGCATTTTCTCCTAGAGAATGGATTCAATCTCAAAGCCACCGATAGAGATAATAATTCGGCCTTGCACGACGCTGCAGCACATGGTAATATAGATGCGGCAGCTTTCCTTGTCACCGAGATGGGATTCCATCCAAACGTTGAAAATTTTGATGGGAGGACACCACTATCGTGGGCAGCCAAAGAAGGGCATAAAGGTGTGGTTAAGCTGCTACTGGCCACAGGCAAGGTCGATGTCGATTCAAAGAACAAAAACGGTCGAACACCGCTATGGTGGGCGGCCCAAGGAGGGCATGGAGATGTGGTCAAGCTGCTACTGGCAACAGGCAAGGTCGATATTGACATAATGGATAATTTTGGTCAGACACCGCTGCTGTGGGCGGCCCAGGGAGGGCATGTAGATGTGGTCAAGCTGCTACTGGCCACAGGCAAGGTCGATATTGACATAATGGATAAATTTGGTCAGACACCGCTGCTGTGGGCAGCCCAGGGAGGATATGAAAATGTGGTTAAGCTGCTTCTGGCCGCAGGCAAGGTCGATGTCGATGTAAAGGGCACACACAGTTGGACACCGCTGTCGTGGGCTGCCGTAAGAGGGTATAAAGATGTGGTTAAATTGCTACTAGCCACAGGCAAGGCTAATATCAATTCAAAGGACTACAACAGTCAGACACCGCTGTCATTGGCCGCCAAGAGTGGACATGAAAATGTGGTTAAGCTGCTACTGACCACAGGCAAGGTCGATATCGACATAATGGATATATGGGGACAGACACCGCTATCATGGGCCGCCAAGGGAGGAAATGAAAATGTGGTTAAGCTACTACTGGCCACAGGCAAGGTCGATATCGACATAAAGGATAAATGGGGTCAGACACCGCTATCATGGGCAGTCAAGGGAGGGCATGAGGCCGTGGTCAAGTTGCTGCAATCATTTGTCCCTGAGAAGGAGGGGGAAAGAATGTAGGGAAGAAATCTCCTATGATACTCAGTCTCTCGAAATAGCTATGTATCCGAGCGGCATCCACTTAGACATGCAGTATTTTTCAATTATTCATCCCCATGTGAGATCTGGAGCGACAGCAGGGAACTGCTGGTACCTGTATAATTTGTACACCTCGTCACTAGCGACTTCCTTATCGCGGAACGTAGTGTAGCGAGTATTAGTACGAGTTACTTTTCAAAAAAAATAAAAATAAAATGTATTGGTGCCTCAGAGGAGTAAAATTTCCTTTTTTAAAAGAAATCCCCCTTATATATGAATTACTAATAATATTAGTATAATCTGGCCTCACTGGATCTTCTTTAATCCGGTTCAGTTAGCTTTGTAAATCATATCTCAACCTCCCCCCCTATATAACCCCTTTATATGACCTCGGTCCTCTACACTGCGTTCTGTGCCCCAGGCGTTCATGCGCCATAAAGGTGGGGTGAAGCACCACCTGCCCCTTGTAATAAGCATACTAGCAACATAGGCCGAATAAACTATTTTTCAAGCGAGGAGGACTATCTCAGTGTGTGTCTGGATGTTGACAGTGGGTATTGGCACATGCAGACGATATGAAGCTAGGGAGACAAGAGCCTTCAACATCGGATATTTTCAGATCGTGATTATCCGCCCAGTAAAAAGTTTATTGGAAATACATTTCCGTGGACGACATCGACAGAATGTAGAAAATAAAGGGCTTCCGTTGCTTGATTTACCCATCGGAAACGAAGCTGAGATAAAATCGTAGACTGATTTTTTCCGATGTCGTACTGCTCTCTAAGATTCTGCTCCATTGTCAGGCAACAGCTGTTAGAATCCCATTTTAATGAGGTTAGGTCCGACGGAATGTCGTTCGTGTTGGTCAATTCTTTCGTGAAATTCGGCTTCATAACACATACTTTGCCGAGAATCACGGTCTTCGGCAGGGCTCGGCGTTTGTCTTTATCACATGTGCATGGCCGAATAGCAATTTTTGAATGATTACAGTTTCTCTATTGGTCACATATGTAAAAATTCGCCGAAAGTTAGAGTTGGTACCTCCGCATGCCGAGCGGCATTTTAGTCTTTTAGAAGATCGACACGATTCAAAGCCAAGATTTCAAAAACCTCCTTGGCAGTGACTAGACTCGGTCTCATGATATTTTCGCGAGGTCGTCAACGGGTGTAATTATATCAATTGATCATGGGACCTGAGGAAGACAACCCCTGCAACGAATATAGCTGTCAGACTGACAGCAAGCACCGCCTCTACGGGATTTGGGGCTAAGACACATTCACTGCATCGTGCGGCACTTTTGTCACTTCCTGTTTGTGATTACTATGCTGTGGTGTGACCTGGATGCCGGCCGTTTTTTCGCCGGTGGAACTGCTTTTTGAAGGATCTGCCGGGGGGAAAGCTATCGTCTACGTGTTGCCCAGTATGTGGTCAAGCTGAAAGATGAAGTAATTTGGTATGAAAAGTGACAACTATTCAAAAGCTAACAGGACGAGCAGACAATACAACTTTTTGCTTCGTTCTTCGTATATTTTTGAACTCCTCCCAAAAAAAGACGTGACCAGACAAATTAATTCAGTTCCCCCGAATCTTCTCGTTGTTTCATTTGAGAAGATTATAATCGTATACTTACCAGTCAAGCATTCAGCTATACTAAGCATCGTTAAGCAATGGCTCACGCTCCCGATCCGCCGACGACTCCGGTGCCACGACACGTCTGAGCCACAGATTGCGACCCGAGTAGACCGCAGACGAGACGTACAAAGATCCGACGAGGAAGACGGCGAAGATGACAAAGGCAAAGATCCACTGGAAGGCAATAACCTTGATGGCAAGTTGTTTAACCGCGAGTGCTGATCCAGTTAGTCTATAATACTTATAGAAAAGGGGGAGGCCTACAGAGAGTCAGAATGCTCAGCGAGTAGCCAAAGATATAATCCTTGGCCGCAAAAATATGCACCCATCCAATCAAAAAGATAAGCCAGATAAACACATTAGCCACGATCCGCGCGGACAGGTTGTGGGCATGCACAGCAACAGCGCCGTTCCAAAACAGCGCGGTCAGGGCCCAGGCATAAGGGCCGGCGATGGCAGGCCAGTGCACAAACGGCGGAGAGCCCAGATGCGTCCAGTAGGCCGACGACTGGCTCAGCAGGTGGACGATCAGGACGAGCTCGGCAACCCAAAACAAATTGCGCACCCAGAGCATGATAAATGCAAAGACCAGCAGGTTGTTCAGGATAAAGTGCGAGGCGACGTTGGCAGCGGCGGTGACGAGCACCGAGTTTTGGGAGAAGAAATGCCAGACATAGCTGACCTGGGACAGCAACAGGATGATCCTACACCCGTCAGACCAGATACATCTAGATACAAAGGGGTTTTGAGGTTACCAGTAAATGCCAGTGATGGTAGTGTTTTGCGAGAACGGGGTCGGATGCCTGTCGGCTTGTTTCCAGATGCTGTGGCCATGCTTCACGTCATGAGGCTTGTGCAGAGAATAATAGATGCCCGAGATGACAACCAGCGCCCACGACAGTACAGACAGCACCTGGTACACCAGCAGGGTGTTGTGACTGTGCGTCTCATGTTTCCGAAACGGGTTGTCTATGTTGTTAGCGATGTAGAATATACAACTGTTCCTTCAACACTTACAGAATGCCATATTGTCGCCCTCCCGAATAACAGATTACTTTGGAAAAAAATTAAATTACTCTCGAAACCCAAAAAATAAAAAATAAATAAAAACAGCCCTCGCTCTTAAATTAATATTGGCGGATGACGTATGTATGCGACCATGGTGGCGGACGCAGCAAGCTGGGCCGCAACGAGACAAGCCTGAAGCAGAGTGAAAGCTGGTTACTGGCTGGCGAGGCCAAGTTCGCAGCACCCCGCTTTGCGATCTGGTCTGCTGATCTGAAGGACAGACATCCGACACAGATACAGAATGCTCATAGGAGAAGCAAGGGAGTGAAACAAGGTTCGCATTGCGGGGTAGCGCCAGCCCTGTCCGGAAACGGAAATGCGTGCAGTGTGGATGGAGGCATCAATTGACGAGTTATAGACGTTAATTTTGCACGGCCCTCCCCGGTTGGATTAGATTATGTTATGGCTGTTTCATGCCTGGAATTTCTGGTGGGCGTCTGTAGGAACATTTGAAGCAGATCAATGCGAAGCCGTCAGTCGTCTATATCATGAGTCAATATATACACTGCTACTCCTACTGCTTACTCTGAATAACCCCCTGCACAGCCTCCAGCACTCTAGCATGAACCGGCGCAGGCGCAACAACCAGTCCATACGCCGCCAATTTCCTGCCCTGCCCACAGCTCACGGCTTTGCCCTGCGCATCCGTAATCGTGCACCCGACTTCCTGCGCAATGAGCATTCCGCCCGCGTGGTCCCAGATACTCGAGCGGTGCGAGGGCTGGCGCACAATCTTGATGAGCGTGTTACACTCGCCCACTGCAATCGCCACATAGCGCATCTGCGACGACCACAAATCCGCCGTTGCGGGCCAGGGCGCGCCCAGCGCCGCAGCGACCATGCCGTGCTTTGTGTAGTCGGTTGAGTCGGCGTCCTCGCAATCGGCAAAGCGCACGCTGCTCGCTTCGATGGGTTGGCGCGTGGGCAGTCGGCGCGCAGGTTTTAGATGTGCTGTGTTGCACAGTGGCCGGATATATGCTCCTTGCCCGGCCACAGCGGAGAGCATCTGTCCTGCACCAGCGCTGCCGACGACGACGTTTTCCTGGACGCGTGTTTGGATGTCCGACTCAGTCTCAAGCTTGAGGTTGGGACACCCCAGCACGCCCACTTTTTGCTGCCCGTCTTCGAGCAGCGCCAGGCACACGGCGTACTGCTGGCCCTTGATAAACGTCGCCGTGCCATCGACCGGATCGAGCACCCAAACACGCCCCTCAGATCCACCGACCCCTTTACCGCCGAGGTCGATCAGATCTAGCATCTCATCTGGCGAGGACGGCGTTGCCAGCGCTATGTTTTCTTGCTCTTCTTCATCATCATCATCAAGCTTGGTCGTCGAAACAAGCTCCCACACGCGATCCAGCAACTGCGGGTTTTCTCTCAGTGCCGCCGACGATTCCTCGCCGACAAACTGGTCAGACGGGAAAACGCCGTGCACGGCGCTGATGATGAGTGCTTGAGCTGCAAAGTCGGCAATGGTGACGGGTGTGTTGTCTTGTTTGTCGAGGGCGCCCTTCTCGACGCTGGCTAGGATGGTTTTGGTTAGGCGCGCTGCTCGCTGTACGGCGAGGCAGGCGATTTCTAGTTCTTTTGCGTAGCTCATTATGCTAGTAGAAAAGTAATATGTGCAGTGGCTGGTATAAACCGGGGTATGTTGACGGCAAGATTGAAGGCTGATAGACGCAGGAACCAGACTCGATCAGTTGGTCGGTGAGCGGAACCCCACGAAGATCCACCTGACCTAGAGCGACTCCTCGTACGAACGTATTTACCACTTCAAAATACGGTGTAGTATGAATAAGTGATATCATGATTGTCTACGACTATGACTATATTTACCACGACAATGCTACCCACAGAAAAGAAGGAAAAAAACTCCAAAAACACCAGTCAATCGCTCTCTGAACTCATTCAAAACGCAGCAAATGCAAGCTCATAGGCAAAAGCCAGGCTCATCTTGGCATGCTGGATCATGTGGTCGAAATCCAACTTGTCAAGAGTATCTTCAGTCGTGTGGATCTTCTTGTCATAGTTTTCGAATTCGGATTCAATCACAAACGCCGACGGATAGCCGTATCGGCTGGCAGAGGCGTGGTCAGAGCAGGCGTAGCCACATTTGGTCTCGACGAAGGGGATGTCGCAGTACTACAACAAATAAAATCAGTGGTGAACAGGTTAAAGTTTTGGAGTGAGAACCTTACCTCGGTAATGATGCGCTTGATGAACTCTGTAAGAGGCTTGTCGACATAGTCAACGACCACACCAACTGACTCTTCGCGGCCGGCATCAAGAGTTCCCTGGATGTAGCCAGTCATGTCCTGCTGCAGCATAGCCTTGATATCCCGGTCATTGGCCCGGTAGCTTTCATAAACGGCTTGCGAGCCGAGCAATCCACCCTCTTCGGCAGAGTACCAGTGGAATTCGAGCGTGTTACTGGCGTTGCCAGTCACGACATCCTCGGACAATAGCAGTGTCCGCAAAACTTCGAGAATCGTCACAGTGCCACTTCCGTCGTCATCAGCACCGGGGGCAGCCAAAATAGATGGCAGGAACAGGTTGATACTGTCCTGGTGTGCTGAGAGCACGACCGTCTTGTCCGACTTGCCTGGGATGCGAGTAATAATGCTAAACTGGCCCCAGGGGTGAGCAAACTTTTCGACAGTGGCACCGTACTCGGCAGCCCCGGAGTTTTTGATGATTGCATCGACCTGACCAAACAGCCAGTTTGCAGAGTCAATCCCGGTTTTGGATTTGTAGTATCTGGTGTGAAACGAGGTGAACTTTTCCAGGTTCTTCCTCATGTTGTTCTTGTCGAGGTTCTCGGACAGCGCCTTGACCGTGTCGTTGAAAGCGAGCTTGCGCGGGTAGTGAACGGCATTGCTTTGGAAAAACTTGGGGTAGAACCCGGTTCTATGCTCCTCGGTGATGTCCAAAAAGTTCACTCCATCCTACGCGAGTTAGCAGGGAAGCAATCATATTGACTCCATACGTACGAGTTTCAGCTCCCACTTCTCTTCCTCGGTCACCCATCGGGTCTGATAAGGCGCGAGCTCGATCAGATACTTTTCCGACGACAGCTGCAAAGGCTCGTCGCTCGGAGGCTGACTGCTCAAAGGCTGACTGCTCAGAGGATGACTGCTCACAGGCTGGCTAAGCAGCGGAGCCTGCAGAGGCACGGCGGCGGCTGAACTGAGCTGCACCACTGCACCCAGCGTCAAGGCGTTAGAGAGCTTCATGATAAGAGGATTCAGCGGGCCGGACAAGTGCTGTTGCGTGTACGAGAACGAATATGTCCGCGTGCGATGAATATGTTAAAGATAAAGCCTTTTTTTCCTCTTGCAAACACTGGCAAGAAGGACAATGAAGAGGACGGACTCCGCATTTCAGGCGTCATGGCCGATCGCGTTCGCGCTATCAGCGGGTCAGGTGATTCAGCTCCGGATGTCACGCCGACGCTGCGCCCCCACGTGACTGCGCTGCTTATCAAGTTATCATGTCTTGAAAGGGAAGTGATCGTTTTTAGATATACCTACCAAGCTTCAATAAATAAAAAATCATGCAACTTTGCAATTTATTAGGCCTTTTTTTGTTATAATTTACTTAAATATTTAAATTTTTATTATTTAAATTTTTATTTAGACAAGCGCTGGCAATATCAACAGGGAAAAGCGTCAATTCTATTTCATTTTGTTTCATTGTATGTTACGCTAATCATCTTAGGGATGTTGTCATCTAAAGATCACTTAATTAGCTTTTTAGTTCAAAATAGTTCAAAATAGTTTATAATATTTTATAATATTTTATAAAATTTCATCTTGTAGTACATTGTTTTATTTTGTTTCTTTCACATAATAGGAAGTCCTGATCAACAGACTCATCTTCGAAATTGGGCTTGTATGGCTTTCAATCGTCTTTACCTGTATCCTTCTGTACTGAATCATGCAGCTTAGGTGGGGAGATAGACAGGTCGAGACCTTGATAGGTAAAAATATCACACCTATTTGTATATCTAGTCTACTCTCAATATTATGCTGTGAAATTGTAGCGCTTTCCGTAAGAATGACGCCGGGTATAAATACTGATTGTCTTTACCAGTTATTTGCTGTCAGAAATGAGACACCTTGTTTGGTATTGCTATATAATCGCTTACATGTTTAACTTCCACCCATAACCGACAGTTGTATACAAAATTATGCCACACAATTCTATCGACCACAGGCTGGATTATACGTCATGAGCTTCAATATCAACTGTTGAACATTGACTCGGGGCTAGAATTTTCCAGAAAGCATTCAAAGTCAAGTAGTTTTAACCCCTCGTTGGTGACGAGAAAGTTGTATCGGTTTACATCTCCATGTATAAGTCCCAATTCGTGGAGTTTCCTCAAAGCTGTTTTGCAGATGCCTAGATTCTGGAAGGTTAAAGAACAGCTTTTGAAGTGTGCAGCTGCATTGTACGTTTGAGCTGTCTAGGAATTAGTCCACTTTATAGTTTTTTTTCCTAGTCACTTGTAAGTAGTCTGGTTGCAATACATTAGCAAACAGTTTCATATCCTTGTCATTCTCTCTTATTAAAGTAGCCTCCTCTCCGAGCAGCCTCAGGTAGCTCGTTTGGCCGGTTGTTACCTTTGCCACTAGATCTCCACAGGAGTTGTGCCTGTTCACACCATCGAAAATGTTCCAAAAAGCTGTCTCGTGCATATACTTTGTCTCGAGCCTCGAATGCCCATTTCTCGCCCCTAGTGCCGATGATGTCCTTTTCGAGAGCAAGTTGACACCCAGCACACGACATTCCGTATTCTACTTTTCCAGTTTGCTTATCGTAATATGGAAGTGCACAGGACGCCATAAATCTGAATTTTTGATTTCGTTCTAAGCTCACCGGATAGGCTTGTGCCAGTGCGGCAGGTTGCCGTCTGGAAGCCAAAATAGCCTGCTGAACAGAAACAATCGCAATGCGAGATTTGTGTACAGTTTCCTTCATCGAATAGATTCCAGGCAAGGTCCTGAATGACCTCAGTTGGTCTAATTCGACTTTGGTCAAGTGGAATTGCTTTCGGACCGCAGCAAGAGTTTGCACTTGGGTCTCCGGAGCTTCCTGGAGGCATTTAAAACAGCATCGCTTCCAGGTTAAGAGTGATATAAATCCGCCAAAGTCTCCGCAATGAGTACAAGCCTTGGTACAAAGTGCCTTGTAAAATTCGAATAGAGAAATGACGATGGCAAGTCGTGTTCTTAACAAGGCGCAGAGAAGATTCAGCCCATGCGAGACTGCCATCTGATACTGCTTGAGAGAGTCTACCGCCTGTCTCGATCTGGTATTTATTTGTCGAAACTTGAATATAGAATGCATATCTAGACGGAACAACGTGTCATGCAAGAGCTCGAGGGTAGTCGTTCGAGAGAGCCGAGTCCAACATTCAGAGTCCGCCGGAACGGCGTTGCTATTGACAGACGAATATCGACATGTTCGCGAGGTGGGAACCAGATCACGGAGAAACAGTAGTCTTTGCGATAGTAGGCAGTGGTTTGAACAATGGCGTCGACCTGTTCTTCGCTAAAACAGTATTCGGTGGCGGAGCGATATTCGCTGGGCATGAGCGAAGCCATTCTCGAAGGTTGACGCTTGAGTAACGAGGTGTCAACAATACATTTGTATCATGGACTAGGTGACAGCTTGTCGCGTTACTGCCTAAGGCATTGGTATTAAATTCATAATATAGTTAATTTATTATATAAGAAATTTATAAATAAATAGAATAAATTGATTAGATCTTTTAATATTTTTTTATAATTTCGTATCTTTGTAGTATTGTCTGCCAGGGCCTGTCCAATCATCTGTGAGAGCTGGTTATAGCATGTTATTTTATATTTATATGTACTTTGCTGATCAATTATATATTGTTAAACATGGAGACAGCCGAGACCGGTGATATATATGTATGCAGTGTCTCGACATGTGATGCCGGCTCCTGGTGTCTTATATCTATCATGCCTCATAGCGACACAAGATGAGCACGGTATTAGCAATATACCATACAATGACACACCAAAACCCTCTAATTAATACTCCGTATCGTCCTCATTAATCACAATGAGTCACAGCGCAGCCAATCACCAGCCCGCCCGGGGCCACACGACCCGATAACGCTTATCGCGGGGCCCAGGGCATTCCCGATCCCCGGGTCCCTGGACCCAACTGACCAACTTCGCCTTTTCTCTCCGTCACCTCCTCTCATCGCGTCTATCATCATACCCTCTCATCTGGCCAAGGCCTAGGAATACTTCTAGCAGCACTGTCTCTGTTGCCTCTCCTATCGCCTTCTCTCCCACCATGGCCATCCACCCTGCTGTTCCGCACGACCGCGCTCCGTCGAGCAATCTGACCGGACTCGACATTTCGGCCTGGACAGAGCAGGCTGCTGCCTCGATACAGTCGCTGGATCTTTCCGATTCCGCCGTCCAGATCCAGGTGCTGCATGCCTCGTCCAGTGCCGTCAGGGGCACTGCTACCGCGCTGTCGATTCCCCTGGATGACCCGGTCACCACCAAGCCCGAGGCATCGCCGCGCGTGAAAATCGCAGACGCATCATCGCAGGGACTCAATGCGACCTCGTATCGGCGTCGCGAGCCGGTTCGGCGCGATAGCATGAAGAGGCGAGAGAGTCTGCTGAAGGGCAAAGAGGGCAGTCGGCGTCGACAGCGGTGGGAGAACGGTATACACCTCACTATCTGTCTTTTGGCCTCTAACCAAATTCATGTCCGCTAATTGTGTCATCTTGTAGACCGCCTCCTGACCAACCCCTGGGCCCAGCCGCCAGCGCCGAGTGACTGGTCCGTTCAACCGACGCATCCGCGACACGATCCTCTGCCGTACTATCTGGCTCCGCTCTGGGACACTCATTTCGCGCACAAGGAAGAGTCCAAGTCCGCACAGGCGAGACGCGGCAAAGATGGAGACGAGGAGAAGAATCGAGTGTCGCGAGAAGTCCGGCAGGGCCTCAAGCACGCGCGGGCGGCACGCGGCATGCTTCAGGATCTCGAAGAAGAAATCCGGCAGTTTCTCGAAAAGTGGAACGAGAGACAGCTGCTGATCCGCGAGGGGCGGCTGGATGAGTCGGCCATTGATTCGGATTTTGAGGACTCGGAAGAGGAAATTGTGTTTGTGGGCCGCAACGGGCAAATGTACGACTCCCCTGGACGCAAGTCCCAAATGGCCGGGTTGGACGAGGACGAAGCTCGGGGAGAAAAGATGGTCTTTGAAAGCCTAGCCCACGACCGAGGGGCTGTCTTTGGGTAAGTTTGCGCTTGGGTCTGCAAAAAGAAGCCACGCCACTGGATTCTAACGGGGTTTTTCTAGACGCTGGCTAGTTCATTCCATTGCTACCTACTACGGGCTGTACACCTGGTCGGTCACAGTGGGCAACCCTGGACGGCGACAAGCGTATGTCGGGCTACACGCGCCGACCATCCAGGACCAGCAAATCTCATTCCCTTCGGGGCAGGCAGTGGCTTGCGGGGCGTCGCTGAGGATTACGCCGGGAGAACCGCTGCCAAAGCCGCTGTGGGCTCAAGTATAGGCTGTGTACAGTATCGTGTAAATTGGTGCGTGCTATAGAAGAAGATCAAGATCTACCCCGTATTGTGCTTGACGGTCGGACGTAATACATGTGATCGAACGGTAGTAGACAACATGGTAACATACGATATCCGGCGTGATGTCATGCGCAGCGATGGACTCTAGGACTCGACCTCAGCAGACGAGAGCAGAGACGAGAACAGACTACTGCACCATCACCACGCAATGCTAGTACGTAGCAGGCTACTGTATAGTCGCCAATCGCCGGTCCGCTGGGGTGGCACCCGGACCGCCCCGCGCGGGTCTCTCCACTTCTTCTCTTCTGCTTCACTTCTTGTTTATGGGCAGGCTTACTCTCTGGCTATCCATTCATTCCCTGCGTCGTTTTGTTTTTGTTTTTGTTTTGCTTTTGTTTGTTTTGTTTCAGACGGACACTGCCTGATGATTTAATTATTCTGCAGGCGGCTTCCCTTCGTTATCAAAGGAGATTATGGCATAAAAGCCCTTGCTCCCGCTGCGACTAATGGGCAGCCAAACTCGGGTGAATTGCGAAGTGAGGCAAGCAAGGACCAGCCTGGATCAATCGACATTCGACAGCAACTGGACGAGGCTTGACCGGCTTGACCACGCGCGCTGCTGGGCCTCCCCCAGTCACCGTTGCGCGGCCCCCTCCATCAGGCGTCGCTCCCTGCGCCACGACAGCTCCCCTCTTTGCTCCCTGTCAGCTGCCCCGGTACTTAACCTAGCACCAGCACCACCAAGCAGCCATACATCTATTCATAATACGTGAAGGAATCACCTCCAGTCGAGCAATTGGCCTGCATAATACTTTAGTAGGACCTGCTAGTGGTGTTGTATGCGCATTCCGCGGCGAGCTGCTTGTGCCCTCCCACGAATGCGTCCTGCATTCTTGGCGGGTGCAAAATAAACAACAATTGATTTCAACTGATCTTTTATTGCATCGGATTGTCAACTCAGTTACACTTGTGAAGTTTGGAATTGCCCTGAATATACAACAACACAATAATGCCAGCCGCGACATATCAGCGCCCCCCGCCGCAGGGAAGCCATTCCAGCGCAGCGACTACGAGCAGCGATGCGTCAGAGCACTCGAAAAGCACGGCGCCCACCGTCTACAGCCACCGGCCCGTCATCAAGCAGGAAGACGACGGCAACCTGCCGCCCTTTTATACGGCCGACGCGCGCAGCTCCAGCGCGACGTCCGCCTCGACCGTGTCGTCCAGCGACGACCTGCCCAAGCAGGCCCGGTACGAGGTTGTTGTCGGGGACCGGCAGGAAGTGTTCCCCAGCAGCGCCATCCCGTCAAACCCGGCGAGCTTTGCAGACCTGTTTCCGTCGGCGCGCCGCCTGCTTATCCGCCACGACGACTCGACCCTGGACGGCAACATGAATCTGCGGGTGGACACCATGCTGATGCGCGGTGACCGCATGCTGCAGCAGCAGCAGGAAGTGACTTTGTTCCATCTGCGAATGCACGACCTGCGCCACCGCGTCTTCTCGCTTCGCCGTTATTGCCGAGATTCGGGCCGCGAGGTGTGCCATTGCCGCCGACTGACCCAGCCGGCGCCCGCGCTGGTGCCCGCTCTTCGCCGATCCTGGAGCGTGCTGTCTGGTCTGCGGCCGGGTTCTAGTGGCAGGGGTAGTGGCAAGGGTAGTGGTAAAGGGCCTATGGTAGTCTATGCGGACGAGGACGCTGTCAATAATAATGGTAATGACGACGACGACACAACCAATGAATCCGAACCGCTATCCAACACCATGCTCCTCGAGTTCTCCAACTATGCGCGGGTCGAGCTGAGCCGGACGGGCGTGAGCCCACTCAAACGATACGAGTTTGAGTACTGGCGGACCAAATACCAATGGCGACGCGAGAGCCGCCGCGAGGGCGAGTTCAAGGAAATCTCGTACCACCTGGTCAACCTCGACACGTCCAAGGTGGTCGCCCATATCGTGCCGGAGGTGTTGACGCCGATGGAGATGGTTGAGGAGGAGAGCAAGGGCGGATGGGTTCCGCCGTGCTCGCTGTGGATTAGCGATTCGTCGTCGTACGAGAAGATGCACGATATTGCCGAGTATGTTTTTCCCCCTTTCTGTCTTAATGCAAACTAACCAGCAATCAGTGTGATACTGGCTACCGGCATCATCGCATTAGCCGATGACAGCATCCGGCGACGATGGCACAGCAAGCGACACATAATCTTGAATCTTGCCAAAAAGCCGTCGTTTATGCGCAACGTGGACCTGGACTCTCTAGGCGCCAGACGGTTCATTGACGAGATGTTTCACCGCCGCGGGTCGGTGGCCTAACGACAGTTGTTTCAAATCGATGCGACAGTTTGTGTTGATTTGTGTATTTTTTGAGTAATTAGATATAAGTTGACTCGCGTCGACAGAGCTTGTTTTGTGTATTCTTTTTGGGAGGTTCATAGCGACAGGAGGCTTTTTATTTATTTGTTTCGTTATCGTGTACTGTTCTGTGTTTATAACGACTGCCATGATCCTTGCAATATAAGTAGGATAAAATTACAGTGAATTGCTGCTGCTGCTGTTGTGCTGGTTAGAGTTAGGGTTACAGCCGAAAAGGGCAAGATCCAGATGTCCATTCTTGGAAATAGTCCCACCCGAAATCAAAGACAGACAATACTAATTAATTAATTATTTATTTATTTTAATTAAAGAACGGACAATGGCTCTCCATTCCCCATTGCATCTTCTACTACTATTTGCAATTTGCCATTTGCAAGTCTTTTAGTGCTAGGAGGATTGGGGATGCAGGCATGAATGCCCAAACTGGTGCTACTCCAAGACGAAGCAGCGAATCATGGCTGCAAATGTCGGGGGGATTTTTTGTTTAGACCTCGCTTCGGCTCCGCCTTTTTTTTCCACCTTCTGCATGACGGTGCTAGTTTACTGGGTTAGTGGCTAGTAGGAATTAGCATAGATCGAACAAGGCAGAAGAAATAATAATCCAACAACAACGAAAAAGCCTACTATCATCGGGAGAAAAAGAAAGAAAATAAAAAAGAAAAAGAAAAAAAAACCCACGTTGAATGACGTACATCCGCCGTACAGCCTCGCGAAGAACATACATATGTATTATGCAGGCAATTTGTGCTTCGCTTTTTTGTGGCCTCCTTTTTTTTTTCTGCAACGGATCGATGTGCTGGCACAGGCAGCATCATCATCATCATCGCTGGTAATAATTGCTGATCGAGCAAATCAAGAGGCAGCGTCAGGGCCCGCTTCTGGCAGGGCGTGGAGCCCAGTGGCTGGCGGCATCTCCGCTTCGGGTCTCCATCTGAAGATAATACGTAGTCTGGTACATGAATAGCATCGGGTGTTATTACAATATTATTTTTCAAGTCAACATGGTCAGACGGAAACCAGCATGAACCGCCGCCCCAGTTGACGCTTGCTGCCCCCCTCCTCCTCCTCTTCCTCCATGCTATGTAACTAATCAGAATGGATACAAAACTAGCCCCTGTCACATCCGAATCGGTCCATCACGGTCTTTTTTGTCACATCCCCCATCACTTACCTACCTAGTATCCTCACTAATCTGTTGGCTAATAACTAACCGGTTCGGAGGCGCCCTATCTGCGTGCGGCCTTTTTGCTAATCTTCACCTGTGCGGCGGCCCGTCCCTGCCCTGCAGCCCATTATGATCCGCATCTGTCTTGTGCCCTGTTGTTTTTCTTCTTCTTTCTTCTCACTAGAGTAGAGTGGAGTCGAGGCTGGAGGCGAAGGAGAGAAAAAAAAAAAAAAAAAAAAAAAAGGCCAAACATCTGGAGGGGTCTTTTTCCACCCTTCCCCTCTTCTTTCCTCCCCCTTCAAATGACAGCGAACTGTTTTTGGGACCATGGAGCTTGTTGGCACATTTGGCCATGCAGAGTCATAGGTAATTAGTGCTAGGAGGGGCAAAAAAACCAATGTGCTCCATTCCTCCAGTCCTGGCTTGCAGGTAGCCTATTGACAAGCCAACGGGATTTAATGGGAGCTTCCCCGCTGCCATCATCGAGGTGGGCTATATGTAATGTCGTTCAACTGCTTTTCTATATATTTGTCTATCGTGCTTTGTGACTTGATCTTTGGACTTTACTTTTTGAACTTTACTTTTTCAACTGGTCTGTCGGACTTGCCTTTTTTTTCAACTGGTCAATTGATTAGTACTACCTTCGTGACAAGACCGTGGCTGTTGTTGACTTGCTGCTGGCCACTCCGACACAATCAGACATGTCTGCTGCGGCGCCTGCGAGTAGCTGGCAGGATCGATTGAAGGGTATGCTCTTTGGAAACCTGACGCTTCAATGCCGTACTAACTATTCTCTGCAGAACATTGCCGGGCCTCCAAGATTCGAGAGCCCGTATTTCACATCGTGTCTGACCGCCGAGGTACCTACCCCTTCGCCTCTCCTTTTCACTCTCGGTGGAAAAAAAAAAACTAACAGACACAAGGAGGACGAACAGCCTGGTCCAGCACCGTCGACGTGGGCGGCCGCAACATCGCCGCGCGAATGTGGTATGATGGCCAGTACCTCAACAATGCGCGAGAAGACGCCGCCGAGGTCGCCCTGCAGCAGCTGCAGCAGTCGTCGACTACAACCTATTGACCGGTTTTCTCTCGAATATGTTCTTTTCTTTACTTGAACGAGTCTTATCGGCGCGTGCAATTGCACTGCAGCGCACCGCACCGCACCGCGTTGAACTGTACGACCAACAGATGATCTGGTTTTGAGGATGTATATGGACATGTATCCTCTTGATTCTTGTCATTGTCAAGAACTTTTTCTTTGTTTTGTCAATATGCGATACGTGATTGGGATTGTGTATATTTCCTCCATTCCGTTCTGTCATAGAACGGCTTAATTCGACTGGACTATTCGACCGGACTATTCGGCTTGGGAGCTAGGCTGGGAGTTTTTTTTTTTGTCCTTTTTGGCGCACGATTTGAAATTGAAATTGTTCTGACGGACGGGCGTTTTCTTTGTTATTTCCAGGGATTATTCCATAGCATCATTCATCATGAGTCAGTCATTGGCCAAGCCTCAGCGTAACTTAGTATACTATTACACCCACCACAAGCAGAGCCATTCGCTGGCCGGTTACACAACATAATTTTTTTTTTAAATTGCTGCTGCTGTCGCCTCATTTCCAGATTCACAACATGCAGCAGCCTAAAACTCAAACCGAATTAATTTTTGTTATTTGTTGTTACTAGTCAGGCTGGTCTCGCCAACACTGCAAGGCGTGTTTTTGCTTTGGGTACCTAAACTAAACCTTGCGAGTAATTAGTTGTAAAAAGACCTAAAAATGCTGGCCCGAAACGGGCCGCTTTGCATGGCGGATGCGATGTGCGATTGCCTTGCTCTTGCCTGCATACCACTATTTATTCTGATGAGATATTAAAAAAAAACAAGGCTGTACAAGGCGGCTAGGAGAATTCGATTGGATGTGGTTGATGCTTTTCTTTAAATGTTCACAGTGATCGAGGCTTTGTTTTTTTATCACATGCATACAAAGCCGGGCCTACCGGGATTCAGGGATCTTGAAGAGACAGGCGGGGCTTCCGGTTTTTGGGGTGGAGACCTTGGTTTATACCTGATGGTCTGAGGATCGAGAATTAATTGATGAAGCTTTTGTGGATTGTTGGTGTTGCTGTTGGTGTCGCTGGCGGGATGGTAAAGGAGTTACCATTGCGTACTTAGTATGTCAACTAATCAATTTATGACTGGCATCTTGCGGGTCTGGAAGAAATAGAACTAAGGTCTGTAAATATATTGTATATATCTATATAGAAAAAGACTTGGTCAACGATATATATACTTCAATATACTGAACCCCGCATGGTTCTTACGTAAGAATAATGACTAAGCCACAAGCGAAGACTCATCTCAATCATGATCTGATAAACTCACCAGCCAACTCTCTACAACATTTGAATAACCCTGCCTGACCAAAGTCAGCGGCAGCATGGCGACAAGCCAGCCGGCCAAGCCCATGCCCTCGGCACTGACTTTTGACTTGCACGCAAAATGCTCCGTAAAAGCCCACCACCACCACCAATTCAAATATTCCATGTAAACAGTACATGTATATCTGACTAGAAAACAGACCACAAAAGCCCGCGCAAGCACACTGCATCTGCCGCACGGCTCCGTGCCGCTACCCGTCTTCATGCCCGTCGCAACCCAGGCGTCGCTCAAGGGGCTGACGTACGACCAGCTGCGCGACTCCGGGTGCATGCTCTGTCTGAATAATACGTATCACCTGGGTCTGAAGCCCGGGCAGGCGGTGCTCGACAAAGTGGGCGGTGCGCATCGGTTGCAGGGCTGGGATCGGAATCTTTTGACGGATAGCGGGGGGTCTGTCTCTCTTTTGTCCACTTGTTTCTTATAAGGTGCTGACCAGGGTAGGTTCCAGATGGTCTCGCTGCTGAAACTGGCCAAAGTGACGGAAGAAGGCGTGCGGTTTCTCAGTCCGCACGATGGCACGCCAATGTAAGCCCAGCCCCTTAAAGTACGTCAAGAAAAGAAGGAGTAACAAGGACAGGCTCCTCACCCCGGAACACTCCATCTCGCTACAAAACTCCATCGGCTCAGACATCATCATGCAACTGGACGACGTCATCGCCACGACCACGCCCGACGGTGCCAGAATGCAAGAAGCCATGGAACGCTCGGTGCGATGGCTGGACCGCTGCATCGACGCACACAAGTACCCGGAGCGCCAGAATCTGTTTTGCATTATTCAGGGCGGCCTGGATCTGGATTTGCGCCGGCGGTGCTGTGAGGAGATGGTCGCGCGTGATACGCCGGGAATTGCTATTGGAGGGTTATCCGGGGGCGAGGCGAAAACTGAGTATTGTAAAGTGTATTTCTCTCTCTTTTTTCCCCCTGTTGATGTGTGGATGGTTGACGGTTCAGTGTCGACACATGTACGGGCCTGCTCCCCGAATCCAAGCCGCGATACGTAATGGGCGTGGTAAGCCTCTCATCTGCACAGAGGGGGGAAAAAACGAATACTCATCCACACAGGGATACCCCGAAGACCTGGTCGTCTCCGTCGCTCTGGGCGCCGACATGTTTGACTGCGTGTGGCCGACACGCACCGCAGTACGCCCCCTGAAATAAACCCTGATCCCTATATCCCTCAAAACTAACAAAGACAGCGCTTCGGCAACGCCATCACACCGCACGGCGTCATCAACATGCGAAGCAAAGCGTTCGCCAATGACTTTGCGCCCCTCCAGCAGGACTGTCGTTGTCCATGCTGCCGGCCCAAAGCCGACGGCGGGCTGGGCGTGACCAGGGCGTTTTGCCATCATCTTGTGTCGAAGGAGACTGTCGGTGCTCATCTGTCTGTTCCCTTAAAATCACTCAAAGTTGGAACTATGTTGACAGGGTTTCCACAGGCTCACAATGCACAATGTGCACTACCAGCTCTCGCTCATGAGCTCCATACGACAAGCCATACTGGAAGACCGGTATCCGGCATTCCTGCTCGAGTTTTTCGACAAGTTCTACGGCTCGCGCCTGAATGCGCCGCAGTGGGCGGTGGACGCATTGCGCGGCGTTGGCGTTGATTTACTCCAATAGAAACATCAATAGAAGCATAAACCATTTCAAGTCTTTTGTCTTTGTACAGTACAGCCATCTACTCTAATTTCTATGAAATCACATACTATCCTCACTCCACCGACTCCTCGTCTTCTTCCACGCCTCCATCTCTTCTTTCGCGCCCAGCCCGCGCTCAACCCACTGCCGACTCCCCATCTCGGCGAGCCGCGAGAGCGCACGCGCAAAGGCGAAGCGCTCCTCGTCGCCGGTGAAGATGGATGTGGATTTGAGCGCGGACATGGACAGGCCCAAATCGTCCATGAGCATGCGCATGTCTGACGGCAGACTGGTTGGGTCGTCGGATGAAGATGCCGAGGAGAGTTCGTCTTCGGACATGAAGATGTTTTGCAGTGGGGTGGCGCAGGTTAGGACCAGTTTGGCCTGGTATTACGTTAGTAACTTTATAATAATGTGAAAGGGTAGGAAGTACCTTGCTTTCGTAAACCGCGTCAATAAACGTGATAAACCGGCGCGCCAGGTCGCGCTCGCGGATCGTCATGCCCGGCACATCCGTCACAATAAAGGCATCGTAATGCCTCACCAACTCGAGATAGTCGGCAGCACCCGTAGCACGGCCGAGCAGCTGGCCAAACGTAAACCGCGCAGCACGCCCACTGGCCAGCGGCACCTGAATCTCGCGACCCCAGACCTCGTGCGTGGCCGGGTGCGGCGGGTCATTGTGTACATCGCCCAGGTACTCAAACCACTTGTCCGCGTGCTGGGCTGCCGCCAAGTCGAGCGGAGAATGGTACACGCCGGACGGCGGGCGTGGGATTTTGCGGTAGTCTGTGGCGGAGTTGAGGTTGAGCACGTCCAGGTCTGTTTGGAGGAGTTTGATGCAGGGGATAAAGTGCTCGCGCTGGATGCCGTTTTTGTAGAGTTCGTCGGGGTGTCGGTTCGATGTTGTGATCATCACGACTCCGTGCGACATGAGCAGTTCGAGCAATCTACAAATAATAAGTTACTCGGTCCTTTAAAAGATAGAGAGAAGAAAAATACCGTCGCAGAATCATCGCATCCGCCACATCCGTACACTGAAACTCATCAAAACACAGCACACTCGCCGACTCGGCAATATCCGCAGCGACCATGGGCAGCGCATCAAACTGCGCTCCTCGTCCCTTTTTTTTAGTATGCAACTGCTTATGCACACCTTGCATGAAATTATGGAAATGAATGCGCTGTTTTGAGGTGATGTTGGCCGGCATCGTATCATAAAACAAATCCATCAGCATGGTTTTGCCGCACCCGACGTCGCCGTACATGTACAGTCCCTTGGGCAGGTTTTCAGGAATCTTGGTTTGCGTCTGCTCGCTCTGCGCGTCTCGTCGGCCGAAAATAGATTTCCAGAGGGACGGTTTTTGGTTGTCCTGGTCGAGAGACTCGGGTGATGGGTGCACGACTTTTGGAGGCGTGTATGATTTGAGCGCATCGTGCAGGGTCTGCAGTTTCTCTATGATAGCTATAACAAACGGGTCAGTATATATAAAAGACACTCCTAAATAGAGCTGCATTATAATTACCCCGCTGGTGCGCATCGTCTCGCAGCAAATCAGCTTTGACCCGTCGATCATATTCTTGCAGCGGGCCCGTCTGCTGTTGTGGTTCGTCCTGCGCAGTCGCAAACCGCCTAACAGCAGTATTTTTTGTCTTTGTGTGGCCCAGCTCTCGCCGCGACAATAACGCTGTGCTGCTGCGCGGTGACGATAATCGGTTTGCCGAGTTTAACTGGTGATACTGTCGTCGCGAATACAGTCGCTGATGATGCCGCGGTGTCATCTGCTGGCGCGTTCGCGAGACGTTTCGCACACAGCCTGTGCATGCCCTCGCCGTTCGTGTATGCATGGTATGGTCGTGTCGTGTCGTGTGTATGTATAACGAAAGAAAGAAAAACTGCAAGAGAGAATGACTCTCTCGGTCACGCGGCGGGTAAAAAAAACGCGGGGAAAACCTGCGGCAACCGAGACAGATTGTAGCAACGCTATGCAAAGAATAAAGATGAATAGGTCCTTTTTCTAAATATGTACAGGGACCCTGGATATGGTAAATGCCGAATGGGAAGTTGAAAGTAAAGGAAGAGGACGTCGGAGAGCCGAGTCTTCTCCGCGCCCCGAGGTTTCCTCGTGCCGTTCCGATTACGCGGCACGTGATTGGGCCTGCCCTGAATTGATGGCATTACTTGCCCCATACTACTAGATACTAGTAGATAGAGAATGTAGCAAGTCTGTATTCTAATAATACGCCATCTAAAAGTCTAATACATGAACAATGTCGTAAGTCATGAGAATATAACCAATATGCGTCGTAATAGTCGTAATAGTCGTAGCAGTCGTAGGCGTTTTGAGTAGTATGGCCCAGACCAATGTCTCTATCGAGCCTTGACGAGCAGCTCATACGGCCGAGTCAAAAGTGCCGCACCCCCTCTCGGCATACCGATATGCTTCGGCGCGTGTGCTAGCTTGATGACCAGCATAACCGCCCACATCAAATGCAGCGGCTCAGGCTCAACCGCCAGCCTCGCAAGAGCTCCATGCCCAAAATTGTTCAGCACCGCCAGGGCCAGAAAGCGCGCCAGATGGTGGGGACCTCCGTGGTTTGTCCGTAGCAAGTAGTCTCGTGAGAGGTATAGCGGGTATTTCTTGATACACAGCCAGAAAGCCTGCTGTCGTAGGGGCTCGATTATCTCTGTGCGGTGATACCCCAGCCACTGATACCACAGCTGCAGCCAAATCGGCTTAAACGTGTCGCCCTGTAGCCATCGGACCCAGCTCTCATCGCTGACCAGGTTGATGCGGCGACGGAGCTTGTATAGGTTTGTCCTAAAGCTCCTGCGTAAGGCCAGCTTTCGCGTTGTTGCTTGGTTGTGTATCGTATCCTCGAAGATGACAATGTGCAGCCTTTCGTTATTGTTGTTGTTGTTGTTGTTATCTCCGGAATATTGTTGTTCTGTGCGAGTATTCTCTGAACATGTAACCCTCTGGTCAGTTTCTGGTAGTACGGGGTGCGGAGGTGAATAGCACTCGCCTTCCTTTACAACAGAGTTGCCCCCAGTTTGATAGTCCCCTCCTTCAGTGAGTTCCTCAAAGAGCTTATCAAAGTCTGCGCCTGCGTTTTTTTCGGCTGCTCGGTGTGTGTCCATGACGGCTGTGCGTGGTACGAGCAGGAATAATCACCGTTGGCGGGTCGGGTTGCGAGGTCTGCAGGTGGCTTGGATCTAGATAATGTCAAGCGATGATAAGGAGGAGGAGGAAGTTGCTTAGTAGAGGCTAGGTGTAGTAGTGTTTGAGTAAGGTGAGTGAGGTAGAGGAAGTAGAGCGAAGTAAAGTACCTTGGAGTGATAGAGTAAAGCAAAGAGTGAAGAGGGTTGAAGAGAGAAGAAAAGAAGATCCCAATCTTTAATAAACAAGACCGGTCCCCAAACCGATCAGGAAAGAAGCGAAGCCAGCGGGGAGAAAAACAATCCATGGCAGCAGCAACCCCAGCCACAGCCACGTGCCAGTGCACACAGGGCAGGGCAGGCAGCCTGGAGCCCATTGTGGCATACAAAGAAAGAAAGAACATGGAAAGAAGAAAGAACATGCAGCAATGTATTACGTGAATTAGTTTGCTCGGATAGCTTGAAGACTGGGTAATTAGCTTGTAGCTTATTTGAGGGCTTTGGTATAGCCAAGAAAGACCCTGGTATTTGAAGATGATTTGTTAATTCAAAGTGTATCTAATGCACACATGTATGGTTGACACTCGTAAGCAGGGACCAAGCAGGGACCGCCGTGGCAAACATGCACAATGCAATTGTTTGCCCGGTTGCCTGGCCACTGGCACGACATTCAAGTACTAGATAAATGGTCATACTCATAACTCTTATATTCTCACACAAGCCTAGTTTTATGTCACATCGCAGATCCCTCTAATATAGATCAACAGCTAAACATCATTGTTGACAGCAAAAACAAAAACAAAAACAAAAAAAATCACAGACTGGAGCTGTACAGTTTCAAATTCAAATATAATCCCAAAATCAGGTAGGCCCCAAAACTGGTAGACAATTCAATCGCGTATAGCACAATACAAGGCCAATGCAAAATGAATTGCAGAATCCGATAGAAGCTAGGCCGGGTATGATAGAAACAGAAACAGAAACAAAAAAAACGTGATCTCATCAAATTGCAAAACCAACAGCGCCGTCACGATGCGAAAATACCAAAAGGAAAAAATGATTGTTCAGTCTAACTGACTGTGACACGGAGCGTCAATTTCGAGTTTCGCTGAAGTGCCGTGTCCAAATCATGGTCACTGAGCATGTCCAAAAAGTTATTGCTCGCCTCGTCTCGGTACTGGATGGCCCATTCTTCAGTAACCTTGAGTCGGTCGCGCAACTTGTCCTGCAACTGCTGAAAGTTGATATCGCTCGGGACGCGGATAGCAATAATGTCATCTTGGAAGAAAACTTTGACCTTGATCGCATTGGTGCTCGAAGTGTTGGATGTCTGGGTTAGCGAGCTCGCCTGTCGGTTCATGGCGGGCGGCTGTAGCTCGGTGCGCGATTGAGACGCGGACTGGGGTTGTTGGGAGATGGAGGACTGCTGGCGTTGATGGGGTACCCGAGCAACGGTGGAAGCTGGATATACAGTCTGAGATGCACTCATGTGCGCCTGAGAGGACTGTCGCGAATGCGTCGCGGAGTGATCCTGCCCAGAGGATTGCTGAGAGGCGCCAGACAGTCGATACGGGTCGGGCTCGGCATTGGGGTCAATCTCAAAATCGCCCTGGCGAGGAGCAAACAGATCACACACGAGGAAAGAGCGTGAAATGTGTGGCGGCATGGCCAAAAGCTTCTTAATATACTCGTCCAGGTTTTGGCGTCGACCGTTGGAAATGGCGTCGGTGACGTGTGTCACTGGGCCAGGCATATATGGTAAAGTCCGTGGTCGGCCATTATTCCCCGCCTCATCCTCAAACTGAGATAACAGATTGATCTGGAAGTCATAAAAGTCGTGGTAATAACGGCACAGCTCCCAATGGGTACCTTCTTCCATCTTGGCTTCAATCACATACCAATATTTATCGTTGTCGAAACAGTACCGCGGAATAGACGCCGAGACCGGAATGCGCTCAATGTTGTCTAATCGTGGGGGTTTGGCATGAGACTGATGTTGCTGCTGCTGTGGCTGCTGAGCAGGATAGCCTGCTCTGCTCTCGGCTCGAGGCTGATAACCCTGCGCAGTTAGTTTTGAGGTCAGGTTTTGACGTCAGAAAATGAAGAATTGCAACTTACTGGCTCGTTCTGGCGATACGACCCTCCGTTGGAACTGATGGACATTTTTTCCATCCCATTAGGCAGCGCCTGCATAGACGACGATTGCCCAGGATTAGAGTCCAACTTGCCGAGCGTGATGCTGCTGTTCTTGTACTCGGCAGTCATCTTCTTCCACTCCTCCACGCGAGGGACGCCCGCTCGTTTGACAGCCTCGAGCGGATCCGTTACGGCCTTGCCCGTCGACATGTCCTTGATCTCGATAAATGAAACAGGGATGAGGCCAGGGCCGCCCAGGCGTCCAATGGGCTTAGCGACGAACCATTCTGGGTTGGATTGGGCGATGACAATAATGGCCTCCCCCGCCTTGGCCTCCAGTTCATCGGGCCGCTCGGCGCGGAAATCATACTGCACAACACCATAAACCATGGCGCCGCCGCCCCCACCAGCTCTGCCGACAGTCGACATCCTCAGCGCGCCTTGCCTAGTGGTGTTGGTAGAATCGCGACGCTCGTGGTGAGCGTTGTTGACGACGTTATTATTGTTGTTGTTGTTGTGGTTGGGATGGACACTGTGTTCGGCGAAACCCGAGTCGTAGTGGTCCTGCGGGGGCGAGTCCTTGGAGCCGCCACTGTGGCGATCCTTTTCGTTCTTATGCACGACTTCAAAGAAGGAAACGGGCACGAGGCCACGGGCGTTGGGCACGAGAGGGTTGCAGGCCTCGTACCAGTCGGAGTCGTCTTCGCGACTCAGCACATGGAAGAAATCGCCTTTGCGAAAGGCCAATTCCTGGAGATTGCCGGGTTCGGGCTCGTAGTCGAAGAGGGCTTTGATGACCTGTTGTGTTGAGTCAGCGCGGTAAAATAGAGAGGGAGAGAGGACAAAATAAAACAAGCAGCAGAACAGTAGAAGGGCGGATAATTACCTTCTTCGGCGGTAGAATCGCAATGGCCGACTTGGGCGTGATGGAGACGTGGTGGTGATGCGATTTCGAGGAATCTCTATCGCCTTTCAGAGACCGGCGAATGGCCTGCGTAGAGTCGGTGGTCAGTCGCGGGCAATCAAGCAAGCAAGCAAGTTGAAATGAAAAAAAAAGTACATATAGAAATATATATTATATAACGAATCAAAAACGAGAGCGAGCGAGATCACCGGCAGCTCCCTCTCGGCGGGTGTGGTTTGTTTTCTAGGACCGAGGGGAAAAGAGAAGGGAAAATAAATAATAATAAAAATAACAAGCGAAAAAGCTGGTGTGCGCAAGAGAAAAATACAGAAGTATTCTCTGAAAAAAAAAATTAAAAAAAAAAAAGAGGCGCGAGACAGCGCGTAAAAAGAGCGAGTAAAAATCCCAGAGAGGAAGAGAGGGGGGAAGCGAGCGAAGGGAAAGAGGGGAGGGGCCCAGCGTACCTTCATCGTGTGCGCGCGCGCGGACTAGGGATCAGGCCAGCCGACTGCGACTGGACTGAACTCTCTGTGTCGGCCTATGTAAGTTCAGGGAAGAGTCAAGAAAAGAGAAGGGAAAAACCCGGGTTTTCTTATTTGCGATGGACGAGGGGACGAGGGAAAGAAGGGAAAGGGAAAAAAAGCATAATCACGCCTGGGGCCAATGCCACGAGCTCAAGGATTCCAGGCACGATGGGTTGCCTGTCCAGGGTTGGGCGACGGTTCCAGGGAACGACGGGCGGGCGGTGGGCCAGAGAGAGAGGGAGAGGGGAGGAGCAGGGACGGGGATGTGGGCATGGACGTGGACATGGGCAGGGCTGTGCACTGGCTATATGTGGACTGTCCTGGGACGGAGTCAGCGTGCATGAGCAGAGTCATAAATAATATTGAAACCGCTGTAACTACTCATTAACTTCGTGTTCTGCGAGTGATTCGGAGTCCACTCGAGTTGGTGCCTCAGGCCAGACCCAGCCCGCCGGGCGCCCGCGTGGGAGTGGCTCGGGGCCGTGGGGGGGTCCCACCGGGGCCAGACTGACTGGCTGGAGGTGCTCTTTGTCTGGCATCCGTGCTCTGTACTGTACAATGAATGATAGATATCCTGCGAGGCTCGACTGCGATCAAAAACACTGCTGGGGTGAGGGACATGGCGACGGTGCGCATGCCGTGTATGAAGGGCTGCACAACAGTGACCACTGACTACATACGAGGTGACTAGTTAGTACTAAATAATAGTCCGTACTACTCTGTACTCTCAGCTCAGCTCTGTATGACACAGGCAATGCTAAGACATGCACTGCTCCGCCATGCATGGCCAGTCCAGATACAGTCACTACTCGCCTTTGTCATTGTTCTCTGTGGCTGGCTGTTGCGAAACGAGCTACTTTTTAGCCGCACAGAAAAAAAAAAGACCATGCTACTGTTATTTCCCAAATAATTTCCTCCAGAAAAGGCACTAAAAACCAGCCCTAACAGGACCAGCCCCACTGCCAGCCCCGCCCGCCAATGGCCGGCCGTTGGGCATCAGCCCTCTCTCACCGGTCTTTATCGATAAGCCGGGCCTCCTTCGTCATCGCGATCGCCATGCATACGACACTACGACCACTGGGTAATCCTTTGCAGGTGCCGAGGAGCACTAAGTTCTAACCGGCCGAGGATGAGGGATAGAGTTCATGCACCTCCGCTTCGGCATGCCTACATGCAGATCATGTTCGTCCATGTACGGATCAATTGATTGACGCCTGTAGATACACTCCCACCGCCAGATGGGCATGTACGTACTGTAATAATAATAATATCTAATATACTCCCGCCTCCTCAGAAACGCAACAGAAAACAAGACCTACGTGTCGCAAAAACAAACGCCAAAAAAACAATGCATCAGGGGTATTCAAGTATTCAAGTCGCACGGCGAGAAAAAAGGAAGAGGTGGACGCGCAGAAGCATCAGATTTGCCCCTTGATGTCGACCACCCGGAACGCCTGCTGCTTGGCATCTTCAAAGATCCGTCCGGCTTTGGCCGTCAGAAGCCGCACATGGCCATCCCTTTCTTCCAGCAGCTCGCCAGAGCCATGCTCGAGAACAAACCGCGCGCTCTGTTCGTCAGATTCAAACCCTAGCTCTTCCGTGATAAACCGAATCTTTACGTCAGGTTTGTATCTGCGATTGATTAGCATACTCTTGTATGAATATACGTGTGTATAAGTGTATGGACTCACGTTTTACAGATACAGGCCAGCGCCGACAGCCGCTCGCGGTCAACAAACATGTCAACCAGGTACGCTCCCATGTTGGGCGTCTCGAGATACAGCTGGAAAAACCGATGGTAGTTGCCCAGTGCCAGTGCCGATCGCACATCCAACGCATGTTTCACCGCATGGTCCGATTTATCTGCTGTGGTTAGATCTGCCAACGCGTCGTTCATCGCCGTCTGGTTGCGCGTATAAATAAAATAGAGGATACGATACGCCATAAATTCCATCGGATGTCCGCCTAGCTTCTGGCTATACAATGCTCGCAGCTGCGTCTGGCATTGATTATACTCACCAAGATCCCCCTTCTCCAGCGCAATCCGAGCGTGGATCTCATACACGTTTACCGTAAACTCATTCCGGATCCGCTGCACCGTCAGGTCTTGTCGGAGCGATTTGAACTGGTCGCAGATGTATCCGTAGTTGTTCTCCTTCCGCCACTTCTTCTTCAACAGATCCAGCGTCTTCATCAACACTTCCAACGGACGAACAACATCCGGGTTCGGCGCGCTTGTCAACCGGAAATAGTTTTTCTCCAGTTCTTGGCACCGCCCAATAATCGGTCCTTGCATCGCACTAGGGAGGGGAGACTCTGACCGTGGGGATTCTTGATAGCCACCCCCAAACCGTTTTTTCCTCAGCTCCAGGCTGGCCTTGGACTTACTTGATGCCGTGCTGCCGTTGAAATCTACGCGTTGTCGCTTGTCAGTGGCCGAATATGTAACTCGCTCTTCCAGTTGCTTTCGATTACTAGTCTTTCTCCAAGGCGGTGAGCTGTCGTCATCCTGCTGGAACTCATTCGACTTTCGCTTTCCGAGACCAGACTTCATCGCGGCAACGTCCGCAGCGACGGCCCACGGTGTCGAACCAATGGGACTGGTCAATACTCTGTTGCGCTCATTCTGGATCATCACTTGCGGTAAAGGCATGGAATCCCAGTCGGTCGTCTCCAGAGAGTTCCTTTCGGCTGCCTGCGTGATGACTTGCTTCAACTTCTTCTCCAGCTCCTCCCGGCTGACGCCCGAGACCTGGTTTTCATGGACGAAACTGCGCTGAACCCAGGCCCGTACAGCAGGGGGGAATGTTGACCGTGAACTGGGAGGCTGCGTAGGGGTTGTTGCTTGGTTGTGCATCGTAGGGGCCGCATTTTGCTGGGCGTGAGGGCCAAGAGAGCGTCGGGCTTGTACAGGGATATATGCTGGAAGAGATAAAAGTCAGCTCAGTCTGTTCTTTTGAAAGAAGCGAAGGGAGGGGGCATACCTGGGCCGGGGTAGTTGGTTGTCGTGGTCGTAGCTGACGCCGACATCCGCCATGGTGGCGCAGTCGAACTCATTTTTAGTAAGTCTAGAATATGTAAAGTAGGATGAACAAAGAAAATCGGGGCGTCCCGAAAACTTAGGATCTACGGTGGTTGTATAGGACAGGGCGTTGAATAGGGCGAATAGGGCGAATAGCAGGCAGGTCGACAGTTAAATAAGGTGAAAATAGGGACTGATAATAAAAGAATAAATGAAGTCTGTGCTGCGAAAACGTCCGATGGTAGATCAGAGACGTCGTGTTTGGGTGCTCAAAAGGTGGTGTGTGTAGGGTGAGTCGAGAGTGAAGGCAGAGCGAGTTGGAAGTGAAATCTGAGTCGGGAAGGTCAGGAGACTCGCTTAGCGTCCGCGCCGCGCTGCCTGAAAAAAGTGGCACCGAGAATGCTTGGCATCTCCCCACCTCTCCCGCTTTCAGTGCCGTCATGCCAAGAGAAAGCGTCCTCTGTCTCCCACTGTCAGACTAGAACAACTCGCTGTTAAGGCCCAGCATGGTGCTGATCTTCTCTTCACGATTGCAAGCTAGATGTTCTTCAAGCCGCTTGATCTGACGACAGCTCTTCGTCCGTCTTTGCTCCCCGACGAATCCCTGCTGTTTGTCCAGGATGCCGTGGGCTTGTATGAAGGGTACGCCGTAGCATTGATAACCCCTCCATATCAACCGCAAGCCAAGATTAATACTAAAGCATGAGCTGCACCTCTGCAGGAAATTCAAAATCCCGTCTTATCAACATGGCCACGCCTACCTGACATCCCATCGTGTTTGCTACGTGGCGACCGACGAGCCCCGCAAGTACTCGGTTTCCATCGACCTCCGGGACGTTGACCGTGCAGAACACCAAGTATGATAGCTCCGCGGCATGCTGTTCACTACAATTTACTCACATCCTCCAGGCCGGTTTTTTAAAGTCGTCTGCAAAAATCACCTTTTTCCCCAAACCGCAAAAGCGCAGTCTCATTCAGCAACAACGACAGGGCACCCCACCGGGTTCCAGCGGACAGGCTACACAGACATTAGCTTCGAGAGGAGCATCACCGAATCCTCCCCAATCGGTAAATGCCACTTGGGTGTGTCCCATATGTTCCTTTTCCAATCCGGTCCCATCCAACTTTGAAGCTTCTGCGTCGCCACCGATCCCACCTTGTCTCGCGTGTGGAATAAAACCGCCATTGGCTACAATCTTGAAGGCCACGATAGCTGCTGCCACAAGCAGAGATTCGTCAGGGCTGAAATCTTCCACAGAAGCGCAATCTTCTCAGGAAGAACAAGCCGAACTTAGCACGTCTGAACCAACTAATCTTGCCCCGCGGGCACGAGCCATTCCGTCGCCATGTCCAAGGTGTACCTTTCTCAACCACCCGTCTCTACGAGAGTGTGAAATTTGCGGGGCTTCACTTTCACCCTCGGGTGCCAACAACGGAGCCACTACAGCTGGGAACCGCGCCGAGTCGCCCGCCCCTTTTGTCGACCAGACAAGCATAACGAATAGGGACATAAGCGAGAGTATTAAGCTTTCGTTCAGGGAAGGTGGAGATAAGACATTCTACGAGCGTCTCAAGAGCTGTCTGGTCCAAAGGAAATGGCTCTTACAGAATGCACCTCCCATACCTCAGTTATCTCAGTCACCACATCGAGGGGATGCATATGAGCCATCCCCAAATCGCTCGGGACAGTCGACACCCCGTCCATCAGCGGTTGGAATTGCCGGTCTGGAGCAGCGAGGTCTTGAGTCTCGCAAAAACACAGAGCTAGTAATTGGCAACGCCTTTGAAGACTTGGAGGCCTTGATGGCATCTGCCAAACAAATCGTCTCCCTTGCGGAGACGTTGGCGTCGGAATCTGGCATTTCTGGCAATGGCGGTTCTGCCGAAGCAAGCGCAGTTCTTTCAGAGTCAGCCGCCGCTTTAAACATGGTCACGACAAAAGACATGCTGGGTTCTGGAGCCGAGAATTTATATCTGTCTGAACTCTCCCGCAATTTAGCAGAGTATTTAACGGATGATCGCACGGGCGTTTTACGCAAAGAAGGCGGTATCATGAGTCTCATAGACCTGTGGGCTCTGTTCAACCGCACTCGCAACGGGGTCGAGCTTGTGAGCCCGGCAGACTTTGAACAGGCCGCACAGCTATGGGAGAAACTCAAGCTACCAGTCCGTCTACGCCGTTTCAAAAGCGGACTGCTCGTCGTTCAGCCGTCCAACTGGAGTGACGAGAAGATTATCCAACAGCTTGACGAGTGGCTGAAAGACCTTCGCCACCAACCGCCTTCTGAAAACGCAAACTGGAATTGGGAACTGTATGGCCGTGGGATCACTGCTCAGGAGACTGCGCAACATTTTGGATGGAGCGTGGGAGTCGCTGCTGAAGAGCTGGAAATGGCCGAGGATAGAGGGGTGCTGTGTCGGGAGGAAAGCATTGAAGGGATCCGATTTTGGAGAAACTACTTTCTTCTTGGAGATAGCCATGTAGAACTTGAGCAGCGAATCCTGCAGCTCGGACTGTAGATAGAGATTAATAGAAATGATTGATCAACTACTCCATATCATTGTGATGAAGGTAGTGCATGTGGGGCGGACCTGGCCGATAGCTTTATCGGGCTACCCCACCCCGATAAGGCCGGGCCTCGTGACTGTTCTGCCTGGCAGCTTGTCCTCGACCAACGTCCTGAACATCTGATAGCATCTTCATCTTCAAGAAACGTCTTTTTCCATCAAAGTCTCACAGCATGCCAGCTTAGTGGGAGGTTTTGAACCAATTACTCGCGGTGACGACGATACTCTTTAGCATCAGATCATCCGTCAGGTTGAATCACCTACCAAGGGATTCGTCATCCATCCTTTCATTCTTCTTCTCGAGTATTTTCCGTTCAAACATCTCTACAAGCTTACAATACGAAAAAAGCCATTGTTTTCAACAACCCGATACCCCTTGTTCGCGAGGCGTTTGGACAGCACCATGAACACCCGTTGCCTAGTCTCGAGACGCCCTTCTTCATGTCCAACGCTTTTCCATCAAAATGCTTTTACCGGGGCCGAAAGCCGGCTGGCTTCAAGACTGACAATCACCATTCCAGCGTCGAATAGACATCTGGGCAGCGTCCGTGCAATCCAATGGTGCACCGGTTGGCCGTGGCGTGGTCGCCGCCGTATAGCCCGCGATGAGAACCGCATGGACGAGATGACAAGAAACATCCAGGATTTCTATATGAATATAAGCCACATGCATAGATTGAATATTGCAAATCACCATCATCATCATAACAATCGTTGGCGTCGCTGGAGTAAGCGTGACCACCTTTCTGAGAATCGGGGTCGCTGGCGTGCTGGCCGAGACCGGGACGAGTGGCAGAATAAGCCACCGAGTGGCCAACGGGATGAATTTGATGATATTATCAAAAGGATTGAGGCTGATCCATATGAGTTTTTGTTTGGGAGGAGCAATGCATACCTGCGGCTTCCGAAGGCTTGGTCGCCTTTCTGCCGGTCATTTCTGGATATTGGTTCGACTCGCGACGTACAGCCAAAGACTGGTGCAGAAAATATTTCTAAAAGGAGGGTTGCAGACTATGGAATCCATCCTGACAAAGTGTCAGGTGATTCTAGCGTAGCCAACTCGGTCACTTCAGCAGCACACGGTCAAGATCTTCAGTTTGATCCAATCAGTGGGAGAATGGTGCCGCACAGTCAACCTGTGGAGAGGCAGAAAGAAAAAGAAATAGTGGATATTCCTGCAGAGGCTTTCTCGAGTTCTGAAACCCCATCATCTGAGAAGCATGATCTTCAATCTGATAAGATGGAAGATGCACCATTACAGAGCACGAGCAAACAGAACATTATCTATCTAGAGGATACCAGCAACAGTACTCAGAAATCCGTGGAGAAAATTATTTCTCCAGACACCGTTATCACTACTCAAAAACCAGAATTTGGCCGAGAAACGAGCAACCCAAAGATGAGGCAATTTTCCGATTTCGACGACGAGAATATCAACCAGCTAAGCGCCAGCGACATTCGAGCTTCCTTTGCCTCCATGAATAAAACTTCCAATGACTCTGTGGATTCCACACGCAATGCATCTACCGAGCAAGTCACCGAGGCCGCAAAGCACGTCAAGGGGTTTAGCGGAAGCATGCAGCTGCTCAACCAGGAACTCACCGATTTGTGCGAACGCCTAGAGTCTTCTTCTGCAGCCGTGGAGCCGGACCTATATCGAGTTCTCGCCTACGACCCGTCTACATCTGAAGTCGTGATTGCAGAGACTACATCGTCGGTCCATGTAACCGGGAAAGCACTACCTCCATCCGAGGTGATGCTAAGCATAAACAATCCTGCGAAATTTCTGCCGTATTTTGCGAGGATGAAGACAGATGGCTATGAGATTGTTTCCGGGGGCGGCAATATCCTTGTCTTTAAAAAGGGACCGATTGACGGTGATTTGGATTTCAATTCTGTTCAAAGCGCGCCTTCGAGGATTTCCAATATGCCAATGAGTTCGCAGGCAGAGACAGCCACTCTTGCAAATGCAGACGAAAGTGGTCAGCCTATCAACCAAACGAAATCGACCAAATCTTCAACAACTCCAAGGATGGTCCGCCGCCAGGAAACCATATACACCGGCGGCCCGCCAAACTGGTCACCATACCCCCCTCCCCCATCACCACCCTCTTATAACGTCGACGAGAATGTTACCAACACAGCAACAAACGCTAAATCACAAAATCCCTCCTCTTCGTCTTTTGGAAAGTCTATTCGGCGTGTCTTCCTAACCGGGTTCGCAACAGCCAGTGTTTTTTATGCTGTGGGCGTGGTATGTGAGTACTTTCGCACTGGTGGCCAGGATGGGTTGGGGCCGGTAGGGTTTACTGCGTTTGAGGCTGAGCGGAGACAGCGTGAATAGGTTTTTGGATGTAGTTGGGCTGGGAATTTTTTGTATAGTAGTAGTACTAGTACTCTCCACTCTTGGCAACTCTACTCTAGTATTCAATCAATCGATCGATTAGATTGTGAAGTCTACCTGCTTGCTCTGTATGACATGGTTGTTTTTACTATAAACAGGCTCTGGTAGTATATAATATTAGGTCTTGTTGTCAATTAATATCTCTAATATATGAGCCTACTACTGTGGCATACCCCAGTCATGGCTGTGGCCACTCATCTTAACAGCACTCTCAAGTGCTCGCCAGACATACCTAGGCGGCAATATTTAAATAATTCATACTGATGATATTGATCAATTATATTAAAAGAACATTTAAACAGCTAGAGAGCTAACTATTTCAAAGCCCCAGAGTTATATATCAAAAATACCAGTTGACCCATACTGATATATATTTAATTTCAACATCACCAGCGATTTCTTCAAATACATACACATCCCAACCAGACCAAGTTACTCAAGGTAGCTTCACGTTTATATTTAATATAATACTATAGTATGCAATATTCAAGTATTTCGAGAGAAGGGCTGGACACCAGTTGACTAAACTGTGAAGTCGACGTGAAGTTGCTATCAATGACTATCAATGTTTAGATAGGCAGTGATAACAACATTGAATTAATGATAAACCAGACTATTACTACAAATTACTACGTAATTTAAGCTTGAACAATACGAATACGAATAGCAAATATTTTCTTCAACGAAAGGACTTGTTACATCTGACCTGTAATACGTGGTACTACTACTACTACTACTACTACTACTACTATCGTGTTGTTTACAATTTTAAATTAGAGACGCGGTTTATACACAGGCTTGTTACACACACATGCCACACCGCGGCTTTCGACATTGCATACAGCAAGGAAAAGGACACAAAAATGCAGGGACAGTGGACAGTGGACACACATCGCGTCGTGAAATTTTCCAGGAGCAAGCTCTGCATCTGTTCACCTGCATGAACTTGCATAGTAGGTACCTAATAATTAGGTCTCGGCACAGAACTGGCAATTTAAATACCTCGTACAGGATGATAGAATAATATCCGTGGGAAGAAAAGGGAAAAAATATGCGGCTACCCGGAATTGCTTCTTACAGTAATTGTGATGTGATGTGACGTGGATTACTTTTTTTTTGCGTGGCGTGCCCATGGACAAACTTACATACAGACTCGCAGCATCCTATCGGTGACTTGTTGGCCATTGTCTGGCAGCACGCCTGAGCAGTGCGCCGTGAGCACGCCTGATCGGGATCACGGCAGCACAGCAAGGTCAAAGTTGCCAAATTCAAATCTTATGTGCTTTTTCTAGCTTCTTGGCAGAGAGTCCAGACTGCTAGCTAGCATCGCGTGAAATGACCAGAGCTATCGATCATCTTATTTCTTGGACTTGAAAGTTGACAGTTGACGATTGACCTGAGATTTGGCGATCACCAATGGATATGTGCTAGCAGTCTCCGTAATTCGTAATTATACGAAATCGTAGATTCGTAACGAGTTTGACACGGGTCTGGTCCCTCGGCAAAGCAGAATAGAGATAAAGGGCCTGCAGATCCAAGCCGGACTTGTGCCAACTTGGCCAAAGGTCATAAAATCCCAATGATCGATGATGTCGATCGCCATTTCACGCGTTACATGAGAGGCAAAAGGGCCGGAGAATATTAGTGCGGCCTGATCGATGTGTTGATAGGGGAATTTGCTCCGGAGTTGATGGGGGCGGGCCCGCTATACCTGCAATGGACAAGCTAAATTATGCCTGGGAAAATAATGTTTAATGCGCACCATGTGTCACGTTCCCTTCTGGTTTAGCAAACGTGCTCTTGCAGGTTCCGAGACGAGCTACTAGTGAACGCGGGCGCTGTTTAGTCAGGGGTTTGAAAGGCTCGTGTTTTGGACTTTCTCTTAGTCTTAGGCGCTCCTGCAGCGAAGCTGGCTAGTCTGCTCCGGCATTCTTGATTTTTGGGTTTTCCTTTCGTTGTGACGAGAACGAGATAGATTTAGTCAATGGATCGATCGATCGGGGAGTCGGCGAACGACGAGGCCGGAGTACTAGGTATCAGGTCGCAATTTGCAAGGGATGCGTGTGCGTGGCAGCAAATACATAATAACAACAAGTGACGATGATGAGGGAACAACATCCGCAGCGCGCGGTCATAGGCTGTTGGCACGTTGGTCGGAATTCCAGAAGGCGCGAGAGGAGCACGTCAGAATGTTTTGACGAGAAATGCGAGGGGGAAGGAACGAGCGGATACGTAGTCGGCGGGTTTGAGTTTGGGCATGTAACCTGGGCTGGTGCTCCGCGCACGCACACTGCGATCCTGCCACGTCCAGGCACCGCCGCGGTGGGGCATGGCGCCAGCCGTCGGCCACTGGGGAGTGGCGCTTGCCCCTGCGCGCCTTGCCTTTTTGGGATGTGCGTAACCAATCATGGCCGTGATTAATTTCGCGGGTGGAACCCAATATATTAACCCGGGGCCCATGTGAACGCATCCAAGTATATTATGACCAGAAAAAACTTCCGGGAATATGCGTTAGATAGTTAATTAACATATCAATGGCGATGTATTTTCTACTTGGTGGTGTTTGCATGGTACGGACGGGGTACGGAGGACATGCTGCATGCGCCTCCTAACAAACATACCCGGGGCCGTCGACTAACGATAGCTTCGGCGCCCAGTCTCGGTTGTTTGGTCCAGACGTTGCAAATTGGCCAATTTGGCCCTATGGTTCGCTTCCTTCTGCAACTCCAGCCAGAAAACTCCGTACGTAACGTGATGAGTTGGAAGGAAGCAGTAGTTGTATGTGAAAAGTAATTAGAACGATGAAGACAGACCATCAGCATTGTCATCAGAGACGGTAAAAACAATAGCAGAGATAATTAATAATATTTAATAATGACCGTTCCACCTCGCTGCTCAGCAAGAAAATAACCAAGCACCAATTTCCAGAGCTCCACCTGCTGACGGTTCGTGATTGCTCAAGCTTATCGAGGTCAGGACTCCGACCCAGGCGGCCGCCGATGAACGAGGAAACGATCTGCTGCTGACAGCCTGGTCACCAAGGATGATGGAAGTAATAAGGAACTTCAACCCAACACGACGTAATTAATTATTGATCGAGGCTGGTGAGCGTTCGGCGTTCAGCGTTCAGCCAAGCTTCGAGTGGCTGTATCGGAGGGCGCAAGGGGGGTTGCTGGGTAAGACACGGATGTTGTTTGCATGTTTCCAGTGTCCAGTGTCCCGGTGTTCCAGCTCCCAAGACAGGCTGTAATTAATGATTTGCTGCTATTACGGGGTATACGCCGGGATAACATCCACTTACTGTGGTGCGCTGGCAGGAATTAGTACGTAATTACCGGGCGTGACGCTAGTGGCTGGTGTCCCGCTGTGGAGCCCGCCGGGCCGGCACCAAAGTTGTTAGCGCGGAGTTACTGCTAATGATTTTATTATTAGCTGGGCCGCGGGTGCGTGGGCGTACCGTACCCTGCACCTGTCTTCCCAAGGCCCCCCGTTTCTGTGCCCACTGTCCACAGCCCGCTGCTCGCCCGCCCCTGCCTCGCGCGCTCTCTCTCTCCAGATTACTTCTTCTTCTCTCCCTCTCTACGCCTCTCCCTTCGTTCATGCTTTAACGGTGCTGTCGTTTGACATGTTTCGCTTGCCTGCGTCGACGGCTTGAAGGGACGACTAGACAACTATCCTCGCCCTCCTCCGCTCGCCTCTGTCGCGTTCTGTCCATCCTTTAGCGAGTCCCCCTGACGCCTTCCCACCGCTTCTTTCGACGTTTACGTCCCAACTACATTCGTTTTCACTACATTCGCACACGCTCGTTTACCGGGAACTTCGATCCCACGTCCGCTCATTCACGGGTAGCACGATAATATAAACAAAACCAAGGTTTTCGTTGACTTGTGGGATATTCATTCTTTGATCAGGTCGATCCTTTACCACAATCGCTCCGCTTTCATTCGTCGGTTTCACCTATTTGGGTACTTTGTGAAGAACGGGAAGATTGGTATAATTGAAAACAACTCGGCTTCATCGAACTGTGTCTGGGTGGTTATTTAGCAACACCTCGGTTGTGGTCCTGAAACGCGTGACGAATCTTTTGACTTCTGCCGCTCAACATGCGCTCAATTAGTATTGCAGCGCTCGCGGTGCTGTCCTGCGCGACGCAAACCATCGCTGAAGAGCAGCTCCAACCCAATGATCTCCTTGATCTGCTTGGTGGCAAGACCACCATAGCTACGTCTACTTCCACCCACTCTGACGATACCGAGACTCTCGTCGTGCCCGTCTACGTCTACGTTGGCGCCGACGGCAAGACTTCCACCACCACTGGAGAAGCTACGACCAAGACTGCAGTTGGCACTGTTCAATCTAAGCCCAGCCCGACTCCTGTTGAGGCCGGATCAGTGACTAAGGACAGCACTGAGGCTAAAGCCAAGACCCCCACGACCTCTGCTTCGTCGGATGATGGTTCCTTCTTGGGAAACCTGGGCAATGACATTTCCAAATGGCTTAACCCATCAGTTGGCTCTACCACTGGTCTGCCTTCGACCATCCTTCAACCAACGACCGCTGTCGCCAGCCCCACTTCTCACAGCACTCACAGCACTCACAGCACCCACTCCACCCACTCGGCGTCTTCTACCAGCACTGATTCCCCCAACTTCCTCTCTGGTCTTCTAGGACCAAGTGGACTACTGGGTGGACTCAGCCCTAGTTCGTCGTCAGGTAGTATTAGCCCGTCGACAAGCGTTGTGCCTGGTATCACGGTTGGACTCTCAAGTGTTTATGGCTCTGGAACGACAAGCCCAACTTCCACTGGCACTGCATCTGGAACCGCAACTTCATCTTCTAGCCCTGGACCTTTGCTATCGATCCCGCCCTTGAACTCTGTGTTCCCGGGTCCTAAGACTTCCACCGGGTCTTCCAGTGTTGCGATCCCGACAACCACCAGTTCCAGCCACCCTTCCGTTGGACCGACCACATCAACGAGCTCTTCGGCCTCCGTTAAACCATCTGGCAGTGCTTCTGTGATCCCCACCACCAAGACTGGAACCACAAGTGCCACGCCCTCCCAGCCGGCGATTCCTTCCCAGAGCCCTTCTGGTTCTGTTAGCCCTGCGGGATCGTCCAGGCCTATTACCACCAAGCCTACCACTACCGCTTCTTCTCACCCCGCGTCTCCTTCCGTGACTGAAGTGACAACCAAGCCCAGTGAACCTGTTCCCACCACCACTTCCACTACCAGCGAGAGCACGTCCAGTGACGCCCCCTATGTTCCACCACCTGTCATTACTCCCACTGTTGTCTCGACCGGTCCTACTGGTACAGCATCGTCTGGCCCAACCCAGATCCCCGAGGTCATCTTGCCTCCTGGCGGAACCCCTCAGACTCCCGAGAACTCGACTCTGGTGCAGTTTGGTTTCGACAAGGACTTGTCCTGGCCAGTTGTTGCAACTTCGATGAACTGGCCAGACCAGATTTACTACTACACTCCTATTGGTGTCTCCTACGCTCTTGCAATCGTCAATGACAAGGTCACTCCCTTCTGGCTTGGTCCCTATGACACCGTGACCAGTCTAGGCTACAACACAACTCTCATCAAGTTCTACATTCCTAGCGATCTGGTTGACACATTGAATGCCTTGCGATCAGCTCCCGCATCCGATCTTTACAAGCAGCCAAACACTCCCAACGACCAGCCCACCTACGACCAGAGCTCCATCAAGAACCTGTTCTCCATGTTGAACACCGACATTCCATTGGTCGCTCAGCAGCCCTCTGGCAACCAGAACCCAGGTTCTGGCTCTGGATCCGATGGCGGTTCTTCTGGAGGCAACGGCAATGCCAACTCTGGCGATGGTGGTGCCAGCAGCAGCAGCGGTGTTCGTGCCAGCTCTGTTGGAATCGGTGTAGGAGCCGCTGCTGGTGCTGCGGCCTATGCCGGTGCCATGTTCTACGTTGCCCGCCGCTACAGGAAGCGCAAGCAGTTGCACCAGCGTTCCAGCTCTGTCCCCAGCGCATCGATGAGCGAAACTGGCGGCTTTCTCTCTGCCCCCAACACGCGCATCTCCCACAACAGTGGCCGAAGTGGCCGCACTGCAATGATCAGCGCTCCAGTGATGTCGGAGAACTCGTTGGGATGGAACTAAAGAAAGGGTGTAAAAGGGATTACTGCGACTTGGACATAGGATTTTCTTTTTCGAGACGTCTCGTCTTGACAACCTTTTTCTACTCGAAACCTGTAATTTTTGCAAGCTTATTACATATTTAAACTTTGCACCGAGTTTTTTTTTTCATCTTTTTGTTTTTGTTCCCCTTTTTTTTTACTCCCCCTATTCTTATATTCCCAGTGAATTTCTCGAAGATTCCCCCTGATGTTTTGTCTGAAAAAGACGACCCAAGCCTGTGCCGTAACGGTACAACTTTTCATTTCCCCTTGGATTGATGAATATCTCGAGAGTTTACTACTTTCTATGAGTGTGCGTTTTCCGTTGGAAAACGCATGCATTTGTACAGATGTATATTTGAGGAGATAGTAGAGGTGTCGGTTCAATGATATACGTATACGTTTGATTGCTGGTAATTTTAAACTGCGAAGCTATTGTTTATTAATTGGATAGGTGTTTGAGGTTGAGCTGGGACTTGTATTGAACTGTGAATGTAGAGGATAACACCGAATCATGCACGTCTGCGAAACGATTTAAACAGATGAAAACAAAAAGGAAACAATGACACTCTGAATTCTCTTCTTATTCCTCGCTATCAAAAACACATCAATCGAAATCGACCGCTAGGCTAATGAATAGTTGTGATAAAAACAAGTTGATAGTATAAAAGTCCATGGGAACGAAGACGAAACCGAGGGATACAACTAATCAACGCTGGAATAGCCATTTGAAAAAAGTTCCTAATCATAGCAATAGTAGTAGTACCTCCCCTAAAAGTATCAATACTTATAACAGACGATCTTCAAACATCAACAACAATAACCTTTTCCACAATCATATCCGCGGCAGCCTGAACCTCCCATCTCCACCGCCCGTCCTTCCAGACTTCGCAGCACCAGTAGCGCCATGAATGCGCGCGCCAGGCGTTGTTTTTGTTATTGATGTTGTTTTTGTTCTGGTGCAGGACGGAATTCAGCAGCAGATGCTGCTGTTGCTGTGCCGAGTCAGGGTCCCAGAGGGACGACGTTGTGTCAATTATTGGTATTGCTGCTGCTGCTGTTGTTGCTTTGTTATTATTGGTAGTGTCCTTGGCTAAAGACTGGCGCATGCGCCACTCTCGCTCAGCCCTCTCGCCAGCCCTGCGCGCGATTTCTTCGTCGTCTTCGGCTTTGTAGAGTTCGCACTTGTTGCATTCGGAGCAGCGGGAGCCTGGGTTCACGCGGAAATGTTCGCAGAAATGCTTGTAGCCGACGTCGGCGTCTTGGTTGTTAATATTGTTGTTGTTATTGTTATTTGCGTCGCCGCGCGTACCATTGAGTGCCTTGCGGCAGAGATAGCACATGGAATATCCACACACGCAGGTGAGTTTGTTGCAGCCAGACGACTTGACAAATGACAGATTGCACCGGGGACACGTCCGTTTGACTGCTGCCGTTCGCGCAGCTTCCACGGTAGTGCGCAGCGACTGCTGCAAAGGCTCTTCGCACGAATGGGGGTCTCGCCAGCCCTTGCGGCAGGTCATGCAACTGGCGCGCTGACACGAAGGGTTCTTGCACAGAAAACGCTTGTTGCGTGACCGGAGACTCATGTTTTGTAATGACGTGCGGAAGATGGCAACCAGGATATTTGGGTAAAAAAGGAGTGGTATTAAAAGTGGTATACTAAGTAAGGGTATCAGATCGAGAAGGAAGATGGTCGTTAAAATCGTAGTGAAAATATTGCCGCGCCGGTAATGCCATTCAAGTCCCTGGGCGGCCGGGTGGAAGACTGGGTCGACCTCTGCGTATGAGCAAAAGGGGCATCGAACCAGCTTTAGTCGAGATTTGAGGAGGGCTTCAGAGGCGACGCGTTCTTCGAACTTGCGGTATGTTTCTGTGCCTGCCTTTTCTAGGAGAATGGCCTGTTTGATGATTGTCGGGCTGAGATGTCCGTCGCAAACACCGTGGCTCACAGGAGCGATACATTTGAGAGTAGATCTCGCCGACAAAACCGAATTATCCCAGCCCTGGCCAAAAAGAGCTTCGTGCATTGTTCGTCGAATACAGCTAAAGCATATCACATGGCCGTCCGAGGAGCATGTTGATATCTGCTCAAACGTCACATCGTCTAGACAACACTGGCATTCATACAGCGCGTTTTCAGCCTTTGCTTCCTGCTCACTCAACTGCAGCGAGAGAAGAAAATCCTGAATCTCTTGGGTTTCCTTTTGGTCGCGGAGGAAGGGAAGTATGAGTGCCTTGTGCAACTCCAGGTCGAGCTCACCAGAACCAGTCTTTTTGAGCCGCGGATGCAATTCTCCCTCTGCAGACCGGTCCCAGGCCACAAGCGGGTTTTCATCTCTGTCCTTTTTGCGTTTGAACGGGTTCAGATTACTCAACGTTGCACGCCAGCCCTTGCGCGATAACTCTTTCAGAATCGGACGAGCGCGAGCATACGAAAAGTTGGACTCGGCTAGTACTGCTTCAATGGTGCTCCGACTAAGTGCGCCAAACTCCTTGCACAAGACCATTTTGACGGTATCCTTGTATTCGCTGCTGCGAAAGAGCTCGTCCGGCGGCACTCCATCATCGTCGTCATCATTATCATTATTATGATCCTCCTCCTCATTATTACCATCTCGACGACTTGCGTCAGCAGGCTGCAGCTTCCACCGTCCCTGCACCCACTGCTCCTTGTGCCTCAGTAGCTGTTCGACACATAGATGCAGCCGACTATTCCCATCAAAGCGCGTCAAAAGCTCACGAAACACCTCAACCCGAACATCTGGGAAGAGATGGGCCAGCACACACAACGACTTATTCAGATCCTGCACCTGCACCTGCGCCTCTAGCGCGGATGATAGTCGCTCATTATTATTATCTGCAAGCAACGAAACCCCGTTTTCTGATTGTTGTTGTTGCTGCTGGTCATAACGCTCCTCGGTTTGGCGGTTTAGATCGTGCACTTCTGATGCTAGGGCGCGAGATCGCGATGTATTCCCAAAGGGGTTGTTGCGTAGCGCTTCGTTGAGTGTGACCGACGCCGGCGTCGCGTTGTTATTGCCGTTATTATTAAAGTTATTCAGAGAACTAACGGGCCTCTTCCCATCACTCTTGCTCTTATCGCCGTTGTCGTTATTGTCGTTGTTGTTGTTGTTGTTGTTGTTGTTGTTGTTGTTGTTGTTGTTGCTGTTAATGCTGTTGCCACTGCTGTCGTCGCGAGCAGTCTGTTGCTGATCCTTCTCTCTCGACCCTTTGCGTAGCGGAGAACTGAAGCTAGGTAGAGCGAGATTCGTCACCATGATGAGAAGCAGAGCTAGTAGTCTTGCACATTTCTTTTCCACCAGCAACGGTAACGTGGTGTTGTAAGGACAAGCTGATGGATCAAACGCGGGGAAAACCTCAGCCTCATATAAGTAAATCGATTTAACAATGACCAAGTAAGATACCAAAAAGGAAAAAGGGTATCGACGATTCGCAAGTATCTTGAAACACGGCGCCCCCACGATTATTAGAAGCCTTGTTGTCCGTCGTCGTCGTCGTCAGATAACAACTCCGTCGGCGTCCTCTGGGGCAGGCAGAGACAAGGATAATGTCATCGTTTCGGTCGGGGTTGAGAGGATGATGACCCACGTGATTGGTAATTAAACCATAACGGGAGTAGTGCCAGATGTTAGCGTATAGGACTTGCCTTCTTTGGTTAGCGCGGGTTTTGGATAGTCAATTTGTGTCTCATTTACGGAGCACTGTGGAACTATTAATTAGGCTGTGACTCATAGAAAACATAATAATGGGTTGAATAAGGAATATAGTGTATGTCATGATGATCATGGTCTATAATCTATAACTGTCTTCCTCTGAACCAGCCGTTTATAAACCATCTAGCAACCAAAAATGATTGCAAAAAACCCGAAATTATAGTGCCATAAATGTACACTGTACAGAAACAAAAACAAAAAACAAAACAAAACCAACGCCATTAAACACCATAGTGGAGTTGGTTCACAGGTATCATCACAGCAAGAAGACCGATCCTCGTAGGCTGAGGCTGATCAACTTGAAAGGTCACTATACAGAAAAAATTCGTGAGTTCATCACCAAAAAAAAAAAAATCTCTAAAGAGGAGATAATTGGCGCTTGTGAGTATCTTGCAGCTGCAACTTCTCCATCAGCGCCGCTCTCAGTCGCACATTCACGACGCCGCCCACACCATACGCAGGCACAATCTTGCCCATACGCGCAAACGAACTGACAATGTAATCCCTTTTGATCCTCAACAGCCGCTCTCGCCATCCCAACCCACCGGGCGGTTGCCTATTATACAAATCCAGCCCCAGCAGGTGCATAGGCGTACTCACAAACTGCATCAGAGCCGGGCATGCAAACTGGGCCAGGGCGGCCTTCATATTCGGCGACGAAGCCACAAAATCGGGGATCGAGGGCGCAATCAAGGCGGGGACATTGAAAGATGCGAATATAGTCACGCTGTCTCTCAGACAGAACAATGTATACGACATCTTGGGTATTTGCGGAGCCTTTTTCACTGCTGTGGTAGCCGCCGCTGTGGCCGCAGAGACCGCGGCCGATGTTGTTGCTGTTCCCGGGGGGTGGCACTGGTTGCTTGACGGGCCAAAGAGTTTCGCAAACCGCGCGTCCTTGTACACGCAAATGGACATGTTGACCGCTGTCGTCGTCAGGAATTTGGCGGTCCCGGGCGTCACCGTCGCAAAGGGCTGGTTGCGCAGCGTCGACGTGACAGTGTCGATTGCATTGGCCGTCAAATAGGTCCCGCTGTACAAGGTGTAGATCAAGATAAAGGGCGTTGAGCAAAAGAAGCCGGCGGGGTGTTTTGCCATTGATTTGAAACAAGACGATATAGTGTGACTGATCGAGATGCCTTTTGACGCTTTCTCCATGATTGCTCTGTTTGTTGATACCTGTTAGCGTTTCATTTCCGTGGTCGAGTCACTGGAGACGAGACGAACCGGTCAATGATTGTAATAAGAGGACAAATAAGCGCTCCAGCAACAGCCGCGCTCGCTGTATCGGCCGCAAACCGAAGGCCTAAGCTACGTGTATTCCATTCCTTTGTCGATTTCGAATCAGCTACTAAACCGGACAGTTCCTTCGGCGAGGTCGGCATGTTTGTCGCGTCTCGAGACATGGTTGTTGATGCGACGTTTGATGGTCAGGGAGTTGGGCGACGAAATGCAATTCGGATCTTTGATAATGCGTCATGGAGATTATTATCTTAAGATCCGATCAAAAAATGGCGCAATATACAAATTAAAAAGAGTGAGAGATTTAAAAAAGAGAAGAAAAAAAAGGATATCGCGTAAACGAATCAAATCAAATCAAATTCCAGTTCAGCAAAATAACATATTCACAAATCGCGGTTGGCACGCGACTCCCAAATGCCCTGGGACGAGTTTCTGGATGAACGAAGAAGAAAAGAGAGAGAGACACGAAGGACGAAAAGAAGAAGCAGGCTTATCTGACCAGCATCAGGACGGGCCATTCACCGTCATCGGCGTCGGGTGTTGGCCCGATGGCTGGGCCGCGCCAGGCCTAAAACGGACTAGTGCCGGACGGAGGATATGGAGCACTCCGGGACTGCACGAGTGAGAGCGCTGGAGTTAGCAAGTTTGATATTTAATATTATTAATTCATTATTTACGTTGCACACGTTACTCAGCGTCTCCTACCCAGAGAAAATCCAATTCTCGAGATAGTGGCCATATAGGCCAGTCGACTAGTATAACTGACTCCTAGTTATATGTACAAATATCCGCCTCGATACAATATCTCGAGATTTAAAAGACGAGATATGTGCTTTTCCATAAAATTCAAAAACGCCGCCCAAACCAGAAGGAAAAAAATAAAACGTAAACATCATAGAAAAATCTATCAGTTCGCTGCCTGATCACCTGGCTGGACGGCTTGGAAGTCGTCGAGCGAGACATTAACAGCACCGGCTTGAACCAACTAAAAACATGCGTTAGTTATTATAAATTACATAGTTGTGATATTTGACAGAAAACTTACGGCTCGTCGGAGATCATCGATCAAGTCATTCGGGTCCTCAATACCCACACACAGACGGATAAGATCCTCGGGCATGGCTCGCTCCTGTCGCGTCTTCGCATCAATGCTAGCATGGCTCATGCGGCAGGGCATGCTAATCAAACTATTGACGCAGCCAAAACTGACACTGATAGCCCACAGCTTGGCGCTCTCGACAACCCGTTCACTTAGAGCAGTGTCGCCAGTCTCAAAGGACAGCACAGCACCAGAACCGCGAGCCATGGAGTGGTGTAGGTCGTACTGCGGGTGAGATCGCAGACCGGGGTATCGCACCTTGAACCCGTGCGACTCCAGAAACTCGGCGATGAGCTGGGCGTTGGATTGTTGCTGCTCCATGCGCACTTTGAGTGTCTTGACACCACGCATAAGCAGCCACGAGTCGAATGGCGAGAGACCACAGCCCGATGCATTGATAGGAAAGTATAGCCGCTCGCCGAGAGCAGTGTCATTAACGGCAATAACACCAGCCATCAGGTCATGATGGCCCGACAGGTACTTAGTTCCACTCTCATACACAATATCCGCACCAAGATCAAGCGGGTTCAACAGCAGCGGCGACATCATGGTATTGTCCACAGCAACAAGACAGTTTGGGTTTGCCTGGTGCGCAATCGCGGCAATCTTGGCGATATCAACGATTTTGATCAGCGGGTTGGTCGGAGTCTCGAGGAGGACCATGGCAGTCTTGGAAGTAATAACTGCCTCCACGTTCTCGGCCACCGTGGAGTCGACGTGGTGCACGATGATGCCGCCGTTGGATCCGAGGTATTTCAGCAGCCGGTTTGTGCCGCCGTACAGGTCGTCGCCAGTGACGACTTCGTCGCCGGGGCGCAAGAGGCGGGTGATCACATCGAGAGCGGCCATGCCCGACGACACCACCAGCGCTCGCTGGGCGGACATGATTTTGGCAAGGTGTCGTTCGAGGTGAGTTCGAGTAGGGTTGCCTGAGCGTGTGTAGTCATACTCGCCACCTCCAGAGCCAGACGTTTGTTTAAAGGTTGCACTCTTTGACATGTCAGCAAAAGATCCACATATATATCCCCAAGACGCATTGGATAGATGGATGCTCACCTGGTAAATAGGCACACTGCTGGCATTATACTGATCGCTCCCTTCCGTATAGACCAATTCCGTCGCAATAGCATATCGACGACCCGAATGGGGACTCGAAGGAGCCGGCGAAGGCGGCAGATCGTGGCCATCCAGATCGATATGGGGGAAGGCCTTTTTCACAACATTTCCAGCGGGAGCCGATGCGTCGTCAGCATTGTGTTGTCCAGAGCCAGCTGCCGACATCGCTGAGAGCGGGGTTTCAGGAATTGAAAGGTTGTTCGTTGTTAAAGTATTTGAACAGTGAATCAAAAACAAGTAGTTCCTTGTATATTATGTGTATCTCTACCAGGAAGAAAAGATGAAATGGTAAACAAGAAAGAAGATTGTCGAGGAAGAAAACATTAATAAGAGCCTATGGTATGGACGACCGATGACTGTTTCGTCGCGGAGATGCCTGAGGCTTGACCGCTCCGGGGACGGCGCGCACCTGATTGGCTGGAAGCTGCACAGGAAGCTCGCACGTCATCCGCGCTTGCCCGCTTTGGGACGACGGTCCTCGTCCAATCGTAAGTCTTACAATTACAATACCAATACGCAAGAACAGATAAACGTTGTTTTGCAAAGGTATAACGTACCAATACTCCGCGTTCTCCCATTACCGGTTATTTGAGTGAACCTACCACTTTGCTAGCTTCATGACATTATCCCCCAATTTCTGCTTATCTGGCTCGTACCGGATGAGTAAAGCGGCGTTGAATATGCTGGCAGCATGCCACAAAGTCAGCTTTGCAGAATGGGGCTGTAAAGTATGCGCTTTTAACCCGGGGTTTTGTGTGACAAACCTCACTGGAGACGCTGGACGCGCGAGATGCAGCAAATGCTCTTGTGGAGCTGGATATAGGAATGAGGGATGCTGATTTTGAAAAATCTGGTATCGTTGACTTGGATGGGGGAGTGCTGCCGTGGTAAAGACCTCGAACATTGAAACGGTGAAATGGATGGTCTAATATTATTTTTTTTTTTTTTTTTTTTTTTTTTTTTTTCTTTTCGAGGCCAAAAAATACTTGATTGGCCTAGCGTTGAACTACGTGGAGCAAAATGTTGTAGAATGAAAAGAAAAGTCCATCAATTGTATACATCAATGTATATTCGAGTAACTATTACTAAAATTGATTTACACAAAAGCTGTATAGTATCAAAACCTGCCCCCCTTAGAACGCGCCATATCTTCCTTGACTAGATCAGCGGCTCTTTCAGCAATAGCATACACTGTACTTTGACAGTTCGCCTGGGTTATAATGGGCACTACGCTCGCATCAACAACACGCAGCCCTTTCACGCCCCAAACTCTCAATCGCGAGTCCACCACCCCCCCCTTTTCTCGCGGCATCATAGCGCAGGTACCCATAGGATGGAATGCGCTTTTTGATGCTTTAGAAACATACTCTTTGACTTGTTCCAATGACGCAGTGCGGAAATCGGTTAGAGCACCTGCGCCGCGTTTGCCATTTGGTTTTAATACCGCTGCAAAAGATGGAGATGCAGCAATGGTCTCGATAAAGCGTGTATGCCGAGCTAGCATTTCGACATCTAATGGATGCGTCAGATACCGCGGGTCGATTAGGGGAGGATCTTCTGCATTGACAGAGGTTATGTGACTGTGACCGCGTGATAATGGGTGAAGCAACATGACTAGTATAGTCAGATAGTTTCCGGGCAATGGCGTGGTAATGCCCACACCCTTTTTATAGCTACTCAATAAGTCAGACTGAGTAGGGTATGTAAAGTAGCCTCCGGTGGGCTCTTGCGAGTCCTGAAGGATGGAGCGGACGTATGAATCGAGGTTTTCCGCCAAGGATGATGATGATGATTTAGTAGGAGTATCCAGCATTCTGAGAAGGTCGGCTTTGTTGTCTTCGGGCCTGTCAGGCAAGGGAAGCAATGCAGATGCATAATTTCCCCCTACAGTAAACGGCCCAGACTGGCGAGCCTGGTAGTCCTCCATGGCGTTTTTGAGGGCAATAGGTTCACGACGCATCAAACAGTCTTTGGTTGGGATGTTGTCTGCTACTTCCAGACTGAATCCGGATATGACATGGTCCTGCAAATTCTCTCCGACGTTTGGGTTGTCAACGAGTACAGGAATGTTATGTTTTTCGAGAATTTCTCGCGACCCAATGCCGGACAATTCCAAGATTTTGGGCGAGTTGAAAACACCGGCAGAGAGGATCACCGTACCGCGTGCAGATAGACTTTTTGTTTCGCCGTTGTGTTTGTATTGAACGCCAGTTGCAATGAATTGCTGCTCCTCTTCCCTCGAACTGAGAAGAAGCTTCTCGACAGTTACCCCGGTCAGCACATGCAGGTTGCCTCTTTCTTGGGCTGGCTCGTAGTATGCATTTGCTGCATAGCTGCGAGTCTTTTTCAGCGGGTCTATCGAGGCTCCGTTGATATAACCACCAAACGCGCGACCCGAGAAAGGATCAGTCTTCATCAAAGACCCCAGCTCCTCCTTATTTTGAAAAGATTGAATCCATCCATGAGCAATAGGGTCATTTCCGATTGCATCTGGAAAGGATACCTGAATCGGACCGCTCGAAGCAGCAGCAGCGGCGTCGTCGTGTTTGTTTACATACTGCAATGACAAGTCCTTTTGGCTTGTGGCCGAGGGCAAGTTGAGTTTGTACGCTTTTTGATAGTATGGTTTTAGACTATCCCAGTTCCATCCGGGATTGCCCAGCTGGCCCCAAGCATCGACGTTCACTTTGGAGTTGGCAATAAAAGCCTGGCCATTAAGAGCACTGGTACCTCCGAGGAGACGGCCTTGAGGGAGACCGATCACTTTTTCGTGCAGAGCTTTCTAAAAGAATTCTTCTATTCAACACAAAAAATTCTATCATTGAATGATCTGGCTTTACCTGTGGTGCCGTAGCAAAACTCCAATCTGCCTCACTGGCAACCAACCCCGGCCACAGTGCCGGAGTATTGACTCGAGGGTCTCCTCGCATATCCTGTCCGGATTCGAGGACGACAACTTGAACATCCGAGTCTTCCGAGAGGCGAGCAGCGAGCACTAGACCGGCTGTTCCGCCGCCGACAATAATTATGTCTGCCTCTGTGGGCATTTCTATTTCTGTGGGGGCCATGTTGATATAGCTCTTTTTCCCCTCATTATTGAAAGCACTGAGCAGTGAGGGAGGGTTGATTATTTATATAGGTACACTAGACGTACCGGCCGAAGCTGGTACGCTCCAACTAGTATAGGCTAGCATGCTATCAATTGATGGGCGTCAGGCCTTCAGCCTTCGAATGTTGGTTGCATATACGCGCTATTACGCTTTACTCTATAAAGTACAATAGTTTCGTAACCCCCTACTAATTGGATGGACCATTTATGTGGGATATCTAACTAGTCCCAGATAGGTATGGTATATAAGCACGTGCCACATTTTATTAGCTTGTGGTTGTCAACTTCTCCAGCCTGCAAGACTTACTACCGGAGCATCATCTTCTATCAAAGACGATGAACCAAGCCAAAGTATTCTCATTTCGAGGGAAATTTCGACCCAAGTTTCTCAAGCTCTTTGGGTCTACTTCAAATCATCACCAGCCTCAGAGCTTCCAAGATCCTATCAAATTACATACTAATTAACCCGTGAATAGTTCACCATACATACACATCGAAGAAACACCAAAAACCCCATTGAACCGGTGCAACAGCGTAACTTTGTAGCAATATGTATGCTCTATCAGAAGCATTTCTACCGGTATAAACCTAATAAACTGGTATATTGATACCATGACACATATAGTCATCATATTAAAACTCTCCAGGGCTATTCACAAGCATAAACGCCTATCCCCCTCCCACCCAAGATGTAATCCTAGCCGGCTCTGAATGCATACATATCACCCCCAAAATCCAAAATCCAAGAACAACATTTGAATACATTGATGTGTATGCTGAAAAGAAATGAATATTGAATTGGACGGTTGTACGCACACACTTGGATACTGGAAACCCCAAAACATCACCAACCCGGCAGAGACAATGCATCCATTTGTAGACCATGGAATTAGAAAGTATCAAAAAAGCCCTTTTTTGTCCTGTTTTCGGAATTATCTTTTCGAATTATCCAGCCGCAGAAATTTTTCCATATTGAAGGGATCAAGACCCCTTTCAACCTGTAGTAATACAAGAGCCCCCGAAACTCGGTATGGCTGATAAAATTATTTATACAATTTGTTGGTTTAGCTAGCCATTGGATCCGTCACGAGGTCGCCAAAACCTCCGTTGATGCCGAAGAATTGGAACCTAGGTGGGGTTAGTAAGTGTGCCAAGAGAAAGAAGAAGAAAATAATCTTACCAATCTTCGACATTAAGAGTCGTTGGCGCAGTAGGCCCATTGCTACGGGAGCTGTTGCTCCAATTGTCTTCTTGGCTTGCGGTGTCGACGCCATTTCCAGCTAGTGCTGCATCGAGGCCCTGCCATGACTGTGTGTGCTCGATTCCAAACATATGTTGTGGCGGTGCACTCTGAATGCCACCCATCTCTGGTGGAATAGCAGTCACCAGAGGCGGGCTGCTCTGGGAGCCGGGTACGTTGCGAGGTGGCATTTGCTGGTTCATCATTGCAGGCCCTTGTCCATGCATAGCGTTTGTCCCTGGCATCTGAGGATCGATCATTGTGTTCTGCGGAGACGGGAGCGTAGGGAAGAAATTGGTGCCATCGGGGAACAGCTGGTCGGGCTGGAAGTTCTCCCACAGCGTCGGTGAGAGATTTGGCGAGTTACGAGTGACAAGGAAGAGATCGGGAGGCGTGGCTGGGAGCGAGAATGGCGCGTTGAAGGGAGTCGTAGGTCTCGTGTTGCCTCGCGAAGGCCCTGTCGGCTGCGTGCCGTCCGGAAGTTTGACCATGCTGGGAGACGCTTGCATTGGGTTCATGCCGGGCTGGCCGTGCGGAGGAAACTCGCGAAGTGGAGTGGCTGCTGGAGTCTGAGGACGTGAGCGCTCATAAGACACCGGTGGTGTAGGACCACCGTTAGGCAGCCCAAGATCCATGTCATCAAACTTTCGTTTTGGTGGATCCGTTTTCTTCAATGGCTGCTGCTGGTGGTTGCCATTATTATTGTTGCTGTCGGTACGAGATTTCTGGTGCCGTTTGCCAGGTGCTCTTTGCAATCGGTCTTCCAGGACCTTGTTTCCCAGAATAGACTCAAATAACGTGTGCACCATCTTTGCAACCAGCCATACCTTTGACACATCTTTCAACGCGCGCATACAAATGCTCATTCGCTCTTGGCACGTTGCCACAACCGAGGGCACAGACGACCGCATCTGGTAAACGTGCATGATCAGGGCGGAAAAGAGACTGTACACGATGAATGCCGGGGTGAAGCGAATCTCGTCGTGGGCCTGTAGCTTTTCCACAATCGACGTAATCATACCGGCTGCCTGGAATGCAATTGTCCGCGATGGATACGCTATTTCTTCAGTTCGATAGCTGTGGGCGCTCGCCGATGCTGGCGGCATGTGGGCGCGATGTAACAGACAGAGTGTCGTGCTATTCAAGTGTTATTACTCTGCCTTTTTTGTTTTGAACGGCGAATTCACTTACTAGTAGTTGGAGTGAAGGAGAGCCCCCCAGAAATGGTGCCGAGATCTCTCCCAATAAACTTCCTTGGGGCAGTTCTGCAGCCAGTCCGCCAGCGCCATGTCGGAATGGGTGAGATCAATGGCATTCGTTCGTCGTGACTTGGACGCCACCGAGTATTGCTGCGACAAGACGAGGCCCATAATCTCACACAGCTTGACGTATTGAAGGAAAAATTGCACATGCACGGGGTCCGGCTGGTACTCTGCAGGGGTATCGCCCTCCTCCTCGATAAAGTCTTCTTCTGTCAGCATCTCGACATCCGAGTCGTCAATATTGATATTGATTGGCCGTCCAAGCGCAACGGCGACGGAACGATCTCTTGTAAACAAAGTCCACCAAATCCGCTTCCAGAGCCGTTTGTCCGTTCGGCTGAGCTGAGAGCTCTCCACACTATGACCATGATTAGACCTCTATTCGACCAATCCCGTTCAAGCACTCACCTTCGATGCATGCCAGAGCCCTGGGCTACGACAATAGCAACCCGACTCCAGTAAAAGACATTTTTGGTGACATCTACAACAGTCAGAAAAGCCAATAGAAAGTTGGAGCCAAAAAAAAGCGTACCTTCGGGTCCTTCCCAATACCAGCCCATCAGGACCAAAGCTTGGACAATAGTGACTCGGTCATCTTCATAATTGGCATCGTAAAGAGCCTTGGCTCGTTTGTAAAAAGTCGTGGATGCTGGAATCGTAGAGCCGTTCTGGTCCATTAATTGCGGATTACTACAGACACGGGATCCAGCCAACAAAATCGCCTGCAGCAGGAGCAGAGACGGTGGGTTCTTGGGGTCGCGATATCGTCGCATGAAGCGGTTGCGGTTGATAATGGGAACCACAGGCGCGACCCATTTGAAGTAAGCCTCGACCAGCTCATCGCAGAGCTGGCGCGGGGGCAGCAAAAACGCACCACGCTGGTGAAGAATCTCAATTTCCAGATTGTCCAGTTCGGTCAGACGGGCTCGTGTGCCTCGAATATTTTCTGGTAGCGGGTAGTGAACCACATCAGTGTGGCCTCGATCGTGGACGAGGAGGGAGAGGTTCGACGACTCGCCGAGATAGGCGACTCTTCCGGCTTCCTTGATGGGAGCCCGGGTGAATTTGGGCTTCATGAACTGGGCATAGGTGTTTGCATTGACGGCTTCCTGCGCTTGTTGAGAGGACGTCAAGGAGGTCGTGGGCATGCCATCGATGGACATGGAATTTGTAGGCGGATACTCGGGGGTTCCCCGTGGTAGGCTTTCATGTGCTTCTTCGTCGGGGCCATTGTTGTCTGCCTCGTCACTATAAAGAAAGAGAAAGAAACATCGTCAGTACCGATCGATAGCCGGGGATTCCAGTCAATGCGACGAGAACATACCCGTCGGTATCCCTGCCCCTCGCCTGTTGATTCTTTTTCCGCTTTGGCGTGGGGATCCGACACTCAATGGCGAACGCGACACAATTGGTACAGGGCACTCCGAGACTGGCAGCGTCACATCGAACCTGTCATTTCAGTCAGCGATGAGCATCTGGCTGGTGATGGGCGTCCCAAAGAGGGTGCCAAGACCGAAGCCCAGGTCGCAAACAACGTACCTTTCGAGCGTGGCAAGTCTGAAGACAAAAATATCATGTGTTAGCGACGTAATTCTTCATAATTATTATGCCCTTTCCCTTGCTTATCGCCCTGAGTTATATCCTTAACCAGGAGATAAGCAAGGTACACAGAGATAGCGGTGGGCTGCGCAGCCGAGGTGCCGAGGCACACACGCCTCGACGTGCGTCGCGACTTTCGCAGGTGAATACAAAAAAACGTACCTCGCAAGCTCGGGATGCGCGTTGTCTGTAGAAAAAACACAGAGATAACCGATTAGCGAAAGCTATAAGAGAAAGAAATACAATCAAGCGAAAAATAAAGCAGCATTTTCGAGTTTTTCTTTCTCCTTCTTCCTCTTCCTCTTCCCTCTTCCCTCTTTCTTTTCACCACGACTAGCAGGCAAAGCAGGCACACGTACCTTCTGAAACTTGCATGGCCTGCATTGGGCAATGCAGGGGAAGGCTGCGAATGGGGCGCGTTACTGCTCCCCAGCTGAGCAGGGTCTGCAGACTCGGACGGCCTCCTGTCTGCCATGGCTTTCTTGACGTGACGTGACGTGACCAGACTTGAACTTTCCTACAGCGGGGCACGCAGGGTTTCCATGAAAGCGTGGTAGGGCGGGAAACTTTGGTGGTTCGGAAATAGTTTCGAGAGATAGAGGTAGAAGAAAAGAAGAGTGGGAGTAGATGATAAGTAAAGATGATAGAAAAGAGCCGTTGGATGCGCCCGCTCGGATGGGGGAGATGGCAGAATAAGTGAGTTTTGCGCGCGCCACAGGCTATCCTGAGCGGAATGCGTGACGGGCGGGCGCAGGAACCGGGTTTCTACGGGGGAAACTGGGGAAGATGAAGAGGCGAATGACGAGAAGTTAAAAAAAAAAAAAAAAGGGACGAAGTAGGTACGGAGGAATAATAGTATGGAGATGACTTATTGGAGTGCAGCGATGGGCAAAAAGGCTGGAGGGAAGCTGGGTCTAGCGCCGGCTGGGCTTGGGCTTGGGCTTGGGTTGTGCGGGCTTCAAAGAGCGCAAGAGGCGAAGGGTCCGGGGTAGCCCGCGGGGGGAGCATCTGACTATATCGACATGTATACTGCGCGTATTAATGCAGGCAATTGCCTGAACTATATCTGTGACTGGCTGTCTGATTAACGCTCTTGCTACGTAGTAGCTAATTACAGCATGTAATGTCAAGGACCCTGGGAGCCTTTTTTTTCCTTTTTCTTTTTTGACGTTAGTAACTACAGTACGGATGATGTACAGTGACTTACTAGGATTGCTTAGCGATTGCTCATCTGCCGGCTCTAGTGACCCTTGGCTGGAGCTCGCTGGGGCTTCAAAGGCGAATTTCTGGCCAACCAGAGAACTCCATCTACGTACTTGGATCGAACGAGCATGGCTTGTTTTTACGTACAGCCCCGTACGGCACTACTCTCTATCTGTACCTATTTTTTCTTTCTTGTTTCTTTGGACGTTTTTATTAAATGCCCTTGCCAGGCAAGATGGACCGCCACAAGGGCCCTAGCTTCTGCAGGCTGAACCATAGTACTTGCTTCTATGAAATCGGGTTCTTATGGAGCACGGCGCTTGGGAGTACCAAATCGGTACCGTTCTCCATAGTAATAATATGCCATCCGATGTCCCGCCCGGATCGCCACTGAACAGTAACTACTAACAACACGTATATTGGAATCTCAACACAGAAGAATAACCACATTTGTGTCGAGTACGTACTTGATTTTGCAGCTATACGAATCCCAACGTCTTAGATACGCGACTAGCAATGATACGCGACCAGCAATCGTCCGTCCCTGACTGGCGCTCCACCATTGAGACACTAGGGCTGATCGCCTGACTCTGTTTGCCACTATGGATTGCGGTTCAAGCGGTGTGTTTATTAGCATTACGGAGTAGGGAATTGAAAAAGAAAAAAAAAACCGGGTTTTTTTCTGAGGCTGGCAGGTCAATTGGGCAGTCGAGATGCACAGTAGCCTGTGATGCTCTGCTCATTTCCTTTTCCTTACACATATTATGTACAAATACAAATCCAGGGAGCTCCATAAGTAGTAATACCGTAATTGGCACTGGCCCGGACAATCACCGAGCCCCGGCCGGCAGTCACCAAAAAAAAAAGCCACACAGTGCGCACTAACAATAATTCCTCCGCACTCACTAACGAAAAGACCCAGGTCTCCAAACTTTAAAAGCCCAAAAAACCAACAACTGACTGAAACAAAAGCGGCACGTTGACGTTGACACCAACGTTGAATCGTCGATGGCTGGCAGATCCCACGCGATCGTCGCTGGTTAGTTTAGGGGGGTTCCAGATCTTGTTCGACGTCGACGACCGGGCCGTTTTTTTTGTTTTTTTCGGATACATCCCGTTGAGCTTGCATACGGAGTACCTACAGAATATTCCGAGAGGTCGGCTTCATGTTCACATTCATTATTTGAATGAGAGATGTGTATGGATATGAAGCTGCGTGTTGGAAAAAATAAATTGACTAAAAAAAAAAAAGACGTTATTAATTTAATAATTGTCAATGATTGACCAGTGCTAGTATAAGCATCGGATCACGGGCAGCGCGCAGCTGGACCTCGGCTCATGCAAGTATTGAATGCGGGGAACATTGAATCTCAGCCCAGCCCAAAAAAACGAAAATTTGAACCAATCGATAGTTGCATCCAACAAGACTTGCCAACGATAATAATACTTATTTTATTACATATAGCCTGTCAGTGACTCAGTTTTGACTTTTTGTGCTGACGTTGACGGCGCCGTAAATTAAAATCCTGGTCAGTGTAATCGAGATGTAAATGCTTCTATTTTATTTGTTCTATATATACACACGTCAACTGGTACATGCCCTATGCACCAATCGGGAATATGCCCGTTATTATTTCTTTGGTCCATCCTTTTTCTTTCTTTTTTTGCACCTGCATATGTTGTATCAACTAGTTATCAAGATTTTAGCCGCACTAGGAACCCCCTCTTCCGGCTTTTCCCGATTGTCTGGGGGACTTTTGGGCATCTGGGGTATCCTTATTAATAATATTATTATGACGAGGATCGGCAACGGCAGCAACGCCAGAAACAGTGCTGGAAACAGTGCTGAAATCAATGCCACTGACAAACGCCTCGCTCACAAACTCCAGCCCCGCCACAAAGAAACACAGCAGATTCGCAATGACAAAGTGGCTAATGGTTGTTCCAATCTCTAGCCACGAGCCGTCGTCGCGCACCATGTAGAAGAAATTGAGCGTCGAAATGTCCGAGATGGTCATCACCACCATGAACAGCGCGCTGGGCGCGACTTCGAGTCTGCGGTTCAGGATCCCCAGGTTCGTGCTGATTAGCGCAAAAGGGATCATAATCTTGAGGATTAGAAGCGCTCCCTGGCTAAATGGGTTGAACACGGGGATCAATCGGTTCACGCTGTCCAGCGAGAACGAGGAGACTGATGCAATGTTGCCCGTGCTGAAGAACGCTGATTGCAGTAGGAAGAAGAAGAAGAGCGCCACGCGCATATCGGAAACGCTGAGGGCGCGGAACTCGAATGTTTCTCCTTGTACCACCGTCTTGGCTATCTTTGCCGTCTTTTTATCTGCCAATGCAGCGCCGTTTTTCAATGGCTGCTGCTGCTGCTGCTGCTTGGTGTACGTGTAAAGAGCGTGTTCCATGTGCACCCAGGTGGCCAGAGTCATGCAAAACACAAAGTAGAAGAGTCCTTCGTAGGAAATAGTAAGAATGACAAATGTCGGCGCAAATGTCAAGTAGATCATCACCAGCCGGTGCAAGTAAGAGCTATTCGGATACATCCGGTGCGCAAACGGGACCGCCAGCGACGACACTAGAAACATGTCAGCACGTATATAGACAAAGTCTTTGACTGGGTCTTACCGAGCACAATCCAACCAGTGATCTGGTTCCCTGGGGGTAGACCTTCCTTGGCCTGTAATGACATTATGCTCGACCGCGTCACAATAACTGCCAGTAGAATCATCCCGACCTGAGCTCCCATAATAGTGCGAGCCCCTGACACGCTGATCGCATGTCCTGATCCCCGCGCAAAAGTCTCCTCAAAAATGAGATAAAGCAGACCAGTCAAAAATATCAACAACCCGGCAATAGTGCTACAGCAAGTTAGTCATACCCAAAGTAAAACAAAGGAATTAAACACCAAAACATACATCGCCGTGGCGCTCTCGACCTTGACAACCGGCAACAGCGTAAACACGCTCATGGCCAAACAACCAACTGCCCAAGCTGCCGAGAGCAGACGGTACTGAGACACAAATCCAATACCCGAGGATAAAGGCCAGAATGCTGCAATGACAAAACATATAGTGTAGATTTCCCGGTAAAAGTATGATTGGACCTGTTCATATTAGCTGCCGTATCGACAAGTACCAGTAAGAGAGAGGGAGAGAGAGAACACTTACAAGCGCTTCCAAAATACCAACAAAAGCCAAGGTTTGAAGGCCAAGCCCAATGTAGCCGCCAACAGATTGTACATGGCCCAAGACAATCTCACGGCCAGCTATCAACGCTTTCCTTCGGGCAAAGACCTCCTCCCAGAAAAAGACCGGAAACACTCCATATGCGTAGTACCTCCACGAGGAGCCTTGGTAGAAGAAAGTGGAGAACAACCCGACTAGAATGGAGATAAACACAGAACTACTGAACAATGTCCGGTGCGGCTCGGATGATCCGTGCAGCACATGGAGATCGATAACGGTCGTGATCGCATACGCAATCCAGCCCAAGTAGCCCGCAGAGACAATCGCGCGGAGGAATAGCCAATCATAGGTCTGGAGATATCGAAGACCTTCCAATGCCGTCGTAAAGAGCTGGGCAGATGCGTCAATCGAGTCTGCAAACTGGCCATCAGAGAGCAGCTGTTCAATCTCCGAGACACGCTCGGCAAGTTTCACCTGGCTAAGTGGTGCAAAGGGCTTGAACTTTAATTGATTCTCGCTCTTTTGCGCTTCTTTGACTTTGTACATTTCCAGAACTTCCTGGGTATTCGCCCAAGACGCCAAGGCCTTTTCTTGCGGGGTGGCATCGATATATTCTAGCGGCAGTCGACCGACAGAGTTTACTGGAAAGTCTAGCCCAACTAGATAAGCCATCAGAGCGGCCACATCGGCCTGGTCCACGTCGTGCCGGGGGATGTGATCCAGTGCCCAATCAGAAGAGTACCCATCCTCATGCCCGGTGACTTGACCATCCTCCAAGCGCCTGGGCTGCGCGATACCAGAGCCCCAGGCCACTAGCGGGGTGCGGGTGTTGTCGGGATGGCCATCGCCGTGGCTGCCCCAGTCACTCATGCCATGATCTGCAGTGAATACGTAGGCCGTCTTTCCGTCATTGTAAAAGCTGTCGATCAATTGGGTGATCTCCTTCACCCCCTGGTCGACAACCTTGATATTGTGTAGGTATTCTTTCGAATAAGGCCGGAATCCGTGCCCAGTTGTATCTAGCCCGAGTAGATGGAGGAAGAAGACAATCTTGTCCTCTCTCAGCTTGGCATGGAGCGCGGGATCCTTCCTGGCCTCGGCAAACAGCTCCTTGACCTTGTCAAACACCCATATATCCAGATGCGTAGCGTCGCTAGTAAAATCTTCGTCCTCTTCGTTGTAGGTCTCTGCATCCACGCGGCCAGGAACCGCACCATCCCTGAACATTGGCAGGATGTCCGGACTGCCCCAGCTCCAAGTATGCCGACTGCGATTGAAAACACTATCGAAATTGACCGGATTTAGTTTCCATCCCGTCATAACCGCAGAGACATCCTCGTATAGTCCGGCAATGAGCGCAACATGGCCTGGTCGAGATTCGGTGGGGACGCGAGTGTGCGAGACTCCAAAAGTGCCGTGGTTCAGCACACGCGAGCGCACAAAAGGCGCAAGATGGATGGGCACGTTATCTTCAGGACTGAGATCAGCCGGGGGCGAGGGATCCGGGAAGGACTGGAAGGCTTTGTCGGCACGAAGACCATCTCCAACAAAAAGGACGAGACGCTTTGCGGGTGCTTCTGTTCCGGGATCGCGGTCGACGGTATAGGATCGCATGCCACGGACAATGGGACTGACGAAATAAATGTCGAAAATCGAGTACAGGTACACCAGATGAAACACCGCTGCAATCAGCAGGAAACCGACTCGGCCGACGCGCGCCATGGCTGCGTGGATAGCTCTGTTGACTCTGTTAACGCTCCCCTGAAAAAGGTACAGCTGGAGGACGAGCGGGGCAGTGTGGATTGGGTCGTATTTAATCAAAGGAGGGGAAAAACAAAAAAAGACAAGGCCAACAACGATTCTCGCATCCTTGTCTTCTCGAGAATTGAAAGCTCACCGTCCAGACCTCGCCCTTTTTTCGCAGGCCTGAAACAACAACCTTTCGACCTTGGGGAAACTGTCAGCCATCGGAAGCTCTCTGATTGGCTGTGGTTGGCCACCGCCTGCCGTTTCGGGCCAAGAGGATAGTGGGCTTTTAGGATTGCCATTCAGCCAATCAAATTCCCGGATTTCCCCATGCTTCACTATATACTGTATAGTTACATCAGGAATAGAGAACAAGTGGGGAAATTGATAGGTATGTCTGATTTAAATGTTTGAAAAATATGAAAAACGCCCGTAGGAAATCCGATTTTCCACCAATGGCAATTTTGCTGTATCTAAACCAGCTGATAATCAAATTATTTACATAGGACATACAATTATTCAGGCTCTTTAGTATAAACAGGCACTCAACAGCGCCAAAAAATGAAATAAAAATCAATTCCTCCGCCTGCCTTTTTTGTCTGGTGTTTGGGTTGCGTCAAATTGGTGACGAATTCACCGGTCAAGGCTCGGGCATGGCTCCTCCATTGGGTATAAGACGCGGGGATGTATAAATTAAAAACCTATATACAGACTCAACTAAGGGGCGCTATATTAGAACCCGGATGTGCCTGGCAGATAAATAATGATCTACTGGCCTTTTCCGAAAGTATAAATTTGCCTTAGAGTATAGTATCAAAAAATCGATAACAAGTTTCGATTTTCAACCCATCAAAGGTTTCTCGCCGTGAAGAAATGAAACTCATATTCTTCAGTACCTTAGCCTCTTTGGCTGCTGGAACAGCCACCACTCACTATCGACGTGGCACTATTGCCAGTGACGAGATTGTGGGCTTCCCCGAGACTGTTCCGAGCGGCACTACTGGCGACGTCTATCTCGCGTACCAGCCCTATCTGTATGTAGTGAACGGATGCGTTCCATTTCCAGGAGTCGATGCAGATGGAAACACAAAGTAAGTCGAAGTAGCAAATATCAAATCAAAATGGACGATTTTGCTAATTTTGTAGCGCTGGTCTCGCGCCGACAGGTGCTAGTGACGGCGATTGTTCCAGTAGCACTGGCCAAATATACGTCCGCAGCGACACATACAACGACTACTATGCCCTGATGTACTCTTGGTACATGCCAAAGGACGAGCCTTCGGACGGCTTAGGCCACCGTCATGACTGGGAAGGAGTTATCGTCTGGTTATCGTCCGCGAGTTCGACCGATGCCAGTAACGTCGTAGCTGTCTGCCCTTCTGCACATGGCGACTGGGATTGCACTACGTCGAGCTACACTCTGTCGGGCGCTCACCCGTTGATCAAATACGAAAGCACCTGGCCCCTGGACCACTCGTGCGGGCTCACGACAACTGTTGGCGGAATGCAGCCTTTGATCGCGTGGGAGTCCTTGCCGACCGTTGCTCAAACAGCCCTCGATACTACGGACTTTGGCTCAGCTAACGTGCCTTTCAACGAAGACCATTTTACCTCCAATCTTGCTGCGGCCACTTTTTGATGGTGTCCGTAATATCAAACATGAAGGGGGGTCTTCTTGTTTGTATTGGGTGGTTTCAAGGGCCAAATGCTGGCATGGGGGGAATAGTTTGTTTAATTCATAGGACAATATTAAATACATGGTCGTTCATCATAATTTATTGATCATCGTACTAAATAATTGATGCATGCGTATACTAATAAGGACGGGTTGCCCTGGCAACACCCAGGCATGCCGCCGTCAACAGACCCGGCCGACCCCAGACTCCACCGTCCGACAAGCTGCGACTGTATATCACGATTGCCCTTCCTCCTCCTCAATCCACCTGCATCATTACTGCCACAGCGCTCACCAGCAGCTCATACTTATCAACTTATCACCAACTCATCTGCGCGCTTCATCAGCTGCGTGTTTACATTGACCGCAGCGCACACAACACCATCATCCCACAACCAGTTCAATGCTTTGTTGATTGTCAACCCACTTTCTGCGCGTGTCTGCGACCGACAGATCATAAACAATGGATCCCTCACGCGGCCACCAGGGCGCCCCGTACGACGACGAGCCGCCCGCATACTATGGCGAGTCTCTCTACGAGCCCAGCATCTCGCCATCCCAACACACCGATCCCACTGCGTCCATGCGACTGCTGCCCACAGCCCACGAGCACGATGAAGACATGGACAGCAGCGACCTAGGCACCAACGCCGCGCGCTTTCGCATGGGCCAGACGTCGGCAACTCGAAGAGCGTATGTTTACCACCGTCAGAATCGTCACCCTGGAATCTATTTGCCCCGCAAGGAACCCAAACCCAGTGAACCCAACCCCAGTGCTGTTGAGAACAAGCCTGCTATGGAACCCATCTCCGTCAGACTTGGAAAGCTGCGTGCTCAGAATGTCAATGTTGAGCTGGCGCCAAAGATTGCTCCTCCGCGGTCTGCTCTTCTTTTGACTGCCCCTCCAAGGGCCAAAGCAGCAGCAGACTCTCTACTCCCCATCGCTAGGATTCCCCATCCTCCCATACCTTCCCGTAAACCAGTGGTACCCCTGAGACGACCGCGTTCGCTAGACCTAAGTATGCTCGACAAGTTGGCTAATAGTGAAACTACTTCTAGTGCAAACCCTTCTCCTACCAGAGTATCTCCCACCAGACTTGCGACCTTTCGCCCACGCCAAAACTCGGCCGCACAGGTACCCTATTCACCCTCGAGACCCGGCTCCAGCATGGGCAATGCCCCCTCGATTCCTCCACCGGCAGTGTCGACGGACTCGCCTCAATATGCTTCCCGGCCAGGCTCGCCAACGAGGCCATGGACCCCGTCTCGAAGCTCCATCAGACATGGCGCATCGTCTTCTGTGTCTGGTATTAACTACGAACCCGCAGACATCAATGGAAGCCCGCGGCCGGGAACCCCCAGTTCACAATACGGAGGCAGTCCCCGGCGTCCACTTCCGCCTGCACCTCTCTTTTCTGTGCCATCCACCGTATCTGGTGAGACGAGCATTGATATTGGCGAAACACGGTCTTCAGAGGACCCCTTTGGTGGCGGCGGAGAGACAATTGACCATCGCACGTCCTACGACTCCTTCCGGAGCGAATCTACCATGGTAACTGACGAGAAAAACGGCATGGAAAAGATTGATCTCGACGACGAGACTGTCGAAGATACCGAGATGCTTGTTGACCCGCACATGCACTACGGCCCTGCGCCAGAGGGTAAACAGAGTCGTCGAGGTGTGCGCCCCGCGCAAATGTCGAAAAAGGAAGTGCAACTTATCAACGGTGAACTTGTCCTGGAATGTAAAATCCCGACAATTCTGCACAGCTTTTTGCCGCGACGCGACGAGCGCGAGTTTACTCACATGCGCTACACCGCTGTGACTTGTGATCCTGATGAGTTTGTAGAGCGAGGGTACAAGCTGCGCCAGAACATCCCCAGCACGATGCGCGAAACGGAGCTGTTGATTTGTGTGACCATGTACAATGAAAACGAGGTTCTGTTCACTCGGACGATGCACGGTATCATGCGAAACATCAGCCACTTTTGCTCTCGCACCAAATCACGCACATGGGGCAAGGATGGGTGGAAGAAGATTGTTGTCTGCATCATTTCAGACGGCCGTTCAAAAGTGCACAAGCGGACCTTGGATGCCCTGGCCGCCATGGGCGTGTACCAGGCAGGCATTGCGAAAAACATTGTCAACTCAAAGGAAGTCAACGCTCACGTCTATGAATACACGACTCAAGTCTCTCTTGACGCGGACATGAAATTCAAGGGCGCCGAAAAGGGAATTGTGCCATGCCAGGTCATTTTCTGTTTGAAGGAACAGAACCAGAAGAAACTCAACTCTCACCGATGGCTGTTCAATGCTTTTGGTCGCTCGCTTGACCCCAACGTATGTATTTTGTTAGATGTGGGAACACAGCCTGCACCCATGGCTCTTTACCACCTGTGGAAAGCCTTTGACCAAGACTCCAACGTCGCTGGTGCCGCTGGAGAGATTATCGCCGGAAAGGGCAAGAATTACATGGGGCTGCTCAATCCGCTGGTGGCTTCTCAGAACTTTGAGTACAAAATGTCCAACATCCTAGACAAGCCGCTGGAATCGGTTTTTGGGTATATTACCGTGCTTCCCGGTGCGCTGAGTGCCTACCGATACTACGCCCTGCAGAATGGACCAGATGGACACGGCCCTCTCAGTCAGTACTTCAAGGGCGAGACGTTACAAGGAAAAGATGCCGATATCTTCACTGCCAACATGTACTTGGCTGAAGATCGTATTCTGTGCTGGGAGCTCGTTGCCAAAAAGGGCGAAAGATGGGTGCTAAAGTTTGTCAAGAGTGCCGTAGGCGAGACCGACGTGCCGGGTATGATTTTCTTCTTCTTTTTTTCAAGGCCGCCGCTAATTAAAACAGATTCCGTTCCAGAGTTTATTTCACAGCGACGACGATGGCTCAATGGTGCTTTCTTTGCCTGTGTCTACTCTTTGGTCAACTTCCGACAGGTGTGGGAAACAGACCACACGCTGACGAGGAAAATTTTGTTGCATATTGAATTTGTGTACCAATTACTTCAAACTTTGTTTACCTATTTTGGTTTGGTAAGTGGAGCGGAGAGCTTTCATGTCTGGAGCAATATCTAACTAAAGCTAGGCAAACTTTTATTTGGCATTCTACTTTATTGCAGGGTCACTGTCGAATCCCGATATTGATCCATTTGGTCATAACATGGGAAAGTACATATTTTACGTTTTGCGTTATGCGTGTGTCTTGCTCATTGCGTTGCAATTCATCCTTTCAATGGGCAATCGACCGCAAGGGTAAGCAGTCTAAACCAAAGCAGTAAGGTCTAGCTAACACTTCGCAGTGCCCGGAAAATGTTCATATTTGGTATTGTCGTTTATGGAATCATCATGGCATACACCTCATTTGCGACGATTTATCTCGTGGTTATCAAGCTCAAAGGCACCAAGGGGGATGTGCTAGATTCAAGCGAGTTTTCAAACATCATCATGTCCTTGGCGTCTACCCTGGGACTGTATTTTTTCATGTCACTGGTGTATCTTGACCCCTGGCATCTTATCACATCCACGGGTCAATATTTCATGATGCTGCCCAGCTACATCTGCACACTCCAGATTTATGCTTTCTGCAACACACACGACGTCACCTGGGGTACCAAGGGCGACAACCACCACACCATGGACCTCGGTTCCGCCAATTCACTGGGCGGATCCAAGGTCGTCATGGAAATGCCCACTGAACAACTCGACATTGACAGCGGCTACGACGAAGCCCTCCGCAACCTGCGTGACCGCGTCGAAGAAGCCGACCCGCCACCTTCCGAAAGCCAGATGCAAGAAGACTACTACCGCGCCGTGCGAACCTACATGGTGTCAATCTGGATGGTGGCCAACGCCATCCTGGCCATGGCTGTTTCGGAAGCGTACGGCGTGGATTCTGGCGCTAACAATATCTATCTTGCTATTATCCTGTGGGCTGTCGCTGCACTCGCAGCTTTCCGTGCGGTGGGATCTACTACATTTGCAATTCTGAATCTCGTGCACAAGATTGCCGAGGGTAGGATGAAGTTCCAGGCTGGATCGCTCATGGGCGGTTCCTCGCGCGGCGGTAGTAGCTCCAAGGGCAGCGCGGTGGCGGCGAGTCATTACGGTGGCACGGCCAGTGTATCTGACTGGATCTCGGAGCGTGGTTGGAATGTGAAGCGAAAGGTTGAGAAGTTGATGTTTTGGCGGAAGTAGACCTTTTCCTTTCCTTTCTTCCACATGGAAATATAAGGATGTAATGATTATTTTTCGTTTTTTTCCTGAGATGTTTGTCTTGGGGGGTTTTTTTTTGTATTTATGTATGGATATGTTTTTGTTTGTGGCTTGCTTGTTTGGGTATGATTTGGGTTTGGCTATGATTGCACGAAATACCATTTTGATTGTTCTTGAATGTTTTCCACAGAGTAGAGGGGCAAGTTCTGAATTGCTTATTCTAGATTTCTAGTAAACTCCTATCATTTGAGACTTGAACACCTTACCAGAGCTGAGTTCTACAATTAGGGCTAGGGCTAGTCCTGTAAATAACAGTTTCCTGAAATGGATTGAAAGAAACCTCACTTGTGGACAGGGAGCACCCTGATTTGCCCGGTGGTAAGAATATCGTCTCAAAACCTTATTGTTCTTCTCTACTTGTCAGCTGAGTTTCTGCTGCTGGGGGGCGGGGGCTGGGCGAGGCGGATTGATATAGCCTCGGTTTTTCTAAACAGGGTAAAAAGGAACAAAGAAACGACCACACTAAAGTAAACGGATCCGTTTGGCAGCGAATTTTATTTTATTTTTTTTTTCATTGTTTTCGTATCAAATATTGTTCATTTTTGCCACTAGGGCAACACAATAGTCTTTCTTCAATGAGCGCATTTGGTTGTCACCTGTCTCCGAAAGTGGACTAGTACGATTTACCACGTCTACCACCTACTTCTTCTTCTCCTATTTCTTCTTTGCATTCTTCATACCTCATCTGATCCTCGGTCGCCCGCCTCTGCATCAACGGCATACCTCTAAAGTTACCAAAGAGACATTGTGCTAACTCCATGACAACAGCGACACGATTACACTGGCTATGATGACTGCAGATCAACAGGCTGATGCTTGCCATCTAGAAGTGTCCGCACTTCCACACACATTTCAGACCGATCGGAGGCCGTTACACGAGCTTCTTGGACTACTCACCCCACCGACAGCTGGAGTTGTTTTTATTGCAATTGACTTCGAACATACCCACAATATCCCGGCGGACTTGTCACAAAATCTGAACAGCGAGGTCGGTCTTGCTTTCTTAGACACAGACAAAATTGGTTCTGTTCCGCCAAATCAACTTATATCAACATATAACTTCGCTTCGGGACTTGAATCTTATCAGCAAAGATCATCGAGAAGATTTTTATTTGGAGAATCTATTCCCATTGTTCAAAGTGATATGGCTAATCGCATCAAGTCTTTGATCCCCTCAAACCGACAAGTAATTCTTGTTGGATTTGATATCAAGCATGATTTACGAGCTTTAAGGATGATTCGCTGTAATCTCTGGGGGTTCAATATTACAACTCTCGATACTCTACACGTCTCACAAAATCTATATCCTCGCAGTTTTTGGTCCCTTCGCAAACTTCTACGAAACCTTGGATCCCCATATGCGAAACTTCACAGCGGTGGAAATGACGCTAATTACACCCTAAGACTTTTGATTCTTCTAGCATGTGAGACTTGTAGTGGCCAGTCCGGCGTTTCTCAGGAAAGGCTAGCCATACTGCGGGCGGCGGCCCTAGACCCTCTTCCTCAACCCAGAAGTGAACCGAGCGAAGTTCAAACAACCATCACTTATACTCCGCCACAAACCACCCTCACTTGTACGCCATCACAAACCAGAAAGCCATGGGGGAGAAAATCGAGGAAGGAGAAAAGACTTAAAAAGAGTCGGAAGTATCAGTCAAAATTTTGGGACGCAGATACGCAGAACAAAATACGGAATGAGCGTGCAGCCAGGCGGCAGGCTGTCGAAGCCACGGATAATTATTTTGAAGGCCACAAAAATCTAGGCAGTGGAAACCACACGATCACAGAGAAATTACCAAAAATTGATTGATCTTGCTCGCAACGCGTCTAATCCTAAATGTCCTCCTGGTGTAGGATTTGGTTAGGAGATACAGGTAAGTCTCTCCGTACTTCCTCTTATGTAAAAATTTCCCCCAGAAAACTTTTCTTCTCTCCTACAGTTGAGGTATCTTCACTGGACTTGGACGTCTTCAAAACACCATCGGAAATCCAACCTCAGAGAACCCAGTTTCTAAGCGTGTTTTCTTAGAATATTACCTCGCAGATATCAACCTTGAGAACACGGCTGGCGGAGCAGGGCTTACAAAACTTGGTGTGAAGCAAGTTAATGTTCGTAGGATTGGGAAAGGGCAAAAGTTAGCAGTTTTTATTCATGGGCTTGGTGCATCTAGCGAATACTTCACTCCCATCATCAAACGCGGCGACTTTGAAGACCGCTATACAAGCTACGTCTACGACCTCGAAGGTCATGGATTGGCACCATCAAATATTGCGTCGATTGTAACAATTGATAACCTCGCTAATGATCTCGCAAACGTTATTTAATTTACCGGAGCGTCTACTGTCACACTATTTGCTCATTCTATTGGGTTGCTTAATCGCTATCGCTTTCTGTGTCCGCAACTTTGGCAAAATCGAAAATCTAGATTTGATGGGACCTCCTTCATGTCCTCTTCCAGAAACCGGGAAATCCGCTATGACAAAGCGCGCTGCGGCCGTCGGGGAGAAAGACATGATGGGGTCAGGGTTGCTGATGCTGTTGGTGACGCTGGCACTTCCTCGACCACGAAACTGTATCACCCCGTTGCATATGTAGCTGTTTGAGCGTCATTCCTAACAATCCCGAGGGCTATGCTAAACCTTGCACTGCATGTGCACTTGCTGGCATAGCCTCTCCCGTGGAATTTGATTAAGTTATATTAAAGCTTGAGTCTCAAATTCTTATTAACCTTTATAATATATAAATTTTCTAAATAATTCTTTTAAACTATTAAAGTTTATTGTAATTATAATTAATATTTAATAATTATATTTAGATTTTTATTTACCATCAGCTATCCAGCTTTTATGAGATGCTCTTGACCGTGGGAGTGATTGCCGACCTAATGAGTCAACTACTCAACCCAGCAAACCCACCACGCAAATGACACACAGTGCTATCGAGAGAAAGAAAATGTCCAGGACAACGTTGGGGAAAGGATATGACTGGTTTTTATTTGCTTCGGGGTCAGGAGGAAAAGGGAGTTGGTTTAACTAGTTAGTCGATTTGTTTTTGAGCTGATGAAGAAATGATTCGATAGGAGGGATGATTGTATGGGATGATGACTCTATTCAGAAATGACTCTGTGGAAGCATGAATATATGAAACATTGACTCTAGAGAATGACTCTATAGCAGTATGACTCAATACAACAATGAGTCAACGGAGCAATATATAAAGCACTCCAGAAGCGTGAGAGATTCTCCTCAACTCAACTCTTCACACGCCCCTCAACCCTTGAAATCAAAATCTGTTACACACATACCTAAGTCTTGATGGCGTCTCCCCAAGAAAATCTCGACGTTCAACCCGCCGATGACAACAAGGCTCTCCTGCCTTCCGAGTTGATCTGGAAGGTTGCCGAAAATGTTGTGCCGCAGAATTGGAATGCCTCGCGTGAGGGCAAGAAAGCGCTCAATCTTAGATTAGTCAACAGTAAGTTATCAGTGGTGTGTGTATATTGGCATCATAACACTAAAAAGTTTCTTTCTTTGTCTTAGAAAGCTTCGATAAACATGTCTCACGCACAGCTTTTGAAAGGTTGGACTATGAAAGTCTCGCTGAAGAAGCAGAAGACGGCAAAATCCCTGCCGAGTCGGTAAAGTGGCTTCTTAAACAGAAAATTCAAAAGTCAAAAGATTGTCGTCAATTCCTGGCAGAACAGGAAGATGCCAGTTGCTTGTTTCCTAAAAAGTGCAACTTTCAGGAACTTTGCCAAAAGGACGAAGACGGCAAGCCGATATTTACAGCTGAAGATTATCTTGAGAATGCTTGTTGTCTGGCGGTAAAATACCGAGGAGCAGCTAAGATAACCTCAGAGCTAGAAGACTCGACGCCGTTGTGGCCAGAAGTTGCCAAGTGCAGCCTGATGGTCGCCGCCTTTGCCGGTGAGGAAAGCCTCGTTCAATGGCTACTGGAGCACAGTGAATCTACTAGGGGAAATCTCAATTACGTATCCGAGCTACTTGGGTCTGCACTATTCGCCGCCGTTCTCGGGTTCAATAGCGGAACCGTCTCTCGGTTACTCAACCACGGCGCCAATGCACATGATGTCTACAGATGGGACTATGAATCTCCGTTCACTTATGCAGTGGGAAACGAAGATATGGATACGATCAATGCATTACTCTTATCTGACAAGGTGGACCCAAACAAAACTGCTGACCGTGTCTCGCCTTTTTTACTTGCTTGTTTTGGGGGCCATGTGGATATCGTGCGCAGGCTCTTGGCTGACCCGCGGGTCAAGCCCGATGAACCAAGCACTTTGATCCACCGTATGACCCCTCTGGCAGCCGCTGTTAAGAATGGCCATACAAAGGTAGTTCAGGCTCTGCTTGAAAGAGGAGATGTAGATCCGAACCGTCGCAACGAGGGACCAGAGGACCATGAACGCCCCTTGTACATAGCGGCACGATACAAACACAGTGATATATTGAAATTACTGTTACTAAGGAAAGATATACAGGCGAACTTTATATCCCATGACGGGCACAGAACAACACCTTTGAGGGCGGTTATTGACAATGGCGATGAAGAAACCGCCGTTTACATGGCTTCATGTCCTAAAGTTAATCCAAACTTGACACAGAGAGAGGACGACACTCCTATCCTTGCTCTTGCTGTAAAGAGAAGAATGGTTTACCTTGTGAACCAGTTGCTTCAGCGACAAGATGTTGATATCAACGCCGTCGACTTGACTGGCGATTCGGCGCCATCTGTTGCAGCAATTACTGGACAAGTGGAACTTTTTAAGTGGTTTCTCCAAAGAAAAGATTTTAACATTCAGCAAAGCAATTTGGGGACTGCTAGACTCATTGGGCTTGTGGGTGTCCCAGAAATCATACGCCTAGTGCTCCACCACCTGCCAGAGTGTCTCAGCGCCCGGGACTCGGAGGGCAGAACACCCTTGATGTTATCTTGCCTGAATGGGAATTCTGAGACCGTCCGGGAACTGCTGAAGCTTGGCGTGGATACCACTTTGAAGGACAACCAGGGCTATACTGCGCTTAAGTGGGCGGAGAGGAGCGCAGATGAGGGCCCCATGAATATTCTTCTAGGGAACTGCTGAAGTTGATCTTAATATTGACTTCTAATTTTCAATTCTTCTGGGGGTTGTTTCTATACAAACCACCAGCATCTTTTCTTATATACAACTTTTTAATTACTAGGATAGGTTTTTCAAAACTAAAGCATAGATTAAAGCCAAAAAAAAACACATAAAAACAAAATAAAAAAAAATCTTTATTTTACTAGGATAGATGTTTAAACTAAAATATAGAATAAACTCAAAAAAAACATGTTATTTCATTACTTTTAACAAAAAACCTCTTAAAATTGCGCTATTGTAGATATATCTATTTTAGAGCTAAAAAGATCCTAAAAGCAATCAACTTGGAGCATTACTAATGACTAGTTAATAATAAGTTTCTTGATTAAGCTAGCAGTTGATCACTATAAGCTAATCACAAGAGATTGAGATCTGACTCTAATTAGCTGTAGGTTACTTTATTATGACTACTTGACCTGGTTCTTGGTTTAGCAATGAGTCAACGGAGCAATAGGCAATGAGTCAATGGAGCAATATATAAAGCACTCAAGAAGCGTGAGAGATTTTCCTCAACTCAACTCTTCACACACTCCTCAACTCTTGAAATCAATATCTGTTACACGCATACCCAAATCCCAATGGCATCTTCACAAGGAGACCTGCTATTCCCGTTTTACTATAGATTTGTCCCTATCGCCAAATATGCTGTAAGGATGGTGGCGTATTCCCCGTCGGACCAGCATGCGCCGCTCTATGAAAGATTGATTGAGAGTAAATAGTTAATATGCACACCGGCAGTCCATATACTAACGTTTGCTTTTGGCAGGAGCCCCCAAGTATACTTTCGATTCAGACGCGGCATTTCAACAGCTATCTCGTGGTCTTTTCCCCCAAGAACTTGATTGGGTAAAGGACGAGGCAGCCCTTTGGTTCTTTGAACAGAGACTCAGGTTGGAGTCCCCATGTAATGATTTCTTGAGTCAAGATGACATCGGTATCTTGTTTAATCAATCCTACTCCGGGGAAATTAGGAGCCTCTGCAAGAAACAAGAAGACGGCAAGATGATTGTGACACCTCAATATTGGCTGGAGAATTTTTATGCCCTGACGTTGCTATACAATGGACGAGGAGAAATGCGTGAAAGATTCCTGCAGAAAAGACCGTTCTGGCCAGACGTTTCTAAATGCCTTCTGAACGTTGCCGTCTTTCTCGGCGAGAATCGCCTCGTTGATTGGTTACTAGACAAAGTCTTCTTTGAGGGAGATGGCGGTATCAATTATGGATTCATTACAGTTGGACCCCCACTATTCGCCGCCGTTGCCAAGGGCGTTGCCAAGGGCGTTGACGAGGTCAATGAAGCTATACTGCGGAGGCTGCTTTCGTTGTCAGATATCGATCCAAATATTTCAAATATGCAAGGTTATTCCCTCTTGTATCTGGCCGCAGAAGCGGGACGACATGAAATTTTGGATATGCTATTGCAACACCCACGTATACAACCAAACTTTACATCGGGTGCTCATCAAACGCCACTGAGGGTGGCTATTTCCAATGGCAATGAAGAAGCCGCCTGTTCCTTGTTGAAACATCAACAGATAGATCCAAATTTGGAAAATGGGCCACGTGATTGTCCCCTCCTCGTGGCTGCTGCCAGGGATGGTCTGATTCGAGTTGTGGACTTGTTGCTTCGACGAAAAGATATTGATGTCAATGTCAGGAACCAGCAAGGTGATACAGCGCTATCAATTGCAGCAACTAATGGCAATCGAGAACTTGTTCAAAGCATTCTTCATTATCGTTCATTTAATGTTAACTATTGGGAGGAAAACTTGTCTCCGCAGAAATTGGGTTCGAAGACTTTCCTTTTTCATGTGCATGATGCGTTTATCATGAACGAACTGCTTAAAGGTCCTCACTTTGAATTGATAAACATCAGACACCCTGAAACCGGACGCACAATCTTGATGGAAGCTTGCAACAATGGCAACACACCTTTAGTTATGGAGCTGGCGAATTACTCTCCGAACTACCTTCTGTATGACAACTACAACCTTACTGCGCTCGATTACGCGAAACAGGAGGGGCACCAAGCCATTGTAGATTTTCTTCATTTGCTACAAGTTCCATACTAATGGCCCACCCGAAGCTAATCTTAATGTCGACCTTAGCTCAAGGCTAATTTTCGATTCTTCTGGAGTTTGTTTCTATACAAACCACCAGCATCTTTTCTTATATACAACTTTTCAATTTCTGGATAGATCTTTTAAAACTAAAACAAAAAAAAATATATATATTTTATTACTTTTTGATAACAAATTTCTAAAAAACTGTATTATTGGAGAGATCTCTATTTTAGAGCTAGAAAGATCCTAAAAGCAATCAACTTAAAGTATCGCTGATTAGTGATAGCTAGCCACTAATAAGTTTCATAACGAAGCTAGCAGTTGATCACTATGACCTAATTACAAGAGATTGAGGTTTGACTCGGATTAGTTGTGGGTTACTTTAGTATGACTACTTGACCTGGTTCTTGGTTTAGCAACTTTTAATGCAACCGAAATTGATAAATAATTACCACATGTCGAATAGAACAAGGCTTAGCAGATACTAGTACCTAGTACTCTGTACTTACTTCAACATTAAACACTTACAATGTAAACAAGCAGAGCCTCCATTAATAATAATTCCCTGCCCAAATTATTCTCAGCCAGTGGCCTAATGTGGCTCAATTGCCGGATGCGGTCACAAGAAGCGAGTGACAGGGTGCGCCTGGGCCATGCTTTAGCGTCAAACTGATAGGAGCTTCGGTTATGGAGTGGTCAGGTGCTACGTTCTGACTGGTTATTCTCATGTTCGCTGGCAGTGGATCTAGAGTTTTCAGCCTCTTCGGTCCGAGTCTAATGAGCTTGGGTCATTCATCTTTGGACAATGGCGGCGGCAGCTTTCGCTTGTTATTTGCTCTTCGTCTATCATGCAGGTTCCCCTGAATACTTGTACTACTTTGTCTTATCATTGGCCGAGTCCATGACAGGGACGCTCCGTGAAGAGTATTGATTCAGAGTACAGAAACTGCTGGTGATCCCTTCTCTTGCAAGAAACTAGCGACGCCTCTCCCGCCACGTTCAACCGAGAAATCCTACTCGTATTATGACTCCGTAGTTCGTATTTTTTATACTCTAAGAACGCCGAGCCAGAGATACGAGTCAGCCTTGTCGTGTGGTCCGGGCCAATCTCCCCGACGGTAGTAGCCAATCATGGCGCTGAATAAGCGGAAGATGCACGATTCTATTGGTCAGGAAATGCAGAAAGCTCCACTGCGTATGTACTTTTTGCCTGATGTGGACTAGCGTGTGTTGTATACAAACTATGAGGGAAAAATACGGGCACACTGTAGCTGTAAGTACTAAGATAATCATAAAAGCCTGCCTGTCGGTGGCTGCTTGGGCTGAAATTTGAAATTTCTCGCTATATATTTATATGAAAGCCGCACCCGTGGTTTGGTCTTTTTTTTCAACTCACGCATTCTGAGCACTTAGTCTCTGCCGGTCGAACACTATCTTCAAACAACATCGACAACAGGAAAAGACTACAAAATGCTCGTTCTCAGCCTCATCCTCCTCTCGCTCCTCAGCACGGCGGTGGTGTTTTCGATAATCGAGCTGGGCCTGGTAGCCTACGGGGTCTGGGGCTTCTCGCAAACCGTCGAGGTCTCGTATCTGTGCGGCTTCGAAATCTGTTACAAGAACGCCAAGGGCAGCGTCCCCGATGTCGTTGCTTTCCTTATGTTCTGCGCCGTCTGGTCGACACTCGCCTCGGCTGCTGCTCTTGGAGGCCCGCTGTACCTGCACTCGCGCAATGGCCATCACCACAACCGCTGGTTGGCTCCGGGCTTGATTGTGCTGTACTTTCTGACCTGGATATTTTGGTTGGCCGGGTTTGCGGATTTGGCGAATATTATTGGAACCTATGGCACACCTATTATGAATGCGGTGCTCGCTTTTGCTGTTCTCAGCTGGTATGTTTTTTCCTCCTCTTTTTCTCTCCCTGTCTAACCTAACTTTCGACAGGCTCCTCTACACGGCCCTCTTTATTCTCAGCTTCCTCGCCATTTTCGACGTCATGCAGGGCGAGTGGCCCGGATACCTGGTCATGAAACCACGCTCTGCTACAGACGCCCCTGCTGTCTCTTCGACGCCCGCATACACGGGGGCCCCCGGCGAGCCCAAGTACGAGACCGGCCACGAGCTGACTGCTTAGTTTGGGGTCTGGATGGCAAGGAAATACTAATGGTTTAAATGGTGAAAGCTTTGAATTGTGATACCTGATACCGTAATAATTATTCTCGTTTTACTTCACATATAGATCTGATGTAAATCTATGGATCGGACATGGATCGATCCACCCCCGCTGTGGGGCAGCCAACACTACGTCAACTTAAAGAGCATCTTGTAACTTTACTCTTCCTTCTACTTCCACTCTTGACTTCCTGACTTGTTGAAAATGGTTCTCCGCGTCGGCGTCATCGGCGCCGGCGAGGTCGCTCAGGTCATTCACCTGCCCACGCTCTCGCTGCTCTCGCACCTATACCACATGGTCAGCGTATGCGACATCTCCGCCCAAACCGCCAGCCACTGCGCAACCAAATTCCACATCCCCAAACACACCACCAACCCTAGCGACATAATCAACGACCCAACCATAGATGTCGTCTTCATCCTCACCAGCGACGAATTCCACGCCGTATGGGCCGTGGCCGCGTTGCAGGCGGGTAAAAACGTCATGATTGAGAAACCGCTCACACTTTCCTTACCAGCAGCACGCCGCATCCTCGGCGCAGAGCGAAACTCCAAGGGCCGTGTGTTTGTCGGGTATATGCGTCGCTATGCACCGTCGTTTACTGGTGCTTTTATGCGCGAAGTGGCCACTATTCCCAAGATCCTGCATGCGCGAGTCCGCGATATGAGCGGGCCCAATGCGTTTTTTGTGAATCAGAGTGGCACGTTCCAGATGAAAACCACAGATGATATCCCCGCCACAGCAATAGCCGCACGCGAAAAGTTGCTGGATGAGTTGTACCGCGAGGCATTCCCCGGTGCAGCCGAGATTACCGACGAGATGAAAAAATACTGTCGCTTCCTGGGCAGTCTGGGGTCGCACGATCTCTCACTGATGCGTGAGGCGCTTGGCATGACATGCAGCTCAGTGGCGGGCGTGTCCGTGAACGATCCATTCTACTCGGCAATCCTGAACTTCCAAACCGACAAGGGGCACGCTTTTGCCGTCACGTATGAGAGCGGGATCGACGGGGTCGCCGAGTTCGACGCACAGCTCGTCGTGCATGGCGAGCGCAAGCGCGTGTCGATTCAGTACGATACGCCGTACGTCAAGGGACTACCAATCACGGTGCGTGTGGAGGAAATCAATGAGCACGGCGAGAAGCAGGCCAAGCAGATTGTGTCGAGCTACGAGGACGCTTATACTGCTGAGTTGACGGAGATGTATGACTGTTTCGCGAATGGGTGGGAGATTAAAACGTCGGCCGAGGATGCGGTGCGAGATTTGGAGCTTTATGATATGATGTATCGGAAGTGGTTGAACATTTGAATAAATTTATTGATAACTTATATTAGGGCTTTGCGGTCACGGGATATCAGTTTCCTACTGTCAACTGGTAACACTCTTCTATAATAACATTTAATCACAGTTCAATATTAATAATAATATCCAATAATCATTATCAGCGTCTAGGGTATCTCAAAAACATTAAATATGCACCATCCATGCCCAACGCCTCACTATGCAACCCAAAATTCAATGTTTCTTTTTTAACAATCTGGCTTCCGCCCCCAGATAAAATGTGCCTTGATATACAGATGAAGCGACGATTTGGAAATCTCCTGCTTCAGCGCCTGCGTGACCTCACGAATGTCACCGGCTGATTCACCCAGAATGCGCGTCCCCAGGGCGAGAAAGTATGATTCGAGGGACTGCTGGACTGCGTTGAGGGCGGTGCGGCCGAGGGTTTTGAGCATGGGGTTTGCGGGCCAGTTGCCAAGGGGGATCTAAGCCAGTTAAAAAGAAAAGCAAAAGTAGATTAGGGAAAGGAGAAATACCTTGTAGACCTCCTCCTGGATATCGACAAAACCCGCGTCCTGCATGGTCTGCTTCATGCCGGAGACGTCGTCAAACGACTTGCCAAACATTTTGCTCGCCTTGTTGTAGCGCGCCATAATCCGGTTCAGCGGCTCGATATCTTGAGGGCTGGCATCATCTGAGTAAAAAGTTGGTTCCAGCTCGTTCATTTCGACATAACCACCAGCCCTCAGATTGGCAAAGGCCTGCTGGAAAAACCGGCTCCAGTTGTTGATACTGCCGGACAGCATACGGCCATGCACTAGGTCAAACCCGTTATGATGGTCAAACGCCCACTCATCCTCGGCATCGTCCACGTAAAATCGCACATTCGGTGGGATCCAGGTTGGTTGGATCGGGCTCAGATCGGTGCCGATGACCACAGCAGACGGGAAACAGTCCCCTATATCGATGGCCCAGTCGCCCGTGCCGCAGCCAACGTCCAGGATCATCTGCGGGTCGACCAGCGGCATTTTACATAGTTTGCTGTTCATCAGCATGTACCAGATGTGGTGGAAGAGCTTCAGGCGGTGTTGCTCGGCAGCGTCGTTGGGTAGCGGGTATGCGCCCTCGTGGAATCGGTGGTATCGGCGGCCATTCTCGTAGATGTAGTCGAAGACGGGCGATTTGATGGATAGGCTGGTGGTATCGTCGTCGTCGTCGTCGACCAGGCCGAGGCCTTCATCGGTTTTTGAGTATTCCGGGTATGCGGAATTCATGGTTGGGTGTGACTTTTTTAAGAGCATTCCAGCAAGATCGCTACGGAGTTGCCAGGTGACGGTGCTAATTAATATACTCTCCTTGGCTTGCAAGCCTGTCAGAAGGTCCAAGAATTAGTCGAAACTACTACTGCACGAATCTGGAAAACAGTGAGCAACTAGCCAGGGATGCTGCACTAGTGGGAACCAGGATTCTTGATAGATCAACCACGATGCGATAGAGTTGTATACTGTGGGACACCCGGAACGGCGCTGCAATTTGTCATGGCTGACATTGGACAGTAGTAAAAGTCATCGATCTTAAATTTAGTACTACATACTTCGGGGTAAACTGGAGACTTCGGTCCGCCGGCGTTTTTCCGGGAATCTGGCGGCCCAAGTTTTTGGATCGGAGACTGCCCGGGGTATTGTTTCGGGTCTCATTGCATTATTATTGGATGTTTTCGAAATGTCTGCTGATCAGCTGCTGCGTACAATACTACCTTTAACACGTACGCATTACGTGGAGTGCATTTCTTTGGCTGTTCAGTTGAATGTTCAGCCCTGCCCGGGGTTTAACGGACCAGAAAACTATGGAGTTGAGGGCAAAGGATGCAAGCGGCAGATCGCCAACGCCAGACTCAATTTTCGAGTTTCCAAAAATTAGACGTTTGAATTTTGGGTTCGGGCGCCCTGCATGCAGCATTCTTGCTTATTACGGAGTACTTAATTATGGGTTTCGGAGGATTGATTACTACTACATTCGATAATCATTTCCAGCCAGTCTTACCCCGTACAGTCTTACACGTCGACTAGTCGTGTGGCACATGATGGAAATTGAAATCAATGGGTCGTAATTCGTGCTTCTAGTCATACAATAATTAAAATATAAATCAATCGCCATGCAACAAGTATGCTATGCTATGCCATGCAGCGGGTCTATTTATCGAGGAGCACCCCTGCCCCCCGTAACAGCACAATCGTATGCCCCGACGAGACATCGCCAATAGCCTCGGAAAACTCCAAAAATTTGCCGGCCTCGACATGGAAGACGCGCAGTCGGGCCTCCTCGCCGCCGCCGCGGTTGTTCACATTCTCGATACGTAGCTTGCGCGCTGCGTCGTCCAGCACCCGGCCGACTTTCCATCGCGCATCAAAGAAGAAATCGCCCATGGGCGGCTCGTTGTTTTTGTCTGGCCGGTCTGACGTGCCCACGACATGCAGATAGATGCGCCGCTCCGCCGGCACCGAAGCATCGCCCTTGGCCGTGCGTTTCATCTGATTTAACTGTGCTACTGCGCTGCGCCCTGTCCTGGACGATATTCGGGTCTGCACGCTCGTTGGCAGCTTGATCTTGGCCGCGGATGTTGTGGTTGTTGCGCTAATCTCTTTGCCCACGCCACGCAGCCTGGAAAACATCGACCGGATCGTATCGCCTGGTTTCACGTTGTTGCCCACGCGCGCCCCCAGCGGCGTCAGCTTGGCGCAGTCATGCGTTTCGCCTAGTCGGTGCTCGAGACAGTAGTTGCGATTACACTGGTCGCAGTGCACGCCGACGCGAGTGGGCGTGTTGATCAGCGACTTGCATGTCGGATGCGAGCACTGGTCGGTATTGTACACTGTAGCTTTTTGTTTCGGTTTTGCCGGGCCATTCCCAGCAGCAGCTTCTCGCCGTTTGCGCGCCCATTCGCCGGCGTGTGCGCATTTGTGTGATGTCTCGGTGCGGTGGTCGAGGCAGTATGTCCCCCGGCACGATTCGCAGCGGAAGGGGAGAAAGTCGAGCTGACCACAAAACTCGTACTGGCAGTTGCGCCCGATCGCCTCGAGGTCGGTGTCGGCCATGGCCGTGAAGCTGTTGGTCGCCATGGCGTAGAAGTTGGTAATAAATGAATGAATAAATAAGAGTAAATAAAGAAAATAGATTCGTAATCGGTGGCGGCCTTCCCCGACTTTCCAGCTGCGGGGAGAACCTTCTTGGCGGCTTACCTAATCTCCATCTAGATCTTGCTTTGCCACGCGGTAAAACAATATAAGATTTCCTTTACCTTGGGAGTTATCGGGTCAAAATTGAACCATCATTTTCCTATTTTGTGGGAACAGTTCAGGCTGTTGGAATCAAACGGGTGCAAAATACAAACAAACTAAACAATGATACTAGTAGTATTAGGTTTGACAGGCTGATATTAGTTCCTGGACACTCCTTTTTTGGTGTTGCACGAACAAGTAAGTATAATTGGGCCAATGTTAGCCTTAAAATCGACACAATCTGGCGCAGGATCAAAACTCGGAAATGCTTTTATACTGCCCGACATAGCTTTGTCCACGATCGACCACCGACGTTAACTCAAATGTGGAAAATATTTCCGGCCTCTGGAAGAGTCTGTGCAGCCAACGATGGGATCACCTGAGCTGAATAACTACCTGGTCAGAATTTCTCACTTCGACCTAATACTAGTCCTCAGCCAGCCACTAATATTCCGGATTTTCCCATACAACCTGATTGCACCGTGTCACACCTGTCAAAACAGGCTGAAGTCTTGTTAGGGTTTCCATTGATTCAAAATAAACTCGAGGAAAACCATGTGGGTGCGTTCCGACATTGTGCATGAACACCCCCATACGAGCAAATGTACCAAGCCTTTGCAGGGGGATCTCAGCCAGCCTCTCTCGGAATTGGCCATTGCCGATTGGAGCCACGGTACCAAGAGCGATAATTGATGCTGGGATCTCAACCTAACGAACAGATCATTTCGTTTTGGAGGAAAGCTCAATATTCATTCACCGGGACGGTTTGTAGTATAAAATGTCCGTGGTTCGACCATACGGACCTGAGTTTTGACTCTCCCATTCTACCTCGCCGTTAACCTTTGCATAAAAGAAGACGATTCCAACATGGGCTTGTTCGGCAGCATGCGGTGGACGACTTTCTTATTGATTGCTCTTCTGAAGGCGTGTGCCGAGGCACAACTACAGGCGCCAGACGGAATAGCCAACATTCCCAACCTCAAGTACGGTCTCTTCGTTCACTTTGTACCGGGCCACACGGTGAACCACACCGGGGTCGTTGTTGATGACGCGAACGCGCTCGCCAACGACTTTAATGCAAGCCAGTTCGCCAACGATCTTGCAGTCGCAGAGGTGCAGTACGTCGTCTTTACTGCCTGGCACTCCAGAATGGTGGCCCTCTACCCGAGCGAGAAGATGCTGGAATGGGAGCTGCCAGACCACCGCGTCGATCGCGACCTCATAGGCGACATGATCGCCGCCGTGAGGGATAAAGACATCCGCGTCTACCTCTACACCCATCCGCGAGATGGTATGGAGTTCACCGACGCGGACCGAGAGACGACCGGCTGGGGCATCGACCCTCCCCCGAACGGCGAACCCTATAACCCGGGCGCAGACTTCAACCGAACCAAGTGGAACGCGTTCATCAACGGCATCTACGGCGAGCTGATGCAACGCTACGACCAGCAAATTGACGGCCTATTCATGGACGAGGGAAGCCCCCAAGGCGACAGCGAAAAAGTAGTCGACTACGCGCAGCTCCGAAGCACGATCAAAGCCATCAATCCGCACGCCAATCTCATCCAGAACAACTATGGCAATCTGTACGGCCTCGACATGGGAATGAAGGAATACGGCGGCTGGGGCGACTTCGCGCAGCCCAACGAGAGCCTGTGGCCTAGCTATGCCGAGCCCGTGGCCGCCATCTTCACCGAGAACTGGTGGGCAGCCAGCGCCTCCAGCACCGTCCGCTACTCTGCCGGGAGCATGCTCCGCTACACAGCCTTCCAGGCGGCCACGAATAGCGAAGGCGGCGGCATTGCCTGGGCCACGGGACCCTACGGCGACGGCGGCTGGGAGCCCGGCGTCATGGCGACGCTCCAGCAGATCGGCTCGTGGATGTCTGGCATCCGCGAGTCCATCTTCAACACGAGGCCTAGCACGTCCTACCCAACCAAGCCTGGCACCACTATCGCTAGCGTCTCCTGGGGATCGGCCACCAAGTCCGCGGACGACTTGGTCGAGTACATCCACGTGCTCAAGCCGCCAGCCAGCCAGACACTTGCGCTCCCGGCGCCTCGCGATGGCAAGGTATTTGGCACCGCCTCGCTACTGCCGGACAACACGCCGGTGGTTCTCAGCCAGGATACAGAAGGGGTCACGCTCACGATTCCTGGTTCCTGGGATGCCAACCTTACCGTGATTAGACTGACCGTCCTGAGCCGCTCCGGCCCCGTTCCTCTCTACCGCTGCTACAGTGCTAGTAAAAGCGATCATTTGGACACTACCGATTCTAGCTGCGAGGCCGCCGGCTACTCGCTGGACGGCTTGCTCGGCTACATCCATGCCATTCAGCTTACAGGCACTGTTCCTCTCTATCGCTGCTACAGTGCTAGCAATAGCGATCATATGGACACTACCGATTCTAGCTGCGAGGCCTCCAGCTACTCCCTGGAAGGCATCCTCGGCTACATCTATCACGACCAGGTTCAGGACAGTGTTACGCTCTACCGCTGCTATAGCGCGAGCAGGGCTGACCATTTGGATACAACCGACGCCAGTTGCGAATCCTCTGATTACTCCATGGACGGTATCCTCGGCTATGTAGTGGTTGCATAAAAGCCGGTGGGTTGAAAATTATATTGGATACAATTACACTCTAAAATTTAGTATATTTTAGCATCTAATCTATGACATGTATCTCATCCCAGCTTTCAGTTGAATATAGGCACTTTTTAAGGGTTAATCTGTATATTGTAAACAATATGACAATATAAGGGTGACTTGTTGATAGAGGTTCTTGACCATTTAAGATGGATGCGAGACATGACAACTCTCTGGGCATAGACTGGAAGTATTTAACACTGCTGATTACGATGAACTTTGATCATTTGAGTTAGTGCTATATCAAGAAAAGATTAATAAGTTTTTCTGAAGCCTACCATTTTATTATATCTTGATTCATCTATCACCAATGGTAAAGCAACTGACTAGTTGGTTGTATTTATTTTATCAATGAACATTAGTAGCTCACAGTCAGAAATTCCTTGGTCTGGCCTACTGCCGTGTGTAATGAGCATGCAATAACAACGCACTAGTAATAGGTAGATTCTTTGCTTCGTCTGCTTTGTCACTCAGTAAAGACAATATGAATAAGGGTTATATACTAATGATTGGTCTTTCTATTTCCTCGTCTTTTGTGGCAGTCTCTCCCAGCGAAAGCAATATTGCCCCTTCTCCATAGCTATACGCCTCGACCGCGGGCCCGTTACCATCCACGGCTCTCCATCCAGAGTCTTGCCTATCTCAAAAGGCACACTATAGTCCGGCGGAGTCTGTAACTCAGGCCATGTGATCCGATTCAGCGCATTGAGATATCGCTGCATATCCACCTTCCCGGTTGACCCCATTCGTGTCGCTACCCAGTCATTCAAAAAGCTGCGTAGTGTTGATACATCAGTGTCTGCTAGAGCTCGAGTACAAGGCCATTCTGGCAGACTCTGTACCATGTCCATATTTCTGTCCCAGTGCGGGATGCTCGTGAAATGTGTGTCGTTGGTGATGAGTTCGTACAGCTTGAAGACAACGCCCGTCACGTCGTCTCGTCCTTCCATCAGCCCGTTTTCCCGGATGCTACCCAGTCAAAGTCGAAGTGCAGCAGCTTTTGTGTGTCTGGGTCAATGAGGAGATTTCGAGGTGCGATATCCTGGATTACACGGCAGCCGGCGAGTGATTCAACACTTGAAAAGGGGAGATATCCGATAAACACGGTGTCGTCCTCTTCCGGGTCTGTAGAGATTCCAGTAAGGAGTCCCTCGTCGTCAACTGTCACTGCAGTGACATCTTTGGACAAAAAATCAGCAAACTGCGCTAGAACGGGGCATTCGATGTCTTCCTCAGGTGGGAAGAGTTTGGCGGTTCTATTTACCTTGATCATGCGCAACTGGCCCCAGTCCCAGACGTTACAGTGAGTCTCAGTTTTGGGGTTTTCTCTTGGGCCAAAGTAGCCCTGGCCTTCGGAGAGGAATCGCTCGGGCAGTTTGATCATAGTAGAAGACTTGAAAAAATATTTTTTTAAAAAAAAAATAAGAACCCGATCTTGTTTTGTGTAAGTGGTGGATGTGCCGCCGTTTTTGACTCTGAAGGGTGGTGACTGGTAGGCGCCAAGGTCTCAAATGTTCGAAGCGATTGGCTGCGCTCGGCGTCTATGCCACCAGTAGCATACTATATACTACGTACATTGAACAAGTCGATTAACCCAGTTTATTCCAATAGCTGGTTTGCCATGTCGAAACCAAAGACAACTAGCTATATCTTGTACAAGAGAAGGTCGAGGAGGCAATCCTCGCTTATCTAAATTAATCATCCACTTTATAAGCGATTCCTCTTCAAATTCTGAAAGCCCGAGGCCATTTTCACGTTTTCCAACCTAGTTTCAAGTAATTCCATGATATCGATCGTTTGTCGAGTCAAAATAGAACGCGAGTGCGGAGCGAAGCGGACGGGTGGGTGGTGGATTTCATTGCTGGTAAATATTCAACTTGTATTCATTTAGATTTATAATAAATACATGTACAATCCTGGTGAACATTTTCTAATTTCAGGACTCATAGGCCTAAGAACATTTGTCTTTATGAATTCTCCTCCACAAACTTCCAGGCCGCCTCATAACTTCGACACTGATGCGGTGTATCCCATCCTACAACGATAGGCGTCGACCCATTAAAATACGTTGCCCACTCCAGCGACATGTCCCCGGCACACTGAAGTCCTTGTCTTATATAATTAAAACAGTGTTGTGTATGCCAGAGACCGTGTCCCTGTGGTACAAATTCTGGGGACGAAGTATCTCCATCACTGTTTAGGAATTTCTCCTTGTCAAAGGAGCCATCAAGCATGTCGTAAAATAACATACGGATTTGCGCCTAAACAAGTGTATGTGTATCATTAGATTACGCCGGGAAAAAAATTCCAGAAAGCTTTGGGGGGGAGGGGCGTACAAGACAGTGTAGTTGGTGAAACATGCTAATTCCATATTTCATTCCTTGTCCATGGTTCACAGGTGCACCAGGACCGAGTTCGTATTGTTCCCAGTCCTTGTTATGGAGGGTTATGAAGCCTTGCTGAGACCAGGGGTGCTTGAAATTTGTGGCTTTGCATCAAGTCAGTACATATTCCAAATCGAAGATTCTAATAAGTAAATCGACGTGAAACTTACGCCCTGCTAGCGCCATCCAGGCCTCGTCACTTTCATTCGAGCGAGGCGCGTTATACAAGTCTGAGTGATCGAATATGCGAACTTCTTTTGGAACTGATCAATATAGATTGATATCAGCAGTGTTTTAAATACCGAATCTTGAAGAGAAATAAACTAACGCTCCATTACGGGTGTCCTGAACCCATTTTTTTCGCCTCGATCAAGTTTCCATTTGATCTCAAAATTGACTTCAACCAAAACAGCAAGCAACAGCACAATGCAAACGCCCAAAGCAATCAAAACCTTAGCCAAGAGTGGCACCAGAGATTTGGACTGACTCCGAATGGGAGAAGATAGTAAAGCCTCGTCGATATCGGCGTCGGGATAGTCGTCTTGCCTAGTCTTTTCATACATGGCGGGCAGTATTAGGGATGAAGAAAATCACAAGATTAAAAAAATAAGAGAGCAGAAAATAGACAAGAGATTAGAGAGAAGATAGTAGGGACGCAAGTTTCACGTTTTAGAAAATAGCTCTTCTGGATACGCTTGTACTGAAAACCAACGTCTCATGAGGAGAAATCCATAAATTGGGCCATAACGAAACGCACGGGTCAGATGCATTTGGCGAATTCAGCATCACATAATTAGCCCCATGGTCAAAGCATGCATGCAGTAAAGAAAAGAAGCTAGTATAGTGGTTTCTTTGATCTACACTGTGGAGAAAGCAGGGTTCTGGAGATACGACCGGGATGTCCGATTTGCAAATCATATCGTTTGCAAGCATCCTCGGCCGGTATTTTTGTTGGAGGGTTGTTGTATTCGCCCCCTCTAGTCTGATTAGACAGTAGAATCCAGGTCTAATTTCTTAGTAAAATGCTTAGTGTTTTTTAATGTGAATCTCTAACTAGATCAGGTTACCTTGAGAGTAAGTTCAAGTATCCTCTTTGTTGAGCGTTGATCCAAAACGAAACAGTACGGAGTACGTAAATACGCATAAGTCCAACAATCACTATGGACCCGGAATCTATTTAACCCACCTCTTGCTTATATGTTGTACTGATTCTCCCTCTCTCATCGTGGTCATTCAACTACCTCCCAAGACACATCTTCTATCTATTTTTACCTCCATTTCACAAACCCCAAAAGCACTTCTACTTCTACAAAATGCGTTTCGTCCAAGTTTTGGGAATCTCCATCTTTGCCGCCAGCGCTTTGGCGGCTCCCGTTATGAAGCGTGCAGAGGCTTCCGAGGATTCCGCAGAGATCAACTGGATCAAGCGCGAAGATGCCTCTGAGGATTCTGCGGAGATCAACTGGATCAAGCGTGCAGAAACTTCTGGGGATTCTGCAGAGATCAACTGGATCAAGCGGGAAGATGCCTCTGAGGATTCTGCGGAGATCAACTGGATCAAGCGCGAAGACGCCTCTGAGGATTCCGCAGAAATCAACTGGATCTAATACAACGTGGTCTGCGGTTCCAAAGATAGCGTGGCTGATGGGTGTGGTTATCGCCTGATTGCTCGCATATTACTCTTTCTGGTTGGATTATGGATCCTGCAACGAGTTTTTTTTTTGATATGTGGCTGAGGACTGAAAGGTGATTGGGCTGTTGGGATTGGGCATGTTTAGAGGGGATGTATTACGTTGATCACCCCAGACTTAGTCTATCCCCAATAAATGCCATATCTAGGAATTTGGAAATTAGTCTTTGCCCTCAATCTTAAAATCTATATTAGTAGTTGTAGCTTTCGTGGTTGCAAAAAGTAGTTGCCAAATTTCCTTTTGGAAGCTTGAAATTAAGACGTTACACCCCAATCTCTCTAAGTGTAATCATGTATATATGCAGCCTTCACTTGTATTTTCAAATGTTGCGTGGCGAACCTCGTCCCAACATCCCAATATGGGGGGCCGGATAGCGTGGTGGTCAAATGCTATCAGGCCAGCTCCAAGAGATTCCCGAAATAGGGTTAGACAGGAGGTCTCACTAACCCTATAGTAGGATTGGATCTTATAGAGGCTGGTAAATTCGAATCCTACGACCCCCGCCCTGCCTGCTAGCACCCCTGCAGACCCCTATAATAGGGTTTATATTAGATAACTATATAAAGCTTGATGGCCTTTATATATTGGATAATATACTCCCTAGGGACCGATTAGAAGGCATAATTAACTAAGAAGTGGCTCTCCTAGAGAATACTTCTCTGGAGTTCGCCCAGAAGGATAAGGAACGCGTTTAGAGCTTTGCACTGACATGCCCTCGCTTAGTATAGAGCCAACTTTGTGCCGGGGGAAGTCTTATATTAGGATTACGGAGGGGAGTCTATATGTAACAGAAATAAGAAAGGAGGTTAAGGAGGGACTTGATCCCCCTAGCGCGTCCATCTCTATTACGCTTGTATCCATGTAGTGAGGACACACTTGCAGATCTATGTATTTAGAAGACCCGGGGCGGTAGGCAGGAGGATAGGAGCCCCCCTATCTAGTGTACGCGCGGTCGGCCCTTTAGTGTCTTACATGCCTGTATGAAATAATCAATCAATCAATCAATCGACATCCCAATATGATCCTGATGTTGGCTACGTGATACATACCAGATTAGGGTTAGTGCCATATAACTATCTACGAAGTAATTGATACCTGTAAAATACGGCTTTAACGGATTCGGCTAGTAGCGCTCATCCTTCGTCTGACGTAGATAAGGCATGCCTACGGGTTGCAGCTGAACGCGTGTCTCGGATACTGAAATTTAATAGCTGGGTTTCTGATCCAACAGAATAAATTTGGCAATTTCAAACACCCGCTGAGCTTTTAGCGTGTATAGGCTTGTATATGTTTAACTCAACTTAGTAGAATAGGTTAGGATAGGTTAGGATTTAGCTTAAATAGATTAGGGGTTAGGTTAGAGGTTGAAAAGGGTTGGGATTAGAGAGGAGTAAAGGGCTAGAGAGCTTATAAGGCTTGATATTAGCCACCAAGTCACCAGAACTTGGTCAACACCCGAGCTGTCCGGGACACTTACTCTGCATTGATTGGAGCACTAGCACATTATTAGAAATATAATGCGATAGGTCTCCTGTTGGAAAAATGGGACGAGTTGGATGCATGTTGCAATACAGGAACTTGTTACGCGTAAGATTGATTCTTTCACTACTCAACGTATCTACGTAGTATTATTACTTGAATCATATAGAACACAACCAATTGATATCAGATGACGCTTTTGAAAGGCCCCTCCTTGCTATACTGCTCTTTGTGGGCCGATAACACATTTACGCGGAGTAGCTGAAATAGGGTCCTCTTTTGACTGCTTCTCTTAGGGTTACAATTAGTATTCATGTTGCAAACGCACCGAAAAGCAGAAACTTGTTGAATGTGGGTCTGCTATTGTGTATATGCTCAAAACCAGATGCGAGAAAGGTCGGTGCGAATTCAGTCACAATGCCATTGTCAAGACTCTTATTCCTTTCTAAAAACAGCACTTGGACATCGATGTTTTCACGCTGGAATACTAGCGATTATGATGCGCTGGAGGAAATAAAGGAATCCTCGCTGTATTCTGACCAAGTGTTGGGTGAAAATGCACAGCCAGTTCGACAGAATTATCGCCAGAGGCCAGAAAATCTCCTCAAACGCACCTTAATCGGACTTTTTGTTGTTGCGGCCGTTTTGTTCACAGCCATTTCTTTAAGACAATTAATACTTGCAACACCCCATCAATCACCAGCCGAAGGTACCCCCAAATCGAGTGTTTCTCAAGAGGGCACCTCGCAGCATAATACCCCAGGGCAATATCACAGCCACAATCAATCAGGACCCGGCCAGTACGACAACGACAACAATAATCTCAAAACGATAACCACCGCAAGACCTATTCTTCATTCACCGTGCGGTAACAACTCGACCGAAGCTCGAGCTGCTGGGTGCCACTTCGACATCATTACTTTTGCTTGGCTTCACCCAAAATGCTACGATTCGCAGCTTAGCGAGCATTTTGCTGAGTTCCAGGAATGGGAGTACTTCCTCGAACCCAATCGAAACAAACCCTTGTCTCAATCCGAGGCACTCACGGGAAACTATCCGGTTCTGTATGTGAGCTGGGAGTATCATGTGCTCCATTGCACGTACATGTGGAAGAAAATGCACCGGTCTATCTTGCAGCCCACAGGACTTGAGTCCGTGGACTGGTATATTGCCCCATTTGAGCACACGGAACATTGTTCGCAAATGTTACTTTCTAAAAAGTTCAAGGACGATGCGATCAATACGGGTATCCTGGTGAAATATCCGGACTGCGGTGTCCGACTTTAACTGAGAGATTCCTGGAAGGGCAGGCTCCTAGGATAAACCCAGTCGTTGAGATAGATTGTCATTATTGAGTAGTCCGATTCAATGTCACCATATATTTCACATTCAATTCCATTACATGATAAGCTTCACGCAAGAATTTCAGTCATAGATTTATTAGCCACTATCAATTGATACCCTTTTCACCATTGCGGAAATAGCCAGCGAATCCAGGTAGTATTGTTTTCTCTGACAATTTTTCCTTCAGTGGGCCCTCGGAGATAGCTTTTCAGCCGAAACGCCTGGTAAATTCTAATCCTGATTAGTAACTGCGAATTCATATTTGATATTGTCATTCCGAACCGTCAAGAAATTCGGCCGATATACTCCGTACCGGGTTATAGATAAATTTCCTAGTACGTACGTAGTAAGGTACGATGTAAATTATTCTAGTGGTTTTGAGGTGTATCTTAAAAGGCCCACATGAGGTCTCGCTAGACAAAGCTTACCAACTCTCTCGCTAGAAAAAGCTGACCAACGCTCTCCCGTCTCCGCAGCGTCAACTGTCCCCGGGGATATCAGAGTGACGTTATATTATATAGTACGTAGTAGTATATGAAGATCTACGACGCAGAGGCGCTGCAATTGTGCGTATATGCAAAAAAACCAACCTTTTCACGAAAGATACCGGTGTCAACTGGTATCCTAAGACATACATATAACATCACCCAACAATCAGGCGCCCAATAAGATAGAGTGTAGACTGTAGACTATAGGTCTCAGAAGCAATAATTTGCGTTCAGCCATGTCAGCTTGCGAGATACCATGGCGTTCTGGGTCAGTACTTACCAAGTGAAGCGTCACATAGAGTGGGCCGTGGCTATCATTTGTATCATTTTCTCTAATTGGTCCATTTCTAGACCTGGATATCGGTGTACCGCCTTCTTCCAGACAAAAGTAATCACCCTGTGGAATTCAAACAGAGACCGCGAACACAGCTGGACACAATAATTAATCCTTCTCTGTTTTTATTTTCACAATATGAGCATACCCGGGCAATCAAGTTTCGACAAAGAGTCAGATCGATATGCTGATGAGTCGTCAGCCACGACTCCGTTTCTGTCGGATGATCGTGTAGTTGAACCATCTTCCGGACATACTTCAGCTCCCCGAATCAATCGATATCTCGTACTCTTGTCCTTTCTTTTATCCTGCTCGCTTCTACTATCACTGGGGAGCAATGCCTTTATCCTACGCAAGTCGGTTCATTATCCGTCTCCGGAGGCCCCCAATCCATCCTCATCACCATCACCCCATGCTCAAAATGACCATGCGCACCACGACAATGGCGACAAGAAGCTAATTAACGACAAAACATTCGGACAATGCGGCCATGGAATTGAGGCGGCGCGCGCAAGCGGCTGCAAGTTCGATGTGATGACATTCTCTTGGGTGAAGCCAGAGTGCTACCGCGAAGACCTGATTTCTAGTTTTCTTCAGCGTACAGACTGGCATTTCTACAGTAATGAGACATTGGAACCACAACACGAATTGGACCTCGACGAGGTCATTGCGGGTGATCATCCAACGGTGTATACGGGTTTCATTTACCATCCTATCCATTGTACATATATGTGGAGAAAGATGCACAAAGCTTTCATTGAGCATCTTCCCATTGACAATGATACTCCACAAGAACACCACACGGAGCATTGTGACCATATCATGTTGGGTGGGTATCTGGGCGAGTATCATCATGAGTGCGAGAAAGTGCCGGATAGCTGCCACACCAGGCTGAAAGCTGGGTATACCTATTGTGGATATGTATAAGTAGGATATCATTGATTGAAGCAGGCTCCTGTTGTGCATCTTACGTTTTGTTTTTAAAGTTATATCAGTTGATCCATTAAGCCCGAGAACGCTTGTTCTTGACAGGTACATTACATTGTATGTTGAACCTCCTGGAAATCATACATTTCAATTTTAATTTTATTAAACATCATAAGATCAATTTTCAATGTTAAATAATTTGTATGAACCATTTCCAGGCCAAACTCCGTGGAGCTACATCATTAAATACCCAGCAAGCATTTACTGCTGTCAGTTCTATTTCCTGGTCCCAAATTCTGCCGAGAAACTTCTGGCAGCGCTTCCAAAAATTGCTGGGCTTGACCTCAGAGTTGAGAAGTGATGGCCGTTTAGTCAAGGAGTCTATGCCTCGTGATTCTAGCTTTGAACTGAAAGGACGGATAACTCACGTTGTTCTAAACCATATTGAAACAATTTCAGGTTCAAAGAATACAGGTGTTGACCGAGTTGACGATGCTGTCATCACTTTCAAAGACGCGGGCACTCTTTCTTTTCACAAGTCAACTGGCTTTTACCGTCATTGTCGGGCTAGTGGGCTCTGGTAAGACGACACTGTCAAAGCCATTCTGGGAGAAACATCATTACAGTCTGGAATAGTATTTGTCCCATCCGAAAAAAAATTCATAATGTGGTCTAACTACTCAATACTAGCTTGAGACAGAGTATTATAGGGGTCCCAGATAGCAATAGGTAGACGAAGATTGGTACAAAACCACAATTCGTGCTTGCTGTCTCGACGTGGACATCTCACAATGGCCCAAGAGAGATCAAATGGAAATTGGCAGCAGTGGATTCAGTTAAAAACAACAGCATGACCGGAAAAGGGCGCGGTAACGGTAGAGAATTTGTCAGTCGGATATTCTGATGAGTTGGAGGCCTTGAAGGATGTGTCTGTTGTCAATTCTCTCGGTGAGAAGAGTGGCATATGCGGACGTACAGGAAGTTAAGCCAGAATTCCATATCCATTATGACATATAGAGATGAGCTGATAATATTGTTTATTTTCTTCAGCGGAAAAAAAAGTATCCTTGTACTTGCCTTGCTCCACCTGGGGAATCTTTCCTGTGGACGAATTCTAATCGACGATATCAACCTAGACACATTTTCTACCAGACATTATTTGTGAAAGAATCATTGCAATCGCCCAAGACCTATTTGGTCTCACCGGATCTATTCGACTATCAAAGTACAATTTGGTCTATCAAAAACCTCTTATTACCACATTCTTCCAGTTTCCTTCTTATATCCACGTGCATCTTTTGACTAAGCTCTTCGATCAATCTTGATGGCCCGCTCTTAATTTTGCATCAGGTCAAATGGGATTTGATGCCCAGCACCGGTTTAGTTAATAGCGTCCAGAAATTGCACTTGCAGGTGGTAATATCTACTACTCGAGCGTGTTAAAACTATTCTATGCTGTCAATTGATCTGTAACGACCGTTCAATGTTATACTTGGCACGTGAAAGGGACAGTATTTGAAAGTTAAAAAAGCTTACAATATCAATTACTTTTGTATAAATTGACATTGATTTTGTATAATAATTTCTATATAAACCAGCCGTACCTGGCCACAAGCAAGACCTACTTAAAAAGAAAAAAACTCCTATATCAGCAACAATGCTCACACCGCGCATCCACCCGCGGCTCCCGCACAATATGCCGCGGCGCGGGCGTCTTGCAAATGCCGGTTTCCCGGTCCTATGCGACGTAAAACTGCCGCATCGATGAGGAGTCTTCTGGAACTCGTGGCCGCAGAGGCTCGAGTAGTAGATGTACCAGCCGCAGCTGCAGTTGTGCGGGTTGCTGGTGCTGTTGATGAGGCGGTTGGGGAGGTCCAATGGTATTTGGTCTGGAGGGATTGATGATGCGTCCATGGTGAATATTTTCGTTGGGTGTCTAGAAGAAAAGAAAATATAATACGTAGTAGATTTAGTATGTTCAGAGGTTGATGTAAGGGCGGCGGGGTTTGAAGTACCTGTTTCCCCCCCAAAGTTCAAGCAAGCTAGCGAAAATCCGTCTAATCAACAGATAGTACATATAGGTCGAAACTCCTTTTTGAACATTCTACAAATAGCCAGGTGGTAATAACTTAATGGTTATTTTTAGTAAATATTTACACTGATTACAAGCAATTTTTGTATGGGATTTCAATTTCAATTTCGATATTGAGGTCGCTTGCTTACAAGGAGGGTTGCTAATAAAAGTGGTTGCTTTTAGAGGTTCGACTGTATTTGATTGCTAGACCATACTCATAAAAACCATAACATTGCCCATTATCTTCCTTCTCATGAAACAAACCATAAAAGAAATAAAAAAAAACGCCACATTATACATAAACATATATCCCGTCCATCCCAATTCAATTCGTCCATTCCCAGTTAACTACACACAAACGCTAAAGGGGTATCGTATCAAATGGATGACAGACCAGAACCAAACCAAACCAAACTCTACACAAACAACATTAAAAAACGGAAAATAGTAAATCATCGGGAAATAAAATAGGTCAAGACTCGCGTTTCTCGCCGTCAAACTGCTGCAGATACGGGCCTTGCGGGATTGCCATTGACGTTGACGGCTGCGCGTAGTATTCGTGAGGTTGTCCGTGGACTTGTGCTGGTGGAGTAGTACTCGCAGGAGCAGGAGCAGGGGCAGCAGGGGCAAAGGGGATTTGGCTGGTTGAGGTGAATACTGGCAGATTCTGGCGTGGAATTTGCTGCTGCTGCTGCTGTATTCCCTGTTGCGGTGGTTGTATTTGTTGTTGTTGCGGTTGATAAACCTGCGACGGAAACCCATACGGCGACGGCGACGGCGACAGCGGCGAAAGAGGCGCGTTATTCTCAGTATGCTGCTGCTGCTGAGAATGATCATAGCTGACCTGCGGCTGCACGCTCGAAAACCCCTGGTACCCTTGCAATCCCGCATACCCAGCCATCTTGTCATCCTCTGACGGAATCTCAATCTTAATCGGGACATCAAACTCGCCCGCGGGGACATTTTCCTTGTGAGCTTCTGGTGCAGCCACCTTGCCAACAGTTTTCGGAGTGATGTTGCGCTTGCTACTCGGCCTCGATGCCGACTTGACCTCGCTTTTCACCGTCTTCTTGGTGCGTTGCGGCTCTGGCGTTGTTTTCCTTTCTCGGCGCGCCGCGTCTTCTTCCGGCGAGGGAACTTTGAGTTTGATATTTAATTTGCGCACGCCCGCCGAGACTTGCTCAATGCCGCTATCGTCACCATTGTTTTCTGCTGGTTTTGCCTTGTTCATGTTGTACAGCGACGGAACCTTGGGTAGTGGCGGCGCCTTGTTATCCGCACTCACTGCTCGTTTGGGTGTCGACGAGCGCGAGGAGGAGCCCGCCGAGACGCGGTTCTTGCGCGCAGTAACACCGGCCGCGGGGCTCTGGCTTGGTGGACGAGAGCTGGCGCGAGTAGGTGTTGTTGAGTTGCTGCTGGTAGTTGCCTCGGCGTCAGGTACGGCAGCAGTGCTCTGTCGTCGGCCTGCAGGTGTATGTGCTGGTGGCTCGGGCAGGTCGCTGGCTGTTCCAATCGTCGTGCGCCGACTATTCCTTGCACTCACGCGGCGCGGCGTCGACACCTTTGGAGCTGCAGTTTTGGGGGTTGAAACCTTTGGCGGACGCGCAGGAGTATCTGGCGAAGAAGAGGAGGCTGGTTTGGCCGCTCTTGCTCGTAAACGGCGCGTTGATGGCGTCGCCGGTAGTTCTGGGGTGGTCACCATTTTCTTCTTCTTGGCCAGCGCAGCACGAGCCTTGAGCTCCTCGTACTGGAAACTCATCGTCTCGCGGCCACTAGGGATGAGATACTTCCAGAGCTCATGAGCAGAGGTCGCCCAGTCTACTTCCGGAAGGGGTACTGCATCATCCCCCATCGCAGACGTTGCCGACAGTTTGCGATCCCTGGACGGCACCACCACTTTGGCAGTCGAAGCCTGGGTTGGGGAAAAATAGGTTGGAGTCGACTTCTGGGTCTTTTTAATCGCAGGTAGCGGCGGTGGGAATGCGAGGGCTTCTAGCTCTTCGAGGAAATGCGGAGCCCACCAGTTGCTGTCAAAGGTTGGTCCAGATTTTTCTTCTTCAACATCTCCATTACCCCATCCCAAGCGTTCGCTCATTTCCACAGCAAGACGGCTGTGCAGAGGAAAATTTTCCCCAGTATCTGCCAGCGCCGAGAGATGGCTCAAAACTCCACTAGACAGCGCTCGATTGCTATACCCTCCTTCCAAAACACTAATAACACGGCCATCAGTCCCCAAACCGTCTTCTTCAGCAAGCCGGACGATATCTGCGGTGAATCGCGCATAAAAGTCCGTCGGGACATTGACCTTGTGTCGCTGCATTCCAGCCCCTTCAAACTCGCTTGCATCGAAGCCGGCCGACACGAAAATGGCAGCTTTGGGCGCGGGGCCATTTTCTTCTTCTTCCAGTCGCTGAGTTTGAAACCGCAAAAAGGCGCGTGCTTTTTCCAGCACAGCCACGTATTTGTCTCTGTAGAGTCTCCAAAACTCCTCGTGGGTCCGCCAGGGCTCCAGATGAACGTTCCAGATTGACTGGCCATGGGCGTTATCAATACAAACACTGGCATTGATAATCTTTTCAGCCTCCCCGTTCTCGCACGGAAACGAGTTGATGTCGTGCAGACTGTAATACCCTATAGCCGTCTTTTTGTAAGGCGCGGCGTTTCTCGCTGTTGCGCCCCCGCGCTGTTGCAAGTTCCAGGCCTGCTCGTTCTGCTTGTAGGCAATCGCCTGCGACCCGTCTCCGTGGTGCAAGTCAAAATCGATGATTGCGGCATGCGTCAAGCCCTGGGTCATGGCAGCATGCGCAATGCCAACATGCACATTGTTGAGCCAGCAAAACCCAGACGGATCAGCGGCAGAACAGTGGTGGCCAGGCGGGCGAATACAGACAAAAGCACGCTTCGTAGTAGTGCTGTCCCCCAGCACAGTGTCAACTGCATCACACACCCCTCCCAAAGCACCCTGAAAGGCATCCAGCGACTCCGGACAAAGGTAAAGATCTCCATCGTGCAGCTGCTTCTCGTCGCTATCCTTGCGCCCCGCGCTCCGCGGACGGACAATCTCTCGGCCGTTTAGCTCCAGACGAGACTCGGCAGCGTCACACATGGTCTTCAAATTGGCCATCCACTTGTCGCCATGCACATAGGTCACGGCAGGCGAGGTCAACGGTACTGCCCTGGACGATTTTCGGATATGGAACGGCGGCGGCGGCAGCTGGGCGAGATTCAAGTCTGGACGAGGCGCAAACGACGAGCCCGCATGCCGCCTGCCCGCTCGCACGTACGCGGTCGATACTCCCAAAATACTAGCACGCAGCCGCTCTGGACGCTCGACGATGGTGGCGAGGCCGTCCTTGCTGGTATACGGGCGGGCGTAGCGATGGCCGTAGCAAGCATCCTGAATGACCACCATTGTTTTCGACCCAATCTCTTCAGTCTCGTGCCTTCCTATCTCGGCTTTGAAATGCTCGGCGGCAATCGAGGCAGCAGTGGGCATTTCAATGGGTGCTTCGAGCGACGGACGCGGCGAGTACATGGTATTCAGCAGGTTTGACGATGACCGGCGCGACAGACTGCCTTGCTGCTCGCGACTGACACTGGCGGATCTGAGCGAAGTTGTCGACGCGCGTTTCTGCAGGCCTGGGGTGGACAGGCGGCGCTCGTCTCGTAGTGAAGCGGTGCTGGGCGTCTTGCGCACAGTCCTGGACGTTGTAGACGAGCCATTGCGCACACGCGACGAGGCACGACTGGGCGAGCGGTGGTCTGGAGTCGGCGAGGACGCAGGCAGGGGACTGGATGTCAGGGAGAGGTGGTGGAAGTTGTCGGCCAGGTCGGTGGCGATGCTGGGCCGGTCGGGGGTGTACGCGTAGGGCGAGTCTGCCATGGCTGCAGGCAGGCCGCGTCTGACATTCAAACAGACGAAGTATCAGGAGGAAGGGAATCAAAGAGGAAAAGTGGTGGTGCTGTGTTGTGAACTTGTTGTGCAGTTCTACTTTTATTTTCTTGTTATTATTTTGGTCTAGGTTGCCCCGGGCGCGGTCAACGTCTGGTTGGCCGTTGGGCCCACCGGATCGCCGCCAAGCCTTCATTCAATGTTGCATGTGAGTGTCAAGCCCTAAGTAGTAGAAGGTAATGTCATAACTCATTCAGTCTATCAAGTAAAATAATTTATGAGAAATAAAAAACTGGAAGCTGCCGTAGAGGCTTGCCAGACACCATACGCCTCGCATGCTGAGATAAAAAAAAGAAAGAGAAGAAACAACGACCGACAGATAGATATCAAGTAGACAGATAGCCTCCAAACGCCAACCAAAAAAACCCCAAAAACTCCAACCCAAACTTAAAGGAACTAGCCGATGGCTAGTGATCAGAACTCAGTCGACGCAGGCTATTCCAGCCCTTTTTGAGCCGTAGAGGCAGCTTTGCGCGCATACTGCTGGTCGCACTCGCAGCGCTCTCATCGCTACCCACAGTCTCGACACTGGCGGTGCTGCTGAACGACTGGCGCTTTTCCTTCTTGTCGGCGCGGCGCTGCTTCTTTTGCGTTTTGTGGACGCTGCGAAAGCCCTTTTCGGCGTGGTAGCGGCAGTAGCAGTGCAGCTGCACGGTTTCGCCGGCCATCGAGTCGCAGCTGCCGCTGGGCGAGAGCTCGCCCGAGTGGCAGGGTTCGAGGATATGGGCCTCTTGGCAGTGGCACCAGGTGTAGAGGGCGAGCGACGAGCGGCACATTTTGTCGTTTCGATTTTAGATGTAGATGTAGATGGAGGTTAAGGAATGTGGCGATGTGCGGGCTCAGAATTTCCGTTTTCGGCAGGTGGGATGGATGCTCTGTCAGAGCGCTGATAAGTCGCCCACACGTGCGATAAGCTCAATGCAGAGGGTATGCAGAGGCCGGCGACAGTATAGTAATAATATATATTTATTATATAAATATATATGTGGCGTTGCCCAACCAGCAGGCAGTCTCTATGTGCAGGGGTCGTACTGAGGCCTCCGATCTGGTACCGGGCGATCCGAAGAACTTGCTTGACTGACTGACTGACTGACAGTGAAAAAAACGACGAAGCGAAATGAGGCGGAGTGAGGAGAAGAGAGACATATATGCCCGCCACCTCAATTTATTATGGAGCCCCGTCTCGTCATCGAAGCAGCGGTCAGGTGCGGAACGTGGATCCGACGTGAGTCAATTTGACAGAAGTTAGCACTGTTAGGCGCTGGGATTCTGGATGGCGTTAGCTTTGGGGCGCTGCGTGACTTCATCGGCGTCTACGAGCGAGCCAGTCGGGAGCCGGCGCCGCAAACGTCTGTACTATCAATCAATCTATTAGCATTATTTGCTTAAAGTTACTTGATACGTACTACGACTCGCAGCCAAGAGGGAAAAGCCCAGCCGCGGACTTCCGCAAAGCCGGTTCGGGCAGTGCTGACGAAGCCTGGGTGGATTGCGTGGGCTGCAGATGGGCTAGATTCTTTTTCTTTTTCTCGTTTCTTTTTCTTCCCATGATTCCTCTGCTTGGCAGGCTGCCAGGATACCCGAGATCGATCGGATCGCCGAGAGATGAAGTCATGGTGGGTTCGCTGGCGAACCTTGCTTCTCAGTCACTGTGAATAATCTGCATCAATTGATGTACGGAGGACGCCGTATCTACTCTCGCGATGATTTCGTAATCTATCGTAATCAGATCGGGCATCGCCCAGGCTTGGAACAAAGTTGGCGTGCATTCCGATCGAATCAACGTTGCACTCGGTAGTCCGTACTAAGCGCGTACTAAGTACACTGCCAAGGACTTCCAAGATCGATAGTACAGCAGATTATGAGCAGATTATTTTTGAGTTTTCGAGCCGTTTGATCTCGCAGCGTCCACGGCAATCGTATGGCCGCCGTGCATTCTTTTTTTTTTATTTTTTTCTTGTCGCACAGAATCAATTGACTGAAACGACCTGATCTGAAACCGAAACTGGCCCGAAACACACACAGCAGCGAATCGCTGACTATCAAGTTAGCGCTGTGTTTCATGCTTCAGCCTGTCAGCGCAACGCGGTTGCGACGATGCATGTATTGGATGAGCCTGTCGCGGGCAAGGCGCGTCTCATCCAATTGTCCGTTTATTTTTTTTAAAAAATTTTAAACATAAAAATAGAACTGAATATTTTTATAGACTTGATCAGGGTTGTTGCCTCAGGCATTAATGCTCCCCGCGGCCAATCGGCCCGCTGCCGAGGCCGAGTGACATGAATATTGCACCGGTCATTTTGTTTCCCTCTATACAACACAGAACCTATACCTACATAAAAGTAATGTGCGGCGCTAGCGGGCTCAGCGTCACGCCGCTTTATGCTCAGCCTGGCTCAGGGTTGGCTCCCAGAGCGCTCCTGGAGCAGGCTCGCGGGGAGGGTCGTGGCAGCTCCAAGAGCGCTCCGGGAGCACGCAGAGCCCAAAACAAGGCCCTGAGACTGCTCACTAAGCACCCCCCATCCTCTGCACCAGTACATTACGAAACGGTAATTTATCATATGCCTGCCATTTTAACACCGTATTTTGTTACTTGGTGGTATTTCTCGTACCAGATGTGTTCACGTCTCTAATGCAAGGATTCAACAAACCACCTGGGTAAGACTTGAATCGTTCCATTTTCTACTCTATTTTGAATATTATTTTTTACCTCTTTGTAGGTTTTTTCGAAGCTATAATAATTGATATCTACCACTTAGTATTTAACCGGCCGTCACTTGATAATAAACAGTTGCCCAACCCGGTCATCAGCAGCTTGTAAATTCAGGATTATGAAAACTTAAGAATGGCCGACCGCTTTAGTACCCCCAGAAAACCAACGATACTAGATGTCCTACATGCGAAAGCCAGTCATAAATGCGATCCAATGTACGTTCCCTTTGCCTTTTCCCGGTACAACTATACTCCATGCAGCCATAAGGAGACTCTTGTCTCCAGCGAGCATACAATGCAGCTCCCCTCCCTGCTGCAAATGTAGGGTCGACAAAGCTTGTTTTTATTGCGATATCATCCACCGTCAAACCAGCCAGGCTGTCTCGAAGAACACGTAGAAATTCTGGGTGTGTTCCATGGTCCCCTAATAGGAACAAGTCGGTGAACGGTTGGCCTGTCGATTCCAAGACCTGCTGTGCAGTGTCTTCAATATAACTGCCAACCCGAGCCCAGAAATCATCTGGAGAAGTATAATTGTTGATGCCGCCCAATCCGTAGCTTGTATTTGTCGCCGACAATAAGTCTGGACGAGAAAAATGGAATGGAGAGATGATATAACCTCCTGACAGACTAAGTGCATTATCGGTCAAGCTAGCAGCTAAGACGACATGTGGTTGCATGTCCTCCTCTTCATACCAACACATAAAAAGGTTTGTGTATTCCTGGCAAAGTCCTAGGCCATGAGCAGCAAAAGTGGCATGTGCTTGACTTAAACTGCTGGGGTATTGGCCCGCGTGTATCTCAGTGGGTAGATCAAACCACGATCGTAGCCCAGCATATTTTAGGGCATCGCCAAAATCCTCAGATCGGAGGCCTGTAAGGCGTGGTTGGCCAGTAACAACAACCTTGTCTATGTAAGGACGCGGCGGTGACAAAATTGATATAGTCTCATCTCGGAGAGCAATGAGCATAGTACTAAGAATTTCGACCTCCTTGCTAGCCGGCCGGCCGAGCTGCCTATTGATAAAACGACGCCATTTCTCGAAATACCCGAGTGGAGGTGGAGATTTTGCATTCACGTAACTGGTGAGCAAGGTCCTGTAGTCTGAAGTGGCTGGTACCTTGGCCACATCGATTACAGAGCCATTGATTAAATGAGCGACAGAGGTGCTCCACGTTTATAGTTAGATAGAGTCGTTATATGTTGAATCTGACAGGAATTGCACAAGAAATATTTACCCGTAAGATAATGTAAGATCGATTCCGATTCCAGGAGCAGTATATACATCTTCAGAGAGACACCGTGGGCAACTTGGCATCGGACACCTCGGCCGGGTGCCAGCGTCAACGAGAGTGGGCAAAGCAGCAAGCCATATAGATGAAAGCTTCATTTTTTTTTAGAAACCATACGTTAGGAAGAGCTGGAAAAGTAAGCATTAACCAGAGGGAATAATTCCGATGGAAGTCATCAACAGCATGATAAAGAGGGGTTGGCGGGTGAGTCTGTCTTACATTTGAAAATAAGCAGCCTCGGAGTCAGCAGAGACGATAAGGTCTTTAAATTTGCCCGCAAGGTATTAATCAGTGCCGAAAATAGAGAGAAGGCTGTAAGGGAAAAAATATTAAGATAGAATGTTGATCGTTAGCAGCAGATACCGATGGTTCATTTGCAGAGGGTGTGTAGGAAGAAAGTTGGTTACCCGGCAAGGCTCACAACAAAGGTAACAATGCGCCTCGGCGGTTCAGGCCGGTACCATGTGCTTTAGGCAAAACCAAATCGGCCAAACCTTTATTTTTATTGGCGAAGTTTCGGATGCACCTGTAGGTTTAGAAACCAGGAGGCCCATGTAAGTTGATTAGTATTGGGCGGCCATCGTGAAATAGGAGGGAGAAACAAACCAGAAATTCAAAAGCAGCAACATGCAGGAAAAATGAGCAGGCTCCCATGGCCCATCGCTCTGGGCCAGGGGAACTCCGTGCTAATAGCGGTATCCCGACTTGAGTGGCTCAACGCGCAGCATGGAAATAGCAGGCAAACTTTCTAGATAATCATTTAAGATGTGCAGCGCCGATCATTAACTTACTATCTAACACGCCCGCTTACTGGCTGGGAGAGGCATCGTAGGACCGCTGGAACGGATGCTCCAGCGGCCCGCTCGCTAGTGGGCGCTCGGCATGGCTCCGGGAGCAATGCCTTATTTATCACGTGATATTACATCAAAGCGGCAAGGAGCGGTGCTGAGCCAGCAAAGGCAGCTAGCTGCACATCGCTTTTACGTATAAGGTACAGATACAAAAAAAACTGCAAAAATGCAGGCCGCATCCCCCCCTCGCACCGCAACCCTGCTCGCCAACCTCAGCTCGGTCGCCGCCCGCGTCTCCGCCGCCTCCACCACATTTTCCGCATCTCCAAAACCCGTACGCCTCGTCGCCGTGTCCAAACTCAAACCGGCCTCGGACATTTTAGCCCTCTACACCCACGCAACCCCCGCACAGCTACACTTTGGCGAGAACTACGTGCAAGAACTGCTCGAAAAATCGCGCGTTTTACCGCCAGCTATCCACTGGCATTTCATCGGCGGCCTGCAGTCGAACAAATGCGTTGCGCTTGCACGCGACACTCGCGGACTGTGGGCTGTGGAAAGCGTAGACACGCGCAAGAAAGCGTCGTTGCTGAATAAAGGCTGGCTGGAGCGAAATGACCGCGGCACAGAGGTTGAATCGCAGCTCAGAGTGTTTGTGCAGGTGAATACCTCTGGCGAGGAAAACAAAGCAGGTATCGAACCTGCCGAGGTGGCCGGCTTGTGTCGGTTTGTGCGCGACGAGTGTGCCGGGTTGAGGTTGCAGGGTTTGATGACGATTGGGGCGATTGCGAGGTCGAAGGATACCAGTGCGGAAAATGAGAATGAGGATTTTGTGAGCCTGCGTGAGACGAGGGATCGCGTTGTGAACGAGTTGGGGTTGTCAGAGTTGGAGTTGAGTATGGGCATGAGTGCGGATTTTGAGGGCGCGATTGCGCTGGGGAGTGACCAGGTGCGTGTTGGTACGACGATTTTCGGCGATAGGCCGTCCAAGGAAGAGGCCAGGAAGACGACTCTTTCGTAAATTATGGGCTGGTGATGACTTATGACTATGGCATGCATGGAGTTCTTGTTATTGTTGGTGGTATGTTATGTTAATGATCAACAACCAAGGTATCTTCCACTTCCAGTAATTGTAGATAATATATGTACAGTATTCAATGCATCAATACCATCAGGCCGTGTCGATGCTGACCCCCTGCGACAGCTTCTGCTCCATCTGGCGCACCAGGATCTGCGGTACGCCCTCTTGTGTCGCCCGCACCGTCAGCCGGTACATCTGCTATCGTCAGTTTCATGATGTATATGTATATAATAGGGTAATAGGATACGCACGTTCTTCTCATAGTTCGGCTCCAGCCGCAGCAAACACCCCGTCTTGCCATTCTCAATCTGATACACCGCGCACCCCACAATATTGCTTGGGTTAGGATCAACACCGTTGAGCACTCGCCACCGAAAGCCCGCCACCGTGTTCCTCGTGAATTTCTCGCTGATGACGCGCCCCTTGCCGGGCACGCCAAACGTCTTTTGCATTTCCAGCGGCGCCCCGCCGATTTGTCGCCAGCGCTTGAAGAAATCTTCCACCGTCAGCTCCGAGGGTTCCATGTACCGGTGCATCAGGATCGGCAGCTGCAAGGTGTATGCCTGCAAGGCGCCTGCCAGGTACGAGATGCGGATCGTCGGTGCGTCGGAAAATGGCCCATGCGCTTCGAAGAAGAGGGTTTGCTGGCTCTGTGCCGAAGGCGCGATGTTGGAGTCCGGCAGGTTCTTTGTGTCAATCTTGAGATTCGGCGCCGATGGGTTGTCCAGGGTTGTCGTGAACGATCCAATTGGGAACGACGCTTTGTTGGTGAAATAGATCTTCACCACTCCCAGGTGCGCTCGGTATTCGGACCGCAGTCCCACCTGGATCTGCGCATCTTCAAACAGCACACCCTCATCCGCATAGTACAGCCGGTTGAAGCCAAACTCCCAGTCCGGACTCAAATGAGCCGCGCTGGCCAGGTTTGGTGCTGGCGTTCCAGTGGGCGTCATGTCCAGCCCGGCAAGATCATTCGAAGCCCCCTTGCCTGCCCCGTTGGCCGCTCCATTGCGCCCGCCGTTGACAATCGTGGTAAAAGTCCGCTTCAGCCCCGTGTTCTGCGCCATCAACACCTCCTGCTTGTCCGTGTTGGCATCCTTTCCTCCCACCACCCAGGTGCGCTTGTCACTCGTGCCAGCCGTCCGTTGATGCAGCCGCGACAGCAAAACGCTCGCTCGCTCAGAGAACGGTGGCATTTCGTCGCACACCGTCCGGAGGAGTTCGTCCGATGGCATCTGCGCCAACATCATGTACTCAAAAGCGCGCTGCTGCAATTCCGGGTCCGGCGAGTGACTGTATAGCCGAAACATCTGCAGGAGCTGCGGCTTGATCTCGGGGAATAAATTCACAAACTTGATAAACGACGACAAGATCATGGCCCGGGTATTGTCAGAGCACGTAAACATCTTCGGCTGGAGCGCCATGAACTGCTCGATAGGACTAGACCCTTTATTATCCGCAATCAAGTGCCCAAACTCGCCCAGCACATAGCTGCCAATCTTGATGAGGCTGTCGTGGCAGTCCCCTTTTAGATATTTCAGTAAATTGTCCGCCGCATACGCCTGCAGCTCTTCGTTGTTGGTGACAATTTGAATCACGCGCTGCCACACCTCGTCGCTCACGTGGTCGCCAGCCAACGAAATGAGCTTCAAAGAAGTATCAATATACCACTGCGCATCCGTAGCATACTTTTCTGCCAAAATGGCTACTTTCAGCACCATTTCCTCCCGGATTGCGTAGTCTGCCGACTGCAGGTACGAGAGAAGCTCGGCGACAATAGGGCGCGCATTAGTTACGTCGCACATGCTGTAAAGGAGATCCAGCCCCTTTCGGCGAACGCTGATGTCGCGATCCCTCAGCGAGCCGAGAATAAACGGCTGGTGCTTTTTGATCGGATCCAACGTCTCGGCCCGCGCCGCAAAATGGGTCATTGCCTCGAGTCCAAGGTACCGCACGTTGGTCTCGCGCGACTGGATAAACTTGCCTAGGCGTGAGGATATTTGCATCATCAGCGCTTTTTCCGTGTCCATATGTATCAGCAAGTTGATTGCTTCAAACAACACTGCGTTTTGCGCATTGTTCTGCTGCACGTTCTTGGGCGTGTCCATGGCCGAATTCATCACTTGTTCCACCGACTGTCGAATCAATTCTCGAACATGCGTGTCCTCTGTATACCATTAGTTTCGCTATATATATAAAAAAATGAAAAGAGAGCATACCCGACGGTGGATAGTACTGCAGCAGCCGCAGGAGCTTGACCTGAAGCCATGGACACGGAACCCGGTAGTAGAGATAATCAGCCGACACCTCCCCGTCGACCACAATCTTCTTCAGTCGCTGGGCGGCTTTGACATAGCTTCCTTTATATTGCTCCGGATTCTCCTGCACCAAGGCCATGACCAGCGAGGTGACCGACAGGGTCACTCCGGTATCAGGGTCGTCCATCAGCGAGATGATTCGCTCGGCCCATTCCTGCTGCACAATGCTGGGGTGTTTGCGGTAGAGACGCAAAAGCGTCAGCGCTGCTTTTTTCTTCACAAAGGATTTGGAAGTTCTGCATGGTCAGCATCTACCAAAAATATCATACACATAAAACATACGGAGATATTAAAAGTCTATGCACATCCGAGCTCAAGGCTTCGCCCATCTCTCGCCCACCGACAGTGGCAATGGCATGCAGAGCGAGACAGTTGTTGAGCTCGTTCATATCCAGCAGGTCCTTGCGAATGCTATTCACAACCAGGTGCAGCAATTCATGCTGCTCATGCAGAAACAGCGTGACCGCCAAGTAGCCAATCTGTTTTTCCGAATAGTTCTTGCCAGAAATCAAATTGACGGCCTCCAAATGGCCAAACTCGACGTCGTAGCCCTGGATGTAGACGTACAGCAATTTGCACACGTATTTCTTCCGCTGGTACCCATTCAAGCCGCCGTCCTTGAACTTTTGCCGGATGTTGGCTAATTCCTTGTTGATGCGTTTCTCCTCGAGTTCCCTCGCCCGCGCATTCCGCAGATCGGCGATGAATTGGACGAGGCCGCGCATCGACGACATGGTGATCTTTCCGTGGAATCTGTGGACTCGGTTTAATCCCTCACTCCGTCAATCCGTCAATTTGTGTGTTATGTCAGACCAAAACAACCACTGGCGGGGAACCGCGTCTTGTTCTCTTTTCACAGTATTCTCAGCGAATCATCCGACATAATCATACGTTTCTCATCCGGAATGCGGCGATATGGACATTGCGCGGGGTGGGTTTGACGATGCAGAAAGGCGTTGCCACTAACACCACAATAATAATGCGGTTCAACGGTCCAGGGGTTGGCCGGGTAGTATGCGATATATTAGATGACAGCTCGGGTGGGGAACTGGTCAAAAAAAACTCAAGGAAATGAAACAAAGCAATAAAGGCGCTCGAGTTGTCTTCTTCCGTGTCGAGTCTGTCGACCCAAATTCGTCTCGCAGCGCAATATTAATGTCCAGCTGGCCGTCTGGTCGGCGTTGCTGCTGCTGCGGAAGCCGGGAACAACATTGATGCGCAAGTCACGTGGCATCATTTACATACTACTTCAGAATTATTAGTTTCGGATCAAGCTTTGAATTAATTTTACTTTAATTTTGAAGATGTCTATAGTTTAGTTTGGCCACCTCCTCAGACAATAAGCCCCTCGCCCTTTTCAACACCGGAAGCGAGTGCCCTTGGTTCGATGCAATACGTTTTTCTCAATTATCTACAATATGACGGGCATTCAAGGCGGACTTTTCAAGTTGCAATCAATAATCATTTGTTAAAGAATTAAACTTTCTGTATCTTCAACATATTACTCCAACACGAGTTCAAAAACCCTGGCCATCCAACTTGTTTGCCCGACAGTTCGTCCCTTTCCTGGCAGTCATCGTGAAATTGAGAGCCAACTTGAACCTTCCAGCACCTTAATAACCAAATACATACAGCAGACCCTATATACATGAATCCTGCGAACATCTGCGTGCTGAGGTAAGAAGGGTCCCCAGCAGCAAGTTCCAAGCCAATTACTGGGGAGACTGAGGCTTGTAAGCTTGATATTTTCCCACGGCTTAGCATCACTAAAAGACAGGTTAGACTCACATATACAAGACGGGGCTATAACGGTGAACACCATTGATAGGCCAGTTGGAAGCCTTTCAATGCCCACAGCTTCCGCAGTAACCGGACCGATGAATGCCCAGAAGGAGCCACTAAGTAAAGAAAGTTAGCGGCATGTTTCTTCATATCAAGGAAGTAAGGCCCTCACGCAAATCCCCCAATGCCGATGCAATACAAGATCAGAATTCCGTAGGAGCTACTTAATGGCCATACAATAACAGTCCACATCCCGGCTAGGAGGGTTACTATAACTGCCATATTCAGGCGACCAAAAATGTCGCTGGCATACCCAAAAAAGATTCTTCCCAGAACCTGTCCACAGCATATCATGGCACCGACTATAGATGCATGTGTTGTACTCAGGCCCAGGACAGATTGCCCAAACGTCGACAATTGAGTCAGAATAATGATTTCACCCAACATATTGAGGGATGCAAATAATAGAAGCGCAACAAACTGTGGTCTCCTAAGAAACGTGAGGTCAAAGCAAAAAAAGGCCGTTTGTGTATGTCCCTTTCTGTCCCTGATGACAAGAGACGCAGCAAAGGTTGTGCATCCAGCGATTATGGCTAGGGTCCTAAGAGCCATTCCAGTGCCGACATGTTCAATCAGCTGCCCGGCTGCGAGGGAGTATGCCAGTCCCCCAATTCCAGTTCCAGAAACAGCGATGCCAGCTGCTAGGCTGCGACGTTTGCTAAACCATTGCACAATGATGTTTTGTGTCGATACCAAAAAGAACCCAACACCGAAAGAAAATCCCAAGCCCTGTCCAAGGTATAATTGCCATACATCTTTGGCAAAAGACGCCCCGATCAGGGAGCCACACTCCAACAGTACTCCTATGAGCAAACTTATTCTGATACCAAACAGTTTAATAATTTGGACGACCAGGGGAGATATAAGAAGAGGGACGCCCCAGAGCAAGCCTCCAACAAAAGCAAAATTCAGCGTACTTGCGCCTTGGAGGTCACTCCCTTCAAGATATGAAGATAGAAATACGCTGTACGACTTTTTGATATCAGTCATGTTCTTCAAACTTCTCAAGGTAGGACTTGGATTGGCACTAACGGTATTTATACCCCAGGAATGCGCATTAATGATGAACACGGCAACCACACACACCCAGCCGTACCATCCATCTGCGCCTTCTTCAGCGCAAATATCAAGCTGGTTTTCTTCATCGCGCGAGTTGGGGACCTCGGCGAGTTTTGGCGTGGATTTATGGGCATCGTTGTCGACTTCCATGGTAACTTTAGACGAAGACCAAGAGTGGAATTTTGAATTCGGATGATGAAATATAATGATTTTTTTCATTATGGCTAAATCACATAGACATTTCTCTCGTGAGTTTAAATAAGAGTTTGGGAGTCTGTCTTGCGATAAGCAAAGCCGATTGTGTATTCGTATGAATACAGATGTCCTACCAGTCTCGCTACATGGATCAGATAAGCAGAGTTTAGGACATGGCTACTTAGACTTCAAAGTTCTTATCAATGTCGGCCAAGTTTCGGGCGAGCGAGGCGAAATGACTTTTGATCATAACTTATGTTAACGCGCAATATAATTGGCCAATCGAGCTTATCAAATTAAGCCAAGAACAGGGTTAGTTTCCAATCTCCAACGGGCATTCTATTCTTGGCTTAAGATACCGCTGATTCAATTGATGTTTGTGCCGGGGCTACTTTGAGACGGCTTTTACTTATGTCAACAGACAAAACACTCTCCGCAGACTTTCTTTCTGCCTGTTATTTCCAGATTTCTAACCCTTGAAAGCGTTTGGAAGGCCTCGTAATTGGTTTGATAAGAATACAGCTCTTTCATTAAACATTTTCTGCTCTCCTCCACCCTGTGGTTGCTACCGGATATTCCTAAGGACCATCACGACTATGACGCAAAAACTCATTCACTTTTTGTGCAGCATACCCCGCATATACACTCCGAGGTGACAAGATTTCTAAAATATCGATGGCCGCGGTAATGTCTGCTGTGTGTCGATGGCTTGTCATACAAGAGCAATGGGAGCCATAGACAATAAGAAGACTGGCAGCCGAGTAAAGTGGAAGTAGAATCGACCTATGTTGTTTAGCTCGCTACTCGCTTTAAATCATGATTACATACCATATAGGAACCAATTGGCACACATTTTCCAAAGCTTGGCACGCTTTGACGATGTCATGAGCCGAACTGAGGCATATAAGCGTGGACCGATCGTCTTTCATGGAAAGCGAGTATTTCATGCAAGTGCGATTGATGACAATCCGGTAATAGGATAGGATCACCGAAAAATGCTGTCTTTGGTTAAAGCGCCGTACTTTTTCCGCGTCATCCATCTCAATAGCAGTACCGGGAGACTCTACTACTTGAAAGTAGGAAGGCAACTCTAAAATCAGGTTGGCAAGTTGATTGTCCGCTGTTTGGACCACCGGATTTATCTTTGAGCGGTCCGGTGGCGTTCTCGCAAGGGCTGATTGGAACTGATATAACACCTAGGCCATTTTCGCCATCATTGCCTGATAGTGAATCGAGTCTTCCTCCAGCCTAGTGTCAGTAGTTGTACTTGCTACTGGTATATCGACCATGAAATCATTATCGCGGATGCAGGGTTGGCCAAGGGGAAAGTTCAGCCAGTCCAGGATAACCAAGGACCACCATAGGCGACGTTGCGACCGAAGATCAGGTAAGATCTCTGCCAAGTAGGTGTAGTCGTTATTGATGCCCAGGCTCTCACCGATTTGAACGGCGCATCCGAGAAGGTTGTAGTATAAGTTGAAGTCTCCAAAGTTAACGAAAACAGCCCCGAGAACAGCTATTGTCTGAACATTGTAGATGTTGAGCACTCGGAGAAAGTCGGCTTTATCGAGGAAGTATAAAGCTGCATCGTACCAATTATTGCGCAGCAGCAGAATATCGTCTGGCGAGATTAATTTTTCTTCATGCCCTCATGATATATTACTGGAGACTAACCTTTAGAAATACCGGCCCTCAGAGTCAATCCCTCGTCTGCGAACATGATCCCTGTCTGATAACTGTTATCAGAGCGTCGAACCCATGAATTAGAATAGGATACGAACAGTTAGACAGCTGAAATATAAGGCCAACCAGGATGCATCCGAGGTGCTCAGAGGGCGATGTCTAAAAATTTTTCGGCTATACTCGGATTTCATTTTGTCTATTGTAGTGGGTGAGAGCGCAGAATGCACCCATGCCCAGTCTGCAGCACACGAAAGTATGACTTGTTGGCAATCCTCTGGCGGATAAAGAACATCAGACGCGCTGAAACTACTAGTAGGACGATAATGTGTTCTGAGAAGAATGTATAGTTCTTGCTCTTGTTGGTCCATCAAGCTCAATGACGAGAGAGGCCGAGTAGTTCTAATTGATGAGTTTTCCTCCAAAAGCGCTCGGAGTCGTGCATTCTCCTCTTGAAGAGCGGAATAACTCGGTTGCGCTGTTGGTACTGAGCCGTGCCTTGATACACGTCTAATCAGTAAGGTGATTCAAGCCAGAATGAATCCAGTTTCACTTGCATCACTACCTGACCTTTCACCTTCACCGTCTCAACGAAACAACTACTGCCCTGCCCGCGCATCCGGCATGCTTGGCAAGGAATCAGCTTATCACATTTCGTCATTCGACGAGAGCAGAAGAAGCAGCTGCGTGGAGCTCGCTGGGTGTTTCGAATTTCTGAATTTTCCTCCATGTCGTGGCATACTGTTGTCAGAATGATTCACCCGAAACTGGCCCGCTCTTATAACTGATTTGGGATTGTCGCCCGAGACTCGCCCGAGTTGGGTGGAGCTTTGCTGTCGCAGATCCATTTTGTTCGTGTTCATTGAGAAAGGCATTGAGAAAGGCGAACATGAAGAAATGAAAAGGGTGAAATTGTTTAATAATGGGAACAGTAATAATAACAGCACTAAACGATCAATGGTTTAAAATTCAGAACAATGGATTTGATTTTACCCAGAATCCACCACGTTGCTATCGCTCTCTTCTGATGAATGCCACTACCTTGTGCTCAATTTATTTCCAAAGAAAAACTCAACACTGTTGCAATGGCTGCGTTATCAACTTCCTCTAGAGAATCGACCTTGGTATTGGCGGCAAACCCTCCCGATGGCGGCTACGGATGGGTTTGTGTTATTGCTGTCTTTCTCATCAATGCACATACCTGGGGAATCAACAGTGTAAGTTGGCCGTCAGCTATGTTTTGACCTATTCGAAAAAAGAAAAACAAAAAAAAGCCAGCTAATCATTTTGAGTGCTACTCTATTTTCCTTTCCCACTATCTATCCAACGACCTCTACCCGGGCACGAGTGCGCTCGTCTATGCCTTGGTTGGCGGACTGAGCATCTCCTGCGGACTTTTGATTGCTCCAGTAGCAACAATTTTGACAAGCCTTAGTGGAACTCGACTAGTCCTCAATCTCGGGGTTATCTTCCAAACAATCTCATTCATCGGCGTTTCATTTGCAAGCAAGATATGGCATGTGGTTCTAAGCCAAGGTATATGCTTCGGCGTGGGTATGGGCTTTCTCTTTATCGGATCAGTTGGTATTATTCCACAATGGTTTGACAAGAGAAGGAGTTTGGCCATGGGCATTACTGCATCCGGCTCTGGCATCGGAGGTTTGATATACGCGCTGGGTGTAGGTTCAATGATCCCGAATCTGGGTCTGGATTGGACCTTTCGCTTGCTGGCTATCCTCTCTTTCGTCGTCAATGCAATCGCAGGCAATCTCCTGAAAGACCGTAACCAAGCCATTGGTGTCCGTCCAGCTGTTTTTCATCTTCCCCTCTTTCGAAACGTCCAATATATTCTGTTCATTGCATGGGGTGTGCTCAGCATGCTGGGCTATGTCACGTTATTATTCAGCATGTCCGACTACGCCATCTCAATCGGTTTAACCTCAAAACAAGCTAGCATTGTGGCCGCCTTGTTAATTTGGGACAGGGCCTGGGGCGTATAATAATCGGGCTCTCCAGCGACCGTTTCGGTCGCCTCAACATCGCCTCCTTTTTCACATTTCTCTGTGGAGTGTTTTGTCTTGTCATCTGGGTTTTTGCTAAAAGCATGGGTGTTTTATGCTTCTTCGTGCTTGTGGCCGGGTCCATCTCAGGAACTTACTTTGCAACCGTGTCTCCTGTTTTGGCAGAGATTGTGGGTCTTCAAGGTCTTTTGAGTGCTTTGAGTGTCAATTGGCTGTTTCTAGTTGCCCCTACGCTGGTTGCTGAGCCTATCGCACTGGTTATGCGTGATGAAAACTCACCGAGCTCTGCATATCTTCCAGTAGAGTTATTCGCTGGCTTCATGTATATCGGAGCTGCGATGTGTTTATGGACGGTGCGAGCTTGGAAATTCGGGCAGCTGAACCGGGATGATGAACAAGCTGGTGTGCAACTCGGAGATGATTGGAACCAGCAGAACTTGTCCCATTTCAAGCAAAATGGCACAGCGGGCTTTGGGCGGATTGTCCAAGGTCTCTTCGCAGTGAAAAAGTTGTAGATAGAAAAGTGGGTTGGAATTATATAAGTCAGAAGACAATAAAATTTAAATAAATTCATAATTTTGTCATGTTAATTTAACTAGTCTGAGCTTTCTCGAAGATAAAATGATGGGCAAATATTTCCGGCCGATTGTAGTGACCGGCAACGTCATGGACGTATTTTCCAGTGAGCACATCATCCAAACAGACATCCGCGTACAGCATACCTTCTCCCGAATGCAATGGACCAGCAACTATATTTCCACTTGGACCCAGAATGGTAGTACGGCCCTTGGAGCGCTCGTTTTCCAAAAACATGCGCACTTCATCATCTCCCGCGCAGGAAGCAATCATTTCATCGGTTACTACACCCACGGAATTGATAACAAAGCACTTGAGTGAGAAAGCAAGGCCGCGAGTGCTGTTTAGGATGCAATCTCCCATTTCTAGCTCCGGTGTGAAGTGTGGAGGCCAGGATGCGACGTGAACAACAGGATAGTCCAGGCTCATTGAATATAGGGCCAGCGGATTGGCATTCTCTCCGCAAATCAGACTACTCAAGCAGCCCCAGTCCGTCTTGGCTGATACATGACTTCCAGTCTGTCCGTTTGTGTGAATCAATCGTTCGGCGAGTGTAGGGACGAACTTTTGGTGCTTGTTCAGGATCTTTCCATCCCGACCGAATGTGAGTTGCGTATTGAATGTCGTCCCCGTTGTTCCTGGGCGTCGCTCATTAATTCCCACGACGGCGAATACATTGGCTTCGGCACACGCCTGGCCAATTTGATCTGTCTCTGAACCGGGGACCTCCACTGACTCGCGAAACAACCGATTGTAGAGGACATGAGCCGGGGCGCGGTCGACAGGTATCAGTTCCGCCCATCCTGGATAACCAGGGATGATGCATTCTGGGAATCCAACAACATCTGCCCCTTGCTTCCCAGCCTCTCGGATGTAGTCGCAAACCTTGTCTGTGGTTGCTTGCTTCGATAAGAAGACAGGTGCTATTTGAGCTGCAGCTAACTTGAGCGTTTCTGTTGGCAATTTCCCGTTTTCCATGACGCACGAGGACAATGCTCCTGTGAGCAAGAATTGTGACAGCCCAAAATATCAAGACTTAAACACATAAGCAGAATTCGAAATTTATCCTACTCTTATACCTCATCGAATATTGGTTTTTGAGTTTTTTTCTTCATTTTCTTTTTTCGTTGCTGGAAATCATCTTGGACATGATAGCGAATGAGCTCGGCCGAGCTCGACCGACAATGTCTCCATATCGCAGTTCGCACTAATTAGTGGATCCCAGGACTCTTGAATATCAAATGTATCTGTGTTGCTTCAAGGTTTAATATTGCCGATTTTTTCAGTCATAACAAGCTCGAAAAAGCGTCATTACCGGTCCGTCACTGCCTTCTATAGAAAAACGAACAATAAGAACGATAGCCTTCTACTAGGGTTTCTAAACTTGATGAAATCGCTTGTAAAGTTAGTTTTAGTGTTTGCACGTGTAGTTGAGGTCAGCAAATGCGGGGATCTGCCTCTGATATTGACGGATGATCATCACCGGCACAACCTGGTTATAGATCAGACCATTGGGACACCAACCAGTCGAGGACTGGCTTGATTTTGGGCACATAGTGGAAGGAAATCAGAAGCAGCGTTGCAATCGTTGCGAGTCATCTTGTTACAAGCAAATGGCTGTTCTCCAACAAATCAGAATGAGCAGCACGCTAGGTAACAATCTCAGAATGTTTGCCTGGAATCAAAGTAATTCCTAGGAGCCAATGAAGTCACTCGGGGTCATGGAAAAAGGACCAGGCTGAAACAGAGCGAGCCAGTTGAGTGCTAAGCGCCGTGATCCCTGCCGAACTAGCATAGAGCAAGTGCTGCACGGATTCGATATAAGCCATTCACCAAGGCAATGCAGCCTTGTCACCTGTAAAAACTTTCGTTGCGTAGAGGCCTGTGTGGTGAGAACTGCTGCATTAAATAGTAGGAGGAGCGCGAATGAGCTAATGCATGCCAAACGCAAACATCATGATGCGGCATGGCTCGGCCCCTGACTCAAGCCTTATTGAAGCATTGTGGGTATTCAGTCCCAGAGATGACGACCGCTGCCACTGCAGAGAAGTGTGCTTCAAGGTTCAGGGAGGACATGACAGTGATCATAGTTGCGGGTAGCCCCTTGCATCCTTCCATCGAGAGTTTGATATTCACAAGTTTCTCGATCTCATGTCTGTCCAATTTTTTATTGTTGGCATAAGTGCTAGTTGTTGAGTAAGAGTAAATACACAAACTGCCATTACAAAGAGCAACCTTCTTTTAACCGTGCCTCTCTGAACATGCTTGTGAATGTACCTGTTGGCGTGTGGACTTCTCCAACAACTTTGAATCCAAATTTGGTGTACAAACGTACTCCTGCAGGTGAGGATATTAGAAAAGAATTTCGGCCGTGTGAATCCGCTTCTTCGGTTCCCCACTGTAGTAGAATGGAGCCAATACCTTGGCGCTGATATACCGGATTTACTGATATCATATTGAGACCTGCTAGAAATGTTTAGCATAGATACAGAAGACAGTCATCACAATAAAACGTACGCCAGATATTCGTATGATTTTCGAGCACCCTTTTCTTTTCTTTTCTGAAGAGCTTCGAGACCTCTGCCCAGGATTTCACGTCCAACGTGTTTGGGTGCCAGTGGTTGCGTCTTGGGCTATTATTTGGCTGCTTCCGTTCTTCCAAGGCATTTCCACTGTCGACGGTGCTACTTTCTCTTGTAGTCTGCTCCAAGCTCCATCCAGCAAATCCAACAGGCGTGCCGTCTTCTAAGCAGACCTTGCGAAATCCTGCTGGCCGTGTTTGCAATGTCTCTCGTAAACCCTCGATTGTCCACCTGATTTCTTCCTCTGCTGTTTCCTCACTAGAGCGAGGAAACATTAAGAGATGTAATGGGTTATCTTGCATTGCTGGAAAATCGCATTCTCGTACCAGGAGCTCAGCATCGTCAGTGTCAACGGTGGAGAGTGTAAACTGCATATCGGCCGAGGATTCAAGAAGACTCGAATGAAGAGATAAATAGTGTTGTTGAATATTAATTATCTGAAAGATTCAGCATCATCAAGGGAGCATAGAAATGTATTCGTGGTATCATATCCAACTAAGATCAGAAAAAAAAGGCATAGTGGCGGTTCAGTAACGCGGCTGCAGTAGGGAGTGGTCAAGAAGGTAGTATAGTATGATTGGCCTGTTTTGGATTAGTAAGGTAAGCCGGTGATATGGGTTTAGGACAACTTAGTATTAGCGACGGAGATAACATCGCATTCGAATCTACCACGCCCAATCATTTCTCATAGAGGACTTTGGGTAATAATTGGGTTTTCTGCTTCTCATTTCTAATACTAAGTGTTCTTTGCAGATCAGGAATGAAACTTACTTTAACACCTCCATTCGGGCGAACATAATCACAATGTTGTCGACTGAAACGCCTCTTCCCCGTTCATCATCCACAGTTTCGTTGAACGCACCCAAACCCGTCAATGACACTTTTTTGTATCGGTGTGCGACACTGCTAGCGATCAACATCCTTAAGCGTATTCGACCCCGAGAAGGAAATGTCCTCATGTTGACAGACAGGTTATGTGTCAAGTACGGGCCTCGCGTACATTTATCTGAAGCAGCCACAATACTTTTCATATCGCAACATACATCTCTTCCTGTCCCAAAAGTTCTATGTGCATTTACTCGATCAGGGTGGACGTATATTCTGATGGAAAGGATCAAGGGAGACATAATTGGCAGTGGCTGGGTAAAAAGAAGCAAGGACTCAAAGATAAAACTTCTTTCTCAGTTAGAAAAAAAAATCCGGGAGATGCGGCAGCTTCAACCCCCGAAGGGTATAGGAGTTGCTTCTGTTGATGGTGGATCACTTTTTGACTGCCGCATTCCTGGCACTTCCTTACGTTTTGGTCCCTTTGAAAGTGTCCAAGACTTCCATCGACATTTACGTATGGGCGTAGAATTTGATTCAAAGCTTGACCCTGAAATTCGACAACTTATCGGACAACAAAGCAAGTCTTGGCCCTTAGTATTTACTCATGGTGATCTAAGCAGTCTCAATATTCTTGTTCGCGGAGATGATATCGTTGGTATTATTGATTGGGAAACCGCTGGTTGGTATCCATCATATTGGGAATACACTACTGCTCACCAAGTGAACCCACAAAACTTGTTTTGGGCCAATGAGATTGATAATTTCCTACAGCCAATGCCTGAAGAGCTGGCGATGGAACGGATGCGCCAAAAATATTTCGGAGATATTTGATATATCCTTGCTTGTAAACTATATGATGATCTCAGTGCGGTGCATCATGTCATATGTTGGAACCTTTCTCATATTGAAGTCACCTTGGCCATCAAACCGATGCTGGTCTTTCTTCTGTTGGCAATAATCCATTGTCTCGCTGCGTACCTTTGTCCATTGAACAACGTTCGTGCCAGCTTACTTAAGATAGATATTAGTTAATATATCCTTTAACTACTTGATGTGGACACCAGTTTTGTAAGATAGTGTAAAGCGGCATCAAATGCTTCAACTGACTTGCAACAAAGGTTCCCCATACTTCGTTATTTCGGAAAGCAATCTTTTTGAAATCCTCAGAGCTGCACCTAGTTCTTCATGAGAGCTAATATAGCACATGTCTTCCATTAGCTAGAATGGCAAGCTGATCTCCAAACATCGGTACCCCACAAATGAAGCATTCCTGATAATAATCCATAGTATAGTTTTCTTCATGTATTCTCTCTCTCTCTTGCCTTGACGTTTACAATCCAATGAAGCTAGGTACAAAGCTCTCCAAGAGGCCTTCAGACTTGTGAGCTTCCTGTGATGCCAGGCGCTTATTTGATTAAAAGATCGCTAACTTTAATTGTATGATATCGTCACCAATAATCAAGTATATAGGTCCTCTGTCTACCGTCCCACTACTACTTACCTAGGTACGTACTATCAGAACCATAACAACAACTACTACCCCACAGCGGACACTTATCCAAATAGTAAAAGTCTATATTATAGCAGACTAATTTACGGTAAATTACATTTCATCCCCAGATTTAGACCAACCGACAAGCCAAAAAGATCAGCCTAAAAAGCGGGGTCGCCAGGGACAGCGTTAATTTGAAACACTTTCGCAATTGCCCGAGGCTTTTTGTCTCCTTCTTCTCGCTCAGTTGTATACTTTATGTCTGTGGATACAGATTAACCTCACGTCAACATGGTATACTGTGGAAAGCCTAGTAAAGGCTGCGCAAACTGTCGGAAAAGGAAGATTAGGGTACGATCCTAGTCCTCCTCTACTAGAAATTGGCAAAACCAATCTTACCTGCTGTATACAGTGCGACTTGGCCGAACCGGCGTGCGTCCAGTGCCAGAGAGCGAGATTTGCATGTCCTGGTTATCGCAACCTGATAGAGCTGAACTTTCGAGATCAATCGCAAGACGTCGTTCAGAAAGCGCGCCAGTCAATCCCTCTGCATACAAAAAACAAATCCCGCATCGCCAGCGCGCAATGGAAGCAGCTCCCAAATAACTTTTTCAGCAGCTCTAATAATCCCAAACGAACCCAGAAATGGCAAATAAACCATGCCCTTTCTACAAGCCCGAGCGACCAGTCCATCTGTGTCTTTCTACACAATTACGCTCCAGACGACTCGGTCGTGACCAAGGTACATCTGAGCACCTCGCAAGTCACCAGCCAAGCAAATTCGTGCAAAGCTGTTCGCTGCGCTATATCGGCAATTGGGCTTGCAGTCATCGCAAATACAAGAGGCCAACCCAGTCTGCTGGCAGAGGCAAGAGGAGAGTACGCTACCGCACTACATCTGACCAACATGGCTCTCAAGAATGAGAGAACGTCGTTGGAAGACACGACTCTCAGCTCTGTGATTTTACTGGGGATGTTTGAGGTAAGTTTGACCCTTTTCAGAAATCTTAGGGTTGCTAATCTCGTGTCAAGGTGATGGCAGGTGTAGCTCCCACATCCGTGGATAACTGGCAAAGGCATATAAACGGCGCTGCAACACTTTTGCAGATATGGGACTCTCGTCAAGATTTGACGCTCACTGGCATTCAGCTCTTCATGCAACTCAGAGCTGCGGTGGTTTGTTTAGCTGGCTTTGTATGAAAGATCGCCCATTTTCTGACTATTTTTTAGATGGCCAACTGTCTTCGAACCCAAACCCACGTCCCAGAAACGATCAAAGAGTTGTCAAAGGTTGTAAAGATATCCAGCTCCGAAGAAACCGACCACGTCGAAAATTTGGTGGGCCTGGTGGCTGAAGTCAGCGACTTCATCGCCGAGGTCAGAGCTGATGGGATACCCGAAGACATTGAAGCAATCCAGAGGGCACAGGACCTTGATAAAAGACTCGAAACATGGAGCTCCAGTCTCTCTGCCCGCTGGAAATACGCTGTCCATGGTTACTCGGGCAGTCAACGTCTAGTACCTGACCATACTTGCAACGGCTACTACCATCTTTATCCGGATATCTGGGCATGCAACATTTGGGCATACTATCGGACTGCTCGCATCATTGTGAATTTACTTATTCGAGATCGGATACCACTACTACTACTACAAACTTCTCAATGGCAAAGTATATTCAACACCGCTAACGGCAACATCGAAACCCTTTCGGTGGATATCCTTCTCAGTGTTCCGTTTTCTCTTTCTCTCCGGTTTTCTCAGCCTTCTTCATTGGGTGAAGGCGATTCGCGAGCTGGGGGCTGCCTAGGCGGATACTCCATCTTATGGCCCCTTTATGTGGCAGCGAGTGTGTCAGCTCCCGACTCTGTGCATCGGAAATGGGCTGTCAGCCGCCTAGAGTATATAGGGCATACCATGGGTATCGGACAGGCATTTCTCATGGCGAGAGTTGTCAGAAGTGAGCTTCCGCATGAGTGTTTATCGATATATGATTACTGTCGGTCGTACCGTCCCAGCAAAGTTAAATGTCAACTGGTTATCTAAGCCTTTGAGGAATAATATTTCTCGGGATTGGTTTCATTTTGGTATTCATTTGGTATGGTATTACACTAAAGGTAAAGACTAAAATTTCCTAGTACGTAGTATGTTTCATGCAGAGTAGCTGGTTGGATGAGAAATTAACCCATTAATGGGTAAACCCGGGGAATCTATCAGCCTCCATCAACCCTGGGCCACTAGGTTATAAGATTAGTCGGACCAAGTATTCTTGACACGAAGCATGCAGCTAGTCCTTAGTTTCCATCAATGGTGTGCAGTATGCACACGATGCATGGTGCAGCTAATTACTACAGTCTCATGCACGGACTTACTAATACTGGTAGGAATCCCGAGTTCAAATTCCCGGCCAAGTTCCCTCAGCTTGACGGTTTACAAGTGTCTCAAAGGTCTTGTGGATTGTTCGAAAATACCATTTCTAACAGGACGTGCAGATACTATTACACATTGTAATGCCTAGTCGGACTAGGCCGGCGTGGGTTTCCACGACTCAAACCGTTGGAAACACTTTCAGCTCTTGGAGTACTAGTTTTTTACCCCGCAAAGAACATGGGTCATTTTTTCCCTGCAAAGGTGGGTAAAATGGTTGGAAATTTACTGGTCGAAACAACATAGCAAAAAGGTAGTGGAAAAAGAAGTGAAATTTGTGTGGGATTTTCATTCAAATTTTGGGACTAAATGGTGAGATAATTTCCCAAGAACAACATGCTGACCGTATTGGTCAATTTACAGAAGCTCAGATTCTTGGCATTTCGAGACAATAAATGACTTTTTCTCGAGCATCTTAAAGACTGAGGAAACCAAAGAAGAGAAACCATCTGTACCTACTACCCTTCGCGTAGCATTTACTTCGACTAGGCCGCTTGAATCTGGGTCTGCAGCCAGCTAGCAGCCGACAACGCATCAGAACCATAAGTGAGATGGGCTGCGGTGATAATCAGTGTGCCATCACAAACAAGATCGCCAACTGCACAGTAGACCTTGGTCTTGGATGCCGAGAAATTGGGGATTTGACCACCGTCTTGCAGGTTACGGGTGAAGCCGAAAAGAACAACACCGGCAATCTGGTTCTGGATGTCTGATGATAGGGCTTGTATCGAGCCATCCATCACCGCGGTCCCTTGACTAGAGGGGCCTTTCAGCGCTGCTATTTTTTTTTTTTTCCAGCTTGGAGGAATCAGTCAACGTACCTGTATCCACCAGCCACGATGATTGTATCAGGGCACTTGGTGTGAGCCAACTGAAACAGAGTGGTGGCCGCTCCAATGTCAGCGGGACTAGTGTTCTGAGGAAGAAAATTGTCCTCGAGCGTAGCTTCGTATGGCGAGCCGACTCCCTGGCATGCAACTGACGATGCCCCAAGCAGACTTTGAAGAGCGGCACACACTTCTGGACCGACGACGAGTCCCTGCCTAAATTAGTATAACGGCCGCTGATGTGTTCCACTTGTAGATCACTTGGAGAGGGAGCCAAACCATGTTTCCGGTCTCGGTGGAACCACGCGCAAAGATAAACGTGATGTCTCGGCAGGCACCGTCTGTCAGGTCGTTTGATGTATCACCGAGTTGACGTTTTTCTAAGGCAGTAGATTCCATGGGCACTGGGATTGCTGCTGCAATACCCGCCACGCTCAAAAGAGCGGTTGTCATGGATAGGAACTTCATCTTCAGCGAGAATATCCGGAAAGGACTCGGCTAAGAAAGTCTCGTATATAGAGAAAAGATGAGAAAAAAGTTGAAGATACTGAAGTGAGAGCAGTTGATTTCCGTCTTTCAGTCGAGCTCAGCTGTCAATCATCATGATTCCTCCGGTATTCGTGTTCATATTTATACTCATCGCCGGGACATCTAGAATAGCGGTCTTCGTGATTGTCGCTTAACTGACCACCGGCTGTTTCAAAGTGAGATCTCTTGAAAACCCTCATTTTTGCGTAGAGCCTCGGAAATTGAAGAAAACATCAGCAAACCAACAGGCCATGCCGAGGCGTATGCATCTCGAAAAACCAAATCAACCAAATCAATTGGGAGGCGTTGTTCCGAATTAGTTCGTTGATTGGCTCTTTCGCAACAGTAACCGGATCCGTCCACAATTCCGGTGGGCATATGCCCTCTTTTACTCCGGCAGATATACAAAAACAAAAAGCCGGCTGGGCCCTTTTTTTAATGTTGGTGGGGAAAAGTTCGTCTTTTAGTGCAACAGGCTCAGGTAGAGGAAGACCCACTGTTGCGCCTTAACCGTTAACATGGGCTATACCAAAAAGACCCTATGATTGACATTTTAGAGTGAACCCATATATGAGCCAGCGGTGTTTATTAGTTAATTTATGATATTAGCATCACACTGGAACCATGGTTATAGCTGATGCAGTGATGCACATGCTGCAACATTTTACATGACTGGTATATGGAAGACGTTTTAACAATATACAATATTACATTCTACGGAGTAAGTATATTAGTATATTTCTCAACAACATGAACATGTAATCAAAATACACGTGCAGATAATCGCAGAACGAAGCGAGGCCAGTACATGTATTATTTATAGTCACTTCTCTAAAAAAAAAAAAAACAAGGTACTGACTTTTTCCTTTTTTGGATAGTCTCTGTTTAGGTTTTCGGATACATATATGAGGGGAATAATCTATATCTAACCGCATAGAGTTATACTCCGAAGTCTCCATATAGTTTATTTTTAAAATTGATTAACCTCTAAATGTGTTTAATAATCATTGACTTTGTTCTGCACATGCTTTCTTTGGCGCTGGCGTCGTTACATGCATGTAAAGGCGGAGCGTAAGCCCCACCTTGACCTTAAGGTTGTAGATATTAAATCTCAGAAGTAAATAAATATATTAATTTTACAAAGTGAAATCGCGTGACTGAAATCTCCTGTAAGAATCTAGACTCTTGACTTCGCTAGTTGCATATCTCTCACCCGGAATCACGAGCGTTATTTGATCATCAGAGGAGAATGGTTTTCTCGATAAGTGAGACAGTTTCCTGTTTGAACATGCTTTTTTGTTCTACTTTCCCCCCACATGTGTCAACCTTTATTGCTTTCTTTCTGAAATATCTCTTAGATTTTATAAAATGAAGGTTTCACCACAATTTTCTTCAACCCGAGCAGGAGCACACCATCGACATCAACTGCATATGATATGTCAGATTTGAATTGCCCAGTTGAGCTCGGCCCGCAGCCATGTTTCCTCTTCGGTCCCCCCACGGCGTCGACGATGTGTTTGTCTATGATTGGACATGAATCGTTCGAAAGATAGGAAACTGGAGTAGAGTAAACATAAGATACCTTAATGCCTAATCTCTTTCCATAATTCTTATCCTGAAGAGAAAAAAAAGAGAAGAAAAACACTTGAGAAAATAAAAGATAGAAGAAAGACAATCCCAAACCATAAATTATTTATACTTTATTTAATCCACTTGTCATAATGTATCCAGTCCGTGGAAAGACAGCTTTAATCACCGGCGCAGGATCAGGTAAGCCCTAGCCACAAAATATCTCCTTCAAGAAGGAAAAGAATTAACAGACTAGGCATAAACCTGTGTTTTGCTAAATTACTTGTCCAAAATGGCTGCAATGTAGTCATTGCCGATCTGACCCTCCGCCCCGAAGCCCATGAATTTGTTGAAAGTAATCGTGATTCATCACCTAAAGCTTTGTTTGTCAAGACAGATGTTGCGGATTGGAGCCAGCTACAGCGTGCTTTTGATACGGCTGAAGAGAACTTTGGTGAGATTGATATTGTATGTCCCGGGGCTGGGATATTTGAACCTGTGAGTATTGACTTCTACACGTCAGGGATAACTCGAAATTTATGATAGAAATATAGCCACAATCGGCGTTTTGGTTCCCCCCTGGAGCACCTCCAAGCACAGATATCCTGAGCGAGAGCCGCTACGGAATCGTCGACATCAACCTCGTCCATCCGATTCGTATGACCCAACTCGCAATCAACCACTTCCTCAAGAAAAATGCAAGTTCTAGGAAGAAACATATATTGCATATCTCCAGTATTGCTGGCCACATGCCCGTCTTTGTTGGCCCACTTTATGCAGTAACCAAGCACGGCATAAGCGCTCTAGTGCAAAGCCTCTCCCCGCTGGACGATCAAGTGAATATCAGGGTTGTGGGCATTGCTCCCGGTATTACGGCAACGCCGATTTGGTTTGAGTCTGAAGATGACAAGACGGCGTTGTTTGAGGAGGGTGTGGATGAGTGGGTGTTGCCAGAGGATGTCGCGAAGGTGATGTTGGCGCTTGTGGAGAGGGATAGCACGGGCGAGGAGATCGGAGAGAACGGTCAGATCAGTATCGCTGGTGGGACTATATTGGAAGTGTCCAAGACGGTGAGAAAGATTTCGGTGTTTAATGACCCAGGACCAGGAGGAAGGCGGGGCAATACGCTTGGGAATATGGAAAAGGTTGAACAAGGGATTTTGCAGATGCTGTCTGGGTCGACGCCTTCTTAGTAGTCTCGTCGGTTCTTCATCCTGAAGACATGAATTGTCGGCTCCTGTAATCTCTGTAATCTGATCCTAGTTCCTGTGTTGAAGTGCCTTTGAAATTTATAATTAGTTAGTATTTTTTTTATCTTAATGAATTGTTTTTTAAAGATTGGGAAATAAAGAATCAATAAGAGTATAAAAGCCGATTATGTAATATATAGTTCTACACCACTAAAGTTGCACATATGTAGACTGTAGTTACTCATCTACGCCTTTGCCTTACAGAAGCTATATCAAGACATCTGGAATGAAAACTTCACTGTCATTCGACATATGTATTTCTCAAATTCAATGCATCCACCCAATCCCCCAAACCAAACAACAAACTCCTAATGAAAACAAAACAACATCACAAAACTCCACCAATGATTATTCATGTTGAATGCAAGAGCAACAGACAAAAACAAGACGAATGCTCATCATCTAGCAGTAGTGAAATCCGTCTCCATTCCGTCCTGGACTGCGGCATCTACTCTTTGAGCTTTTTCGCAGGTGCAGGATGCTGTAAATCATTACTATTAGCTTTTCCCATCCACACAACCTCGAAAAAGGTGGACTTACCAGCCGGTCTCTGTCCACATGAACAAGCATCTCCAGTCACAGCTTTGTTCTCAGCGGCTGACCTTTCGCAGGTACATTGGCCAGCAGGGCGCATTCCTACCACCATCATCAGTCAGTTTGAACCGCAAAGGTAGAAATGTGTAAAAACGTACGGCATGAGCATCGAGGACCAGAAGCCTGCTGAGCAGCTTTGCCGCAGTCACAGGCATCGGCTTGAGTCTTTCCGCACTCGCATGTGGCCTGGGCAGCGCAGACGCAGCCGGTTTCTGAGCGGCCGCAGCAGGTAGATGGGCGAGTCATGTTGGATAGTGGTAGAGAATGGGTAGGTATGAATCAAAGTGTCACTGAGAGGATATCGTAAACAGGCGTCAACTGTAATTTGTAACTGAATGATTGAATTGAATAATAATATCAGAGAGAGTCTGTCTGGGTTGAAGACAACTTTATATACACGAGCGCATCCCCAACCCGCGCTAGGAATGCGCGCCAGCCACCCTCGGATTACCAATTGGGTGTCCCTGATTGGCCGCTTTTGGGATAATTTGGAATACAGCACATTTGATTGGTGCCCACTTTTGCCCCGCGCCCAACCAGAAGACGCAGCATTGTAAACGTCTAGTGTGATTCGTCCAGCTACGTCATTTGACGGATTTACTTTCACTTTCACCAAAACAACGACAGATGCTTCAGATGCTCAGATGCTCAGATACTCAGACGGTAGACTTTTGCATGCGCCTGCCAATCTAACCAAACCGACTCCTTAATCCTATCATATACAAATACAAGAGTGAATTGTGAAAAAAAAAGATCCTGCACAAATAGCCAGAATACTCAAAATTGTTATGTACAGTTTACCTGGTGTTCCTCAGGTTAATGCTCGTCTATGACGAGAAGCCGTGCGGGGAATTGTAGCTGGCTTCCGATCGCATGTATGAGGCCGGCAAACTAACGGCAGATGTGTTCTCTTGCGCATACTGATAAAAGGGATCATAGCTGAAGGTCGTTGTAAAAGGCGAAATTTGATAATCTACGGCAGGCGGTATATGGGCGGTTTGTAAAGGAGGAAATGGTCGAAAGCTGACTGGAGAAAAGCCGCCGGGCGATTCAGCCACCGCTTGGGTGGACGGGGTAAACCGTTCATTCTGGACATGATGTGACTGCCCTATTCGCTCATGTCAGTACACAAAAATCTCAGTATACGATGGACAGCCAGAAAGTACCATGGTATGCCAAACCCGGCTGTGCATCGCTTTGACCTGTCGAGCTTGCTAGAGACGAGTTTCTATCATAAGACGATGTTTCTGATATCGAGCCCCCAAGCTCGGTATAGGCCATGCTCGGGCGGAGAATAGTGTTTATGGTGTCTGGTTTCATGCCAGAATCGGATTGTGGCAATGGCAAGCCATGAGTATGAAACTGCTGCCAGGAACCGATGTATGAGGTGGAAAGACTGTGAGACCGAGCATACACAGGAAAGTTTGACTGGTGCATGCCTGCAATCCCCGGTAGACTGGAACTTTCTCCGGGAACTGCCGCCCTATGTCCGGCGTTTGATGTAGGAGAGAGAGACTCTGGGATACTGGCTTGAGCAGGAGACTGGATGTAATTCCCATAACTTGGTGCTGCTGTATTAGAAATGGATTGGCTGTCTGTCGACGCTCTGTTTAGAGTGTTGATTGCCAAAGGCTTCTCGCCGCTGTGTGCAGTCGATGTTCCACCAGAGTTTGTGGATTTGGACGACGAACCAGAGCCTGGTTTGGAGTCGTAGGGATGGTGCAACATTTTTGTTCTATCGAAATGGTCAGGGAGAGCTCGAGATTTAAGCACTCGGTCTCGGTCCTGACTTGTAAGTCGCTTCAATTTGGCTCGTCTACACGTCTATTAGCCACATTCTGAAAAATATTGGCGTAGCATGTCAATACCTATTCTGGAACCAAACTTGAACCTGACGCGGACTCAGGCCTGGGATTTCTCGTGACAGGCGTTCGCGGTGTGAGGCATCTGGATGTGCTTGCCGAGTGAACTCGCTCATTAAAAACCGGGTTTGATTGTGGGTGAGTCTGCATTCTTTAGTCTTTGTTTTTCTCCGAAAGTCTAGACAAAATCATACCGGAAACGCTTCATCCTCTTTTTGTCAGTCGTTGAATCAGCAGAAATTCCCAGTCCATCTGCTGTTTCTTCGTCGTTGCTTGCATCTTCGTCAAACTCTCCGTCGTTCTCTCCTTTAAAGACGCTCGCGTGTTGGTCTACCGAGGCCGACTCTGCGATAGCAACGCCATTCTCGCCGTGATCCCAACTCTGAAATTCTCGTTGTTGGTAGACTGGAGCGTCTTCTGTTTGTGATAGTTCGGTTTGGATTGTCGTATGAGGCTGGGAGACCGGCAAATATGCCGGCGATGGCTCTTGTTCTTCGACTTTTATACTGGAATCTCGGGGATCCCTCTCGGATGGCATTTGCGAAATTCCTACCGAGAATGCCGGGAGGTGCGAGTCAAGGCTCATATTTCCTTTCTGGCTCGGGCTGTCTTGCCACGGGGAAGTTTCCTTGGTGATAGAAAGTGGTACACGGCAGTCAACGGGCTAGGCGGGCAGATAGACGACAAGTACCGATGATGAACATTTCAAAACACTGCGCAGTTTCAGCTCTCTAGCCCAAGGCTCGCTCTTCTTGGTGGTTTCCAGTAACAAATAGTGCTGCAGATCAGGACGATTTTTCCCAAAATGGTCAGACGTCGCGAACGAAAAGAGAAGGGCAACCGCCGGATATTGATCTCTGCAATATGGTCTGTTCAACGGCCAGGTGAACTTTGATCTCTAATGCCAGCCCCAGGCTACATTGGGGGAAATCCAGAGTTGCCGATCGTCGTGTATGTAGTGATTAGGCTGAGAGGCTAGTAGTGACTGGGAGTCTTTAGATGAGCGCGAACAGATGTCTCCGGTCGTACAGATAGCCTTTTTGCTGTCGTGTTACAGGGGACCAATGACTGTGCATGAACACGTAATAACAAGAGCGAAGAAGAATGAGTCAGCGGATTAAGGAACAAATTCCAGTCCGCAAGACTTGAAGCCTGATAGCCGAGAAGGGGGTGGCAAGCGGGAAAGAGGCTCGGGTTCAGTTAAACAGCGACAGTCAATATCCGGTGCAAATGGGCAAGTCGGACTGGCGATGCCTGCATTGATCGTTGAGCTTCCAGCGCCGATGTGATCGATGTCGTCTCTGGAAGAGAGAGATGCAGCCTCCAGCGATCGGGCCAGTTCAGAATTGGCTGGCTAGACGTGTTCTGTCGCGGGCGTCGTTGTCTGGTGAGAGTATAACAGCGATAATATCATGGTCTGAAACCCTTTACAGACCGGAGGCGATACTAGACAGCGACAGAAGCGGGGTGGGCTGATGATCTAGGTCCGCGACCCTGGCAGCGGTATGTCGAGGGGAGACTATTTCCAGCGTTAATCACAGAGAGTCTTGTTCAGCGGCCACCGCGCGCATTCATTCATTCGTTCATGAATCCATTAAGGCATCCGTGGTGACAGGTGCCACTTGGGGTGGTCGACTTACCAAAGACAGGCAGCAAAGGATTCAGGAGAGTTAGGGCAACCAACGGTATAGCCAGCACACCGGCGGTTTCTGGGTCTGGTCATATCTCGAGCAGACAGACATCGCGAGAGGAGGGTTGGCGTCGACGTCCAAACGGCCGGACGGCGCCACCGCTGCCAGCAGGAAGGGTGGAGAGCACGAGGAGCAGCAGCACCTGCCGCGTCGGTCTGGCCTGGCTCCTTCCTGCATTGGGCATTGGGCAGGGCCAGGGCAAGCGCTCCTCGGCTCGTGTCCCGGCTACGAGTCGCTGCGTCTACTGTTTCTTTCCTGCAACTACCACTGCCACTAGCAGTCCTTAGTCCTCTGGCTTCACCCAACTTGTCAAAGCCTGCTCGACTGATCACTGATCAGCCACGCCCGGTGGAGTCTCCACGATGACGTTTGTTCGCCTGCGTTTGCTCGGCCTTTGCTGCTGTCTACGTCGATGGCTCCCTTAGTAGTACTAACGGTAACTGCTCCCCAGCCTGCCCGCCTCGACCAGTGGCTGGCTCCGCAAGCGCATGGGGGTCCATGGCCCTGCTCAATGACATAGGATGATAGGGATCGATTGCGATGCATCGTTGCCGCCGGGACCGAGTCTTCCTTGCACCGCACAGCCATACGTATCGATACGCCTCGGCCACGATTTCCATCCTCAGAGCCCGCACCAGCCTCCTGGGAATAGTCGATCATGATAGGGCCAGAGACCGCTCGGAAGAGAAAAAGAGAGGGGGGGTCCAGGAGCATCCCGCTGATTTGCCCTCGCGAGGCGGCAGCAGGGGGGAAAAAGGGAAAGGAGGGGGGGGGGAAGACAGCACTCGCTGCCAATCCGATACCTGCTTGCTTGTGGAGACGAGGGACTTTTGTATGACTATGGACTTCTCAACAGAGAAGGTCCTTAACAGCGCAAAAAAGTCCCACTCGCAGGCTCTCGGGCCAAGAGGCTAAGACCGACTGACTGACCAGACCAGGGCCCTAACCGAGCAAGCATTTCGACCCTGACACCAGCACGGACTCCTGGGGTCGGAAGATGGGTAAGACGGCAGAACACCATGTGGTAGAAGCGCCGCATGGCCAGCCAGATTGGCATTACTCCGGTCAGGGTATTACTCCCTCGGTGCTAGTCCCGTCGTTAGTGAGCCACTAGGCGTGTTCTACTCATGGCTGGCTGCTGTTGGCGCCAACGGTTATAGATGATCAAGGCTGCGGCCTAGTACGACATAGGGTGCTACGCGAATGTCGGGATTTTAACAATAATTAGCCGTCCATCAAGCGGGTGTCTCTCCATGGGGCGGAATGACTAGCAGAGAAGACTACTCCGTACAGCATCTGCCATCGTGTCAAGCTCAGCGGAGAGCGTTACCTCTCTCGAGTCTACCGAACTTGTCCGTCCCCATGACCGATACACGCATTGGACGAGTGAAGCTATAGTGGGCAGTCCGGCGCATGACTAGGGTCGGAATTTGTTGATAGGCGGGCCGTTCGAATTCAACGCAGGGTCGAGCGGATCGGATGGAGCTCTACCGATGACCGGTAATGCTTTTTGCGGGTTCTTTGACTTTCGTCATGGCAGGTTTGCCGGAATTTTCTCCGAGCACCCGTTCTATTCCAGAGGTTCTCCGTACGTCACATTGATATGCATTTTACAGTTCAACTAAAGGCACAGGGTGGCGAGAGACTCGAGAGTCGACACATGGTATTATTACCTGATACGTATACTACTGCTACACGGACTAAGTTTCAAATATGCAGTGGACCCGTCACGACGGATCTTTAACCTTTTTTCCCACAGCTTGCCGATCTACCCATAACTTGTGGGAAATTCGACCAACACTTGGTGCTTACGGAGGACGATTACGGCAATAACAATAATACTATTACTATCGTTGTTCTCTCCCGGTGTGAGGGTGGGTTCGCACCAGCACGTAGCCGCCAGAGAAGTGTCTCGGAGTCCACACCCTGACCATGCATGCAGTCGGTAGTAGTCCCACTGCTAAGCTTCGGAGCCACAGCTGCAGCACGGGCTCTGGAAATTTGAAAATCTAGAGTCTAGTCGTGTCCACCGGCGACTGCTCAGTGGGTTGTTGGGCCAGCCGCCAGAGTCAACAATCATGAGCAAAGCCCGTATACCCGTTTCACTTCCAACTTCGCCAGGGGTACGGAGTATATGCACCATTGTCCGCCCGGATCTATTGGCCATATGCACACACTGGTCGATAACTCACTACTAACACTATGCGAGATGTGCATTGCATTCCGATGCAGGGATCGGTGTTACTGACTACGTACCTCCGTAGACATGAATGGCCACCCACGCCAGACATTGCAGACAAGCCTCGGCGCGTCGCGCAGCCGGTACCTGGCACGGCCTGACCAAGGGCATTTGATGCATGTCTGGAACAGCAGCCTAGTCCAATGGCAGCCTAGGGACTGCTACTGCGGGGAATATCGGATGCTGCCAAGAGACGCCTTTTGTTTTAGCTTTGCGAACGCGAACGCGAACGACCTGTCGTGGACCGTGGTAAGTAGTGTGTCGATATTTTACTCGGGAGTATGCAAAGTTCAACGCTGTGCGGTTGGGAACTTGGGATGGACGGCCCAGGCGCGATCTGCAAGCCTCTGACTCTTGTCATTATTCATTATCCCGGTGGCCACTGGCACTGCCACAGAGCGGTAGAGCCTGAGGCATGGCCAAGTTACTATTGGTCACCTCGTATAAAAAAGAACACAAATAATGGAGACGCGCCGGACACTCGAGGGCAGAACTGACAGACTGACAGACGCAAGAGGCGGAAACCGAGAAAGCGCCACAAAGAGCGATGATCGCGGCGCCCCGTGCTCCCCCTTCCAATTTGAAATTTCAGCGCCGCCCGTGATTCGTGGATGTTTAGTTTTTACCCCCGGCTCCCTATTGGCCCGAATTGTTCCGCGGGCCCCGCCGGGCGGGGGGGGGTTCCGCTCTGAAAACGGCCTAGTCTCCATTGGTCACTGACTGCGTTTCTCGATACACTATGACTAAGGACATACGGAACGTTATTATTTGACAGTTTGTGTCTGAAGAAGAAGAAAGGGGCGAGGGATTCACCCCCTGGCTCTCGGAATGCCCGTCGAACATTCTATCCTACACACCGTCGAACGCCAGGCTGACAGCTTGTTCCAGCCTTCCCAATCGACAATAAGCACACTAGTTATGGCCAAAAAGGATTCCCGGAACGATCACCTCCATCCCCGGAATGCATCGAATGAACGAATCCTGTCAAGGGACTTGTTCAGTATCTGTCCAATAGGCTCCGAGATGGAGTAGATACGCAGTGGTAAGGCTTTTGACAACAAATTGGCATGGGTTGTGTTCCGGGCTCTGCCACGATTATTATTGCATGAACGTAGTATTAGGGCTACAGAATACAGCGAGCGTATTATATTATGTACAAAAAGATCAACAGCCTCGTAATACGTACCCTGGTCTCCCTAGCTCAGTGTCGTAAATAAAGTGAGACCGAACATTATTGTATCTTGCCATCTTCCAAAGCCCAACAACTCGGCGGGTTGTTGGATTGCTCGTATCTTATGGAAAGAGTTTGTCCGGTTATTGTCCGTTTTCCGAATACGGTTAATCCGAATATCGCCAGAGTATCATTGGACTCGACCGTGGAAATGATCTGCTGACGTTGGGGGTTTGCCTGCTCTTTTCTTTGGGTCATCGTTATCGGTGAATCTCATCACGACGTAGCTGCGGCGGTCGGCTGCTCAGTTTGCGTTTCCGGTATAGTAGTAGTCGTAGTAGTAGTCGCAGTCGACGCGTTTTCCTGCGAGGGCTCCTCTTTGGGCTCCTCTTTCGTGCCATCTTCCTGCTGATCTGCCTTTTTCGATGTATCCTCCGCAGCAGACCCGTCCTTGGTTTCTTCTGCCGGGCTCGCAAACAGCAGATTGATCTTCTTGCCATCGTCGATTTGCTCAAACTCGAAAAGCTTGCTTCGCGCTGCTAATCGCAGTGTGCGCCACACTTTACTCACTTTGGACCGTTCCGCTGCCTCTTTTTCGTCGGGTTCTTTGGCCATGTCGATGTCGAATTCGTCGTCGAGAATTCCCATCATAAATGAGTCTGCAGCGGGGGTGCTGTATCTGTTCAGACAAGGGTTAATTAGCTAGTTTGACCAAAAAAAAGGAGAATTGAAAGTCTAACCGATCAGGCTCCTTTAATTGCTCCAGGCCCGAAGTCGTATGCTCCTCCGACATGAATTTGAGATCGAGCGCACCCATCGGCGTAGGTCTGAGCCGTTTGCTGGCGTATACTTTGACTGCATTCTCTCGGGCTTTCAGATAGTCTTCTTCTTTGATCGCTGGCTTTTCGATAGGCGGGCAGTTTTCAACCTTCCAGCGAACCCAGTTCTTGTCCCGCGAAAGGACTGTGTCAACCATTCGATAGTAGAATTTCCCATCAGCTCCTTGTTGCAAATAGTCTGCGACTATATCCCTTGTTTGTGATGCCCATTTGGCCTATACAGTATCAGCAACATGACTTCGAGACGAGGCAAGAAAAAAGAGACATACATCCTCATCACTAATAGTGTATTGATACAGCACGGTCTTGTTAACTGCCTTGCCCGGTTGGACGAGCTTCATCAGTCTCTGGCGCGCTTGTGTGGTCAACGAGAGGATAAAGTCTAGTAGAATCAAGGCCTGGACAAGCACATGCCGTCGGAATGCAATATCATTCACCTAAATTCAAAGTCTAGTCAGCATATGCCAGGCGTGTCAATTAGCGAGTAAAATTACCTCTAGGTCAAACAATTCACGACTGGTTAGATACTTGGGGTTGAAGCTATTCGATATTTCCACTCCGTCTCCATTGCGCTTGCGCTTCAAACCTCGCCGTACTTCCTCAGGAGCCTTTGAAGTACTTCGAGTGTTGATATCGGTGGTGAGCAGCTTGAATGTCTTTAATGTGGTTTCAAGACCAGAACGGAAAGCTGAAAAATTCTGAGCGTCGAATAATCTCGTTGGCGACGAGAAAAATCCCTGCAGACTCCAAAAAATGGGATAGAGTGTATCCAAATCAATAGCTTTCTCTTTCTTCGCATCTGGTGCAGGTGTTGAATCGGCCTTCTTTTCGTTGGTGTCGCCCCCCTCGTTTTTAGGGGTTTGCGTCGTCTGTGACTCTGTTTCTGCAGGTTGTTCTTCCGTCTCGGCAGGCTCAACCTCCATGGCATCCTCGTCTGGTTTCTTCGGTACTTCATCATAAGTGGTGACGTTTTCCGTGTGAAACTCCCCCCGAAGGTTGACCGAACTTTTGTCTCCCAAGGGAAAACTCTGAAACATGTAGATGAACACTCGGCCACAGAAAACGGTGTCTTCAGCCCTCGAAAGTCGACGAAGCAACTCATTGCACGAACGTAAGATAATCAGTTTCTTTGACTCAAAGTGTTTCTGTCAAGGCGTCAGGCTAGCCGTTCCAAGCAACAAGAGCGAAACAGTTAAATACCGCTGTATTGAGTTCTCTTCGCGACTCCAGATAGTCAAACACCTTCCGGCATCCCTCCACCGTCTGGCTGTCGAGGAGCTCTTCGATTAGCCAAAAAATAAGGCCAGCTTCACATTGTTCTGTATACCAGGCATCGAGAGTTAGATAGCGGCCCATGGGATAAACGGATGGCCAACGAACCATTATCGGAAAACATCGAAACAAGGTCCAAAAGATTCCACATATTCACAAAAGCGGGATCGTCTATCGAAGTTGAAGCCTATTTAGAACCACATATTAGCCCAGAGCATAAATCGCGACAGAAGCATGCCAAGTTACCAGCAACTCGTAGAATTTCTCCCGGAACGCCGTCTCCACGGCCGCATATTTATGCGATTTGTTCGTTTCCGTATCGGACTTCGCTCGTATACGCGATATATCGTCCCCCAGGTCTGCCTCCATCAACGGTGGCTCGACATCGCTGCTCTGTTTGATTTCTGCTGCTTTTGCCAGCAAGTCGCGGACGAGGTCGCGGTACGCGATTACCGACTCAATAGTATCGTTCGACATTTTTGCCCAGGGCGACGTCGTTCCAGTGTGCTCTCTCAGTCAATCATGAGTGGTAGAGATGAGGGAGAAACAGCCGGGTGGTGAGGACAATAATAGCTGCGCTGTCAATGACATGAATGAGAAGTGCTGAAAGAGTGCCACCAATCGGCCTGGCTGGCGGCTCTGCGGGACCGCGCTAACTCAACGCCAACTGCTGCTCGCACCAACCGCCCGCTTGCATCTGCTAAAATTCTACATCTTCGAGGAATGGGATTAGAGATGCCTCGTGCCATGGCGCCGAATCTCGAAACCAGACCGTCTGTCTCGGACCTCCAGGGCGACAGTCCATGGGTAGCCCTCGCCAAAACCCATTGGCTGAAGCAGAACAAAGCGCGCAAAGCGAAGCAGGATGTTCTCACCAAGGACATCTGGAATCCTCTTGAAGCTGAAGGCTTTCCCACGCGGTCGCTGCTTACTTTGGAGAACTTGAATATCTTGGAAAAGTGAGTTTAATTTCTCCTTTTGTGTCATTGTAGCCATCGCTGTGCCCCTGCAAAGCTAACATACTCCAGGTTTCTCTGGCCAACCTATACCGAAGATGCATCGAACCACCACGTTCTATTGATCGCTATCATAGTAGGCATCAAACACGGCGAGCATTTGCCAATATGGGGTAAGTGTTGGGTTTTGAATATCTGCTCGGAACGTCACTAACAAGACCACTGCAGAGCATTTTCTCGACCGCCCCGACGATTTCTCCAATTTGTTCCATCGCATTTTGTCCATGAGCTTGGATTCGTCGCTTTCCAGTTTTTCAAGACTGTCTATTCTGTCATTTATCATCAGCTGCTTCCAGTCTCTTGAGAATAATATGATCCGGAAAGAATGCGCGCCCCTGGTATCGATATCAATCTGGCACAATCTGTCTAGCGAAGCAACAAGGGATCAGATTCTGGAAAAGGCGCCGATGCTGAAGAAGGCATGGCGCGCGTCAGGCAAACGTTTCGAGGCTGCCGATGAGACCGCTAAAGCGAAGATTCGATTTGAAAGATCCTGGCTCTTCACATTGCTTTTGGATTTGCTCCAAAGACTCAATGCAACCGGCCAGCCTCAAGTCGACGATTTGCGATACTGCGAAAGGTTCTTTGAGCTACTTGTTGATCTGGAGAGTCAGCTGCCGACAAGGAGATATGTCAATACCCTTCTGAAAGACCTGAATCTCCTTCCTCTAATCCGACTCTCACCCTTGTATAACTCCGCGGACCAAATCCTGATTCGCGATTTTTACTCGCTGCTGCAACATTTTGTGGATTTCGCCATCGATGACTATACAGGAGAGTCCCTGTCAACGCAGGATGTGTATGATATTCATTGTCAGCAGCTAGCCCGGCTCCAAAGAACCGCCATCAAGCATTTCAAGGAGAAGTTGACCATTCTTGCCCTCTCCAATTATGGGTCTATTGAACAGCGATCGGAGCTTGAGGGAAGTCTATCTGTTTTGACCGACGACGAACTCCAAGACCTATGCGCACGTCTTGGCTTCAGGACTACATATCCAAAGCAATCCCAGGTGGTGCCTCGTCGGCAACTGTATCTGGAGGTTTTGGTCTCTCATTTCGAAAGAAAACTCTCTTTTCAAGAATCCGCTGCCAAGCTGAGCGTTTTGCCTACCGAGGAGACTCTCTATGACCCTGCGTTGTTGCGGAATGAAACCTATGACGGGTCACGTCCTCTCGCCATTCCAAAATTGAATCTACAGTACTTGAGTCTTGGTGACTTTATGTGGCGTTCATTTTTGCTTTACCGTTCAGAAGCATTTTTCGAGATCCGAAAGGATCTAGAGGGGATTCTGAAGCGACTACAGCCACGGTTAAACAAATCAACTCAAGAGGTCGCATTCGAAGGTTTCTCAAAGATGGCAATCCCCATAGCCAAGCCCGCGATCATCGAAGTTGCTCCTCCCAAGGTTGGATCAACGAAACCATCTTTTGTCCGAGCCGAGCTTACCCTCGAGGTTGGCCGCCTCAGCGATAGCATTCGAAAAGAATGGGAGTCTCTTCGCCCAGATGACGCCGTTTTTCTCCTTGCGGTCACGTCTCCAACTACTCCAAAGTCTCTTGGTGTGTCAGAAGCCCCATCTTTAACCCATGTTCGTACAGCAGAGATTGTGCAAGTCTTGGACGAAAACGGGCGTGTGTTACGTGAACCCAAATCAAACCAAGAAAATGGCTTTACACGAAAACCACAAATCAGAAGATTACTGTTGAACCTGGACACCGATGCTTTCCAAGCAGACAACAATCGGAAATCTCAAGGAAAGCAGGATATTTACTCGTTGATCAACGTCGTCGTGAGGAGAAGAGGGCGAGAGAATAACTTCAAGTCAATACTTCAAACGATGCAACAACTTATTACCTCGAATGCCTCGCTCCCCTCTTGGCTCCAAGAAATTTTCCTCGGGTATGGAGATCCGGCCAGTGCTCGCTACACTGAACTCCCGAATAGGGTCAAATCTCTGGACTATCGCGACACATTTTTGGATTGGCAGCATCTGGTAGAAAGCTATCCCGGAAAGACCATCGAGCCGTCTGCAAACGAGACCTCGAGCTTTGGGCCGCCATATGTTCTTCACCATGAAGACGAGGCCCCCCAGCCTCCAAGTACGTCAGCCTCGTCGAAGAAGCGCCGACGTGGCCAGGTCGAAACGCCGGCAGAATCCGGTGCCATCCATGTGTCTACCTACAAACCTCCAAACCGGGGGCCATATCCTGTGGATGCCCCTAGGCTCAACACTGTCCGTTTTACTCCGGCACAAGTCGAGGCAATCACTTCAGGCAGTCAGCCTGGTTTGACGGTAATTGTTGGTCCTCCTGGCACGGGCAAAACCGATGTGGCAACACAGATTATAAACAACATCTATCATAATTTCCCCAACGAGCGAACACTTCTCGTTGCCCACAGCAATCAAGCTCTGAACCAGCTCTTTCAAAAGATCGTCGCTTTGGATATAGATGAGCGCCATCTTCTTCGACTAGGTCATGGTGAGGAGGAATTAGAAACCGAGACAAGTTATAGCAAATACGGGCGAGTGGAATCATTCCTTGAAAACCGCACCCACTTGTTGGCCGAGGTTAACCGTTTGGCTGCTTCAATTGGAGCCATGGGTGCCCATGGCAACTCTTGTGAGACGGCTGGTTATTTCAACACGGTTTATATCCAACCATCTTGGGCAAAATTCTGGGACACAGCACGCTCCGAGCAGTCTTCTGTAGAAGATGTGGTGACCTCTTTCCCATTTCACTCGTTCTTTTCAAATGCGCCAAAATCTATCTTTGAGCCTGGAAGTTCAAAGGAGGATGTTCTAGACGCTGCTGCGGGTGGGCAACGTCATATAGAGAAGATTTTCTCCGAGTTGGAGGATATTCGACCATTCGAGATTCTACGACAACCTCGCGATCGGGCGAATTATCTTTTGATCAAAGAGGCCAGAATCATTGCAATGACTTCCACACATGCTGCAATGCGTCGACAAGAAATTGCCGAACTAGGTTTCCGCTATGATAATGTTGTCATGGAAGAGGCGGCGCAAATAACGGAAATTGAAACATTTATTCCGTGTGCCTTGCAAGATACGTCATCGGATGGACAATTACCGCTAAAACGTGTCGTTCTATGCGGTGACCATTTGCAAAATTCCCCCATCGTGCAGAATCTCGCGTTCAGGCAATATGCCAATTTTGAACAGAGTCTCTTTTTGAGGTTAGTTAGGCTGGGTGTGCCTACCATCACACTCGATCATCAAGGCCGAGCGCGGCCTACCATAGCAGACCTCTTCAAGTGGCGTTATCAAAAACTGTTTAATCTTCCTGCTGTTGAGGAGAAGCCAGAATACAAGACTGCCAATCCAGGTTTCCGTTTTGATTACCAATTTATCAACGTTCCAGACTACCAGGGCACTGGCGAAAGAGAACCAACCCCTCACTTCATCCAGAATCTCGGTGAAGCCGAATACGCTGTGGCTATCTACCAATATATGCGACTTCTCGGATACCCTGCACCCAAGATTTCAATTCTCACGGCGTATGCTGGGCAGAGGGCTTTGATTAGGGATGTCCTGAACCATCGCTGTGCCAAACATCCTTTCTTTGGGCTTCCCAAGATAGTCACAACAGTTGACAAATACCAAGGCGAGCAGAACGACTGTAGGTTTTAATCTCTTGATACTAGCTACCCCGAGCTTCGATGCTAACTTTCATGACAGATGTTATCCTTTCACTTGTTCGCACGCGAACAGTGGGTTATCTCCGTGATGTGCGCCGCCTCACAGTCGCTTTGTCACGGGCTAGGCTTGGTCTATACGTCCTCGGCCGACTGGACGTGTTTGCCTCGTGCTATGAATTGAAACCAGCATTTGACCTGCTCACCCAGCGACCTGACAAACTCATGCTGGTTCCTGGCGAAATGTTCCCTACCACTCGATCACAAGGAGATGAGGTTGAGGCGACAGCAATGGAAGGTCTGGAGCACCTGGGACAGTACGTCTTTGAGATGACCGAGGCCAAGATGAAGGCAGTGGGAGCTAATGCTGTCATTGCTGACAACATTCCCGACGGAGACGATGAGGACGAGGCGATGCTAGGCCCTGGTGACGATGAAGAAGATCTCACTATCCAACAGCATCTATGAATATAGGTAGTTAGATATAGAGACAACTTAGCTTGACCAACAAATGAAAAACTTTTTTCTTTCTTTGCAACGTTAGCGTAATCTATTGATAGCTGAAGAGGATTAAAAACAGTGTGTGGGGATGCAATGATTATTCATCTATGTATTTATCTGCCTGCAAAAAAACAGCAGACGGTATTTCGAGGTTCTGCTATCATATAAAAAGGGCGGTCCAGTTGTATTGATAGAAACAAAGGCTAGCATATAATAAAATCGTATAAGTTTTCTTAGCTATGAAGAAGACTCGTTGGATGATTTAAGTTGCTCGACAATGTTTTTGGGGTCTTTGAACGCAAGCGCAACGTATCTACTTGACAGGTTAGATCCGGTCTTCCCAATATTTGAAGGACCCGGTAACTCACTTTGTATGACTACCACGGGCAAAGACCTGGTCCTTGTCGTTTAGAAATTTAATAGTGGTATATGCTAGGGTTTTCCCGACTATATCAGGTCAGAATTAGTAGTCTAAACTTGATCTAGTAGTTCTGCGCACTTACATTTGTCGCACGAGACTTCCTAAGCACAAAGTCAGTCATTCGCTCGCTCGCTTTTGATATGGGAAAGTGAAGGTATACGTACAGCTCGGATTGTGTCTCCTACTTTCCCGCCTGAACTCAAATAGGTGACTGATCGTAGTATGTTAGTCAGGAAGAAGGGTGAATGGTTTGGTTTCAAGCGATTTCCTACCGTTCAAGTCTGTTGAAACGCCGGTGGAATACAGTCCTCTGGAGGCAACTGCAAGTGAGCCACCGAGATCAACTTTTTTTTTATTGTTAGTCTCTTTTTCTTTTCGTAGATGACAAGAGGGTCTAGGGGAATGAATGGTTGCAGTGGTGAAACATACCCATGCTGGCAATGGCGCCGCCATGAAGGATATTCAAACGGTTCTGCGACAAGTCAGGAAAACTAGGGTCACAAAATTAAACTAATGTAGTTATTTGGTTGATACATACTGTGTGATCTTTCTCAATGTCGAGCTCAAAGTTGACCGTCCCAGGCCGAGCGGCGGTCACTCGCAGCTAGAAGTCCAATTAGCATGCATAGCTCTCGTTTAAAATGAGTATTGAGAGCTCACATTATTGAGGAGCCTGGTTAGATTAATTAATTCAGTCACAATCTGCCTGAAAGTTGAATGGCCACTGAAAGCTCACCTCGGCTCTAATCCCGATGTAGCCCTGAAGGACTGCCATACCTGGAAAGGAAGGTTAATACACAGACCACATCGTGCGGGAAGAGAGTCTTACAGAGTTAACAAACTTTAGAGTGGCCATCTTTCACAGGCTGCTTGTATTTAGGATTAATGAGTGTAGTGATTGCGAGACCAAGCATATATTACTCGTCTCGTCGGCAAAGGGCTCGACCGATTCGGATAACATAGCTGCGCAAGTGGCCGCTGCGCCTGCCGTACCGATTCTACCCTGAGACTCCGTCATTGCCTCTTTTTTTTTCCTTGTCTGCCTGGAACTGCAAACCGAGTGAATAAATCCCCGTTGTCAGCTCTGGGTTTTCCCTCAGATCGGTGACACGACATGAAAGCATCCTGATCGGTCTAACACGGCGGACAGCCTGCAGTCGACAGGCAAAATGGCCGGCTCAACGAATCGTTCATTCGAGTACCTGGAGCAGCTGCCTGAGCTGACTTTCAACAAGCTGTACCAGCAGCCCTCGACTGCTCTCGCCATCTTTCGGCGGATGCTACCTGACCTTGGTTTGTAGCTTCCCTTGCAAGGGTTGCGGGCCTCGCCTTTGGCTAATCTTCCATAGCAAAATGTCTCGTCATGGCTTTGCTGTATATGCGGGACCCTCTTCCGACAACAGATCTGGAGCTGTGGATCAAGGCCGATAGCATGAAGTGAGCAAACGAATGAAAACTCTACAAAGTAGCTGGTAACAGTGGCTAATACTCGGAGAAGAGAGAGGGACCAGGCCATTTCCATCCTCGGGAGGCTGCACATCATGAAGATCACCGCGACGTCAAATCAGGTCAAAGCCTATATGGTGACAAATCCATTCGCTTCATCGTTACGGCAAGCCCTCACCGGAGCCGAAAATTCGCAGTCTTTCGGCGTGCCCTGCCCTACTGCTGATCCGACTCCGATATCTATCGCCGGCCTCGACGAGTATGCGAGAAGACAATGGGAAGGCGTTCTCGGGTATATGGTCGGGACAAGTGGATTTGGTGCGCGTGATACTGTTAACCTCAGTCGTGGCGTCAAACAGCTCCTGCAGGTTGGCCATCTAGTCGAGATACACCATGGAAGGGCGGATATTACACAGGATGGTTTCGCCTTTGTACTACAAGATATCAACACTCAGGTCTGGCAAATCCTTATTCTCTATGTCGAGAGTGCGGAGGCTTTGCAGGTGAATGCGGTAGAAGTTCTATCTTTCATCTTCCTCCTAAGCAGTCTCGAACTCGGCCAATCGTACCAAAAGAAAAACCTCACAGACAGCCAGCTGCGCACATTGACTGACCTAACGGACTTTGGGATTGTTTATCAACATTCGCCAGCATCTGAGGCTGATCGCTTTTACCCGACTCGTCTCGCCACCACACTCACCTCGGATTCCAGTGCTCTCAGCAATACAATGTCCAGCGCGCTGTCTGCCCAATCAGTCAAAACGGCAGGGGAGTCTGGAACAGGATTCGTCATCATTGAGACGAATTATCGTTTGTATGCATACACCTCGTCACCTCTGCAGATCTCGCTCATCGCACTCTTCACCACTCTCAAATACCGCTTCCCAAACTTGGTCACTGGTAAAATCACGCGGCAATCCATCCGCCGTGCCGTTGAAATGGGTATCACGGCAGACCAGATCATTTCTTACCTCTCAACCCATGCTCACCCTCAAATGCGCAAGGAAGCCGCTAGCAAATCAGCTTCCAACACCAATGGAGTAGCACGGTCTGTTTTGCCGCCCACCGTGGTGGATCAAATTCGACTATGGCAGCTGGAAAGGGACCGTCTTAAAGCCACGGCGGGATTCCTATTCAAGGATTTCACATCCCTTTCTGAATATGAAAGCACCTGCAGATACGCAGAGGAGATTGGCGTGTTGGTATGGAAGTCGGACCGAAAGCGGATGTTCTTCGTGACTCGCCACCAGCAGATTGCTTCATTTTTAAAGAACAGAAGAGCGTGAGGTTAAAACTTCGCGTACATCGTCTTATACTACAGTTATATAAAATGGCTTTTTTCTTGGCAATAAGCAGATGGATACCCTTACTTTTGATAATCAAATTAGTAATAGATGAACATTGAATTATAAAAAATTGGACTCCTTTTTCCCTTCTGGATCAATTATATCTCAACTCTCCCTCGGCAACTTTGACGGCGCTTCCAGTCAGCTCGACGAACTCAATGAGCGGTGCTTCGTCCAGCTTTGTGGCAACACTGAGGCCAATATCACTCCTTCGTCCCATTTCGACTCCCTGCACAATATCGTACCTATCGTACCCGCGCTCCCCTTGGACACCCCCCGAGGCTGCTTCCAAGGCTAGATACGCAGCCAGTCCGCTGGCCGCGCTGCCTGTAGCAGGGTCCTCTTCTGCGCCCAGAAACATTCTCGTCCGAATAACATTTTTGCCGGTTCTTTCGTCTGTAACATCTCTTACATGAAAGTAGATGATAACAAGCCCTCCACCCCCCCATCCTTCATCCAGATAGCCACCCTGGCTGGCATCACATCCAGTAACCACTTCCCCTTCCGCCGCTGTCGTAACAGCAGCAAGCGCTTCGAGATTCGGCAGCTGAACGTGAATCTGCGTCATCCCCTTGACGATAGACACCACGGGGAAGCTTTCCACATGCGCCGCAACATGCGGCTTCAGCGAGGGATGCAGACGCAGCAGCTCTTGCACCGGATACCGCTTTTGGTGAATCCGGAAATCATGCGGAATCAACGCGCCCACCTCATCGCCGCTCGCTTTGAGGGTGATTGGAATCGGCCCAGCGCGCGTCACGAGCGTATCTACCTTACTCGCCGCTGGTGAGAGATACAGAGCCCATGAAGCTGCGCCGATGGTCGGGTGGCCCGCAAATGGCAGCTCCTTGTCCGTGGTGAAAATGTCGATTCTTTGCTGGCTCGGCGACTGCGGGTCGACCGGGTGTACGAAGATGGTTTCGGAGTAGTTGAACTCTTTGGCAATCAGTTGTTTCTGTGTCTGGCTGAGCGTGGATGAGGTTGGGAGGAAGACTACGCCGAGCGGGTTGCCTTCAAAGAGGGTCTTGGTGAAGACGTCTAAGGTGGCGTATTTGATGGACATTTTTTTACCCTTCTCTTTGGCTTTTGTCCTTTCTATTTTTTTTAAAAGATTGAGGACGCTGGAGAAAATGACTTTATTTATACCTTTTAATTGAGGGGCAAAGTATGTTATCATAGGGCGCAGAGATGAGTCAGAGAAGATGACTCCACATGCGGTCTATATCACAAACTCTGCTTTCCTGTATGTATTACTCTGTAAACAAGCAATTATGTTCCATTCAATGTTTCCACAAGCTCAATGTGATTAAATGTATACAATATTAACCTGCCAAAAATATCTATACAGATCAATTGATAAGAACTACTCCGAGTCACTTTCAATCACAAAGCCAGCCCGCCCCCTCCGCCGACTGGTGTTCACCGGCGCATCATCCTCGTCTTGATCGTCCTGGACGGCTGATGTAGAAGGATCTAGATCCTTATGGAGGTTAAGCTCCTTGCCAAGGTCCCACTCGTCATCCTCCGCCGACGTGGGAGGGGTATCATGTTCACCGAAAACTTGACTCGTCGAGGCTCCTCCCTTTGAAGAAGCATGTGTCTCACCGAGTCCTGTCATTAAAATATCATCATCCTCGTCGTGATCATCAGCGGGTTCATCATCTATCTCAAACCCGCCACGGGAAACTCGTGGTTTTTTACGAACTTCAATATCGCTGTGTTCGTAATCGTCATCTTCTTCTTCTTCATCACTGATGGTAATCGATTTCTTTTTCCCTTTCTTCATTGCCAGAGCAGCATCTTCTTCCAATGCCTTGGAGACCAGCGCTTCCCGAACTCGCTGGTTTTGGTTCTTTCTGACAACTTCCTCTTGTGCAAAGAATTCACGATCAGCCTCCTCGTCGGATTCTTCATCGCTATCATGGACAAAGAGATCGCTCTTGATCTTGGCTTGCCTTGCCCTGGCGTTTTCTTCGCGATTGCGCCGGCGTTCCTCCAGAGTGGCATCATCCAAGGGCTCTTTGTCCTCATTACGTTGGCGTTTCCGCCTGCTCTTTTTTAATTCTGCGAGTGCGTTGGACTTGGATCGTATATTCGGAGGGAAGAGTGGTCCATCCGGGATCACGTCTTCTCCTTCAGAATCAGATCCAAAGTTGACATCCAAAGTCGTTTGAAATGTTTCTTTCGGCTCTGCTGTGAGCTTGCGTCGTATTTGCGTTCGAGGGTCAAGTCCGTCGTATTCAGTAATTGGGTTTTGCAGTCCCTTGTCAATAATAGATTTCGAATCTTCCAGTTGCGTCGAAGTCAGAGACGAGGGGACTATCCACGAGGTGCCCATGACATCCTCTGTGCCCAGACGCTCCAGTCCGATTAATTGCATAAGTAAGCGTAGCCTGCCATTCTTGAACATGGCTGTCCGCATGGAATCTTCGTTGGGTTTCACATCTGAACAACAGTAAGTTCTAGGACATATAAAGACAAACCGGGGGCATACCTATAGCAGGACTAGGAGACTCTGGTTCATCCGGAGATTCTAGTCGTCGAATCTCGGCCCCAGCCTCCCAAGAACTACGTTGAGCCGCTGCTGATCCCAAAACTTCACTTATCCATTTGACAATATCAGCTCGGCCATCCATGATCAGAGCCGCAACAACCACGGTTAATTGATTTTCTTGTGAACTTCCCACACGCGGATGAACTTCCAGCTCAGCTGGCGCTCTTGCGCCGCCGATAGATAGTGTTTGCTTCTCCTGGCCATATTCCAGGAAATAGAGAGTAGAGTTAATCTTGCTAAAGAGCATTTCTGTGATAAGACCGGACCTTTGGTCAAGTTTTTTAACCATCCTTCTCGTCAGCTGTTTCACAAGTTCTTCCCAATCTCGGTATATGGGCTTGGAATTGTCCAGTGCTCCAGGGCCCTTAATCATGCGGTAGAAAAGATTCAAAATATCGATGCGCATGAGAAGAATACTCATTTCCTGCTTGAAAGCAATTCGATAGAAAAATCGATGTGCTCGTTTTAGCTGTTCGTCATCGAGTTCACGATAATACGTGGTAAATTTAACAAAGGTATCGATGCTCTTTTGGTTGCAGAATCTCTGTGCAAATCGTTGAAAATCAAACTTTCTTTCTCTCGAGACCCGGGTAGCGTCTACAAGATCTTCGTCTTCCGATGCGATCTCATCATTTTCTGTACCCTTGTTTTCAGAGGCTTCTTTGGCTGCTCGTCTTGCTCTTCGTTTGGATCGGATTTGCATGTCGATGTTCTCTTTGGAATAACTCTCAAGCATTCTCACGAAAACGTGTAAAAGTTCAGTGCAAGAATCAAGGTATCCAAAGCCCTGCTCATTATACCCTCTTACCATTGCTAAAATCCGATCATGCGTTGTTTCTTCGTAAAATATACGGTTCTGAATATTTTCGGCAATTTCTTGATCCTCGTCAAGTGGCGACGCAGCCATCTCTTGGACTGTGAGCAAGATCTGGGTGAAGCAACGCATATTAGCATTCAAGTCCTGCCATTCTTTATTGTCGAAACTATACTGCATGGCTCGACTCAAAAAGACAAATGTCTCTTGATTGAGCACACCAGCAACAATAGAGTAGTTGTCCGGTTCAAATTCTCTTGTATCTTTGTTTTTTTCGTGTTCTTTCCGGCGGTTGCTGCGGCGTACACGTTCTACCTGGAGGAACCAGGAAACCAAGTATAGAAATTGTCGTGTGTGGATGTCGAGTACTCTTTCTGCTTCACGTTCAATGGCTTTTCTGACATGAATGAACAAAGGGTTAAAGCCTGTGTCCAAGAACTCTTCCACAAACGTTCGGAGAGTTTTAGTTGCAGTTGATGTAAGGTTTGTTGTTAAATTGAAATCCCCGCTGGCGGCTTCAACTTCTTGTTTGCGGCCGCCGTGGTGTTTGGGACGATTCCACTTTTTACTCTGGTCCATTTTGTTGAATACAACCTGACCGTCCTTCAGGACATCTTGGCCAGAGACTGTCGAAACTTTTGCATCGTCTCGTTTCACCCAGATCATGGTCCCAAAACGTCCGTGTCGTGTTGGTGCATTCTTGGAGTACTCTCTTTTGACGCCGGTCTCTTTCCGCAGCAGATCGCTCAATTCGTCCTTTCTTTTTACACTGCGCTGGACATCATTCATAAACAGCTTCTGCACATCGACACCCTTGACGAGGTGAAACAAGATCTCTACAAGGATGACATCTTGGAAACTGAAATCGTCTCCCATATTGGAGCAGATCGTGAGTAGAAGCGCGAAGATATCCTGCTCCTGAAAGGCGTTGATGGTTGCAGATCTTGACGTTTCTTCTTCGTCTCCCTCAGCAGCCAAGCCTCTGGGTGCCGAGATCATCGCAACATTGCGGAAAAGGTATAGCATCAGTTTCAAAATTCCCTCGTCTCTGTTCGTTCGGTCGGATCTAGCAAGAGCCAGACTAGGTAGACCAATTTGAATAACGGCTCGCAGGGTCTCCAAGCCAGCATTTTTGTCCAGGATTCCTCGCTTGTAGTTCACTTGAGCTTGCTGTAGGTACGGGGTGTGGCGGTGATGGTTGACGGTCATTTGACTGTGAATTTCGACTGGCCAGGTCAATGGGACCAATAACTCCACTAATGAAATGTTAGTTCTCTGTGGTTGTCTTGTTTCCTGTACCGGGTATCTCAATCGCCTCACAGCAAGCCAGTGCAATCCTCGTCAAATGTTTCTTGGTGTGACCATTATTTTCGCGCCATGTTGCAAGAATAGGCAGTAAATCACCATTCACCAGATTGGATTCTCCTAAACAACGCGCCACGTCCAGCCGATTCGTCTTGTCGTCGTACAACCGGAGCCATTTCTTGATATCGCGCAAACAGGCCAAGGCGTCGTCGCCCAAGCAGTATTTCGATGCATCTTCGCCATTGAAGCCGCCGAGCTAGATGGGCTGTTAGCACTTGATATTGGGGTTTTGGGTGTTTGATGACCGACCGCGGTGACGAGACTATAAACATGAGCGCGAACTTCGGGGTCGACCACCTGGACATCTCGCCCTACGGGGGCGGCGTCGAGGTCCATTGCGACAAGTGTCCAGCGGGGGATCAGTTGATCATTGCGATAGGGCGCTATTCCACTGTGTACAGTGCTTGCTGCAAAGTGTAGCAGCTCCTCCGATGGCTGATAGCGTACAGTGCGTCGAGAGTCAGGGTGTAAACCGTAAATAATACGCCCACCGTGGGCCAATAAGCGCCGAGTCGGACGCGTCGACGCGTTTTCTCTAATGACTGCTGTTTCCGGTTAGCGCCGAATTAGCCGCCGCGACCGAGAATAGCCGGTGACGTCGGCCGCGGCATGTGCTTAGCTCGGTAAGACGGAACTACGTACATCTTTCTTGTCTTTTTCCCTCCACCAAAGCTATCTCTTGCCATAGTATCTAGTCAATCGCGCCGCCAACACACTGCAGCAATGTTCTCTGCCGCTCTTCGGAATGGCGCTCGCCGCCAAGCGCCAATTGCTGCTCGGTCGTTCACCACCACGACAAACAAGCTCGCTGCTGCCGAGGTTAGGAAGCTAGGTGTTATCGGCGCAGGGCAAATGGTCAGTGTTTGATGATAAGATGCACGAGTATGCTTTGGCTAACGAGCAGAATGGCAGGGTCTTGGTATCGCTTTAGTGGCAGCCCAGAAAGCTCAGGTGCCCGTGACACTGATTGATAACTCGGAAGCTGGCCTACAAAAGGGCCTCAAGTTTGCCGGTAGGGAATTGTCCGAATATGCATACAATTATACGGACACCAGTTCTTACTCTTTACACAGATAAATTGCTCGAAAAAGATGTTGCCAAAGAGCGAATCACTCGCGAGATTGCAGACCAAGTCCGCGGTCGTCTTACCCCCAGCACCAAACTCGAAGATCTATCGGACGTCGACTTTGTCATTGAAGCCGTACCCGAGATCCCCGATTTGAAGACATTGATATTTTCACAACTCGCTCAAATCGCTCCCAAACACGCCATCTTGGCAACCAACACATCCTCCATCTCCATTACAAAGATTGCCGCTGCAACCTCCAAGGATCCCACCGACCTCCAGGCTTCCTCCCGCGTCATCTCAACGCACTTTATGAACCCGGTCCCCATCCAAAAGGGCGTCGAGATCATCTCGGGCCTGCAAACGTCACCAGAAACCCTAGAGACCGCACTCGAATTTGTCAAGCGCATGGGCAAAATCCCTGCTGTGTCTGCCGACGCCCCGGGCTTTTTGGCCAACCGTATCCTGATGCCTTATATCAACGAAGCCATCATCTGTCTAGAGACTGGAATTGGCGCCCGTGAAGATATTGACAGTATCATGAAATACGGCACGAATGTGCCCATGGGCCCGTTGACGCTGGCCGATTTCATTGGTTTGGATACCTGCCTGGCTATTATGAATGTTCTCCATGGTGAGACTGGTGATAGCAAATACCGGCCTTCGGGATTGTTGAAGAAGATGGTTGATGCTGGCTGGTTAGGTAAGAAGAGTGGCAAGGGGTTTTATGATTACTGAGCTATATTTAAGGGTTGTTGATACCATATCTTTGATTAATGAACATAAAATAGATAGCAAGACGGCAATCTACGACATATAACAATTTTTATATCCTCCATACCAGTTGATCCTACTATATGTAGTGTATCGTTCAATGTTCTACTTGTAATTAAGATGTACCCATGACCACTAATAGACACAATTTTGGAACCAAGGGCACATGCAGGCTTCTCAAATGACATGCCGAACACATAAAAAAAGGCAGATGATGATGTTAGGCTATATGCATGCAAATTCTGGGTATCATATTACTGTCCCTAAGGTGGAAAAAAAAAACGCCTGATAGCAAACAAACAAAGCCCCATGCTAATTAGATAGTCTTTGCGAATTTCCTCCCAGCCCATGCAGAGCCATACTCTAGATATTCTTGTCGAGTGATTGAGACTGTTTTGAGCCCTTCTCGGTTCGTGGCTAATCGTGATGCTCCTCGCCATGTGGATCGGATAGGGCTATTGGCATGGTTAGGGGGTGAAGGACAGTAACAAAAAGGGGATTCAAGAAACTTACTCATTTGGCCGTCGTACGCGGACAATACACTCGGCCGTTGCGATTTGGCGAAGTTCGGTCTCCCTTTCAGTTTGTTAATAGATCTTTCAAACATGTAAATGCAGTAAATAGGCGAGGGGAAACATACAATCTTTCCATAAATCCAGGAAGGAGTGCATTGCCCCCGACCACCAAAATGTTGGCAAGAAATGCAGGATGGAGACCTGTCGGCAAGACAGACAGACTCTGCAAGATGAGTTCAGGGATGCCTGCTTGTCTCATGCCAATATCCAACGGATTAAATAAAATCTCCGGCACAGCAAACCTCTCATTCCCAAGGACCAGGAAATCCTCCGCCACAACGTCTCCAGACCCGGAAAGTAGGCTCTTTCGCTTCTTTACATTCAGTAATGGGTCGTGGGATCGAACGAAGCCTTTTCTATTGGCAGTCGGGTCTGGAAGGACATAATCAACCACAATGCCCTCACTAGGCTGAGGTTGTCCCCGTGCCTTTTTGGCTTTCCATGTATGTTCCATATCTCCACTGAAATCACTCGACACGTAACAGACAGCCTCCTTGACTTCGTTCATGATATGTGTCTCGTCCAGCATGTTGTATTGCCGCATGGAAACCATTTCTTTCAGATAATTTGTGAGGTGCTTGCCGCCTAATTCGAGGCGCCGAATCCCACGCTGGAGCGGTTGTCCTCTGTAAACGGGCGTGACGATGGTGTGAGAATAGCCAGAATCCACGACCAACAGACATTCGACCGGCGTTGACACCGACTCGGGGCTTTCCGTCGCATCTCCAAACAAGGTATGTATATCGTTCCAGGCATTCAGCGTAGGGCCTATCGATTATCGCAATCACAAGAGTCAAAACAAATCCCAACCAACCGCGCGAACAGCACCGCGAAACTCACCAGTTACCCTTGCATAAGCACCAAACCCCCACTCTTCCATGACCATCTCATCTGCATTCTTCTGCAAAGCAGGCAAGCCATTCGGCGTATCCGTCAAAACAAGAGTCGTCTCCTCCGGATTCGCAATGCGCGCCTCTTTCGTCCGCGCAGTCTTCTCATCAAAAAAGGCCTGTTCCCAAATCTCCTTTTGCGCCTCCCAATTCACCAAATACCCCTTTTCCACGGGCCGGCGAAAAGTGACTTCATTCCAGTCCGAGATGTGTGTGGAAAGCTGGGCGCCAACAAAGACGCGGTTGTCGCGTGTCTTGGCGAGCGCATTGGGGATGGTCACGCATGCGGAGAGCGCTTCTTCTTCGTCTTGCGGTGGCTGCTGGCTGTGTGGAGGAGCATAGCCTGCCTTGATCGTGTACGCGCCATTGTCGATGATGAAGGTTTTCTGGGGCCAGGGCTGGAGATGGGTCGAGCTGCGCGCGGCCTGCTTCGGGGTACTGCGAGCTTTGGAGGTGCCCATGCTGGTTCTTCTTCTATTAAGTCAGTGATACACAAAAAGGACAGCTTAAGCTGTATTCATTGCGCAGTCATTCAAAGCGGGGGTGCTTTCGCCCTTGACTGCCAGCTTGAAGTGTCGGCGGAACGATGATGTGAGAGGAAGTTGGAACGATCGGCCGCAGCTCGTAGAAAAAGGAAATTAGGGCAGACTCGCAGGGTTTCTCGACTCTAGCCCGAAGTGGGGCCGTCCCAAAAGAAAAAAAAAAGATGCAAAGTACCTACCACTAATCTTCCGACGATCGCCCATTTCAATCCACGGAGAGACCAAAAGAATACAAAAACAAGAAAGCATAAGATATCTCCAGAACCTGGTGGTTCGATACAACAAAATGTCTGAAAAACTCCTCCGTCTCCTCAAAACCGCCGTTGTACTTTCGGAGCAGTTCCAGGCGACATTGGACACTACCCCGCAAGCAGAAACAACAGCAACAACAAAGAGCACAACAAACCCCACGGATCCGCTGCTCTTGCTGTCAGATAGCGCCAAGATGCTGAGATCGCAGGTCACCAAGCTATCCCTGCTTGCCATCACCTCGCCGTTCACGCCCTCCGCCATCTCCACCGTTGTCGGTACTGCCAACGACTCGGCCATGCCCTCTCTCGTGACCGCAGCCCTTTTGCTCACGGCCAGCGAGTACACAAAGGCCTTTGCGAGCGAAGCCAGAATATTAGCCAAAGCAGTCCTGCGAGAATTCTCCGCGCTCGTCGAGGAAGTCCTCCATTTAGCGAATAGGCACGAAGCAGGTGACTTTGGTAGTAATGAACTGCCCAAAGCAGACAAGGATGTCATCACATCTCGCACCGGCCGGGTTTGGGATTCGTGTGATACGGTTATTGATCTTGTCGCCAAGGGGGTAGTCGGTTTTGTTGCTGGGCGGGTTCAGCAGTGGCATGATCTGATCAAAGACGCAATAAGCGAGCTGGAGGAATGGGATCCAGAAGAAGACGATACAGATTTCGACGATCTTTTGGGCAGTGATGAGGAAGATGACGACGAGGAGGAGGAAAAAGAAGAACCTACACAAGAAGAAAAGAACCAAATCGAGACGCTCCAAAAGCAGAAAAAATCGACATTACGCGCTCTCAAGCCCATTGCGCAGATCTATCCGGCCATCGTTTCGAACCGGATCAAAAAGGGTGGACTTACAGCTTCTTCAGCCGCCCAGATACAAAAATTAGAGTCTCTGTCATCCGATCTTCAGGCTATACCGGGTCATGTCGATGAAGCCGCAGGTTCTCTGTATGAAAGCAGCGTTGCGGATTCTCTTCAGTACCTCCGTTTGGCAAAGACGACTGCTGAACGCGCAGTTCAGCTCGTTAGTTTACCGTGGAAAGGCGAAAGTACAAGTGATGCTGAAGTCAAAGAGGATAAATTCACTGTTTGGTCCAAGACTTGGATGAAGGTCATGGCCGGTGTCATACAAGACGCACAAATTTTGTCAACTTGAAAATAGTGCATTACACCAGTAGATATATACCAAGGACAAATAAAGATGGATTTGACTTCTACAAATACAGGCTGTCACTAACGACTTTGCGATATTTTATTAATTTCAGGAAGAATCATCTTCAACCCCCCACTCGTTCAGTTCATCTGCTGTGATTCTCCCCTTCAACCATTGCAACACAGCTTCGGTTCCCTTTTCAACGACTTGCCACCGAGGAACCCGAAACGTGTTTCCGGAAACTTCAAACCTTTTCAAGGCCGGCTCGGCACGCCTCAGCAAGCCGATTCTGGGCGGCAGAAAGTCAACATTGTTATTACTGATATCCAACACTTGCAGACCTTGCACGTGTTCAAACTCGAGGCTAGAAATCTGGTTATCGGCGGCAAGATAGGTAGTTAGGTTTTGGTAATGACTTTTAGCAAACGGAAGAGACCCAGAAAGCCGGTTGTTGGAGATATCAAGAAACTTGAGAGCAGGCGCAGTGAAGTTCTCAAGCAATGAATCAGCACTTGTTAAACCACATCCATTGAGAGTTAGATTCTGCAGTTGTGGAAGAACCACTGCTTCCGAGAAAAGATCATTGGATTTCAGCGGGTTTTTCGACAGGTCAAGGTCGACCAGGGTCGTCGCAATCAAGTTGAGCGCGAGAGAGGGGAAACTTTGCAGTTTGTTGCGTTGGATATATAGACATTTGATATCGTGAGACGAGAGCAGTGGCTTCAACTCTCCAACCTCCAGTTCTGTCATCTCAGTGCCAGATCGGTCAAGAACACCTCCAGCTTTCATTTTCCAACGATTAAGATGACTTGGACTTTCCGGCGCCAAAGTAAACTCGGTTGCCACAGATCCTTCATCGTCATCGTCGCCGTAGCTGAATTCCTCCTGTCCTTCACCCTTGGATTTTCCAGAGTGACCATTCACTGGTTCCGGAGCACAACGACCACGCAGATCATTCTTAATGTCCTCGGTATCCATTGTCAAGAATTTTCTTTCTCGGAGAGGATTGTTCGCAATGCGGAAACTGGTCAAGTTCTCCATCAAGCCAATACGTTCTTCCAATCCCCTCAGGTCATTGGCCGTCAAGTCCACGTGTTTCAGATTTTCAAGGTCGACGAATCCATCCGGCAACTCTGTGATCCTGTTTTCTTCTGCTGATATCCTTAAAAGAGATCGGCATGCGGATAGAGAGGGAAGAGACTTGAGCCGGTTGGTATCAACCAACAACATCTGCAGACTTGGAAAGTCAAATGACTCCCCTAATGACAGACTTTCCAGGGAGTTATAAGCAACATTCAACACTTGTAGGTTTTCAAATCCGTTAACCTCTGGCCCCATCAAAGTACCGTGGAGTTTGTTTCGAGAGGCATTCAACTCAACAAGAGGGAGGTTATGCAGAGATTCAAATGGCAGAATCGTTAGCTCATTCTCGGCAATGTTCAAGTTTTTCAAACTCTTTAAACTGGACAGGTTTTCTGGCAAAGCATTGATGTGATTACCATGCAGATCCAAAGTTTCAAGGTTAACAAGTTGACCGATGACAGGTGATAACTGTCCTTCCAAATTGTTGTTAGCCAATTTGAGGTCTGCAAGGCATTCAATTTCTGCAAGCATCTCAATATCTCCCATCTTCAACTGATTTTTGGAGAGGTTGAGGGAAGTCAACCGCTGTAGTCGCCTCAATCCTATAGGTAAAGACTGCAGGACGTTGCCGTGAAGATCCAAGACCTCTAATCCTCCGAATTGGTTCCCTTTACTGTCTTCGTCCATGTCAAAGTCTTGTGGATCAATATCCGGAAAGGCGTCGTCCGGTAATGAGACAAGCTCATTGTCGGCTGCAATAAACTTGACGAGATCGACATTTTCGTACCAGTCTATGTTGCTATTTGGATCGTAGTCATACATAGTCATGACTTCGTCTGGTATGGTGGACAACCCCATGGCGGCAATATTGAGAGAGCCTGTTTTCCTAGCAGTGTCTACCTTCTTTTGAAGGACTAACTTGTTGGAGTCCTTCGGGAGCTGGTTGAACGGATCTTGGATATCTGGCTGGTCCCAAGTGTCGACAGCGATTGCGTTGTTGTTGACACCACTTTGTCTCGAGGCTTTTCTCGCAGCCTTGGCCTTGGCAATGCTTTCACGCAATGCGTTTGAAGACTTGGACGCCTTCCGCGCTTCTAGGGCAGGGTCCGCAGGGGGCTGGCTAGAGCTTGTTGAAGATGTCTTCGACACGGTTGATGACGGTGACGTAACATTTGAAGAGAAGTTGGACGAGGGCTTCCTGACTTTCTTTACAGATAGCGATGGGGAAGGCGCTTCATCAGGCAGCGGTTTTGTAAATGTCGAAGTGATTGATTGTCGGGGTGTAGTCTTTTCAACTAAACCTTTGCTTTCATTAAAAGCCATTGATCTGCCGGGTAATGTATCTGCGCGTTTCGAGGATGACAATCCAACAATTGAACGTCTTTTCTCCAATCCAATGCTCTGCCGTGGGTTTGACTTGTTCGAGGCCGCGGGTTTGTTTCCGGTCTTCTCTGACATCGAATTTCGGCCCGGGTTAGACATCAATGAGAGTCTCGAGGAGGTACGTCTGACGCCCGACGGTTGCGGTGGGACTAGATCATCAGGACCATTATTATACTGCGTTGATGATGACCTCGACGGAGATCGGGAATAGTCATTCAAAGAAGAGGCAGGGCGAGGAGGGGGTCCCATCAATGAGTCCGGCGGGAAAAAGCTAGTTTTCCTGCTGCGTGGAGAAGGTGAAGGGGGAATTCGTGATAGCGTTTCGATTGTGCGATCCGAAAGCGACGGACGCGAAGATGATTGAGTCTCACTAGAATCATCGTCATTGACCCATGTCTCGTTATCGTTATCGACTGGGGACTCGGAGTCCTCGAAGTTGTCCAGCGCCTGTATGGATTCACGACGCCCGATATATGGTAGCGAGGATTTGCGACCCAGGGCCTCTGTTGATGGCCTTCGTAACCGGCGAATATTAACTCCAGTGTCAGCCTGGAGCCGTTCTCTTGAGGGAGAGGGCCGAATAGACTTGGATCGTGTGGTCGTTGTCGGTAACGGTATTCTGGACACTGGACGGGGAATCCCGCTGGGGGGCTTGAGGGATCTGCTTTGGTCCATTGCGGTTGGATGGATGGAAGCTTCTTAGTGAATATTGAGTTTCGATCGAACCATGGCCTGTCGCAATCAAGAAAACCGTATATCATGCGGCACAAAAAATGGTTTTTTTATGGAGAGTAATTAGAACCGCTGGGTTGGAGCCGAGCCACCCCCCTGGGAAAGCTCTAGCACACAACAGTAGTAGTGCTTGGCTGACGCACAGGACAGGCCTTTCCGGTCTAGGCACGATGCAGAGGATCTTGATTGATAGAAACGATGGTCACGAACAAGAATAGCTCGAGCGTAAGGAGCGAGTTGCAGCATATCTTTGCCTGGGCGGGTTAGGGCGCTGCTAGATCAGAGCGCGGAGAGCAAGGAGTTCGGCCGCGCCTTCCCCACCGGCGATCGCTCTTGCCAATCAACGCGCCCATCACTGCAGAAGCGCCTTAGTTTAATGACGTTGAGACGCGATTGGTTTTGCGTTGATGTGAGAAAAGCCGCAATTGTCGATTGTTATTAGTGGTAGCAGTACGTAGTATTATAAATCATCATGCATTGGCGTTCCGTGGGCACCAATTGGTGTGAGGAGCGAGATATATCTCATGCGAGCTAGCAAGTGCATTGGTTATTGAATATTTGAATAATCAATGTTGAAGTAGGAAATAACTGCTAAGCCAGAACCATACACTGTGCAAGCAACCTTGAATATTCATATATCGAGGGAGAAGCCCACCATCAAAGATTCAAAACAATAGAAGAGCTCAGCCATTCTGTCCCACAAGCATGTCATCCCGATTGTACTCCGGCGAGCGTTCTTCCCAAGGCCTCCGGCACAGACTATCTGAAGTTGTGGCGAGGAGACAACATGGAATTTCGCATCTTATGCTCAAATGGCAAGGTTCGAGAAGTCAGATATCGCCGAGTCTGTTGAAACGTGCAAGTTAGCTCGACCACAGAATGTTTGCAGGCAGACTGGCCACGCTTCCTCACATCCCACATTCCTGCTGCCGGACTCATGCCTGAGCACGGCTGGGGAGTTCAGCTCAGCCCTACATAATCGTAATGCTGTTGCCGGCTCAACGAGACATGCCAGCGCAGGGAGCGGCCATTGGCGCCGTAGCAACCATTGTTTACATCACGTGACCCCGGGCCGGCTAGGGCCCCGCGCTAAGCGACCGCGCTGGCTGTGCTGATTGGCCAGCGCCGGGCGGTCACATTCCCATGCGCGGCTGGGCTCACGTGGTTGGCCGTGGCCGGACGTGGGGCGGGCGATTGGCTGGCAGTGCCCCCTCCCCAGCCTCCTCGTCACCTGCCAGGCACAGAGTACAATAACGAGCTAAGGTATCACCGCCAGCTGACCGGCTCTGCTGCTAATCTAATCACTCTCCGACTTCCATTCCTTCTGCTCCCATCCTGCCCTTCCATACCGCGAGTCCTTCCATACCGCCTGCTGCTTCTATCTTTGCCCGCCTGTTTGGTGTGTATGCTGCGTCGTGCAACGTGCACGTGCGTGTCCTCGATCGTGCCCGTATCATATCATATCAGGCCATATCGATAAGCGGAAGGCGACGCCCGGCTATCGTCATTGCATCCACCGAGGGAGCCTGCCATTGATTCATGCGACCCTTTGGAAAGCCTTCTCTAGTGTATTCTTAAAGAGTGAATTCTAGAACCAAGGCCATTTGGTAAGTTCCCCGCCGGCTAAACGCAACATCATCCGATCATTAATCGCATCTCCAGATACCATACTACTCGAGAGTCAAAAGACTTCTCATCTAAACATTGCCGACCATGTCCCAGGATACGGACACTCGCTCACAGGCCTCTTTGGCTCCGGCCGCAGAGATCATGGTTCCGAGCACGCCACCACGCCGATCCATTCTTTCAGCATCCCCAGATTTACGACCAGTGCATGATAACAATGACAACAACAACAACAAACATGCCGCATTCTGTTCACCCCAGCCGGCATCTTCGTCTGAAATGACTCCGCCGCCCTCGTCTCAACCGCACGCTCCTCTGCGCCGTCGATCGCGCACTCGATCCAGATCAGATTCTGGCTCCCATGTGGTCATCCCAGCTTCTCCTCCCAGTGGATCTCTAGAAAAATCCCTTTATGCTGCGTATGGGGCTGCGGAGAATTTGCCCACAGCTGAAGAGATCGATGCCGCAGGTGAACCTCAGCTTCGGACGATAGCCAAGGACCTCTTGGGCGTCGCGCAAGAGGCTCGGATGTCGGCTCTGCACTTCAAGCTCCAGAATAGTCTTCTTTCCTTCACAAGTAACGAAGCCATTAAAAAAGCAGAAGTTGAACAGCAGTTGGCTCGAAGAGAGGTCGAGATTCTTCAAAGTGCAGAGTATCAGAGTCGGCGTGGCATGTCTAGTTCTCGGACACCCCAGCTATCCCCCAATCCACAGCTGAACGCTTCTTTGAAAAGAATCGAGGAACTGGAGCGAACTAATGCAAAATTAGAGGAGAGGCTCCTGAATGCGAAGAAGCTCATCAAGGAAAAGATGGAAGAAGGAAATGTCAAGAACGAGTCACTTCAGGACGAAAACACGCTGTTGAAGAAGCGCATTAGAGACAACCGCGAGCATTTGACTCTCCTCCTGGACACGGGCTCATTGTCTCCCAACACTCGTTCTGAATTCCAAACTCCACAAAGAAAGTCCTCCGCCAGATTTCCAGACAGTGCACGTACACAGTCGAGCAACCGTGGCGGCAATCATGATGCCTTTGCTACTCTCCTGGCTGCCGATCGTGTACTACATGGAGATCCTACAACCATGTCACCCGGCAAAGCCCGGCACCCAAGGCACAGTCACGCGGTCTCACACGTACGGGGAGCTCATTCTATGTCTTCTCTTCCAATGACTCCTCGCCTTTCTACCGTTGATGATGCACAGTACATCACTCCTGGGAGCCGACCTAGGGAGAGACCTGTCGAGCATACCCCTGGTCAAAGACAGGCTCGAGAGCAAGGGGGCCGCTACGACCGTGATAGCACGATATCTGCCTCTGATGTGGAAGAAGCTGTTACCGATGAGGACCTCCCAGCTTCTCAAGCTAGCTCTCTAGCCACCAGCATGCTCCGCCGTCAACCCGAAGCTACTCAAAAAGAACAACCCCCAACGCACAACGTCAACAAGGCCAACACACTATTTCAGACTAAGCTTTTTGGTCAAGTGCGAAAGGCTGGTGTTGAGCGACCTGGTGCTTCGCAAAAGCGCAAAAGATCATTTGAGGAATTGGGCCCAGCCTTGAAAAAATCCAAGGATGTCGGTCTTGGTATCGATTCGTGGAAGGTATCACCAGCATGATTTGATACTCTTTGCATCTTTTTCTTAAAGGTGATATTCTTTAATGCAAATACTTACGACTCACGATGATGAACATAATTAGCGGACAAGACTCGAGACGGTCTCGGGTTTGAAAGGAACAAGGGTTTGTGAGAAAAATTTTCTATTCAATTTGAAGCCTGTGTTTTTATTGCTTTGATTGTAAGGAGTTTCGGTTTTTTTTTCATGTCTCTTTCATGCAAAGTCTGTCTAGCACGTCATGTAGAAAGCGTTCGGGTCAACTTGGGTTTGTATCTTTAAGAGTATGTTACATAGTGTTGTATGCTGTTGCTAGCAGTACCTGCTATCATACCTAGTTAGTTACTATGATCAATATATTATTACCGTTGAAAACGTTTCTATTATGCCTCCACCGTAAAATTAAACTAAGAACATGGAATAATTTTGCTTGGTTTCTCTGTTCTCCAAATCTCATACAAAATCGTCACAGTTACGTTAAAATACGGTATTATTACCACCGTAACGAACCGTTCCGTTTCCGGGATAGCGTGCTTAGGGCTCGCTAAGCGAGACTGGTGTGCGCTTCGAGGCTTGTTAGTGGGCGGCCGAGTGCGGCTTGGCACGGTGTGCTCGCCCACACCAGAAAAAGTTCCACCCAATATTGAAGGCGAAGTCTTTTGCGTCTTGACCAGCATCACTCCGACGACCACGACAACTGCGAGACTTGATCTCCGTCCGGCACAATGGTATGTCTATATTCTCTGCTGCATTGAAGATGTTTTTTCTTTGGATTGGAGAATGCGAGAGACTAATTTGTATTTCTTCTCAATAGGCGATCAAGCACAACAACATCATCCCCAACACTCGTGAGTTCCTCAACCCGGCCCCTTTCGCCGCGATGGACAGATGGATATCTGTGATTTCAGAAGAAATATATGGATTGGAAGAAAGATAGCAGCTGGAAATAAACTGGGAATTACGATCGAGAGAGAAAAAAACTTGTTCTGACGGATATCGTGATGATTAGACTTCCACAAGGACTGGCAACGTCGTGTCCGCGTGCATTTCGACCAGGTACGCATCCAACTGAAAATCCCACAAAAGGCTCTTTGTGCAGAACATACGACTTTTGATAGGGAACTTTGACGACAAGGATTGAAGAAGCTAACGTTTTGATAGCCCGGCCGCAAGCACCGTCGTCGTGAGGCTCGTTTGTCCAAGGCCGCTGCTGTCGCTCCTCGCCCCGTCGACAAGCTGCGCCCCGTTGTGCAATGCCCTACCATTAAGTACAACCGCCGTGTCAGGGCTGGCCGTGGATTCACTCTCCAGGAGCTCAAGGTATGTACTTGGCCTTGACTTGACTCTCGAAAAGAGAGTGGAAAAGAATTATTGGACAAAAACTTACAGCCATCCAGGAGGCTGGCATCCCCCGCAAGCTCGCCGCCACCATCGGCATCTCGGTCGACCACCGCCGCAAGAACATCTCCCAGGAGTCCCTTGCCGCCAACGTCGCCCGTCTCCAGGAGTACAAGAGCCGCCTGATCCTGTTCCCCCGCAAGAGCGGCCAATACAAGAAGCTCGACGCGTCCGCCGACGACGTTGCTGCTGCCAAGAAGGCTTTCGCCGCCGAGGGCAAGGTTGAAGGATACGCCACCCACGCCTCGACTGCCGTCCCCATCAAGAACACTGCCATCGCCAACGCCGTCACCGAGATCAGCCGCTCCGATCTTCCCGAGGGCGAAAAGGCCGCTTACCGCCGGTTGCGTGAGGCCCACAGCGAGGCCCGCTACTTGGGTGCTCGTGAGAAGAGAGCCAAGGCCAAGGCTGAGGAGGCCGAGGCTGCCAAGAAATAGATATCTCTCTCTCCCAAACATTCAATATGATAATGATATCCTTCTTGAAAAGAAAAAAAGAATTATTACCTCCTCCTTCTCCTATGTGTGTGTGTCTTTATCATGTGTCGAATTGTGTCACTTGATTCTTAAAAACTGCATGTCCATCAAGGGTCCTCGGTCAAGCGGTGAAGTTTCTACTTGGGGTGCCTGGGTGAATGGTTACAAATTATGTCTGGGTGCGGCGTGATCTCCTCTGGTCTTGTGTGCAAAATTTGTTTTGCGCCTGGACTTTTTATGTCATCAAAAATAAAGTTCCTTTTTTTTCAATCAGCCTTTTACTCCAGGAGTGTGGGTAGGGATCTAAGGGACAAGGGGGAGAAAGACACATGGTTTAGATCGTAGGAAGTGCAATGGCAATGAAGAATTACAAGTATAATGCGTGTTACTATTTAGAGGGCAACATTTTCATATAATAGTGATACCAGACATATTAACCTCAGTCATTGGATATAGAACCATAGAGTAAGGAACAAATTTTTACAACAAACCTCAAACGCTATAAATAATTCACTATCCACGCTATGCATCATTCGCCCTCGACAAAGAATCAACCCCAAAAAAGACCCCAATCACCCCCTCTGTCGCTTTCACAATAGCCTCCATTTGCTGATTGCTCCCACCACCACCACCATCCCCAAAATCTGATGATCTTCCAGTCCTAAGCAAATTGTGAAACAGCTGTTTCATATCCCGCTCTACTTTATTTCTTTTGGATTGAACCAGGTCTGGCGCGAATATGCTTATTTCTGGTTTCAGCCGCGCTTCGCCGGTCCAGTGGTCTAGGTCTAGCGGGCAGGAGAGCAGGATTTTGGGCGAGTTTTGGTTTTTCTTTGAGCCGTACGTGAAAAGCATCGAGGATCGTTGGAGATGCGGGATAAGCGATCGTAGAGTGGATTTGGTTATGGGCTCGGAAAGCGAGATTTTAGTATCATCAACTTTCTTGCCCTGGGCGAGCATTGAGGATTTTTCGCGTAGTGCTGACCACATGCGTGCCCGGCAGACGGATGTTTCCCAGAACTGGCCAACGCCCGCGCAAAGACCGGAAATGTCTAGTTTGAGTAAAGGGCTGGCTAGTCGAGACTTGATCCAAGCTTGAAGACCAGGTGGGATCTTGGATTGTGTTGAAGTGGTCTTCTTCTTCATCAAAGATATAGACAGTATACGCTCTGACTGTAATTCTGTCGTAAAAGTAAGATGTATCGAATACAAATACTGAGGAAATGGCGCCTGTGCTGAAATGATAATCTCGTGGATTTCGGTAACGGCAGACGCAGAGTCCGAAGGGACAGATAGTTTGGAGGTGTATGTCAAGTCTAGGGGCGCAAATATCGTTAAATAGCGCTTGGATTCGTCGGTTTTTTCAAGAGCAAACGAATTCTTTGGTTCGGATGATGTTGTGTCTTTCTTTGCAGGCACGCTTTTCTTGGAGAATGGGAGGAGTGAGGATATTAAAGCTGAAAAGGGAGGTGTTTCAGGTGCCAATAACCGTGAAAGGGGGTCATATGTCGTGTCATTTGAGCTACTAAGAAGGGAGCTGTACGTGTGTAAGCTTTGGAAGGATATTGTGTGAGAGAGAGAGAAACTTACACGAGATTCGCAACAGCGTCTTGCCCAAATTGCGAGCCACCAGTTCCTTGTTTGGCCTGCAGCGCCCACTTCTCCAATTGGGCAACATCTGATTTGAGTTTATCAAGCTGTGCTGCTAACTCACTCTTCATGGCCTCCTTTTTCCTCACGGCTTCAGGGACCTGGCGGTCTTCGGGGTCGCGTTCTGGTTCTGGCACAGCCAGATCTACCGCGGCTCCAAGCCCGCTCGGTCCCAATGGAGCTTTTCGTCGCCCTCGTCCAGCGCTGGGGCTACTTAAAAGATCTCGTCCTCCTCCTCTTTCCGGTCTTTGTTCCAGGCCTAGTTGAGTCGGTGTTGGTGGTAATTCGGGCTCCACGTAATCATCCGGCAAAGGCGACGGAACGAGAAGCCCCGAGTGCTCCAGCTCTCGAGTCGCACTGTCCAATTCAGAAGCCAACTGCTCGTCTGGGTCTGGGTGCTGCTTGCTCGGCGTAGAAGGCAGCGCAGTGTCCTCCGGTTGTTGTCGAGGCTTCACTGGGCTACTGCTACTCTCCACCACTGGTGTTCCCGTTGTTGTTGTTGCCCTTGATATCCTACGCGGAGGGACCGCGAAGGCGCCAGATCTTCGGCGTGGAGATAAACCCGAAAATATATTTAGCCCTTTCTGAGCAGAACCACCACCAGCTGCGCCATCAAAGCCCGTCAGAGACGGTCTGATGGCCTTTTTATCGCGTAATCCAAATCCGCTTTCACGCGGCGCCGAAATTTGCCGTATAGGGCTTCGAATTGGAGATCGGCTGAGAACATGCGACAAAACTTCCGGGTTTGATCGCGCGAGACTCGATCTTGTTGGGGACTGGAACGATTGTCGATAGGAAATCGAAGGCCGTCGTGAACTCTTGTTTACCGTTGGCGACGAAGGCGCGTCATTGTCAACGGGGACTGCTGAGGATGACTCTCCTGTCTTGCGTCTCTTTGCGGGGAAATCGGCCATGGTTTTTTTGTTGAAGAGGCAAGTAAATGTCGTTGATGGTAAAATAGCGCTGCAAAAAAGCACTACATGCCTGTAGTGTTTTGTTCTCTGTTTCAAAACGTAGCTCTCCCCTCATCACTTTTCAAATGTCGCGTCGCGGCGGACAAAAGCGTGTTTGCAGTGTTTGCACCAATGACATAACCGCATCCCACCGAGGTACATATCCTGCCTTCGTTCTCTCTCCCCAGTCGGAGAAACATCAGCCATGCAGCGCTGCCTTCGTGCCCAAAGAGGGTGCACACCATTTCGGCAGTCTTGTGCATACTGTCGGTCACAATCCCCTCTCTCGTCCAGGCCGACTCTGCGACCACACCCGAGGACAGCAGCCGTCCCCGACCTCCCTCGACGCTGCTTCAGTAATAGTACCCTACGCCGTGACGAAACAGAAACAGGGCCACACAGCAGGGACAGTACGGAGTCACAAGCACATCCACTATCTGGCTATTACTATGACCTTTTATACAACTCCACTTATCCGCACCGACCGGCAGTTCGCACCGTCGAGAGACCAGAAGAAAAACAGCAGAAAGAACCAACCAAAGAAGAGAAAATGTCCATAGTGTTTGGCACGCGCCTCGCCGGACCAGGCTACCAGTCTACACGATACAACCCAGAAACCATGCCGCCAGAGTCCACCTGGAAAACTATCAACGGCGTACCCATTCCGCCGCGCCCGTCGGAGCCGGATAATTGCTGCATGAGCGGTTGCGTGCACTGTGTATGGGACGATTATCGAGATGATATGGAGAGCTGGGCGGCGCGGGTACAGCAGGCAAGGGCCAAGATTTCGAATGAAATGAGCCATATTCCGCAGGCGGATATGCGTCAATCGCCAAGGAAAGAAGTTACCAGTGCTAGTGTGAGCATGGATGATGATGGCGGAGGCAGTGAAAGCAATTGGGAGCTACCATCGCAAGATGAAGATGAATTGTTTGCGGGGATTCCTGTGGGTATCAAGGAATTCATGAGGACTGAAAAGAAGCTTCGAGAGAAGAAGCAGCAGGCGGCGTGACTTTGGAAGAAATACGCATTTATTGTATATAATTTGTTGTACGCTATCAACATAGCATAGCGGCTAGACATAGATCCCCATATAACGCTAGATATCATTATGACTTGTGATGAATATCCAAAAAATATCAGACTATAGAAGATACATTGTGCATCACATGTGAATTAATCATCGATCATGAACTCGGCCGTAAGGAATCTGCCACGGCATTGCTCACGAGTTCTTTCAGTCTGGCTTTGCGAACTTCGGACAGGGTATCGGGCTAGAATAGTTTAGTAAAATGTCTAGATTAATTTCAATCAGTAAACTTACATCGTTGTCCAGTAGTTCCTTGATCATGACCACCAGATTCTCCCGATCCTTGGCCTTTTGAATACTGGCATTGTCTGTCTCCGAGATATCCCCTTCAAGTGTCTCCTCCACTAATTGGTAGACATCGGTATTATAAAGACGGTCCGCAACAGCCAACGCCCCTTTGGCATGGGACGCCATTAGAGCGAGAGCAAACCACCCTTCGCTGCGCACCACAGGCCATTCTGTTTGTGTAATCATGGCGTCTATAGGGCGTGCAATGTCTTCATGGAAATCAAATAAACGGTCAAAGAGACCCGCCGCTTCACTGTTGCCCTCCTCTCTAGACCGAGATCCAAGAGTCCGGCAAATAGAAGCCACCGTGCGGCCAATTTCTGTTTTTATTGGGGTACTATCGGTCCTACCGAGGAGAGATAGTAGAAGTGATAGATAGGTACGCAAATGTGCCGGCGAATCCGGGTCAGACGATAGAGGACCAAGCAGTCGGCCGATATTCTCAACAGATGAGTTTATAACTAGCCGGATGAGGCTTACAGCGGCGAGCTGCACCTGAGGGATCGTGTCGGATGTCCAGAGGTGCGATACAGTGGGGATAATGTCGGCGTCTCCGAGTTTCCCACGGTTTTCCTCTAGGATTGCCAGGTTCTTCAAGAAGCCAAGAGACGCGTGTAACACACTGCCCCGTGCGTTGTTCTTCAGCATAGCTATGAGAGATTGGTGGATGCCCAGTTCGCTTATCATTAAACGGCACACTTCATCCGACCTTGCCAGGTTTCCGAGAATGACGCATGCACATACTTGCAATTGCTCTTTCGACTCGGCCATCCATGACTTGAGGCTGTTGAATAAGGGCGAGCCTACAGGATAGGCCTCTGCAAACCCCGAAACAGCCGACACGTCCGAGATGGTTTGGTTTAGTTTCAGCTGGGTCTGAGCAATAAGTTTGACGTCTTCGCTTGACGACTCGTCCACTTCGATATCGTATGAATGACGAAGAACAGACAGCAATTTCTCAACCAGCCCATGTTGGACGCATGCATTCTGAAAGCGTTCGTTTTGTAGGTAACTGGACAGACACTCCACTAGACAGGCAAACTGTGCAAAGGTGGTGTCTTTGTTTACAGCCAGGTCCATAATGAGGATTATGGTTCCATCGGGGGAGTTGGCAATTCCGTCCTCTAGACAGAGTCAGTGTTATCCCAGTGAATTCTTTGAAGAAAGAAAAAAATACCTTTTTCTGCGGTGATCGCGACGAGTTCATACGCAAAATTAAGTAAGGCATTTCCTTCAATAGCTCCGTCGGAAATCAACTTGAGCAGAATATATCCAAGCCGGTTTGCTGCTACTTGACTCTGAGCCGGTTCTAGAAATTACATCAATAAAACAAGCACCAGCAAAATTTGAGGGTGGTGCGACTTACCGAAATCCATGCAAATATTGTAAATGACAGGAATGGCAACATGTACCAAGCCCGGATTGAGAATCAACCGAATTATAGGTAGGGTACTGTTCTTGGATACAACAATCTCCCGGTTTTCGTCTATTGTTTTGGTTTAGCTCATCTGTCGAATATAGTCTCAAAGAAGAAAGTATTACCGGTATCAGCGCAGGAATTTCCAATTAGTCTCAGGGAATGAAACAAGACTTGTTCCTCCACTTCTTCTTTCGTTGAAACCAGTTGCAGGAAAAACTCTAAAACTCCTGATTGTCCAAAGGCCTTTCTCCATGACGCTACGCCGAGTTAGCAAACTCCTGCAGTGGTAAATCATTGGATATGACTCACGTTCTCGGCTGCCATTTGCCAGGGCTTCCACCGCTTTAGGCATGTATTTGGATCTACTCCGCCACAACTTGTCGAGAATAGAGGGGACATCTCCCAAAAGCTGGGGGCTACGCTGTCCCCGCTGGGCGGCAGCGTCAGTGGTCTCGAGAGAGTCGCTTAGTTTCTGGAGATCGAAGCTCTCCGCGTCACTCGCATGGTCGAGCACCTCTTGCAAAGCGCGAAACATTCGGTCTTCTTCTTCGGGTATGATTTCCTCTCGGATCTCTGTAGGAGAAGCCGAAGCAGGGCCTTGGAGGGATGAAAGGAATGATTCTGCAGAAGGTAGATCGAGCTTCGTGGTTGAAGTCGCACTTTGATCAACTGTGCTGTCTGAACTGGCACCCCCAAGGGCGCCAGGGACAGGCCTGGGGCTGTCATCTTTATAGTCGTGAGAAGCCATATTGACTGAAGGCACTATCCAAGGGTTGGATGCCTAGTAATGGTTGTATCGGTTGTTCCTCGCAAAGGCAGCATTCGACTCAAGGACCACAGTGGCTTAATTAAACAAATTTCTTTGTTGGAAAGTCGCCAATGTCGGCGAGGCACTTGAGGAGGATTCAAGCTTCGCGGTGGCAGCCTGTCAACCCCCCCACTTGGACTAGGTGCCCGCCGTGTGTGCCTGAGAGGGCAGGCGAGCTAGATCCTGTCTGGGATAAACTCGAATTGTTGGAGTGTTTTAGACAGGGATTCTGCCTGTGGCTATGGATCAGCCAGTGCAAGGATTCGAGCGTCGTTCAATGTAATTAGTCGTTGGTGCACGTGCGGATGGTCAACGGTATCGGAGGCGAGCTGTTAGCGTGTGATATATATTTGGGCACATGGAGGTCCTGCATTTAGTATCGTGGAGATGTCAACTAGTGCTCAATTGAGTCCGAAAAGTATAAAAGTATGAAAACTGGAAGAATATATCAAAACAAACAATTATAAAAACCATTATAGCACAAGACAAATTAGCATGCGAACTGCACCAGTTGACCAGGACATCTGGAGGCTCAAACAAGGTGGAGCGGCTGAACTAGCAGGAGGCTTGCGCGCCGCGACGTTGTCCCTGTCTGTCTGGCCTTTTAGACTCGGGCGCTGCACGACACACACTTTGCGCAACAGCGACTTATAATTGCGCTTCATTAATTATCACCTCTAGCGCTCCTTCAAATCATTTCTCTCTGATTCTCTCGGACCAAAAAAGGCAACCATGACGCGCGCACAACAAACAATCTCCGCTCTCCTTTTGCTCTCTTCCGTACGTGTTGTGGCCCATGAATATGCGACGCAAAACAATCGCAACCCACTACAGAAAAACCATGCTAACACTATTCTCTACTCTAGCTCTACCTGGCTGTGTACCTTGGCCTTATTCCCATCAACGAGACCGTGCAGACCGAGATTGTCCCCGTGGTACGTACTCTCCCCGCGCACATCGTGACATCGTCATTATTTGCTCTTTCTAACTCCTTTGATCTCAAAAGCTGCCATTCTACGCCCTTATTGTCTTTGCCTGTTTCCTCGGTGCGCGCCTAGGTTATATGATCCTGACGTTCAACGATGTGCCCCAAGAGCACGAGTCGCTCAAGAAAGAGATTGAGCAGGCCAAGGCCGAGCTCCGCAAGGTGAACGTCGATGTCGATTAAGGGATTGGAAAAAGAAAATTTGATGAATACTTGTTGTCGGGCTGTGGCTTGTATTATATTTGGAGTCTTTATTGTCCAGGATGGGGGACGTTTTTTTTTATAATAATATATTGAACCGGGTTGATCAGGGGAGCAGGCATTTAATGATGGAATACCTGTGACCAAGCCCGTGCAAGTATGCTGTCGAATATCTGCACGTCTAGCTATTTGTTACCATCTACATCAGTCCATTACAATCACCGAGACTATACATGTGCTCTCCAGGCTATCTAAAATCTAAAGCGAAGAATTCCATTCCAAGCTCTATATCAGAATAATCAACAAAAGTAAAGTTCAATTATATTTTTCTTAGCCAACCAACAGCTCAAAATGCTGTAAAATATGCAGAACGCCGTCGAAAAATGGAGCATTATGCATTAAAAGGTCATCGAAGACACGTCATTAACCAGAATCTACGCAACAGGGCTTGTCTTTGCGAGTTCGTCATGTTCGTCAATATCCCTGCGGAGGACGGTTAGTTGGAGAGTAAGAAAATAAAACAGAAAAAAAAAAGCTTACTTGGCTTCCCAAGGGTAGCAGATCCAAACATCGCCAGTGGTGACTGCAGCGTGATACCGGCCGGCAGTCATCATCTCTTCGGGGAGCTTGCCCTTTTTCGACTTGTTCTTGTTCTGATAGCATACGCATTAGTAACCAAGTTGAAAAGGTTCGTAAGGGCAAACTCACGTGCAAAACAAAAATAGAAAACGTCGTCTTCTCGCCCTCACGACCCAGGTTCTTTTGCGCAATTTCCACGTCCTTTTCAAGTTCCCGAACTGCGTATTCAAGAGTCGTACGGGTGTCGTCGACCTCGTCCACAATGAGCACGTTCTTGCCGATCAGGTTGGCCATCTCCAGAGAGCTCAAGTCCAGCCACTGTGTGCGCGTCACCTTGGTTCCGGGAACCTCCTCGGGGTCGTCGAAGCCGAGATTCTCGTAGAGGGACAGACCGATCGCCTGGATAGGGATGTTGGGCTCGCCCGGGCGCTTCAAGAAGGAACTAGAGAGAGGAGACGTTAGCTAGGCGTAGAGTATCTGATATATGACAGGATGTACCGGAGGATTCGAGCGGGGATATAACCACCGCCGCCAATGGCAATCATCAGGTTCGGGTGGTGATCATTGAGAATCTTGTCTGCAGATTGTTGGCACAGCTTGTGCACCTAGAGCGGGATCGAAGCGTCAGTTGCGTATCCAGAGCAGGCACACGATCACGCTGGACTCACCTCGTTGTAAGTGACGTAGAATTTCTGAGGCATCGTGGCGGATAAGATAGAATGCTGTTCGAGATAAATAGATTCCGACAAGTGAAGAGTGGCGAGAAAGGTTGCTGATTGTATCAAACAATGTATAGATATAGGTCTTTGAAGCAGCGCAAGCGTTTCAACACAGCCGGAGGAAAGAATAACAAAATCACAAGAAATGAAAAAAAGACTGAAAATCTCCCGCACAGGCAGACATTGCAGCTCTTTTTTTTTTTTGCCAGTGTTTTTCCCCACTCTGGTTACCACTTAACTTTTTTCTCCCTCAATGGTCCCCTCTGGCTCCCGCACGGAGGACGCCGACGCTGGAGAGCCGTTGGCCCCGCCCTAGGCCCGATGCGGATGCGCGTTGCTCCTGCCTCGAATATCAACTCTTGCCTCTTGGACATTGCATCTTGTTGCTGTATACTGACTGCATTGCTGTGTGTTCACCCAGAGACATCGTCTAGATTCTATGCAGCCAGCCAGCTAGCCAGTCCATCATGTTGGCACTCGTCGTTGATCACTTACAGGGTGCAATTCTACATGCCGAATCGGCCCATGGAGATTTCCGCCAATTTCCCCGTCTGAAGGTGTTCGTCACTCACTACACGCCGTGGATCCATAATATACACCGTATTATCATTATTCGCACTTGTTCATAGCACCAGCGCTTTTGTTCGCCAGTTAGAGTATGACTGCGAGCCCACCGATGCCCAAGCTAATTTAGCGTCCAGGACGGAGTCCAATTTCTTGCTTTTCGACCACTGACAGTCAACGCAGTCAGTCGACATGATTATCCTCCCCCGCGCCTTTTGTTCTGTTTTCTTTTTTCATCTTTGCAAATCTTCCCAACAAATACCCGGCAAATTGGGAAATTTCATCTCAACGCAGAGATGAACCGGTAATGCTCGCTCGGAAAGAAGTCCGACATGGCGAATGCGCTGGAGATTCCTCGTCACTTGCGACGGCCTGGCGATGAAGGCTACAGGACCCCCATGATCGAGGACACAGAAAGGCAATTGGAACTGTCGAGCTATTTTCCAGAGGACCTGTCCCATCTTCATCTTCACCGCAGCGTGGGCGAAGCTCATGTCTCCACTCTCGAAAGAGTAAACTCTCTTGCTCTTCGTTCAACCCGAAGTCGTTACAGTGCAAACGGCGACTACAATTCCCAGTACTGCGCAGACCATGTCGAGCCACTTCCTTCCACAAAGGAAGAAGATAGGGAGAGCGAACGAAGCAATGAGAAGCTTGGCTTTAAGCAGCGCATCCGTCATATGACATGGGCTTACTTCACCTTGACTATGGCGACAGGTGGAATCGCCAATGTCTTGCATCACAGTAGGCTTGCTTTTTATACTTCTTCAACATCCGGTGTAGAATCTAGTCGCCTGATGGATCAATAGTTCCGACCTCTTATCGATTTAACGGCCTGGAAACTATCGGCCTCGTCATTTTCCTGCTGAACATTGTCTTATACATCGCTATCTGGGGCTTGCTCCTCGTGAGATTTATATGCTTTCCATACACTTTCAAAGCCTCCTTTCTTCACCCGACCGAGTCGCTGTTTGCCCCTGCGACCGTCGTTTCCTTCGGGACTATATTGATCAACATATCACAGTATGGACCAAATTGGACGGGTCCCTGGCTTCTGGATGTGGTGCGGGTTCTGTTCTGGCTCGACTTGGCACTTGCATTCTGTCTCTCTGCAGGCGTTTATCTTCTTTTGTTAGTCCAGCCTTCCCACTCGACCTGAATACACACATCTGACTCTACTCTCATTGCAGATGGTCTACTCAGACTTTTACCATTGCTCAAATGACCCCCATTTGGATATTTCCAGCTTACCCAATGTTGATTATCGGGTCTCATGCCGGGGTTCTTAGCGCCCAATTAGGACCTCGCCAGTCTTTTTATATTATTGTAGGCGGTTTCACCATCCAGGGGGTCGGCTTTCTGGTATCGCTGATGGTCTACTCCGCCTTTATATACCGGCTCATGACGCAGAAGCTCCCAAAGGAAAACATCCGACCTGGAATGTTTGTATCTGTCGGACCCAGCGCTTTTACTGTTGCAGGAATTCTCACCATGGCAGAAAACGCCGAGAGGGCTTTCCCATCCGACCTCTTTGGCGATGGCAAGCTCGCGGCGATGATTGTGAGGGTAATTGCAAACTTCACCTGCCTCTGGCTGTGGGGGCTGGCAATCTTCTTCTTTTTCATCGCAACCTCGGCACATCTGCCGCCAGTCATGCAGGGCGGTCGAATGGTCTTTTCAATGACTTGGTTCTCCTTTGTCTTCCCAAACACGGCCTTGATAACGGCAACATTTGCTATTGGCAAGGTGTTTTCGTGCAGGCCGATAGAAATCCTGGGCCTGGCCATGAGCATCTTGCTGATTATAGTTTATATCTTTGTTGTCTACATGATGATTCGCGCAGTCGTGCTGCACCATATATTATGGCCGCAAAAGGGCGAAGACAAGGACGAAGGTGGGTTTCGCATCGCAGAGATTAAGCCCTAGTCACCTCCACGAGGTACGACACCGATGTGAATTGTATTTTAATGTGTCTTATACAATGAACTTTTCATGATCTGAAAGAAAGAACCTGTAGATTCTATGGTTTTCAATATTTGGACTGGACTAAACGCAAGGAAAAGGTTCTTTTTTGAAAAATGTGCGCACCATCTATACACAATCAACATAAATAATGCTCTTATAGAGAACAAAAAAATAGAAATGTCAGAAATAAAAGGGAAATCCTATCCCTACTACTTATACTGACTAGGATAGTCCGGCCACATTGAAGTTGAAATTGCAAGGAACGCTCCCGCCCTGCACTGGGTTTACTCCCACCGCACTCGCCGAAACCGAGCCGTCGGAAGCAACCAAGTCCAGCCTCGGCGTACCTTGGGCCAGCCCAGGCACAGCACGATAATTCAAGCCGGGCTGAGCAGGGAAAGATCCCAGGGTCTTGTTGTCAATAGACACCTTGATAGTCGATCCATGGGCTGAAGTCGGCAAGACGACGGCATAGTTGACAGTATCCTGCGCAGATTCAAGGTTCTTTGGCGCATTAGAGCACGAATCTTTGAGAACACCGCGATACCACAGGGCGCCGGTCGCATCTCCCGAGGGGGGCGTCATCTGGCTGGCGGTCTGGTTGTGTTTGAAGGCATTGATAAACGAGGTAACGAGCGGGCGCCATCCCTTGTGAGGCCATGTCGCATCGTTGGCGTACTGGAGGATTTCTTCTGCAGTGTTGTAGCTTTCGTTCCAGAGGTTCCCAATGTAGTGACTCTCGCCGCCGTCATTCTTGTCATCACAATCAGCAAGACTCGCGAACCATCAACAACGTCTATCAAACATACCCAGGTGATAACCTCGGCGAACTCTGGCTGCATGGACAAGATCTCTGTCATGCGCTCCGGAAAATTGGCTTCTCCAATTCGATACCAGTTATTGCCGCCCATATTTTTGTACTGCAATGTGGAGAGTCCTGCAGCCACACACAAGTCAGCTCATCTGTTGTGGGTTGTGGTTTGTAAACGCACCCATCATATAAGACTTTTGGTTCTGGTGAGCAAACGACATGACGGTTTTATCCCCCGTCGAACTTTCGTTCGTTGGGCTACCGGTTGACGCAGGCCACGCCGACTCCCAGCTGAAATAACCGTCCACAATATCATTAAACCCGCTCAATTGACCGCTGGGGTCAGTATAGTAAGGAGACGTATCGCCAGATCCGGGGGCCGAGTCGTCTAGATTCAGCAGTAAATAGACGTTGGAATCTGCTTCTTTGAACTGCGCCCAATCGCCTTTCTCATTGTATCCGCCATATGACGAGACCAACGGTTTCCCGTTCACGGTGAAGTAGTTGGAATGGTTTTTGTACTGGTCGAAAAGCGTAATGTGGTCCGATAAAGTCGAGTCCTGGTAGGTGTCGAAGCTGAAAAACAAGGAGAAATTGGTTCCCTGGGCTCCATCAAAGAGCTCCTTCACACATGTCTTGGCGTAGTCTTGAGTAGGGCCACCGACATTCATTGCAAAGGCGTCTAGGCCAACAGCAATGGCGTCTTGGATGTCTTGTTTTGCATGGTCGGCATCGGTGGTTCCAACCTACACAACCGAGTCAGATGCGTAATACGAAACATTTGAAGCAATAAAACAGAAACCCTACCATGTAATGCGCAAAGACAGACTTGGCTACGGCCGAATAAGAGTGGCCAACAATGGCCACAAGAATCGCCTTTCGAAAAGTGAGTAACATCTCGTCAATTTGAATCCAAGTGTGTTGAGGGTTTTAACATCATGTTAGGAGAGCGGCCGGTGGTTTCTTCATATATTTCTCCTTGTCTTGTACAATCCCCATCAAGGCAGGGGGCTGAATTTCTTGGAATCGCGTCCGTTGTGTCATAATTGAAGATCTCATAGCCATCTAGTCTGATTTTGGATGTGTTAGGAATCAAAATTAAATTAAATTATGATCAAGACAGGGTGATCTCGGACAGAGCAGTGAAGCTTCCAAGTTGAAACGTCGAGTTTCTAGATTTCTCATTCGTTGAAAATGTCTAGTGCAACATTCGGTGGGATTCTCTCTAGAACTTTCGCTAGAACTTTCGCGGGAATGACAAAAACAAGTCTACAATTGGGGGCTGTTCATCTAGATTTCTGATTCGTTGGAATCAATATAGTATCGATCTAGTCAGTATAGTACATTATGTCCGGGGGTGCAGCTGACCAGTGGTGTTAATTTAGTGAATTCTCAATCGAGTAATTGAGACTTTTAGCTGGCGGCCTCTTAAGAAAACTAGTAAAAAAACTTCTAAATTAGATTTAAAAGAATTATAAATTTTAACTAATAAAATTTTTAAATACTATATTTAATTAAAAATTAACTTATTATTATTTTAAAAAAATATATTTATTTATTATTAATAATACTAAAATTACTACTATTTTACAATACTATACGGTTAACCGAAATGACACCCTACTTATGCTATTCTATCTCTAAGAGGAAAACTCCACATGATTTCACTCCTAGTTTGAGTGAGGCACAGTCATTAGACTCGCGCCAGACTGATCGCCAGACCGGTCTGCCGCCTGACTCAGCTTGACGTTAGAAAGAGAACAAGTACTGTAAAAATACGCAAAGGCGATGGATCGAGTGCTATACAGACGGTAAATCTGTCATACCGCTGGGTTTCTTTGTACGTTTCCTGCTCACTCAATGAATAAGTCTAAATTTCCTCTATTCTTCCTAGATAGAACACCATTCCTCCGTCGCCCATGGGTTGAAGGAAGTTCATACGTTGGGGCTGCTTTTGCTGGGGGTCCTGCCTCGGTCAATTTTTGTCAGTCAGTAGTGTTCCATGGAGATAATTAGCAATTATTCGGGTTCCACAAATTTTAAACACTTGAGATTTAAAGGATCATTTGCAAAACCATTACCCTATCAATACGTGGTTTAGAGGATTCCGTTTGCTATGCGACGACTTTTTAATTCCACTCATAGATGAACACGCGGAATGGCAAAACTGTCCTGCTTTACACTACCCAGTATCTTTAAACCCTGTATATAAAGACATGAAACTTCTTAATGCTTCTGGCTTGGGTGTGCAAGGCATCAGATCACGGCTTTAGCAAATTTGTCCAGACTCCAGGGCACAGGTTCGCTCCAGGGCAGAGACTCGTTCCAGGGCAGAAAACCATGCCAAGGCAGATCGTCACGCCAGGGCAGAACATCAATCCAAGGCAGAAAGTCATGCCAGGGCAGAGATTCCCTCCAAGGCAAAGATACGCTCCAAGGTAGAGTGGGCTTAGTGCTGGGTATTCACCCCTGTCCTGGAGTAAGTCTCTGCCATGGAGTGAATCTCTGCCCTGGCATAACTTTCCGCCCTGGCTGTGATCTGGCAGATCACAGATAGTCAGCACTTTATATCTTTAAAGAATCAAAGGCAGTATTATGAACAAAATTTTAGCACAATTGGTGAGTGCGTTTTCAATTTGGTGTCTTCTTGACAGGAGAATGAGACTTATGTGTTAATGCGAATATCCATATATGTAATGCCATCATAGAGTTATATATTATAATGAACAATTCATAATTGTCAAAGATAAAGATCTTTACAACTGTAACCCCAGCGCAACACACCCAGCCATATCACCACTGCCGCCGCATAGACCTGCTGCACAATTGCCATATGCTTTCGATCCCACGCTTTTGCACGCTGGATTATTCGCGTATAGACAGCTATTTATGGAAGGGTCGCACATGTACGGTGCGTAGAATGGAATGGAATAAGGCTCGCCCCATACCCGTAAATTCCCTTGGTATGCATCTGAGTGTTTATTCGAAGCAGCATTTCCGGACTTGTGAGCGCGCCGGTGCGCCTTTTCCCAGGCAGAACGCAGCTTTGCCTGTCGAAGCTGCGTCATAGTTCGTGATTTATGAGAGGCATCCTGAACTTTAACGGCATTGTGTGCGGAGATATGAGGTGCTTTCTCGATTCCAGACGAGCCCTCCCGCAGCTTTTTTTCAGAAGATCGAGCATTTCGAGTTGACGAAGTTGAGAAAACAGAGGGAAGCTTTGAGTGCAGGGTAGACTCGCGGATAGCCTCACAATACCAACAAGTGCACTGACTGTATACTTCTCCGTTGGTAGCATCTGCATAAATTTTGCACGTCCATTGGAATGCTTCCGAGAGCTCTCCTTCACCTACCTTGTCATTATGGTCAATGAATAACTCTGCCCCATACTTTCTAGATTGCGCCCTGGAATATCGGAAATATCGTGATGGTGATAGTTGATGGGTATGCCATGCAAGATCGACATCAAGTGTAGGGACCGCTGTCTTTTTGTGTTTTACCATAATTTCAAAGAAAATAGTGTACTTGCAGATTAGATTTTCGGCTGTCGAGGAGAGCGTGGGAGAGTGTATCCAGTCAATGTCGTCCATTTTTTGTGCAAATATGCCTTGACGTAAAACTGCTCCAACCAAGTCAAGGCCGAATATGGAGCTATTCTCCCAATAATGGGCCATAGTCTTACGCATGGAACCCTTTTGTTCCAGACTAAGCCTTGTGCCATTCCCACCGTTTGCTTTGGCCATGACAGACGGGCTGCCAATAATAGACTCTATAAGAGTCCGGATGCTCAGCATATCTTGTACACTTCCTATCTCGCCAGCAACTATTCGTTTCCCCAAAGCTGAGGGTTTTGGTGTATTAGTATCTGTAGTTGGAGTGGTAACCTTGAGAACTGTAACTTTTGCTGTTGAGAGTACGCGATTTGGAAAGGAATATTCAATACTCGCGTCTGGAAGTCCACGTTCATTCAGTAGACTGCCTGGCAATGGGCGACTGTTTTTGACCAGATCCTGAATATCTTGACGGAAGCTTCCAACTTTCATCGTTTCAACATTGTGCCGGTAACTGCACGAGGGACATGGTTGGTCAAAGCTTTTATCTGCATAGCCAACACCGGCCGCAAATGCATCTTCGACTTTTGTGCCTATGTCCCCCGACGTCCAAGGAACCAAAAACTTTGCTGCGCAATTTAGGCAGTTCAACTCTTTTACAAGGGGCTCATCCTGATTTTCCCAGAGACGTCCTGTTTGTTTTTGAAAAAGGACTTTAGTCTCATCTTCAGGCTTGTAGTCAATCTCGTCGCAGCCGATGACGTTGTCAATAACCCGCCACGGAAAATCTGTAGACCAAAATCGCATCTTCCCCGCTCGAAGGCAGTCTTCAAGATATGCGCGTGGGTTAAGCAGATGGGCGTGCCAGACCATAAGTACATCTTCGTATTAATTGAAGTTAAGTCAATTTCCCTGCAAAAAAGAAGAGGAGGGGAAAGAAATGCAGAGCTTACCTAAAGGCGGCAGATGTCGCGACTCCCATTGAAATTGTTTTAGACCTTCTGAAACCTTTGCATAGTCCGGCATTCTCAAATCTGTCGTAGTCAAGGGCTTTTCGTCAGATGAAAATGGTGTTTTTAACCACCACATAGTATAACGATCTACTGCCCTTGATGTGTAGATAGCCCATCTCTTCTCTCTTATACGCGCAAAAGCCATAGATTTTTGTTTTCCTTCGAGGAATTTTTCCGCTTGGGAATCTTGTATGCCAAACAGACCATCAATATTGGACACGGTTGCACGCAGGTTAGCAAATGCCGACAGTAACTTTAAATGCACAATACATTGCTCTTTGCTAATAGTATGTGTAGTGGGTGGCCCTGGGTCACTAAAGTGAAGAGCAGTTGACTTGCTATAAGGCGGTGGTCCTTCGTCATTTGACAATTCTTGGGCAGACATGATGGAAGCAACAAGGGTGACGTGCTATTCAATATGGGTGCAATTGAGATTGGCATTGGTATATAAAGGCGTCATCGTCACTATTTGAATAGAATACTTGTGATGCTATGGCCGAAGCACTGCCACGATTGAGGTCACTTATTTACCCATTTCCTCATACTTAAAACGAAATGGCCACTAAACGACGCTACTGTTAGTATTAGCTTGAGGAATACTAGCTAATAGGGTTACTGTAATTAATTGTTGGCTTGAACAAGGTGGCTGTACAAATCCCTCAGATCTACAAGGTGAATAATATCAAGGAGTATATTGTGATTTTGGTGTGATCATCGGGACCCCACGGTACATATCGAGTGGAGTGGCTGACACTGATAATCAAAATGGCTCCAACGGGCGCAAGAAGTATTTATAGTAGTAGATCTTAATAATCTAATATAGCTACCTTCTTGTGCCAGGAAGTGGAACAAGCTTAGTATATGCAGGGTTACGCAAGAAGGTGCCCATCCTGTAAAGGTGTCAAAAGGTCTGATTATTCCAATCTACCACTAATTTCCTATTTATATGGTTTTCTCATACAAATTACTCTGTACTACTCCCCCTTAATTCCCCCTGATCGGAATCTTGCTTCGAGGTCACGTCGCCCAATCGGCAGTCTGTGCGTGGTCAGTTCGGGATTAGTGCGAATATTTGGTTGACACTTCTAGACTGGCCGCATAACGCCTGCATGGGCAGACGCTAAACGGGACGCGGGAAGGTGTGACGCTTGCACTGGGACGAACATTATTTTTGAGTTTATTTAATTATCTAATAGTTAATTATAATATAAAAAAAATTGTATTTAAAAATATGTAAAATTAAGCGAATTAGAATAATATAAACTAGTACATATAAAAAATCGCGAATTGGTATATATGGCGCTAGCCTTATTAGGAAAGGTCAATTTTCATTTGTATTGAACTGGTGACCAGTTCACTGGAAACTACTACTAGGACCAACTAGGGTCTAACCTGTCACACTTGTGACGTCTCTCATGCTTCAGTCTCTCGTCATTCCTTAGGTAATCTTTCTTACAATAAGAGCATGGGTATCGTTTATTGAGATGCTCTCGACCCTGGAGATGCTTCGTAAGGTTCGATGGCGATGAAAAATATCGCTGACACTTATCGCAAAACGTCTTGCCATTCTGCCTCGCACTAAGGGTTTCTGGTGTAGAGGCTGGCGTTATTTTGTGGCTTGGCGTCTTTGAAGAGCTGTTGGAATATCATCAGAGAAGATGTCAAAGTTCAAGATACCAGGGGCCGTACTTGTGAGCGCGCTGACCGGAAGGCGACGCCTTTAAAAACTTTTGGCCTTCGTCCAAGCTACCAATGGGCGCTTTCCTCTTAAGCCTTGTTGTACGGGGGCTAGAGCCTTCCCTGTCAATGTTCTCAGAGGTGACGACGGAGTAGCGGACTTCGAAGCCAAAGTACGCCTGAAGGAGCGAGTAGGTGCACTGGATTGTATTGGTCACGCTTCGGGATGGATCTCGTACCACTATGATATCGTCAGGTCAAATCTCGCCAGACTACTTAATACGGAATCGGAGGGCATCTGACTCACCTAAAATGAATTCAATCACCATTGCAAATATCGCCCCCGCCATGAGGATAACAAGAAGTAAGTCGGCTTTCTTAGAGCAGATATTTTCACGCCCGAGGTCCCGCTGCGGATCCATTGGTTCATCTACTTTAGTGATTCCTTCACGACTAACTGCCTGGCAACAGCCCTCGTCGGGAGTGGAACCGATTTTGCTCGATTCAGGCGTTATTGATAATGGCGAGTTCTTCTGTCGTGTATGTCTCCAACGGGACTGAGTGGAGAGCAATCCGAGGTGATCCATAGTCTGACGCTTGTAAACTTCATCAGCGCGGACGACCAGATTCAATGCCATATTCTGGAATTGCTCCAGTGTTGCTGAGTCAGGTGACGGTTTGGATTTAAGTGTAGATAAGTCTACACCCCATATAGCCTTTACCGCTTCTTGAAAAGCAAGTCGCCCGCCATCACCCTCATCGAAAAGGAGCTGCCATCGACCGAGATCTTCATTGAATTCGGCTGGGGGGCCTCGAGCGTCCTTTCTATCAATAGCCATGGACATGGCTTTGGCCAAGGCGAGGAAAAGGAGTGTCTCGTTAAGATCGCGGGGCAAAATCTTGTTGCAAAGGCCGCGCATGGTCCCTAGTCCGATGTTCCAAGCCTTTCGAGTCTGTAACTCAAGGCCGTATACCCACCTCTTCGAGAGGTCGATTTGAACAACAAGGTCCTGCGCTTCAAGGCTACGCCAGCTTTTATGGAAGGATGACCCCATGGCCACGCACTTCATCCGGTTATGCTGTTTCCAGAATCCGTTACGAAGACGCATGACTTCCCCCCTTCGGATTTTCTGGGCATTTTGCATGAGATCATTCCGGAAGCGTTCAGCGAAAGTGTTGAGCTTGCGGATTGCCCTCGTCCCAGCCCCATTTGAGGTATCAATACGAAGCATAAGAACTGCAACGTGGGGATCAGCGCTGTATCCAAGTAGAAGACGCAGCATTGATTCAGCTCCAGTCTTGGCGGCAATGCTCAAGGCAGTCTCGTGTGAGGCCATGATGTTGACATCGGCACCGTGTTGGATGAGCATTTTTGAAATCCGCAGGCATCCTCTACGTACTGCTTCCATCAAAGCAGTGGTATCTTCCTGGAGGCTATTGAGATCAAGAACTGTCGCTGGAATTGACATTCCGTCTTCTGTCGCGCTTGAAGCGCATTGGAGTAGAGTTTGGACCTTCACGCTATCGCGATCTCGAACGGCTTGCAAGACGGTGGCTTCGGGACGGATATAATCGCGTTCCAGCTCTTGGCGGATAGAGTCAAGACGCACTAGTTGGTCTCGATTCACTTTCCCACCGTCCAGGTCATGATCAAGTGACCTGGCAGTGCCAATGAAGCCCTTCTCAGTCCGAGATGCAGCGGGATTCCAGCTCGCAGGATGGAATCTGAGTGGTTTGTCGTCAAGATCGTAATTCGTTTGTTGGCAGGAGTCTTCATAGTTGTCACTATGGGTGTTCTGGTAACTCGCGCCGTGCTGGAGCAGAAGACTGACAATGCCGCTGTTTCGCTGTTTCATGGCTTCCGCCAGCGGCACCGTCGATGCGCGACCCGGGGAATAGACCCCGTCAACCGCAGCACCACGCTTGAGGAGAAACTCAACGCCACGATGGTTGCCAGCTCCGATAGACTCCACAAGGACGGATTTTCCAGTTTGGGGACTCATCGCATTCACATCACCCCCTTGGTCCAGAAGGATATGTAAGAGCTGCGTGTCATTCATGCGGGCTGCTTGACATAACATCTCTGCGAGATTTTCAGAACTAATCTTGGTTACTAGGCTGTCCTTGATGTTGAGGAATCGTGGATCTGCTCCTCGCTGTAACAGAAACTCAGCGAGTTCTAAATTTTGATGTACCAGAGCCGTCCACAATGCCCATGATGGGTCCGCTCCTTGGTCCAGAATAATGCGAGCATTTTCAGTCGATCCGTTTTTGACAGCAGAAATGAGCCGCCTATTTAGATCGAGGACCTTTTGCGCTTCGATGATAACAAAGTCGAAATGCCCTATGCTCCTAGCGTGTAGAGATTCTTGAAGATGACCGCTGCCTCCATCATTGCCGAGAATGACAGCAAGGAGGCGGTCATCTAGGTCTTTTAACTCAGCTGCCTGTCTCGCGAGCAAAGATGGATCGAAGCCATGGTCCAGAAGAATTCTGGCTACAATCCAGCGATCTTCAATCGGTGCGTCGAGAAGGAAATTCACTCCAAGTGAATTTCCGCCATGTGAGCCATTGAGTAACATGGTGACTGCGGAGCTCGCGCGATTCTTAATGGCTGTCAGTAGGGGTCGGTATGTCCGAGAAGACCAGCCTGGTACTGATATCCCCTCTACCATAGCACCGTGCTCAATGAGAATGCGAGTGATGTGGTCGTGGCCACCCAAAATGGATTCGCAGATCGCCGGCCGGGTGTAGAACGGTAGGTTCGGGTTGTTTGGATCGACGCCTCTGGCGAGAAGGTCTCGCACGATTTGCTCATTTCCAGTGAAAGCTGCCATACTCAACGCCTCGCAGTCGGGGTCAACGGCCACATTGAGCCAGGAAGCGCTCTCGTCCGGTGAGGGTAAGGAGAAGACGTCGTCTTTGCCAAAGGAGAAGCCAAAGGGGACCGATTCGGCTGCCGAGCTGGAATTGGGAGGGTCTTCAGGATCATCAGACTGGTCGAAGTCTGGAGTCGTAGGGTCCTCGTCAATCAAGGTATAGAGCTGCTCAAACATGTCGATATGGCTATTCACCTGCACATTTTGAAAAGCCTTCCACTGTTTGCCCCCCAGCCAACCTTGTTTCAACAAGTTAAGGTACCCAAAGCTCTCGAAGATCTCAGCATCATTCAGCACTCCGTATACGAGAAGCGACAGTTCGGCTACGACTTGATCGGTAGTGTTGCCATTTTGAGCCTTCTCTCTAAGCTCTACTAGCCCCTTGTGCAAATATGGGCGATATTTGAGGAGAGCAAGACCGTTCAAGGCGCCGGAACCGTCCCCAATAGGTTCCCTGACAATTTCGTTGACAGAGATGACTGTGTTCATGACTTCGAGACATAGTTGTGTAGAGTGGATACGAATTTGAATTGAATTGGGCTTCTTCGTTACGGTAAAGGCGAAGATATCTTCTTCCGCGGCGTCGGCAAACTTGTGGCACAAGCAGGTGGGTGGGCAATTTCGAGGCGTGATGACGTTGATCCAAGCATGATCGCCAAAAGAATCCCCGATAAAGGTTTCATTGCTTCAAGTATGTTAGCCAAAATCCGCCGCGAATCAACCAGCGCGCAACATACTCTTCGAACGTTTCCTTTAAACGGTAGATTGGTATAGAGCCTTTGGATGGCGATTTTTCCCTATAGTAGGGGCAATCCTGGTGAAACCAGTCGTCTGACTGGTATAACGCCATGGTTGAACTCGTCTCCGAATTTCAGCCTAGACAGCAACGAGAGGGTTTGGTATCAGAACGGGAATCCTGTTAGAGAAGCGAGAAGCAAAGGAGCATGATAAAGTGGGAATTAACATGCCCTGGGACAATTTAGAAGAGGGTGGCTCGAAGAACCACATCATTTTATGTACGGTTTGGAGATGGTGAAGCAAGTCGTGATCAAAAGTGTTCCGTAGTCCGTTCGTCACCTTGAAAGTTCCCCACATTCCCATTTTGGGGCCCAGTGGTTGGCTATCCACTTCTTGCTCAAGAGGCACGCGTGACACTCAGCTCCCTGAGCAATCTCTCTTTGTCAATGCAAACCATGGAACCGTGACAATCGCGGGGAAAATTCCCATCAAGTCCGACATCCCATCAAGTCCGACATCGTGTCTCGTCACCGGGGGAATCAGACCAGGGTGAATTGTGTTCTCTGCTTTGCCAAGCCTTCGAGCTGCCTCTACACTTGATTTCTTAAATTGTGAATCCAACTAAGAATCCAACGAGTACCTCTTAGAGGCGAGAATGGCACCTTGCGCTCTCAGAGCAGCAGGAAGGTCGGCCTTTTTATTCGCTGGCAAAATAGCTTAGAACGGCTTGGAGCAGTGTTACAACTAGTGCGGTTTACAAAGTCTGTCTATTGTCGTCGTAGGTATTTCAAGAGTACATAACATCTTCGCTTCATGTTGCTCAACAACCAGCCTCAATTCCCGGCCATTCCTCCGCATCCTCCATCACACCCTCCATTCCAAGTTTCCCGTCCACAACTACCGGCCCGACTATTGACCGTGGCTGGAGTCGTATTTCAGCATGTATTCCTAATGCCACGAAAAAGAGAGTACGTTGTAAGCAACAAGGTTTAGCTGCGGGTGAAGCAAGTATTGCTTACAGCGTACCTAGGCTCGATAAAAGGGTCGTTAACGGCAACGATATGAGCATCGGGACGATTCACGGCATGACGGAGAACAATGCGTCCAATGCAGCCAAATCCGTTAATGCCGACTTTGATAACCATCTTTGCTTTGTTTCGAGAAGCTCGAATCTCAAGTCCGAGGGCTTGTCTTAGCTTGTTTGACCAAGTTTGCTAGTGATGAAAAGTTTGTTTCAATGTTCAAAGACAAAAGAGCAAAGAGCTTCCTTGCTCTTTTAGGACTTTAAAACGGGAGGCACCCCTGCTCTCTATATCCGCAGGCGCCACGGATATGGATAGCTTCGGGAACCATCTAACCCTAAGACCTCAAAAAAGCCTCACTCGGAGAGATCATGGGTCGCCTGGAATACCGTGCTCTGTCATACTGGATTATAAATGCTGCACGCTACTCGTTATTAAAAAAAGGAATGACGTAAGTTTAATAGCAAGTCCTCGCTGCACATAGTGTGATAATCTGGAGATTCCATGCATCAAAGACAGGTGATATTGGTGAACCCGGTCTCCGCGCGGATATAGATTCCAAGAGCATCTCAATGAGATGCCTGTAGATACCATTAATATGATGCCGTAGGTTCATGGCATTCAAGTATAAATATGCTGGGTATTTCTTGAAGCAGAGGCGCCAAGTGCTACATCCAGCTGTCCTACTAACAAGCCAACATGCGGTCACTACACCTACTAGCTTTTGGCTTCGGCCTTTTCCTCTGCGCTGCTGCAGACACATTTTCAATCCCAAATGTCAATGCCACCTTTAGCAACTCCCCCCAGCCATTTCTCATCCAAGTCGATCCAAACTTCATCGAGGACACCCTGCAGCGTGTTGCGCACGCAAGGGCCCCGGTGTTCCTGAACATGACGGGTGACGGCCCAAGTGCTGAAAACTTTACCAGTGTTCGTGATTTCTGGGTCAATGAGTATGACTGGAACGCAACACAGGCATTTCTCAACGACAAGTAAGTGGTACACATACGAACACTGCTGCCAGAATCTAATAACAGCCTGGTAAGATTCCAGCAGTTCACGACTGTTGTCGAGCCGGTAATCAATAACGCCACCTATCCAGTGCCACTGCACTTTGTCCATCACCGTTCAAACCGGTCGGATGCCATTCCGCTGCTGTTCATTCATGGGTGGCCAGGCTCATTCATTGAAGTTGGCCACATCATCGGCAACTTGACAAACCCGCCTAATGCATCGGTGCCGGCTTTCCACGTTGTGGCACCCTCAATTCCAGGTTTCGGTTTCTCTCCGGCGCCGCAAAGCCCTGGCTTTGGTCCTGCCGATGCTGCGCATGCTTTCAACGAGCTGATGCAACAGCTTGGTTACTCCAAATATGTGATCCAAGGTGGAGATTTTGGTGGTGTCACCCTTCGCTATCAAGCCCATCTCTTTCCCCAGCAGGTCATCTCGGCGCTAAGCAATTTCTGGATCATCCAGCCCGGGGATAATGACATGCAGGTGTTCGCGGAAGGGAAGGCAACGCCCGACGAGGTCGCATACCTCAACATCATAGAGATTTATATCAATCAATGGTCCGGATACCGCCTAATCCAGTCGACGGAACCACTCACGATCGCATACGGCATGACGGACTCGCCTCTGGGCAATGCATTGTGGATATACTCTGTCATGGCCAAGGTTGTTGACCCGGCCCTCACATCCTGGACACCCGAGGAGATCATTACTTGGTCAATGATGTATTACATTCAGGGTCCATATGGCGGCATGCGCTTTTACAAGGAGGTGCAAAACGATGGAGGTTTTGCAACGCTCAACTTTGGTGTCCTGCCCCAGGTAGAGGTCCCAGTCGCTATCAGCCAGTTCCCTTACGATCTCACTTATCGCATGCCGTTGGAATGGGCACAGCGAGGGGGAAATGTCCTAAAGAGGACTGTGCACAACCATGGTGGACATTTCGCTGCCTATGAGGTGCCTGAACTGCTCCTCAACGATATCTGGTCATGGTTCGGTGATAAGGAGCTTTCGGGAACAAAAGCGTTCATACATTGATTGACCAAGATGTGAGGTCTACACCATAGTGCGGCTTTGTAAGTTGGAGATACAGTAATATGGGGGTCAGAAAATTGTGTACCGGAATTATAACAGGTGGGAAATTGTTATTATTATATTACATAAAATGCACCTTCTTTTGTATGACCATAGCCTACGAGCCTTATTTGGCTAGCTTCCGTCATATAATTACAGAAAGTGACGATTACCACGAAATTGTCAAAATTTATGATATCAGGGCTTCCCACGAAGCTATATCATTTTTCTTCCCAATTAGGCAATTATAAGGCATCCAGGCTCTAGTTTTCGTACGTACGAGGCACCAAGGCACAATTCCTGTGAACTGGCTAACCCGCGCTTCCTTCCTCATGTCTACAAATATATGGCATATCTAAGACCTCAAGTGAACAAGTAGTCTCCAGTCTGGGACCCCGATAGCGAGATCATGGAGGTTAGCCGTTTATAGGTATTTATTTTGGTGCCATTTGCCCACCAGAAAGCAGTGTATGTCGCATTTCTCATGTGGCATTTTGCCCAAGTGTGACGTTGACTTACGTACAAAGGCTGAAGTAAATTAGTCTGAGGGGAGATGCTATTCTGACATTTTAATGGCCAGCCTTGAATCTGAACACGCAGAGTTGAAATCTCCCTGGGTAAGTGATATTCTGCGTGAAATTCTTACCGCATATTGAGATACTTACTATTCAAAACAGGAGTTGTTTGAAACTTGCTTGGTCCTTGTTTTCACATTACCCCTTAGTCGATAACAGAGAGTGGCGCGAAGAGAAGCAGGAGTGGAGTATTATATATAAAAATCTATATGCGCCTCTATCTAGCCTCTATTACACCATCTTGTTGCCTGAATCCGGCTCACACTATCTAACATTAATTCATCGCCTGACCTGAGTTTCTAGCTCACTTTTTCCCCCATCACCCCACAAAAGACTTTCCTTGTGTATGTTTAGGTCTAACCTAACGTAAAGGGATAAGATAACCACGTTTTGGTCGCAACCCTACGTCGCGAACTTGCTGAGAGCTCGCAACTTGGCACCGTGGAAGAACAGCGTCCACATGCCTAAGATACCAATGACGCTTAAACCACCAAGGAGACTCGTGCCTTTGGCGAACCCGAGATTGTGGTATAATGGATGCGCAAATAGAATACTGCCGCTGGCTAGCGCACTTCGGAAAAAGTCATTGGCGGCGAATAGGGAGGCGGCATATTGAGGATAACTGAGGGGGATATAGAGAAATACACACTGCAGCACGGTGAATACCGAGCCAGCATATATTGTGACGCCAAGGATTGGGACAATCCAGTGGATGGAAGCCCTCGCCGTCCATGCGAATATGAATAGGCCAATTGGAGGACCAAAGGATGCTGGCAGTCCGGGTAAGAGTACGGTCTCTTGTGGGCCGATGCCAGACTTCTTCATCCGTGGTATGAGCACATAGTACAGGTATAAGCCGTAAAGAATTATAGCTATAATGCACCCAACAGCAATGCAGATGAAGACGAGGCCAACCTCGCCAAGATTCATGCCGTATTGAACTGGAAAGACCAACGGGAAAACCTCAAAGTCTAAATGGTCAGCTGGGAACTGCAACAACGTCACAATTTACTTACAAGAGTAGTATATCCCGTAGATGATGGCCGCATAGATCTGTACAAACATGACAGCTGGGTCTTTGAGGGTAATTTCCAAGGGTTTGATCAAGGCATCTACAGCTATGCCCGAGACTGTGAGGTGTGCCTGGTCGATTTCGCTCTGAGACTTCAACCTCTGGCTGCTGGCAAATTTGCGTAGGCGTTCGGCGCGGCGAAGTAGGATGTTGGGCGCGCTCGTCTCTGGCATAAAGACGAAAAGGAAAATAAGTACCGGCGCTGATACCCAGATTGATTCATACAAGGACCATCGCCAATCTTTTGCTGCCACGGCGAATCCACTGAGGAGAGGACCAAGGGAGGCTGCGACGAGCTTAGATACCATACATTGAACAGCTGGCTGGAGGACTTACGACCACAAGACATAGCGCCGACCCAGGCGATCATCGCCAAGGGCATATGAATCATGCCATACATATCGCCCAGTGAAGCACCACCTGTGGCTAAGCAAGGAGACCCGAATAACCCCTGCAAGAATCGCAGCACAATGAGACCCGCAAAGGAATTAACAAAAGCCGTCGGAAACGAGAGAATGAAAAACAGTGCGAACGTGATAATATAGACCGGGTTGCGACCGATGCGAGGGATCTCTGCGAGAGGCGAGAACAACAATGGGCCCACACCATATCCCAGCACGTACATGGCAAGACCGAGCGTTGCCTTGAGATTGCTAACGCCAAAACGCTCCATGACGCCTTCCGTTGAAGGTGAGTAGATCGCAGAACTCAGGTATACCACGAATGTGTAGAGGCAGATTACCAAACCAATAAGGGCTCGACGAAGACTTGACCAATTTTGCGGATTGGCAGGATCGTGGTCGGAGTACCAATCAACTAGAATGGTACCGTCGTTTGCCATCTTCGGCGTCGCATAGCTGGCCTTGTCTTCGCTGACATGCCCGGTCTCGACATCCGGTTTCTCTGCAGCGGTATCGCTGATAGTATTCTGATCGGGTCGCAAGGTCGCAACGGTGGAAGGTGTGGCTGACCCATTGTGCTTTGTTTCAGGAAGCTCTGCATTGCTCAACATATGAACCCACGCATCAGGAATTTCGAAGCACGGATGTTCTTCTGGGTACTGGAAGAGGCGATTATTGGTGAAGTAGCGCAGGAGCTGTCCAAGCGGGGCGTCTCGGACAACGTCGTGCAGGGCGGCGAAGGCCATAATCGTTCTGTAGCTGCTGAATCGAGCCTTTTGAAGAAGGTGTAGCCATGAATTGAACACAAAGATGAGATTGAATGAAGACCATGACGAGAACTCAATATATACCCTTTACACAGCGTCCGCGAGGACGGGTACCGACTAGTTCGCATAATGGCATCAGAGTCAATAATATCCGAGCATAACATATTGATTATCAATCATAGGGACAGTTCTTGTGTCAAAATGCGATCTTCTTGGGGAAACAACCGTATCCGACGTTGATATACAGTCGAAGCGGCCGATAGTTGGACCTGACCCACTGGAAAACAAATTGACAGATCTATATCCGGGCGATCCCCGGATGTCAGGGATTCACGCTATGCTCGCTAATCAAATCACAGCGGCCCTGCCATCAGTGGAACCCAGTTGCTCCTAGAACGCGAGGGTGGCCAATCAATGAAAATCTGGAGCGTTGGCTTACGGAGTTCCACAGAAGCCATGCGAGAACATCTCAACAAGCCCAGTTCTATTTCCGGTCGGCTTCAGGTTGCCTGCAAACACACCTGCACTGTATCAACGTTGCGACGGCGCAAACCTTGTATCTAATCTGTCGAACTTTGTTGAGTAGCCATTCATTCAGATTTAGTGGAGCACGTTGATATGGCTCGCGCGGCAAAGAGCCCTGCAATGCGAAGTTGCCGTCCGACACGCAATCCGACGGCATGCGAGCACTGCCGTACAGCCAGGATCAGATGTCAGTCTAGTGAACAACCAGACGTGTGTGCCAGGTGACTATTGTTTTGTCGAGCTCCGTGCCCTCATAAGGCTGTACTCATCGCCTATGCTAGATGTCTCTCGTTGAAAAGAGAATGCGTGATCCGTACTAAGTCACGACCTCTTCGACGGGGACGCAAATCGGCGTAAGAACCACAATTGCCAGCTTCTGGCTTACATTCTGATGCGTTCTTCTATCTAGCCTGGACGATGCCGAACCCACATTCCAGTCGCCAGCCCATCGTGGCACATTCAGCATCAACTACCCTGTACCAGTCAGAGTTGACCTCAGCGACACAATCGAGGCTCTACGAGGTTTACATGATCACGCCCATACTTCGATACTTTTTGAGGGAGAATTCGGCGATAGTCCAGAAATAGCAAACCAGTCCACCAGTCTCTCAAAAGTTTCGACGCTGACAAGCGGGTTTGATGTAAACACCAAGATCTGGCGTCAACCTTTATTTGACCTGGCATCCGCAGAAACTCTCCTCAAAAGTTTCAAGTCCACATTTAGTTACCTGCCTTTCATAGTATTCCCCGATGATGTCACCATCTCGCATCTCGCTACGACGAAGCCCTTTGTTCTTCTGGCCATCTTGACAGTGGCGTCAGGATCCAGGATGGTGCAGAAACACACTTTATACGATGACGAGTTCCGGAAAGCCCTTGGTCTGAAGTATGGCTCTGGTGGCGAGAGGAGCCTCGAACTTTTACTGGGCATATTGATATACTGCGCATGGTATGTTGCAACTACTTTTGCGGGCTCACAACTCATACTCTCAGGCATCCCTTCCAATTGCGGCCGAAAAATGGACAGTTGGATCATTGCCTACGCATCGCCGGTGATCTCGTTCACGATCTTCATTTACACGAAGACTTTCTCTCAACCTCTGATCCTATGTCTCGAAAACCGACAGATAACGAACTTGACAAGATTCGAGCATATCTTGCCTATCTGTATATTAGTTTCACGTAAGATGAGCTGTACACAAGTCTCAGCCTTTTGATCTATTCTCACGTTTTGGTTTATCAACAGATACGGTGTTATCTGGAGAGGGGAACGAGATCTGCCTATCAGTCACCCGTCGTGGATCAGCATCGCTACCGAGACTCTCCAACACAACGCTCAGGTTGATGGCGATAGCACGCTGGTGGCTCTCGTCCGTACTTCGAGTCTGTTTGCGGATGTATCTGGGATCAAGGAGGGAGACTTGCAGATGGCCACGAACTGCCAACTGATTCTGAGGAGAGTTGAACAGGAGTTCTTGGAGTTGCAGACATCCACGAAGCAGCTAATCACAGGACTAGGTAGAGGATCCATGTAGAGGAAAACGTTATTGCGAGATACTGACGGAAATCAAGGAGCGATTCGAATGCAGGCCATGTTTGTCGATATATTCCTTGATTGCGGAGGCCTACTCGTCTTGCCAGTTTCCAAGACATACTCTAAAACTGGCTTTTGCCCGCCCTTACCTCAAGTCTATGGCGGTATCAAGAAGATCAGAGCTTTTCTGGATTTCGTTCTAAATTTGGATGATACATCCCTTCTTTCATTTACAGTCAATGACTGGACCAGGTTCATCGTCGTTCTTACATTGTCATTTCGCCTGTCGTTTCCGCTCACACTATGCCCTGATTTTGATTCAACGTATGCTCGTTCGGAGATTCGCTTGGATGATTTTCTAGAGAAAATGTCCCGAGGCACAGTTATCACATCTCAAAGTGATCTCCTGTCGGCTAGTCGCTACATGCTAGGCCTTGCCAAGTCAAAGTACGATCTTCGGTTGGCCTCCTTAAAAGATTCGCAATCCGCTCAACCGGTCAGCCGCTTTTTCGGGTGTCCTGTCATGCGCGGAAACTTAGGACCATCCACAAAGCACAGGCAATCTAACTCCAGAGGACTATCAGAATGGATCAATACTAGCGAGCAAAAGAGACTCCCTCTATTCCACGACATATGGGCCACAATGACGTTCGGTTGGTCAAGTGAATGAGTTATGCGTATTATAAGGGTCTATATCGACGGAACATGTAACGCGGGTTTGCTGCTGTGGTTTTGGTGCGAGGTTCAATGTTGCAAGGTTGTAGAGAACCTCCCGATATAACTATAGGCACTTTAACTATTATATGTCTACTTCAATCCATAATTTCTACAGTACGCTACGGGGCTTAAGAGGGCGTTTAGTTGAAAAAAATTCTAACATTTGTTACTATGAAGCAAGCCTAAAATCAGCGACAAGCGGCAAGACTACCTGTACATCTTCTTGGTAAGTCTATCGCGAATCTCACCGTTGCTGAAAATTTGTCAGCATGCTTATAAAGTGCGATGAAGTAAGGGTCCAGAGCTATAACCGGGGGGCTTACGGATATAGGACGCCACGATCTGACCCCCTAAATGTACTCTGCAAAATCCTGAGTCATAACCTCTCTTCATTGACGTGACTCGCCACTACAATCTGCTCGATAAATAAGTCGGTGTAAGTATCTATGCCTTCCATCAATCGTCAACTTGCACTGACGTCTATTGCACCATACCTGCTTCTTTGTCGCCTGCTCGCCTCATCACTTACACTACTATCATGGCCACTATTCAGTTCGGCATTCTAGCCTTTGCTTACCAAGTAATTGACACAATCGGGCCAATCGATCTCCTCTTCTCCGCGAATAGGATTGCCTTCCAATTCAACCGGGAATACGGACCTGTCAGCGATGAACTCATATCGCAAGCACCACAATTCACATTCCACCACATCGGCGTGACCAGAGATCCCATTGAACTAGGCACTGGCAACATGACGATAATCCCTACAACAACTGTGGACGAATGCCCTGAGATCGATATTTTGCTCGTCGCAGGCCCATACTTGGGTAACTTTGAGCTGCACTCCAAGCATGTCGATTTCATACGAAGACACGTTGCGATGGGCAAGTTACTCTTCACAACCTGCACCGGGGCTAGTGTTGTCGCATCGACAGGCGTTTTGGATGGAAGGACTGCCACTGTCAATAATATCGAGTTCGAGTGGGTTCGGAATCGCTGGCCAAAGGTCAATTGGACACGGGAGAAGAAGTGGATCGTCGATGGAAATATATGGACAGGGTCCGGGGCCGTTGCTGCCATGGACATGGTTGCTCACTGGCTGAAGGAGAACTATGGCCTGCCCGTGCTCGTCCAGGCTGCCTCGACATTGGACTATGAGCCTCGGGACGCGGATGGTTTGTTCAATGTTTTACCTCAGAGATATGATTCACAGGGAGAGAAGATTTCTACTCATGTATTCAAATATTATGCGGAATCGTAGGCTGTTGTGAAACTCTCCGGTGTCGGGTGCTCAAACACACAAAAGCAAGTTGTTCAGGATCTAAATTAAGTCCTTCATCAATTGTCCATACTTCATCAACTCCAGTTGCTTCGCGACTGCTGTTTAGGAATACGACACCCGGTGTACCCGCTTCTAATCTCTTTGGTCCTGTATAAGAAAAGGGCTTTTTGTGATGGGGAAGAAACTGGTCAAGAATGCAGAGAAGCAGAAGACTTTGAAGAAGTGATTTTATAAAGAAATAAGAATAAATGGAGTACATGTAGTGGGTTATAAACATTAATGCACAAGCACTGTTTGTGTACCAGCGCATACTTTGCTTACAATTTTTTTTTCTAAATATAAAAATCCAAGTTCCTTTTAATAATTCTTTGAGACTAAATAATTATTTCAACCCTTCACAGCTGGACGAAGTGAATGTCGCGAGTTCTAGTGTTTCCCCTTCGCTCTGTGAGGAAGAGTCGTTTACAACAACACCATACATGACTTCTTTTTCTGCCGCCTTTTTATCTCCTTCAGGAGCATGACACGCAGCACTGATAGTCAGACTGCTAGATTCCAGAACCGGAGCCCCTTCTGGCAGGCGTTTCAGCCCCAGTACGAACAAAGCCAAAATCAAAACGCCACCGATACCCAGCGCGATCAGAATGCCGACGGGGCTATAACCCGCAGTCGTCCTCCCATTTTCAGGAATTACGGTACCCAATGGTCCATAGACGTGAAGATTGATTAAGGTAAAGTAAATACTTAACAGATAAAGACTAATCTGTCTTATGTTGCAAGCAGGTAAGAGAAATCATCACATTGGTCGACGATCCAAATGCTGAATATTCTCCTCGTCAAGATGCTTCTAGATATTTAAAATTAACTGCTTAGCTGAATACCATAGTCCAGACTGTGTGCCACACCATGGAGGCTGGTCACAGGCCTTAAAATCAGTTTCCATGCCGAATTTAGCACTGACTGCCGCTCTTCTTGCGGCAGCAAATAATGCACTGGCATCATCATCTGGCGAGGAAGGGTATGCCGTATAGCGGTCTAGAATAGATAGATCGATATTGCCACATCTATCCATCACACCTTTGATCGCTCCGAGTAATTCGGGATCTCGGGCATGTGAGCCAAGAAGAAGAATATAATCGATAGTCGCATTTCCAATCACAGATGCGATGGATTCCCTAACCTTGATCCAATATTCCGTAGGGTCCCCTTGACTAGGAGCGTTCGCAAATGAAGCACCAAGCGCTGGGCTTTCTATAAGACGTTCAGGCCACGGCATGTCTCCCCAAAGTCTCGTATGTAGAGTCACGCCGAGACTAGCTGTGTTGTAGCTTACCACTAATATAGTGGGTAGATTAGGCAAAGAAGGATCACAAAGTGTATCCTCCATATCCTTCTCTGGGTCGTAACAGGCTTCACTAACTCCGTCCTGCGCTAAAGCGAACCTTGACGCGATAGAGCCATGCCCGTGAAAATCGTTAAGACCTGCCAGGGAGCTTGCTAGCTTGATTCGATCTGTATGTGCAAATTTATACTCAAAGTCAGGCCAAGAGAGGAGAACATGATTATATTTTAGTGGTGGATCAAGGACGTCCATTGCACCACTTTTAATATCAGATAGCATGGCAGCAATCGCATTGACCGAATCGTCACCCAATCTTTCAGTATTCATTAATTCAGGCTGGTCTTCAGATGATGGGCGCAGTTTTGAAGCGAATATGCCAAAGTAAGGCCACCGCCAGTATGAATTAATAGGCTGTATGACGGGTTGGGATGAATCGAGTCTTTTCCTAGAATGGACAGATAATTAGCGCAAGGACAAAGAGATAGTTACTATCTGTCTCTAAGAAGAATAAACTCACAGGCTTGACTTCATGCCGATTTGGATGTTTTGCGCATCTTCCGCAAGTGTTTTCATGGCTAATAGATATTCTGGTTTGCCATCAAATTTCCCAAGGTCTCTCGTGGTGCCATTCTTGTAATGGATTGCAGCCGTTCTAGCAACAATCAGTCATGCCCTATTCCCCGCTAAAGTATTAGATAGATAGCTAGATTCACCCATATGCCATGGTTAAATCAATGCCCACCCCTGGAAATCATTTAGACATATCCGCTCTAGTAGACACAGATTTTTTCTGGGATTTTCTGGTCTTACCTGGGGCATCTTTCATCTCTTGAGGTTTACAATAGTCACAGAGCACTATGCTCCCCGTAGCTTGGGAAGGACAGAAGGCAACGGTGATTATCCACGTTAAAAAGCACAGCCTCGCTTGCATGGACTTCATAGTGTTGTTGTTTTTCGTACTTTACATCAACAGCTTGAACGAGGAGAAAAGTAGATGTTGACATTGGAAAGGCCAGCTGGCACAAGGCTGTCATATTACATCGTTTTCTGGGACGGCTGGGCAGTGGCGGGTTTACGCGGGTCATGTGAGTGGGTAGTGGTAGTATAGTTAGCAATGTGCTTTGTTCTTGTCCTAAATGGGGTATGTTAACTCCGTACAGCCCGCTTCCTAAAATAATATTTAGTAGGTGTAACGCGGCTCTCTTCTTGGCCGAGATCTGTGGCGGACACTATATGCAGGCTCAAAAGGGGTTCTACGAGTTCTTGTCCAGGCTTTCTGCCCGCTTACCTTTTTTTTTTTTTTTCAATTGTGGGCTGACTTATCAAGCAAGTCAAGCCGTGCTCAGTAACAAGCGAATGTATGTGTACGTGGTGTTGTTCAGGGGGTATCCGGGTTATTATGGTAAAACGTATATATCTCTTCTGTACTATCTGGATCTGCCTCGACGCATTCTTATAGCCCATATTCCATGCGAAAGCGCGAGATCTCGATTGCTTCAATAAACCGACATTTATCGTATTTTTGTTCACTTCGCAGCACGACGAACTGGTATTATCACATGAAAGCCACAAACGTAAACACGTAAACACTCCATTATGTATTATTAACAATATAATCTTGTCTGTCTGTCTGATGTCTACAGCCAGAAACCCAAGCTCAATCCAACAAAAAGTACGCACACTGACCACATATTTGGAAACATCATGACTCTACCAGCTGAACTGCGGCTGGACGGACATGTAACATTCGGATTTTGCCAGAAGCAAGCAATAGACGTGACAGACGCAGAAATGCTTGCTGCTGCAGCAGCATTTACAGCCGCACCGCATGGATTTGCGGTGGTTCGTGTAGGCGAAAGAACGGCGCACGAATCTCGACCATCGTATTTCGACGGATCCGGTACGCCCAGTGTCCCCGTTACATTGAATGTATAACTGTTATGTGTGGCATCACAGGTGCTTTTATCGGCAAAAGCCGCGACAAGATCCGGCGGCTTCGTGCCATTCTTGGTAGTGAAAGAAAGAGTTCTGTACTGATTTAGAAAGCCGACATTTACGGTTTCTCCCAAAGATTCTGAACAGTTGCCAGTGCCCAAGTTCCAGGAAAGCACCCAATGACCTTCAAGCCCATTCAAGCCCCCGACATACCCGTATGCATAGTATGGGTCACTGCTGGAGAAGTTGGCGTATGTGAGTTGCAGGATCCCCATGGCGATATCGTTGGAGTCGTAGCTATCGCTCGCGATGGAGTAGTCAATATAAGGGTCTAGAGGTGCTGCAAGCTGGGAGTTTTGAATTGCGAAAACAACAGGTATGACAGGGGCAGGTATGTATGTGTCATTGCGCGGGAAGACAAGATCGATTTCCACGGTGGCTGGGAATGTGACCGCCTCAGCGCCAACAGCGCCAAGAAGAGAGGCAATAAACAGACACAAGAAAGTAGGCGACATGTCGAGTGACACTGCGAGAACGAACGGGAATGGAAAGTAAACAGACGGAACGAAAGCTAGACTGTTGCGCAAGAAATAAAAAGACAAGAAATGAAGAGAAGAAAAGAGGGGAGACAAAGAATAAAGAGAAAAGGGGTGGGCGTGTCGAGGTTTTAACTGGGCGTAATGTTGTACACAGTAAGCTAGTAAGTACAGCAAGAAAGTTGCTAAATCAGACACGCCACAGTCTCAGCAAGCAATCTACTCCGTAATATACTTCATAAGCTAAAGAACTGGTGCATGTGAGAGCTAGCAAATCAGAGGACACGCCGCAGTTCCTCGACCCCGCCAAGGATAATATTCTCCACCTTTCTTTTTAGCGTTTCCGATAGGTAGATCATCCTATAGGATATCCTTTCATACTATAATATATGTGTCTACAATCCCTCTTATCCCTCGAGGTGCTTTCAATCTAAAGCCCAAAACGGAATTGATTTGACAACGCACGTGGCTTATCGATACTGTACACCATCCCGGACATGTAGGGAAAACATTTGAAGAGACTCTCTACCGCGCTCTATTTGTATTTTGTTAGTTGCATGTTGCTTAGTATTAGCTCTCGGCTCTTGCCCGGCCTTTATACAATACACGCTACGAGTATGCTAGTGCACAGAGAGTAGTGGTCGTTGAAGCTGCCAACCAGAAGCATCGTGGGCCGCACGTTGCCAGCAATTCTTTCTTATCTTCCACTTAGCCCGCTGCTCTTCCAGCAGCCCAATTACCTCCAATACCATTTCGTACGATTAGGATACCATTATTCCGAGGAAATACACATATCCTTGATACGAACAAACCAACGTAGAAATCATGCTGCTTCTCATACAGGTATAAATCCGCTTACATGTCACGAAGTTCATTATGAGAACGAACCCTATCCCTACCGACCTTCAAACTTTGTGAACAGCCCCTTGCTCTCCCTCTGTGGTACTTTGTCTCTTATCTGCAAGTAAGCCAAAGCTGAAAATGGGCCTTAAGTCGTTCTTGATCTTGGGTTTACTCCCACAGTTGCCCTCTGCTCATTTCCTGAGTGTCCGCCAGAGTGTGACTTGCGAGTTCACCGTGGCCGCCAGCAGCGGAGATACTTGCACGACGTTTGCTGCCGAGTGGGGTCTGACTGAAGCGAGTTTTCAGGCTCTGAATCCTGGTGTTGCGTGCCCGACGATGTTAGTGGCTGGCCAGTCCTACTGCGTGTTAGGCACTGTCTCGTCGGCCACATCGACCTCAACCGCTTCCACCGCCACATACACTACTAACATCTCGACTAAGCCTATGATCACGTCCACGTTCTATTCCACTACCAAGACGACAGCTTCGTCTCCGCACGAGCCGACCCAGTCAGGCTTAGTCTCCAACTGTAATAGCTTCTATCTGGTCTCATCAGGTGATACTTGTGCCGCAATTGAGTCCAAATTTGGGATCAGCGCCCAAGAATTTGACACTTGGAACCCTTCAATTAACTCTGGTAACATATACCTCAAGTCATGTAAAGTACTTTTCCAAAAGCTAACGTAAGGCACTTCGATAGGCTGTACCAACCTCTTTCTTGGATACTACGTCTGCGTTGGCATTCCTGGGGCAGTGACGAGGACGACATCGTCAACGGCTACGTTTACGGCGCCATCTCCTGAAATGCCCAGCACCGTGAGAAACTGTAAGAAATTTTATCTGGTCAAGTCAGGGGACACCTGCATCACTATTGAGTCAGCCAGTGGCATTACGGCAGCTCAATTCTTCTCGTGGAATCCGGCTGTTGACTCGGCTTGCGACAACTTATGGTTGGGTTACTATGTGTGTGTTGGTGTCTAAGTTGCACTCTAAAAACGCATTGCAGGTACAAAAAACTCCCACTCAACTCATGCACATCTATGCTAACCTTTGGGTGGAGCGCAGGGATGTTGAAAGATACATCGGTGGCTTAAGCTGATAGGGGCAAGTGTTTCTCCTTTCGTTCAAGTTGCTAGAGCAGCAGAATGCACTAGATTTTGCAACATAATCTTATTAAAATAATTACTGAACGGTTTGCGACTACATACCTAAGTTTGACCATTCATATACGTTTGTAAAATATAGTTCTAAGAATTTACGCTGTGTGTACTCCGTACAGCCCTAGTGAGACAAGATAAGGTAAATTAATTGTTCTAAGCCACGCATAGGTGCAAAATGGCCAATTAGAGGCCCTTGTATGTATACTGTACTTTGTTACACATCAACGCTGTCTTGCGGCTGGATATGGGAGTCTGCTAGGATCGCCCCACAGCTAAGGAAGCCGCAGCACAAGCAGGGGCACGAATCAAGACAGCTACTGCACCAACAAGATAGACCCTTATGTCTCAGGCGGGAGATGGTTATTGAGCGATGGGGGATTGGCGAAAGGCCAAGGCGTGCGAAACGAAATCTAACCTTATTATGCCAGTTGCTTGCACCAATTCTAATTAGGCAGGTTGCCGCCACTGCTAATGTAACAATACGTATGGTCATATCGATGATTACGACCGGCGATTAAATGATCAGTCCACTTTGCTTCAGAGCCAATCGGATGTCTCTGAAAACCCCATGTTTCGTTACTGCCAAACAGCACAAATTGACACTATCTATGCTCGTACATAGACCAACAACTAGAGCCTTTCGGAGTGCTGAAATACAACCGGTAGGTAGCATGTTTCTCGCCACAGCCTCACGCCAGAGCCTCCGGACAGCTCGTGCACCCAAGTGGAACTGCTCCGGCGTGTACTCGAGGCAGCTATTGGTCAGGTACATTTCTTGCTCGGTCTGTGGATGTGCACAGGGACCAATTGAACGTGGGCGAGCCATGTTCAGAAACTCCTGTCACAATGCGGCACAGAGTTCTAGCTAACCAACCGGATTGCTCATTCCGGTTCAGTGGTCGCCTCCGGTCTACGGATTGGTGGAAAGGCATGGCCTAGCAAATACTGTCATTTAGTTGGAAAAATTAGCTTGTCCATTAGCGTCACTGGGGGATCTTCCCTAGCTCTAGTCGATTACACATTCTTATTCTGGAGCATACATGCAAGGCTGGCGGCAGGTGGTCTTCGCGCCGTGGCAACTCGAGCATCCAATTGCATTTCCTCCGTTTGCTTTCAGACGTAGTGTCATTGTTCATCACATGCCAGGGAAAGCTGCGCCTCGGATCGCAGACAAAGACATGCTAGTTACATCAGGCAACAGCATGGGTCTGGGCTATTCCATACTGCACATCTCCCCCACGGCGGCTACTGTGCCACACACAAATTACCGAAATAGGAAATACATGCTTCACGGTGGGTCCACAGAAACGGAAAGGCGTCACTAATTTAATTAGTTCCTCGGTTCGGATCGGATAGCCGTACGTGTCAGATGTGCTTAGCGAATTTACTAAAACTCTTAGCTCCTGATACTTGAGTAATTAAATGCTGTACACCAAACACGTTGCTATACCGGTTACTTGATTCGTTCATTTACAGCGTCTTTCCTGAAAACCGCAGTTGAGCCTCCTTTCCAGGTTTACCCTCTAGGAAAACCGACTAGTTACTTCCTAACGCAAGACTACAGGCCTTCAATGGATGTGCTGCTCATTACATCATCACCCTATTGGGCATGTGGTACTACCACCATTCTATTCCTGCACAGGGGGGCTATTTTGGGCTTACCTAGCTGGGAGAAGATACATGCTACCTCTAGTATACGCCGTATCAATGAGGGATAAATATAAAAACCACGGCAAATGGACATCCGTAGAGTCCCAAAGTCCATTTGCAAGCAGGCAGATTTTCAGCTGCTCATTTTCTAAAAATTTCGTTTCATATGAAAGCTGATACACATGCTTTTCTTTACCTGGTTTTATCTTGCCCTTGGGGCTATCGGTCTTGCCCTTTTCTCTCCAGGGTGTGCCGGATTCTCTTCATCACCGCGCGCGGCGCTCAGAATCCCGGCGAGCCCAGGCTACCGCGGTAGGGACATTGAGTGTCCAACACGCTGCAGCACTTCAGGAGCTTCGTATGGCAACTGGTCTGTCTATCACAGCCTAGAGCAGACGAAGTTCTGTGACCAGATCATTTTCTCCGTGTTCAATATCTATGATGATGTTGACGACTCTACAAGAAACCACCAGATCTATTCTTGCTCTTCTTATGGCCCGGATTGGACCAATCTACAAGCACACAACGCCCCAGTGGCCATTGTTAACAATACGAACACAACATATCAACTGGGATGGTGGGCAGACGGTACATTCCAACCAGCCACCATTCAGAGTCTAGCACGAGAGATGGGCAAGTACTTCACCAGCGGACACGGCATCACCAACAGTTCCGCAAGTCTCTTCGTCCAGGCTGGCGGCGGCGCGGCAGGAATCTACATTGGCAAGGGCCTGCAGAACGAGGGCCTTGTCAAATTTGCTCTCGGATATCTGCAAAGCAACATCCTGTCCCTCAACGTCCACAGCGGAAATGTGGCCATGCAGCTTTGTGGCCCCGGCTACGACGCCGACCACACCTTTGGCTTCATCGCTACTAGCAATGGTACCTTTTCCCAGGTCCAGGACGCCATCCAGAACTGGTACAAGGGGGACTGCGTCCGGTTTTATGCTTTCCAAAACATCAGTGGTCCTTCCTATTTCACCACACCCGCCCCTAGGTTACGGAATGTCACCGGCTCGACACAGTCGACGTCCACTCATCCAGCCCGACACTCCAAACGCAGCGACTGCACAACTGTCAAGGTGAAATTTGGTGATTCTTGTGGTTCTTTGGCAACCGAGTGTGGCATTTCCGGTGCCGACTTTACCAAGTACAACCCGGGCCAGGATCTCTGCGCGAACCTCACGCCGGGCCAGCATGTGTGCTGTTCATTCGGTACTTTGCCCAACTTCGCACCGTCACCCAACCCTGATGGATCGTGCGCTACGTACACGGTGGCGCCTGGCGATTCGTGTTCGGTCATCGCTGCGACCTCTAGCCTGACCCAGGATGAGCTGGGCAAGTACAACGGCAACACCTGGGGCTGGGAAGGTTGCGGCAACTTGATGCTCGGGCTCAATATTTGTCTCAGCTCGGGCAGACCGCCGATGCCCGCAGCCAACAACAATGCGGTGTGCGGTCCTACAGTGCCAGGGACGGTGGCGCCGACAAATGGGACAGCCATTTCCGACCTCAACCCCTGCCCGCTGAATGCCTGTTGTGATGTCTGGGGCCAGTGTGGCATCACATCGGAGTTCTGCACCAACACGAGCACTGGAGCACCGGGGACGGCCAAACCTCATACCAACGGATGCATTTCCAACTGCGGCACCAGCATCATTAAGAGCGGTGCGCCAGCCATGTACCGGAACGTCGCCTATTACGAAGCTTTCAGTTTCGGCCGGCCCTGCCTCTACCAGGATATTCGGCAAGTGGACTCTTCGTTAACCCACCTGCACTTTGCGTTTGCCACCCTGGACGCGAACAACTACTCGGTTAACATTGGCAATGCCCTCAGCGCGTACGAGTTCGACAACTTGAGGCGCTTATCAGGGCCGCAGCGGATCGTGTCGTTTGGCGGCTGGGGCTTCTCCACTGGTCCGAGCACATATAATATATTCCGTGAGGGCGTGACCGCCGCCAACCGCATGGCCATGGCCACTAGTATTGCTAACTTCATCCACGACAACGACCTGGATGGCGTGGATATCGACTGGGAGTACCCAGGCGTACGTACAAGAGACCCCTACGAAAGACGCAGAAATATGCTTACCAGATTTACCCATGTAGGCACCGGATATCCCCGGCATACCACCCGGCAACGCCGATGACGGCACAAACTACTTGGCCTTTTTGGTGCTTTTGAAGAACCTGCTTGGCGGCAAGTCGTTGTCAATTGCGGCTCCTGCGTCCTACTGGTATTTAAAAGCCTTTCCAATTGCTGAGATCAGCAAGGTTGTAGACTACATTATCTTCATGGCCTATGATCTCCATGGCCAGGTGAGCAGTACAACGCACGCTTCCGAGTCTTCCTCCTCCACTAATTAATTGTTCGCAGTGGGATTACGGCAGTGCGTATTCTCAAGAAGGATGCCCAACCGGCAACTGTCTACGGAGCCACGTGAACTTGACCGAAACGCTGACAGCATTGTCGATGGTTTGTGCCCCTTAGTGTCTTTGCCTTCATACTTCCATGGCAAAACTCGTCGTCAATACATATTGACTGTCTTCTAGATTACAAAAGCCGGCGTATCCTCGAACAAGGTTGTCGTTGGAGTTTCAAGCTATGGTCGCTCTTTTGGCATGGCCGACGCTGGCTGCTACACTGAGGGCTGCTTCTTCACCGGATCTGCGTCTGTGTCGACTGCGGAGTCGGGTCCCTGCACGGATACGGCAGGATATATCTCGAACGCTGAGATCAACGACATTACAAGCAACGCCAGCCGGGTCACAACTTCCTACGTCGACAAAGAAAGCAACAGCAACATCCTTGTCTTTGACGGCACGCAATGGGTCGCCTATATGGACGAGAACATCAAGGCTGAACGCGTGCTGTTCTATCAAGAGCTACAAATGGGCGGCGCAACCCTTTGGGCTTCTGACCTCTCGCAGTACAACAAGGTTCCGTATCCAAGCAAGAGCTGGGATCATTTTATCAGTCTCGTTGCGATTGGGGACGATCCATATGCAGAAGGCAACCGCACCGGCAACTGGACGATGCTGACCTGCAGCGATAGGTCTGTTGCAGACCTCACGGGCTTGTCGCCGGAGGAACGGTGGAATGAGATGGACTGCCCGAATGCGTGGACGGACGCCGTCAATGTTTGGCTGGACATTGACAAACCTGCCCAAAACTTGGATTTCACCAAATCGATCTCAAACACTATTCATGGTCCTGAGAACGCCGACTGCGGGTTGTATGGGGATGGCAACAACTGCGACCGGACCATAACCTGCTCGGTAATTACTGGGGGTGGCTCTGGCCCGGCTGGATACGAGATATGGAACTCGATGGCCGCTGTGCACGAGGTGAGCCAACAGAAGACCACCAGGCTCGGAAATGCCCTCCAATCTGTCACAATGCTAATCGCTGATTCCCTCTTATTTAGATATACAGCAGGTACATTGGTGCCTTGCACAATGCCTTCGGCGACATCGTAAGCCCGGATCTCCAGAACTTGGAAGACACCTTCGCGCCGGTCTCTCCTCCCAAGGACGACGATTGGGTTGGTATTCTACTATCTGTGATCGGCCTCGTAGGTACCGTGGGCGCTTCAGCATTTTTCAACTCATGTACGTGGTTACCATTCTCCTATTTCTTGGATCGCGTAGTTGTATGCTTACATGTCTCCTCTCGCCAGGGCTGGCCGCCTTGCCCTATTTCAAAGCCAACAAAGCACTATACGACAATTTGAAAGATACCGGCAAGGCCCTTGTGTCTTTTGGCACAAGTCTTACTTCTTCCTTGAATGTAGGAAGCGAGTCGAAGTTTGTCCCCGCGAGCATTTCTTGCGTCTTCTGCTAACACGGGTTGCAGCGGTACATGGACTGTTACGGACCAGGCTGTGTTCTCCCAATACTTGGGCGAGGCCATATTTGGCTGGTCCAATGTGACCCAGTTTGCATTACAGACACTCTTTAAGGGCGAGCCGGATGGGCTCACGGCGCTCACCAGTCTCATCTCAGACGGCAAGCTCATCGCAGGCGGCGTCCACGGCAGCGCGGCTGAGCTACCCTTGGAATGCGACTCGGCGAAGGAGACGGACTGCGACCCGGCGTCCTACTCCGCACTGGAGGCGAGCGTCGCCAAGTCGTTTTTCGCCTTTGCCATCCCATCTCTCTGGAACGTGTCGAGCACGTACGCGTTTGTCGCCGACTCGGGCGCCTCGTGCGACACCAGTGACCCTCTCTCCGAATACATGCCCAGCGACGATATGACCGTTTCTGGGTATTGCTACAACAACAACATGTACTACTTGGCCTACCCACACGAAACACGGGACACGAACTGCGATCGGACTGTAGACTGCGTAGACTATATATTTGGGGCGGTACCGGGCATCCAGTCCCTGGACGGCACGTTCGGCGGCATCACCCTCGCGGACCTCATCGTCGGCGCCGTCAGGACGTACGAGCAGAATGGGAAGCAAAACGGCGGTGCCATCGCGGATCCCGCCAACTCGGGCACCTTGGAAGACATGTGGAACCAGGACATCACGACGCCAGGATACGTGACGATCCCCGTCTGCTCCCCAGCCACGGCCCAGGCCGCGATCAGTGCAAAGCAGAGCAGCGTGGCCAACTACCCGTGCAATCCACTGCAGGCGATCAGCGACTGTGGCGATTCGACGTTCGTCGACCAGACCACCAGCGGGTCCCCGACCATCGCCGACTGCCAGCAGATTATCAAGAATATCCAGAACACCCTGGGCCAGTGGGAGGTGGAGAATGCGGTCGAGGAACAGCACCAGCTGGTGCAGTACGGCACCTGCAAGTTTGGCGTCAAGGGCACATCCATCAACGGCAACGTCGACTTCCACGTTGGCGCTCAGGACATTGTCGACATCATCAACACGTCGGTCCAAAAGTTTTCGTGGAACGGGCTGGTCGGCGCCAAGGGCGAGATGAACTGCAACGGCAACGTGAAGCAGCAGTCGGTGGAGTGGGGTCTTTACTGAGCTCGCTATCACCCATGGAGTGTGTTTGTATATGTTTTGCCAATAAATAAGAGTGCCATAGAAGGCAAAGAGCAGTGAATAGAATTGTTTTTTTAGTCATTATATCTATTTTTTTTATAGTCAAAATGGTTTCCATGGTTTGATTTCCCCATCAGTTCTTTAGAATATGCTTATCATTCAACTGGAGAATGGCTTTTATTTCTCTTTCACCGTCCAGACAAACACAACTACAGTTAAATCTAGCAAAAAACAATTTTTGCAGTGAGTTCAGAGGAGGCAATCAACACCAGGGCTAACGAATGTGTAAGAGCTTTACAAAGTGAACGTATTCTTGTATTGGTTGGAGAGCAACAAGGAAAATTTCAGGTGCCTAGAGATCTTCTTGCCAGGTGTTCACCAGTCTTCAACGTAATGTGCACTTTCTCTTTCAAAGAGTCTACAGAAGGAGCCATAAAACTTCCCGAGGTTCAGTGAGCAATCTTTAAGGATTTCATGATATGGCGGCACTCGTATTTACCCTCCCAGTCAATTGTGAAAGATGCTCCGAGCACATCTGAGTATCAGGGCATGGGATGAAGTCACTGGAGCTATAGTCCTGGAGGTGCCATCGATCTATATATTTCTGAAGTGTATATCTTCTTTTATAATTACAGTCTTCTAGGGGAAGACTTTTTACTAAATAGAAGAGATATTGAAATTTCTTATATATTAGTAATAATTCTACCGCATGATTTTATAAGTATATCAATATAATATTTTAAAAGGTCTTAATTATAAATATTATAAAATTATTTCTTTTTTATATATAATTTATTAGAGAATCATTAATTGAATAAAATGCTACTAATAGAATTTTTATCTAAATCTCGGTATTTTACGTTTGGGTTTAGGGTTATCTCAATCCTGGTCAGTAATTACCCTGTAGCTAATCGGATAACCACGATATCTGACAATATTACTAGTACATTTCGCATTTTGTTATAAAACCCATATTGTAGTTATCAACTAACGGTTCACACCGCCTAGACGACCCGAGGTGTAGCGTGCAGTCGCTTGATCAGTGATCGTTTAAAGGCTCTAGTCTGCCCTCAAGGAACATGGACCATACTTCACGGTCGACTTTGGCTGAAAGGGCTGGCGGTACCCCTCACGGGTCAAAGGTCGATCTCGATCTCCAACCCAGGGCCGAGGATTCCCATCAAACTTCACCAGCATACCCTCGAGGATACCAATTCGCCCTCATTTCGGCATCTCTAATGCTCAGTGTTTTTCTGACCGGGCTGGTAAGATCATGCCCAGTGAGCCAGAGCCAAGTCGTCGGTCCAAGACTAATGTTATGAATTACCAGGATGCGACCATCATCACAACTGCAGTGCCCAAAATTACCGATGAATTCCACTCCATCGCCGATGTGGGCTGGTACGGATCCGCATTGTGAGTATCAGCAATATCCAGCCTTTTGTTCCGGAATGATATGATAACGCTCACAAAACTATATTGATAGTCGGCTGGCATCCAGCATGTCCCAGCTTTTGCAGGGCAGAGTATTCGACCACTTTTCTGTCAAATGAGCCTTTCTACTGCACCTCATCGTCTTCGAAGCCGGCACCCTCATCTCCGGCGCAGCCCCTTCGTCGGTGGTTTTCATCGTCGGGCGCGCCATCAGCGGACTGGGATTTTCGGGAATCAGCCAGGGCTGCATGGTGTCAGTACCACGATTTTTTTATCGCAGACAGTCAAATTCTAATAAGGAGCAGGATAATCGCCATGACACGACCCCTGGATAAACGCCCCATCTACATCGGAGCCATCAGCGCGAGCGAGTTTTTTGCAACCGCCATCGCTCCCATTATTGGCGGTGGCATCACCTCCTCTCTTTCGTGGCGGTGGTGCTTTTACCTGAACGTGATAGTCTCTGCCATCCCCGCCCTGACCACCCTGCCGGCCTCCAAAACACCCCCAGGGAGGACCGCCCACGGCACCGGACACGTCCAACGACTCCGACAAATCGACCTCTTCGGAATGGCTCTATTTGCAGCAGGATTGCTGAGCTTCCTTCTATCGATTCAATGGGGTGGGGACACCTACAGCTGGAGCAATGACCGGATCATTGTACTGCTGACTTTGTCCCCCGTCTTCTTTATTATCTTTGCTCTGGTGCAGGTCAAGAAACGAGATTTTGCCATGCTGCCGCTGCGGCTACTGAAACAACGCTCGATACTGTTCGGGGCACTTTTCAGTCTAGCCCTACAAGCTATTAATAACATTGCCTCCTACTACGTTTGTTTTCTCTCCTTGCCCTTTATTATTCCAACGCCCATCTAACCGCCTTTTAGCTCGCAATGTGGTTCCAGGTCGTCAAAGGAGCCTCACCTGTCGAATCCGGTATCATGTTGCTCCCCATGGTCATTGCACTCCTAGTTGCGAGTGTGGTCTCCGGCTATGCCACCACATACATAGGCTACTATGTGATCCTAATGATACCCGCAGGGCTGATTACCCTTGGAGGAGCGATCATGATGATCTATTTCGAAGAAGAAACACCCGCCAAGTTCTGGATCCCTGCTCTCAGCCTTTTGGGGTTTGGAATCGGACTGGGCATCTCTGGGCCGTTCTTAGCAGTGCAGGCTATCCTTTCGGAGCAGGACACGTCGGTCGGGCTGGCCATCATGTCATTCTCGCAGGAGTTTGGCATCGCTCTGTCGCTGGGCATTGCGCAATGCTTATTTCTTAATGAATTGCAGGCAAGCATTAAACGCATCGCGCCGTACCTGAGCCCGACGTCTGTTATCAATGCCGGTGCAACGAGTCTAGCAGACGCGGGATTGGAAAAGTATGCAAGTCTGATTGCCGAGGTGTATAGTCAGGCGCTCAAGGTGACATTCCACTTGGGCTTAGGTATGGCTGCTGCAACGGTGGTGACAGCTTATTTTATGGAGGTCCGCTCGGTGAAATGATTTTGCAGGTAGCCCTAACCCTAACCACTTTAACTACTGATTTACCTAAATTGAGGGGTTTCTTTTTCACAGTTGGCAATTATTGTGTGTCAATTATAATCCCTTCAGCCAACTTGATTGAACAGGTGGAAGAATAATTACGATTCCTCTTCGAAGGCCAGTGGCCTGTGGATCTATATCTTTTGATTTGCCCAAGCAATTTTTCCTAGGAACTTGGCTTTTTTGCGTTCCAATTCTTGGACACTCAACCAATTAATACAGGTGATCGACGAATTTTAACCAACATTCGTGTATGTAAGGAAGAAATTATGTGGTATAGTACATGCATTAAAGTATAAAAGCCATGTACAACTGCATGGACAGTAAAGGAGTTCTGACATAGTACTAGAACCAGTGCTTGCCTCGCCCATATTAATTAGGTTCAATAGTAGGCTACTCCCGGGTGAAGGCAAGGTGTCTTTCCAGAACTATAATATAGCCCTTTACCATCTTGATATTGCCTTAAGAAATATTCTTTAGCAATTAGATAGCGGTATCTATCTTATTAATTAGACTTCTACAGACTTCTATCTAAGATTATTTAAATTTTAGACACAATAGAATATCAAAGACAGTTTATTTAATAACCTACTTCTTAACTCTATAAAGCTACTTAAACAGCACGGGATAGTACAGAAATCATCTATCATATTTAGTATAACATCCAAAAATACGCCTTATAAGAAAACTACACTCTTATCATCAATTTATCTAACACTTTATTAGTTCTAAAAACACTTTATATAGCCAAAGTCAAACCAAGAAAAAAGTCCCAGTTCCCGGTCCCCCAATACGCCAATTCTCTATTGTTGAACCACTACACCCAATTATCAATGCAAAAGATATATATTTCTAACTGCTCAAAATATGCTTTATATTCCAGTCTTATCCTAATGGATCAGAAGTTCGAAACGCCCAAGGGAAGAGATAATTTTATAGTGAAAGCACTGATGAAATTCGGCAAATACTCACGTGTGATTATCTTCGATTAGGACATCTTTGGTAGTTGGTGCACGATTCGGAGGTGCACCCGCGTTACCTGAACAATTAAACGCAGTCAGAAATCAGCTCCAACACAATGACTTGACTCCTCTTTGGCAACATACGACGTGACTAGGGGCGGCCACCAGAATCTCGCACGGGAACCTGTTTTCATCGGTGCTAGGTCAGTACCGCTTCCATATATGTATGTAGGGGATCATCATATTCCAATGTAATGAAACAAAAGATTGTTTCTTTAGCATGCCATCAATGAAAAAATCGTTATAATGATCATCAAGTGCTAGTAGGAGTTATGACAAACTACGGGATCTTAGCACTGCTTAATACTTCAGCAGAATTAGTACAAATTAAGATTTAGAAAATGCTGAAATGCCTGTCTACGTTGGGAGTGGTGTAATAGAATCGATCGAGATATCTTGCCAGGCTTGGAATGGTAATGCTAAGGGTTTTTAAAACCCTAGTGTTCCTGAAAGCTGTCTCTTCGTTTTATCACATGTCATACGGTCCTTGTTGCGACTGTCATCCTAAGACCGATTGAGTAGATCAACGGTTTCGACTCGGCCAGGGCGGGCACCAGGGTCGGAGGCATGTGTCCGGTACAGCACTTGGATATCGGCATCATCTAGAGCAATAGTTAGGAAGCAAATACGGCCTGCTGTCAGGCGGCACTCAGTAAATGGGATTTGAGCCATATCATGGAGTGTAGAGGAGAACTGGTAACTGTTATCGATGAGGTCGTAAGAGGTTGCAAAGTGACAAGCTCATAAAGTCGTACGTCATCACTGGAATATCTCATCTCATTGAATTCAGCACGGAGGATCGAATTTCTCAGATGGTATCAATGCCGGCGTCGGGAGACAAGTTGATCATCTTCGTGGAGAATCTTGTGGACTGGAGAGAGCCAGGTTTATAAATTATTTGGAAGTTCTTAAAAGCTATAAATAGCGTTATATAGCTCCTATAAATATTGGCTATAATAATTTTTGCAGGAAGAATGTCCTTTTAGGTGTCGGAACTACCAAAAATGGTCGTCCTGGGATCTAGCAACGGCACCGCTTGGCCGTTCCCGTTCGCCGCTTGATTCTGATAACGAGGAAAGTGATCAAGAGTCTGTGGCAGAGGAAGCAAATGAAAATGAGCCGTATGAAGGATCTTTGCAGCACTTGGATGGAATCAAACATCTCATTCTCGAAAGCACCGCCTACCAGACTCTTCATCATCAGCTCAAAGAGTTTGTTCAACCCTCGCTCTACACTCGACTCCGAGATCTAGTTGTCAAGTGGTCCAATCCAAGAAAAAAGAAATGTAGTGAGGTTGCACGTTATAAACTGCGGAATCTCGTCACAGAATTGCAGAACGTGAATCCCAGCGAGATTAAATTTTATGGTGATCGAGATAATTCCCGATTCATTAGATTCATCAGCTACTACCAGCATCTAATTGAGCTTTGGACTGGAGAGTGCTGGGATTGGTGGCCCACTATCAGAATCAGAGACAAGGTTACAGTGGAAATGTGTAAGTATTCATAAATATTTAGCCCTACATAAGACCGGTGTCTGATCGGTAATGTAGGTATGTGGTGAAGAGCGATTTGCGGAAGTGCCAAATAGCTTTGTCAAACTCCTTCGATCCATGATAAAAAGGCTTTCTATGGACAATGCTACAACCCAAAATATCCAACCTCCCCCAGAGGTACATCCTGGATCAAACTCAGCCACCCCTAATTCCTTGAAAAATAGCAAGTTCCCTAACCAGGTATCCTTTCAAGGCCTTGCAAGTCAGCAGCCAGATAATTCGTCTAAACCTTCACTTCATCATCAGCCCTTGGGATCTGATGTCAATACCCTGAATATGAGCATCACCGAACACCGTATTCTCTTCCTCGCAAAACGAGGTGAAGATTACAAACTGTCACAGATATGCATGGGCGGTCTGAACAGCCATATGTTCTTCGGCACACTGAAAGAAGAGTATTTCCGTATGAGAGGCGTTATACGGGGCTGTTTCAGCGTTTGGAGGTACTCTCATTGTGACTTTTACAAGGTAACGTTTCCGATCTAGTACAATATTCCAAGCATTTTGGTTGAATGAATCAATCGCAGTTTGAGAAATTCGATGACCACGAATTCGCACCTAAAATTAAAGATGCATTCCCTGATCATATAAATACTGAGTATGAGTATCAGCCAAGGCCGATGGACAACATTCCCACGATTTCCGAACATGAATTTGAGAAACGTTTCTACGCTTGTCGCAAACCACGACCACTACTTCATCTACACCACAAATGTAAAATACTAGGAGCTCATTCCTCTGACATTCTGAAGTTTCTCTCTAAGAAAAGGACCATGCTGGAAGAAGCAGGCGACAAAAGAGAGGATTTCTGGGGGATATATGCTCGTAAAAGGATCAGCCTAGGTCGGATCATTTTCTATAATTTGGTCTGTGTCTCGCCATTTTTAGTATTCTTCGCGGCAAGGGTTACACCACAAGGGCATGTTACGGACTTGCAAGATCCATCGATCCCAGTCGGCATGATGGTTTCGATGCTTTCTCTTTTTTGGGGCGTTTTTCTCGGTAGCTTACAGTTCGCAAGGCCGCATTAAAGTAAGCACGTTGTTTAGTTTGATTGATGACTTTGAATTCCAATATTGGCTTATTCGTTTTTCTTCCCTTTTCAATAAGTACAGTAATACACTTAGACAACTAAGCAATAGTCTTAAACTAAGACTTCTATTCATTGATCATAGTCTTGTAATGTCCATAGCCAGATAGGCACAGCTGGGCATGTGGGAGGTAAGGATCTTTTGCCGCGAGCTCGTCAGTCGTTGGTAGGATAGAAATTCTATTGATTTCCGCAAAGTCATTGTCATGTCTTCCGCCAGGGCCGCTGCTGCCAGATTGTTGAATCGAATAATAATGATCATGCCCTGCGATCAAATTTTCAACGATATGCACAATTCTGTGTGCCCGTAGGCGCACGACTTGTTTGTGTGACTCGAGTAGAATTGTCTTGACACCACTGTCTTGTGCAAGGTGTACAAATGCGTTCGCTTTCTCTTTTGGTAGAGATAGAAGTTCTAGCAAGAGCCAGGAAAACGCCTCTTCGCCATTGCAATCGCCATCTCCTGCTAGCTGGCCAGCTTTAAAAGCAGCGATATATGCGTTCCACACAAGCTCCGCCCCGGTAAAGAATGTTAACAGCTGTCGTAAAACTGCTCCACCACAAAGTGTGTTTAGTTCTGGTGCAGCGAGGTAACGTAGAATCGGCGTGATGGATTCGTGGAGGAAGCGGAGCTCGGTGCTAGAGCTCAGAGCTGCTTGAAACGCAGCGCGTCCGAGGTCGCTTGCTTGTATTTTCTAGACGCACAGAGCCTTGTTATCTTGATCACGGATTGCCTCGCGGAACAAATTGGCGTTTTTGTTGTCGATGGTTTTTGTGCCCTTCAACACGGCGGTGAAGAGTGTTCGTAGCTTGAGGCTGCAAGGAGAGGACTTTTGGTCTACCATACCCCTGGGTTAGTTCACGTAAGTATCAATATCCAGAAAGACGATATGTTGTTGCCTTGACAAGTCGAAAAGGTAATGAGCAGGAATAACTAGATACACATGCAACCATAGGCAGGTCGATCTAGAGAAAACTATGTTTTACTCATAACACTTCACCGACTACCCATACTTGCTGAAATACAGCAAACAAAGGGAGAGCCCTGAGTCTTTCTGCCCTAAGCCAGTCATCTTGAGTCAATCCAGACAAAGTGCAATGTGCAAAGTACATGACACAATACGTGAGTGATACAAAGTCTACAGCTTCTATCTCTGCATGTGCTTAATATCCTGGTTGAGAACGCCAGGTTGCATCCAACAAACTTCATTTCAAATGCATCAAGTCACGCATGGCATCTGAAGGTAGCTTTAAGAATGAAAATATCCACTCAAACACATTATCTCCTATATATCAGTCTGTATCACATAGTCCAAATGGTAGAAAGAAAAAAAATAATCTAAGCAAGCATCTCGCTGGGCATGGACATGCATCAGACAATCTGTTAAACCTGACTCTCATATATAAAACATCGCATTCCTGACATTAGGATGTATCGTTACCAAGCTAGCATCTGGCACAATCGGACCTGCTGCTGCTGTTCCAGTTCCCACCGAACTCGTATCCGGAGTCAATGACGAGGGATCAAAAAGCCCACTCAAATAACATCTCGCCCGCGTGCAGACCAGATCCGCATAATACGCCGGAGGGCAGATACTCACAGCCTTTGTCGCCCGTCCATAGAGATAACACATGTTATGCGTCAGGTCCTCGAGCGTGTCGGCAGCAGTCGCGAATTGGGTCGACTTCAAATCACGGAATATCTGGTCATAGATAACATAGTAGTGCGCCGGCCTCGCAGTTCCCTGAATTGCGGTATGCGCTTGAAGAAAGAAATCCCAGTTCCTAGCCTCTGTCACGCCACGGTCGACCACAGTGCCGTTCATAGGATTTCCGTTACGGTCCGCGTCTTCCTTTTTCGTGGGATAGAAGCGTGTATTGTGGCGTTTTCCGACGATGATAATACTGATATGAGGTTTTGCCGATTTAGTAGCGGACGCTGGATAGAGAGCAGCACAGGCAGCGCGTAGGGCTGGTAGTTCTTCGTTAATAACGATGTCGTATTGGCCTTCGGAGACGCCGTCTCTGTACACGAGAATGTTGTCGGGCAAGGTCTTATTTCGTTCCCTCCACAGTACCAGACGTGATTTGAACATAATTTCTAGATCGGCGACCATTTCCTGTCTGGCAGGCTGGACACGGATATCAGCTGGCCATTGGGCTAGCCATTCGTCAACAGATGCGACTATCGCAGCCACACTTGGGGCTCTGGTTGAGGAGCCTGGCGACGGGTGAGTAACATCAATGCCAACAACCATAGTCTTCTTCTGCTGGCCTATAAAGCCTAGTTTTGACGGATCGAGTGTCTGGTTTCGACCGCCTAGTTTCAGGTTGAATTTCAAGCCCACGTTGGCTAGGTATTGGGTATTTGCCCTGGAGAATTTGGAAGCGAGCACACAGACATTCAGGATTCCTTCCTTCACATCGCACACGTATTTGACGCGATTGTACACAGCAGTCATGACAGAGTCTGGGATGATCACTAGTATAAGTTTGGGGCGTTTAGGATTGATAGCAAATCTGTGTATCCACTCGTCGATCCCATTTTCCACCTGTTGCGCATTTACATTTAGGTGCACTCCAGTCAAGTACTTGGTGACAAAAATGCCAAGATCTCTGAGTTTGGCTTGGAGCTCATCCACTTTTGCAGTGAAATCTGCGTCGGATGACCACACGCTACGTTCACCCTGTAGAGAAATGCGCAAGTACGTCCATGAGGGCAGATCTGATTTTGTTGCAAATTTTACGCTCCGCATGTCCCAGCCTCCGAACCGCGGCGCAACGAAGCCAGGGGCTGAATATTTGACTACTGGGGCATTTAGCACACGACCTGGGACAGTAATCAGTTTTGGCGGTACGGTGATGTTAAATCCATTCTATCGAATTGTCAGCTTTTTTTGTCTCCTCTCGGGTTAAAATGGGCTTTTTCTTTTACCAGTGTTGTATTCGTCGGCTCAAACCCCAGTAACCTCCCGCCGGAGGTGACAATTGACTGAGCGTTATGTACAGGCCGTCGCACAGCGAAGCGAATCATTTGCTGCATCTGTGCACTGGTGAGCTGTGTGCTCGCAGATTGGCCTGGCGTAACTTCACAGACTTCGGCTGGCAGATACGAAGGATTGTCTTTTCCGTTGATATTGATGACGGGTAGGGATGGATCCTTGATTGTGATATTGTATCCTAAGGATTTTAGTATGAGTCGAAATTTCGCGGGCAGGCAACGTCAGAGCAAGCTCACTCTCTTTGAAAAAGTCAAAGACGCTGATATATCTACCCCCAGGTGGCGGCGGGTCAGGACCGGCTGTCTTCACGCCTTTCTTGCCTTTCTTTCCACCTCTAGTGGCTGCAGGACTGGGCTTGCCCGAAGAATCACCAGAAACATCGCCCAAATAAAACTGCACAGCCTTCGCGCCAGCGCCAAACTGCGGTACAATAGGCGGGTTTGGCAATCTGCGGCCATCATCCTTGGTTGCGAAGCCCTGGATCTTCTTGACCTTTGGAATTCGTTTACCTGTCGAATTCCTGTTCACAATGTGTAGTCTATCAATTGAAAGCCCCTTTACGAATTTGAGTAAGTGGAACGGATTTGACCCTCGGTTGCCGGCCATAAAGGCCCCCATTAGTCTGTCAAGAGGTCCACTCTCATAGAAGGCCATGTTCTTGACTTGCACATTGACGAGCACGCGTGCCGTTACCGTTCGAACACTCATGAAAAAGCCCCGGATTGCTTCCAAGCCGGCACCGAGGCTCATTCGATCTGTAGCTATTGTGTCGAAATGTCGATTTGACGCTACCGTTATTGTGGAAGGGTCTGCCTTTGGATAATAGCCCAGGACGATGTTCAAGGCCTGAATTAGCTCCTCTTTCGACCCGAACATCAATCCGGCGTGTGTCGAAGTCAGGTAATTGACGAGCTCAGACAGCGTCAGGGATCCTGTGAATTGGATGCGACAGCAGTATTGGATCGCGTTTTGGGCAGGCACATCTTCCTCTTCGGATCGGTAGGTGACAGCATACTCTTTGTTGTCTTTGCTCTCGTTTTCTTCGTTCAGGTCAAGCTCAATCCGAGAGATCAGATTGGATTTAAAGTCAGTAGTAATACTAGTTCCGTAGGACTGGAAAATATGGTCTTCCAGTAGAAGCTGGATAATCCTCTTCGCTTTCTTGCCTACTGGCGCTCTCCCTCTATTATCCGGAACAATAGTAACGCTGTAGCGGTAAAGTTCCACCTCTTTCTTGGAGTAGAGATTAAAATAATTTGCCCAGAGTACGACTTCTTTCCCCACAGCGCCATACCCTGGCCTCTGGGGATTTATTTCGCTGGGCCTTTTGCTTTTCGCTTCAACCGCGGATTTGTTTTCAATGCGCTCAATTTCTGGCTCGGGATTTGGACCGTCTTTGTTGTCTTGTCTAAGCCTTTATTGTTAGTTGTTAGATACTTCTTGTTGGTAAAAGCATGCACGTGCTTGTAGATCTCGACAGGAGCTGGGCCACTGCCACCACCCCGACCTCTGCTTCTTCCCTCTTCTCTCGTTGTGTAACCACCGCCTCTTGCGTGTCCTCCATCCCCTCGGTCTCCACGTGAACTTGCTCCCCCACCGCGAGGGTGGAAGGGCAGAAACTGCTCGCCACTGCCTCTACCTCGTCCTCGTCCACGGCCGCGCGGATTGCCGGACATTTTGCAACGTACAAGAAAGGGTAAGAAAATTCGGGGGGAAATTCGAAATTCACAAAAAGTTTAGGTCACCATGTTAGTAATATGGGCCCCCCTCCCCAGTCCTCCAGAACTCGGATTATGAAGTTGGCGCTTCTGACTCTCGAATGAGAGTCGCCGTCTCTCGAATCGAAAGGCCATCTGGCAAAGCCATAAATCCATTGCCCAATATGAGTTCAGTATGCTGTTTTGGAGGGTCGCACAACGTCTTTCAGATAGCCAGTGGAATACGAACCACATCTCAGGGTTTTCAATTACCCCTCACTTGAAAAAGCCAGGGATTAAATCCACGAACCATTCACCATCCTTGATCTCACATCCTCCCTCATATCTACTCAGTAAAGCCTTGTAGTATATGAATCCATCAACACCATTGGCAAAGCTCTTTGACAACGACTCTTGTCTGATAGTTACACTTACAAGACCCTTGCATTAGCGTCCGGCTGATTCTCTGGCGGTATTAGATCAGACTGGGCTTTAAAAATGGTATTTTTAAGTTGACTGCTACTTTTTTAAGTTTATAGATATTGAAAGAATCTGGGCTGGAGTGTACGCACCAGTAAATCAATCTCTAACTAGCTAAAGAATATATTTCCGTGTTGCACTCTGGTAGCAGCTCAGACCGGTAATCCTCACCTACCAAAAGAAATCAAGTACGGAGAGGTGCTTTCGTAGTTTCGTTGTTTCCTTCGTAGTTTCTTCCATAATTTTCTATTACTCTGGTTAATATAAATATCCACTTAATTTTCATCGATAATAATTATAAAAATCTAGTTTCAGCAAGCAAATCACCGAAAACAAAACTATTATCTCATCTTCAACGTCATTTACACTATGTATTATTGTCGGTTTAATCCGGTCCAAGATCGAGCTCAATTGCATTGGGATAAGCGCAAACGAGATACCATATCAGAACAAGGCCCCATGCAGCAGTGAGTAAGCCGAAGAGAATGAATATGTAGGAATATAAAGCCCTATCGATGAGGCCAATTCCATAGGCAATAAGGCCTCCGAAGAGACCAGCAAACGAATTTTCCTACTTATTATTATCAGCCGATAGCCTTAAGAGGTACGGTACGCAATAGATCGATAGAAATAAAAGTGACATACTAGGCACCAAATATCGTGTCTAGAACGTTTGCTAGATACTATACAACCAAGAAAAAAACAAAAAAAGAAATCAAGCGAAATGGGCCTGAGGTGCTGCTCACCGCAGTGTTTGCTCTTCGGGTTTAGAAAACATGCCCGTCATGTAACCAAAACCCGGCGCTATAGATGCCTCTCAAAGTGCATGGTTGCGTGTTTTGAGGCTGCAGCCATGGCTACTGGATGTACTGTCGAGATTACCGAGTAAGCTAACAATACCTGCCACCAAAAACAGACAGAAATTTCCATTGACGAAATCAATTCAGAGGAAACATGTAATCTCGATCAATTTTTCACGGAATCTCTCCGCCAGAGATACACGGGTATTGCAAACAGCATGGGGACAGAGAATGTTAGCCCATTCTCTACAAAAGTCGAGACGGGATCAACCGACTTTGGTGAGAATGGCCAGTTCAATGTAATATTTTTTTGGACAATACAAACTAACAGTTCAAAGGAAACATCACCTACGAGTATCCGGGCGTCCACGCTTATTACGCCATCGATTGCTCACCCGATATAATTATGCACCACCAGGGCTTTACGGAAGCCTCGGGCACAGACAAGGCCTTTAATCGGGCTGTGCAGGTTGGGACTATTGTTGCTCTAACGGCGTGGGACCTGCTCACCGATGGCGCTTTCTTTGAGGTTAAGAAGGAACGGAGGGGTGAAGTTGGCCAAGCATCTTTCTATGTAGCTGCATCTAGCATATGCCTTTTGCCGATGGAAATCACAGCTACTCTTCAACGAGGGAGACTCATGCAATATTCTTTCAATTCATCAATTGGAGGTTTGAAATGATTCAAGGTCAATACACTAGAACACAGGCTTTATTATTGTTAAAAATTTGCTTTGACTATAGAAACATGCAGTATCATGAACTCAGCACTCCATTCAAAGAAGTCTTGTCCTTAGAGAATATTTTCTGTGAGGCGGTTCGTTAAGAAGTCCAGGAAAATGGTTTTCATCTGGCTAAGGTTTCGAAAAATAGAACGACGATTACCAAGTCCAGTATTGCGATCCCATTCAGGATCCTCCATGATTCCTTCGGTTGCAAGAGCAATTAGTTGCCAGTTCACTGGAAGGTTGGTCTTCTCAAGATCACCATATTCAAAGATCAAATCCATCTTACAGAAGCGCTTCCAATAACTATCAGGCAGTCTCCAGCCGAAAGCAGTCAGCATATTCCGTGCATCTGCGACACTGGTCAGTTTGACCCATTCAACAAGCAGAATGGCAATATCAAGAGGAATATGAGAGACAGCTGATGACAGAGTCTGCCGTGACTGGCTGTCTGCATAGGGTTGTCGAATAGCCTTTTCAACAATTTCTTGAATCCTAGGCGAAATTGCCGGGTTTTCCCACATTGATTCGTCCAATACATAACTGCTCACTGGACTTCCTTGGTCATACCAAGGATCATCGTGCCAAAGCTCAACATTTTCAGCCCAAAACTTTTCGACAGTATTTAAAAATATCTTGAGATTATCTTCAACAAGTCCAAATCCAATAATACGAGCCACCAGTATCCAGCAGTGCGCATGAACCCCGTAGCCGATTTGTTCATCACGAGAAGTCTTCTTATTGATTTGGGGATTCAATATATCGGCTCTCCAGAAAGAGGTACAGGACGAGTCCTCAATATTGTTTCCTGGATAGCCGATGCGAGCTTTCAGAGGATCACGAGGGAGATGAGGGATTTGTGACCCATTTGGCCATATCCACGTTTGACTGATCCCTGTTATAGCAATATAATCGTTCTGTAGTCTATGAACAACTAAATACTCAAAAGTAAGCCTATGTCAATTCCCTCTTCACGATTTAAAAACGGAATTCACTTACCTGCACGATAGAAAAATAACCATAGCATAGGCTTCCTATGGAAATACATGCTTTCAATATCCTCTGCATTGACCATATACGAACAACCAAGTCGGTAATTCTGCCACTCCTCGCGTTCGTCAAATACCTTATTCGACCTTAAACCCATAAAAAGTACTCCACACACGATACAACACCATTGACTTCTCAAATATGAGGCATCCATTTTTAAAACAAGTCCCAATTGGTCAAGTAGGATGTTTTTAGATTTATTAGTAATTGATAGTCCGAGCTCATCTTTGATGTCGAGAAGCACGTTATATGTTGACCAAAAAAAATAGGTTATGTCACATTGAGCCGCTCATTTCTAACATTCAACATGGTCCAGCCTTGCTTTACTAGTAAGTTGATTTCCATGTTTTCATCAGACCGTAAAAAGCAAATTTGTTCGATTCTTGCGCACCATGGACCTGGTGTGGGACGTCTTTAGCGCCAAATCCAACGATATCTCGGCAGATAGTCGGCATCAAAGAAACTGGAGAATCGATGACGGCTACGATACACACCAATGCACACGCAATAGAAGACTCTAAATTGCAAGAGATGGCCAATCAACTCATGACGTCACTCAACCAGTCACGAAGCGAGTTCCAAGCAAGGAATCAACTCATTGAGGGCGTTGCGGGTGTTGAGTCTGTATAAATGATACTTCGAAGCCCTAGACACTCGATTGTGTTTTGCCATGCAATATATTGATCGAGCCCATTGCAGACAAGATTTGTGTGAAGGGAGTACGACCAACGATGGTTAATACCGGCCGTCCCAGTCTGAACTGTGAGATGTGTAGGATGAGGCGCATCAAAGTAAGTTGCCGTCGATGATTCACTTTTTTCTTGACGCTGAATAGATGAAACTTGCGCGCAGATAACCCAAATGTGTGCGATGCGAAAAGTATGGCCGGAATTGTCCCAGGTATTGCAACATCAACGATATGAGATTTCAAGGGCAAACTTCAACGTCCTACGAACATCGATTCGTCAAAAGCACATTTTCGAGCTTGTGGTTCGTCACATGGGCTCAGGGCTGACAGCCTCTACTGGCATGAAGCTATGGAAATCGACAAAGGATGCCTAGTACTCGATTAACTGCGATTAAACTTCATTCATGCTTATTTACCAACCTACCGCACAGCATCCCGAGAAATCGATAGCGATTTTACGACTGTCTTGCCGATGCGTTTGGGTACCTCGAAACTACTTGACTCCGCAATCATAGCCCTATCAGCTACCTATGTAAGCCAAACCTATCATAATACAAGTCTGTCTGTTTACAGCCTTCAAAGGTACTTTGAAGCTGTCTTGTGTCACTTTGTCTCTCCATCGAAGAAAATCTAATCAAGAATTATCGGACTGTTCAAGATGTAATAAACCCTCCAGAGACTCTTCGTATCCCGGAAATTGGGTCGATTACCGTTGTCGATGATGTTTTTCAGCATTCCTATTCTTTCTCTTCCTTCGCAGCTGCTCAAGTTCATTCACTTTATAGACTGCGAAGCTATCTATTTATGTGTGTCTGGAAAGGATTTATGCCATTTTAGGTAATAATCTTGTTAGTCTCTACCTCTCTTGTCAACCAGGACAATCTTCTAGGATCTCTATACTACGGAGGCGCAGGAAAGACATCATTTTACGGGCTGCGGATCAGGCGGATGACATATTGAACGCCTTTGGCGTGCAGGTATTGAGCATATGTGCTGCGTGTATGTTTGGGGACTGTGCGACGCCTATCCGAGAAGTCAATCTCATTCAACGGAACCCTATAAGGAATCAGCCAGAACCACTTTCTTAGGTCTATTAGTCACTCACCATCTAGTCTTGAACCACCATTTATACCCAAAGAACATTACAAAGAACAGCGGTATGCTAATGTAGCTCGCGATGAAGGATTTAGAGAAAATCTTCCCAGGACAAACCCCTCCCAGGAGATTGACAGAAAGCTGAGTAAGATACTGTTGCTTAGAAGAAATATCTTCTAGGAGAGATCTTTTCCAAGTAAAATATTACATAAATTATATAATGAAATTACAAAATAATATATTAAAGAATAAAAAATAGTTATAATATTAATTTTTAAAGTAACATTTATATTTTTATTTAAATAGAATAAAATAATTTATACAATCAAATTAACGTTGAAATTATTCAAAAAAAAAATTGGTTAGATTAATACTTTGATATACAAATTAGAATTTTATATCCTATAAAATTAACCAATTCAATATATTTCTTGATTTTAAATGTATACGTACCAATTCTGCCGGCTTATTACCGCAGTTCGACACCTTCGGCCCGTCACCTGACGGCTTCTTCCGAGGCGCAAAGCTAGCCCAGGCGGTGCCGAAACCTGAAAGACCAACGACCACGTTCAAGCACAAACACCTTCCGTTCCTTTTGGTGTCTCTCTCCCCTCCGCTCTCGTTATCCACCCGTTTTTTGTTCTTCTTCATATTCAAATCAAACGGTCAATATGTTTCGATTTGTCCGCAGCAGGCCGATTGCGACGGCTCTGAGAGCTGCTGCCGTAAGTTCTTCCAAAGTCTCTTGACGACAGCTTGTCCACCTGCAGACGCGTTCTTCTTTGCTCGTTCTGTTATATTTTGGGTCGAAAACAATTAAAAGTCTCGGCTGGTTTGGTTCGCTGACTGGTTTTGTTTTTTCTTTCTAGGAACCCTCAGTGCAGAGCAGATTCGCTGCGCAACAAAAGCGAAATCTTTCCATCCACGAGTACCTTTCGGCTGACCTCCTGAAATCTGTGAGTGACACCTCGATCTGTTTGGATAAGAATAAGCACGACACAATAATTGAAGCCGCTGCTAACCGCAGACGCGAAGTATGGCGTTGGTGTCCCTAAGGGCGAGGTGGCCCGTTCTGCCGCAGAGGCAGAGGCTGTTGCCAAGTCAATTGGTATATCCCCACGAGAACAACGCGACGGATTTGATGGATGCTAAGAAATAAGATAGGTGGAGATGACATGGTCATCAAGGCCCAGGTTCTCGCTGGTGGTCGAGGAAAGGGTTCTTTCGACAACGGTCTGAAGGGTGGTGTCCGTGTGATCTACTCGTAAGTTGGATATATCTACGTTGTGTGCCAATCAAATATAGCACAAACTGACGACTGCAACCAGCTCGACTGAGGCCAAGATGTTCGCGGAGCAAATGATCGGACACAAATTGATCACAAAGCAAACCGGCGCTCGCGGTCGTCTTTGCAACGCCGTCTACATTGTCGAACGCAAGTTCGCTCGTCGCGAATTCTACCTCGCTATCCTGATGGACCGCCAGACCCAGTCTCCCGTCATTGTGTCTTCGTCCCAGGGTGGTATGGACATCGAGTCAGTCGCAAAGGAGAGTCCCGACGCTATCCGCACAACCCCGATCGACATCAAGGTCGGTGTTACTGACGAGATTGCCCGCACCATTGCCACCGATCTTGGATTCTCAGAGCAGTGCATTGAAGACGCCAAGGACACCATCCAAAACCTTTACAAGGTCTTCACCGAGAAGGATGCTACTCAGATCGAAATCAACCCTCTGTCCGAGACTTCCGACCACCAGGTCCTTGCCATGGACGCCAAGCTTGGATTTGACGACAACGCCGATTTCAGACAGAAGGAGGTTTTCTCGTGGCGGGACACCACCCAGGAGGATGCTGACGAGGTCAAGGCTGCCGAGTAAGTTTTGTCGTTGTTGGAGACTCGGAACAATGCTGACAGCTACTGCCAACAGGCACGGTCTTAACTTCATCAAGCTCGACGGAGACATTGGTTGCTTGGGTATGTATCCTACCGTGTGGATTGTGATAAATATATTAATTGCATTGCAGTGAACGGTGCCGGTCTTGCCATGGCTACCATGGACATCATCAAGCTTAACGGCGGCAGCCCTGCCAACTTCTTGGACGTTGGCGGTGGTGCCACCCCTGCTGCCATCAAGTCGGCATTCGACCTGATCACTAGCGACCCCAAGGTCAGCGCCATCTTCGTCAACATCTTCGGTGGTATTGTGCGATGTGACGCCATCGCCCAGGGTCTTATCAATGTCGTCGGCGACATGGGCCTCCGTACCCCAGTCATTGCTCGTCTCCAGGGTACCAACATGGAGCAAGCTCGCAAGCTGGTACGATTTTTTCCCCTCTGATTATATAAATAGATTTGCTAACATACAATTATTAGATTGACGACTCTGGCCTCAAGATCTTCTGTATCCAGGACCTTCAGAGCGCTGCCGAGAAGTCGGTCCAATTCTCCAAGGTCGTCAAGCTGGCTCGCGATATTGATGTTGGTGTCGAGTTCACTCTGGGTATTTAAACAGCCCCATCCAGTCTTATGCAACCGATCTTGATCCGAAACCATCTGCGGCTGCCCTTGTTTTTTATTTCCCTTTCTTTCTCGCCTTATTATTCCCCCGTCCTACTTCATTCTGCTGGTTCAAGTTGATAAAGATATAATAAAGACAATTGGCGAAGAATTAGAGGGTTGGTTGCGCGAATATCATCATATATTATTATGAAAATTTTCGTCTCTTGTTTTACTATTTTGTCAATTTCAGCAACCGGCTCTCTTTAAAAAAAAATCACTGCTTCTTGTCTTGGTCAATGGCTAATCGAAGCGTGAATGGATGCGGATATAGGTTCCTATCGGTGAAATGGAAGAAAGGAAAGAAAAAAAAGGAACAGTTGCACATCTCGGAACATTACAACAATGACAGGATCGGTTGTCTCTATTTTTGATCCCCCTGCGCCATATATATACTCTGTGTGTGTGCTTTTTGTTAGTGCTAATTGATAGACTATCGAGAGTTTTTCTTTTACCTGTTATAACTTTTTCGTGTATGATGTTTCCTCTTTTTCTAGTGTTACTGGATTTGGTAACATCAGCTGTATGTTTAGTATTGAATGGAGGGGGTTTTTTTAATTATAAAATGTACTTTGACTAGATTTATAGAAATTGGTTGGTATTAATTAGTTTGTTCTTTATTCTTTTTTTTTTTTCAAAAAAAAAAAGGTTGGACCTAGCAAAATTTCAGATCAGGATCAAACGACCACACAGCAATCCCCTTGGACCCAATAACACCATACAACTGGGGATTCCCAAAAGTCAGCCGCCCGGTGCCCTGGAAATAATCTTGATAATCCAGAGGAAAATTGGCGGGACGCTTGTTATCAGGCGTGAAAACGCTGTGCAACTTGACCTCGTTCATCAGGGTCGGCGAGTATATCAGTCCCTCTGGCGATAATAGTTTGCTCTGGGTGGTATCAACGTTAGGTGTCCTATGGTTTATGTGTCTATAATCGTCGATGGTAAGTGCTGTTAGGTGATCGGTTGAAGCGCGGTAGCGGATGAAGATGCGCGCGTCTAGAAATGCGCCTGTGAGGTATTGGGTGATGGCGGTGCCGTAACGGCACAGATATTGGTTATAGCGAACTGCGGTCGGAAAGGGATTATATGGTTGGTGGTATTCTGGCCTTGTGGTGACAAGAATCTTGGAGTCAAGGAGGACGAGGTTATGTTGGCGCTTGGGTGTATCATCGAACGACTGTCCTGATGACGTTTGGTCTTGTGGTGTAGCTGCTAAAGGATCATCATTTGTAGTAGAATACCTCTTTCTGAAGAACTTGAAGAGGGATTCTGCAAGATCTAGCTCAATAACGGTGATGACACTTGCGTCTTCATCCCAATGAGTAAACATCGGGATAGCGTCAAGGTTGACTGACCTCAAGCTACCGCTTATCAGGTTCCAGTTGTAGAGCGTATATTGTTTGGCTGGACTCCGGAGAATCATTGCCACATTGTTGCTTTTGATATTGATTTCAAAGACCGAGGAAGAGGGTATCCTGACGAAACTGCTCTGTCCAGTGGCCAAGTCCCACACGGTACAATGTCTGTACAAGTCAGATGCATGTCGGTATAATACTGATACAAGATTATCTTACCCCGAGTCTTGGACGAATAAAAAAGATTCGGAAATGTGTATCGTTGAGATGGTGCCCCGGGTTACGGGCACAAAGTCTGCAACGGTTCCAGCCTGTAGGTCGCGGACAAAGGCGCGCCTGTTATCCCTGGATACCCAGGCGACTTTTCCGGAACAGTACGACAAGAGACCTAGGTTTGCCGTGGCTAAGGAATAGTCTGGCCCGTCGAGCCAAGGGTAAACGGCTTCATGACATGGAGAGCCTGTTTCCAGGTTGTATCTATGCCTGACAAAGGTGCGGAACCTCTCAGTAGACAGGTTCGTTTCAGTCTCTGGGATGCAGTAGAAGCGCAACACTGGCCCATAAACGGCACTTGATGACAGACGGGCTTGCCATTGTTTGGAAACCTGTGCATCCGCAATAAGTATGAGCGTGACAGCCCCGGCAATATTGCAGATACCATACTCTCTGTAGAAGTAGAATATCCGACGCATCCAAGTAGGTTGATATTTCAACAACGAGTTCCAGCGGAAGACAGCCGATTATATCACGCCGCAAAGTCTTGGATGCGCGGCTATACACTCGACGCCACTCCTCCGGTTGCAAGAGATCGAGCAGTTGGTCCAATCTGTAGACCAGTCAGAGGGGGAGAAACTCGCAGAGACAAGGTCATACGCAGTCTGTCGAGCTTGGTTTGTTTGCAGGGATGCAAAGGCGCTTGGAACCAAGGACGCCCCGTGGGGATCGCCACCGGGAGTCATCCGAAGCTGTTTGTGAGATGGAGCCGTGATGTATCCAAGAGGGTGTGATTCTTGAAGAATATTGATATTCTTCAAACCTGTCGAACGAGGCCAAGACGAGGCAAGCGGCAGGCGGCAGGCGGGGACTTGCCGGGGGGTGAGGGCTCCACTTCCTTCCCTCCCGGCCGATCTTGCCTGGCGACGAGATATTTACAGATACGTACTTAACTCTTTACGCCGTGGATTATTCTGGATGCTTTGCGCACTCGACACGTACAGAGCGACGACTCGCTTATACGCACTAGCATATAGCACTGCACACCGCGTCACATCCTGCGCCGAATACAGACGGCGCAGAGCACTAAGTAAGCAGACTCTTTCCGCCAAGGCTGGTTCTAACATTTGGTCTCGACTCTGCCAGATTATTAGCAGATCCTGCGGCATCCATGATCCTCGGGCCTCTCGCGCTTATAAACATTAAACACTGAAACAGGGCACGGAGACCCCTGGCGAGTCAGAGAACAAGACCGCAATCGCATTACTATGGTTAATGCTACTCCCGCGTGCGACGTTTTGAAGACGCACATGGTGCCCCCAGCCTATGAACTGAGGTAACACTGCCCAGGGTGGACCAGAAGGAAGCTGATCGATATGCTGCCGACCCGCTTCCTGGCGGAAAAGGAGCAATCGCAAGTTCGCAATCAGCCTGCGGATACTCATAATAATAATTTGTCTTGCTCGTCGTCGAGCGAAAAAAGTCAATTGCCGGCAGCGTTCAGGCGGCCATTGTCCCAAGGCATCGAAGACCACGGTAGCAATCGCATTGAAGCCCAAATCAATTCGCACGTAGCATCCCGTCTCGGCGGCCCATCCACCGTATGCCGATTCGCGTTAGGTGCAGCCACAGGGAGTTTCGGCAGCCAGTCAATCCATTCTTCGACAAGGAGATTGCTGTGATGTTTGAGCACTGAGCAAGTGCACCTGGGCCAGTTCTACAGCTGCTGCTACTGCCCCCATCCCAGCTCAGCCTCAGCTGCTGCAGTGCTGCGTTGCGCTGACGGGCGCCCCTGCTAGCCGCAGCAGGCGCTCTCTCTTTCTCTTTCTTCAGCGTAATCAGTCCAGTCCATCTCGGACTTCTCACCACCACCAACAAACTCTCCCGCCTCCTTTTCCTCCTCCCTCCTCCCTCTTATTCCCTGTCTAGACCGTTCCTACTCGACCCGTCGTCGCCTCGGGTAGCTCCCATTCTTCAGGCAAATCGCGCCTCCCGATCGGGTCAAGGGGAGAAAAAAAGGTGGGGAACAGTTCCAGACGAGAGAACTCGGCAGCGGAGTCCGGACAGATAGCGATATTGCCTGCATGCTCCTCCCAGGCTAGTCCCGTCGACTGCATCTCCTCCCAGCTGCTGCTCACATCCACGAGGCACCCCCAGCACCGGATTCGCTCTCCCCCTCCCCGCAGGCGTGGATTGTCTCTCTCGCTATCGCGAAACTACGGCTTCTCCTCGCACTCCCGAATTCCCCCATTGTCGTTTTACCCACGCGCGCCTTTGTGGGCTTCTTTCTGCACGCAACTTCCACCCTGAATTTCCGTTTGTCGACCATGCTCAGTCCTGTTGGCCTCAGGCGGCCTTGAGTTACTGTTCTACCTTTTTCGCGACGCAAGACGAAACGACCGATCGCCATTCGGTATTGAACGGGTACAGTATCGCCACGGACGAGACGGAGAAGCTAGAACCATAACAACCGGGAATAGGACAAGTTTTTTTTTTTTTTTTTTTTTGGAAATCGCGTCGCTGGCGGGCGAGCGATTATCACGTCCTTTTTTTCCTCCCAACAATTACTCGAATTTCGCTATGAGCAGAGTGGCAGACCTCCCTTCCAGAAGTCCCTTTTCCGCCACTGGTGACGCAGTCGGCAAGCAGCGACAACTCCCCCTCTTAAACTCATCTCTACGATCCTCCGACTCTGATCGCGCCGATCGAATGGACGTCACACCGAACGTGTCGGCCGCGCCGACTCAAAATAATCACGATGGCGAACCGACCATACACGTTTCAAACGGGGCATCGGATGGCGCAAATGCGAACAGCTCCGGCCCAAGTCAGACACTCGGAGCTGCCACTGCTGCACAGCAGCCCAAAGTGGTCCAGACTGCCTTTATTCACAAGCTTTACAAGTACTGTTTCGCCACCACTCCTCTTCGTTTACTTGCGACCATGATACTGACGTTGTTGGCACAGTATGCTCGAAGACCAGACCATCCAGCATCTCATTTCTTGGTCCAACACGAATGAAAGCTTTGTCATGTCTCCAACGTCCGAGTTCTCCAAAGTTTTGGCGTACGTCTGATTGCAATCCAGATCCAGATCCAGTCTAATTCCCATCTAGGCAATACTTCAAGCACACAAACATTTCATCTTTTGTGAGACAGTTGAACATGTACGGGTTCCACAAAGGTACAGATAAGGCCACCCGATAATGCCCATTTTTACTTTCATGCTAACCTTTAAACCAGTTAGCGATGTCTTCCATAACGGCTCGCCCGATTCGACACTCTGGGAATTCAAGCATGGAAATGGTAACTTCAAAAGAGGAGACTTGGTCGGCCTACGAGAGATTAAGCGACGCGCCTCACGACACACCCTCATCCATCGAGACTCCTTCTCCGGCAACAAGCCGGGCCCATCCCAACCCGGAACACCTGCGGAGCCAATCCATGATCCTGGCGATTTACGGATCATGAACATGGAGCATTCATTGTTCGACATGCAAAATCGTATGGTGAGATGGGAGGAGACCCAGTTCCTATTGAGTACTCGGTGTCAGGCCCTTGCAGAAACCCTTGTCAAATGCCATCAGGTAGGATCACCGTCCCTACTGAAGAAACAAGCGCTGACATCACTAGTGGACGAACTCAATTTCGCAGGTCTTGGTTTCTATGACTCAGGACCACGACAGCCCTTTATCTCGAGAAGGTATGTTCTACGTCCAGTCCTACAAGGCAGAAATTTTTTCAATGGCTAATAATATCTAGCTTCTAATATAAAACGGGAAATCGAACGGCAACTGGACTCGGTTCGTGCATTGGAAACTCCACACGAAAGCCTTCTTTCCAGTCGACAACAGCCGTTTTATGCCAACGTGACATCAGAAGCTGGCCCGCCTCTCTCACCGCGTCAAATGCCCCAAGATGACAGCCGCCGCCCATCTCTTGCTGATGTTTCCAAACCAAGTTCAATCAGACCCCCAGTCCCCCAACATCTTGCCGTCTCGCCTCGTCGGTACGGTTCTATTGGTGCCGGACATGGGTCTCCCGGCTATAGCAGACCGCCCCCTCCGCCTCCGCCGCCTCAACAACCTCCTATCTCTCACCCACTGGCTTCTGTGTCTTCTCCTCCGGAACCGAACCTGGCTCGCCGGCACACGTCTGCCGATATTCGTCAACACGGATGGCCACCAACTGGCATATCTCCTTTCGCCAACGCATCGGGCAATTCATCAGGACCGTGGCCGCCTTCTCCTCATCGTGCTCCAACTTCCAGCGAGCAGCAAGTTCGAGACGTTTTGGCTCAGTATGAAATCAGCGCGTCCAAACGGCGTAACGATATATCCCGCCACGCAACTCCTCCTATGGGCTCGGACACCATTCCACCCTCGGCCTCATCCTCGCACTTGAATGTAGATAGTTCTTGGTCCGGCGGCTCAAAATTCCCTCGCAATGAATCATTACCTGCCACGCGCCGATCTAGCATGGCAAGCAATGTCCATTCTCTGCTGAATCCTACCGACACAGCTGAGCGACCCGAGGAAGAGGACTCGGTGTTGGAGGACCGCAAAAGGAAACGACTTCAATAGTATGGCAGTTCTATCTTGTACATCTCTCATTTTCACTTGGAAATACGCTTTTGTTTGGACCTTCATTGCGCCTGGTTCATTTTCTTGTCCTTTATCCATACCACCGTCAACGAATCTCACGTTTCCGTTTATCGAGGCCATGGCAACAATTATTCAACTTAATGAAAACAAAAAATTGGGGATTGGTGTGTTGGTGATTCAGCGTGTATATTATTCTCTTTCTTTGTTTCACCCATGTCCATGGGACGGTTGTTTGTCTTGCATATTCATCCTGCGGCCAAGGTCCGGGTATCGGAAATCTACTATACCATCTATTGTTGTTTATCGTTGTTGTCGTTTATCATATCATATAATCTATGTCATGTATCGAATTTGCGGCAGGTTTTGGTTATCTTCATATATATTTCTGTCTTGTGATGTGGAAAATTGTGTTCATTACGTTTACAGTCAAAAGCAAATACACTGAGCATTGAAAGGAGAAATCTTTGTATCTTTTTTTCTTCTTAAATTTATTTCTACTTCTTACGTTTCTTTTTCCGATCTGACAGTAGGTCGTCAAGGAAGCTACCGGCTCCTTTTCGCTTTGAAGCTGCGGCAGTCTTTGATTTTTTAGGCGCCGACTGCTCAATGGGTGATGTATCTCCATCTTCTTCGGCCTTTTCATTGGCAAGTGAAGAACTCTTCGCCTTGATTTTCTTGCTTTTACCAAGCGCAGACCGCCCTTCCTCTTCTTCATCAGACTCCTCCTTTTCATTATCATTATTTGTTTTGTTGTTTTTATCCAAATTGAAAGGCCCACTCGCGCGGTTCTTTGCTGCTGCGGCGGCGGCAGCAGCCTGCTTCTGTTCTTGAAATTTCTTGTAATTCCGCCCCAAAAGCGTCTGTCGCAATTTATCATCTGCACTCAACTCGGTTTTGTTCCACAGTTTATCGGCGGCGCCTTGCTGCTTGGGGATTGGAGCTCCCAGACCGAGTCTGTACAAGTAAAGTTGCGTCAGCAATCCCTCCTTTTTTTGGAGTATGTGATAAACGAACCTCTCCGGCACAGGCGTAAACATTTCATCCTCTAGCCTCTGCAATTCGGCCTGGTCCGCCTCGGTTTCGCCTTTCTGTTTCTCGTCTGCCGCTGCAGCAGGGAGCCATGATGCGACCAGTCGCTGGCTCCGCGCCAGGGCGACGTTGGCGCGGTTGAAGATTATGTCTGCTTCATTGGTATTATTATTGCTTGTGTTTCGTTTTGACGTGGTTGGCGTCGACATGGTCGACATTTAGAGAGAGGCGTTTGGGATGGAGAAATTATTTGATATCTCGGAGTCGGAGATCTTAAAACGTCGGGCCCCGCTACTTGCCCTTTTGGGTTAGATGGAGTTTATGAGCTGAAGAACTATATCACAGACAAGTCATATTATTTATTCGTTATCGTTAATTATTGCTACGTACTAACATAAATATACTGGGTATCAGATAGGTCACATCAAATCAAACTTTTCAAAACTCCAGGACAAACATTCTCCTCAGCAAAGCTTTGATATCGCTGGACCACATCTGTCGAATCGAGCAGTCCGAGTTCTCCTCCGAATCCGGCTGCTTCGCTGCTGCTATAGTGCGAGACAACGCCTTTGCCATCAATGATGGTGCGTTTTCTCAGCCAGGATGTCTCTGAATTTTCAGAAATCACATCCATGTCCCCGCCCCGGATGCATGTAAAGGCACCACCAGACACATCGCTGGGCGGGTTCTTCCATGACGGGAATTTATATACTCCGAGACTCCCCTGTGCGAGATGGTAGAGAAATGAATAGTGCTGCTGCGCTTGGGCCATCCAGCTGGACTCCCCTGTAGGTGGCTTGTTATTATTGTTTTCGAAGAATTCGCGCATTTGTTGCGGAAGCATGGACCATAGTAAACCATGTCCATTTTTGCTGCTGCTGCTGCTGTCGGAAGAGTAGGATCTCTCTAGCTGTTTCCGTCCCTGATACGGATCAGGAAGATATGGGACGATAACGCCGGGACGCTGGTGAAACTTGGCCACTGCCGACTGGTGAATCACGTTGGCCGACACGATGAGCGATTCTGGATGCTGCATCTTTGTGTTGACCATGGTCGGTATCGTGTGGTCTTCGATGTACACGACGTCGCCGTCAATCTGGAGATACAGGTCGTCACTGGAATATGTCATATCGTTTGCTGTGCTGATCGAGTACAGATCAGAGCTGTTGGCGAGACCATCGAGCCATTCAAGATGGCCGGTCTCGGTGGTTTCGGCGATGAAAACGACCTCGTCTATAAGGCCGCTATTCTCGACGAGGTTTTTCTGTTCAAAGAAAGTAGTATAGTTAGAAAAAAGGGTTTCAAAAAAAAAAAAATCTTAGCTCGACGAACCTGAAGATAGCAATTCAGAATTGCGGTGCGCGCAGGATTTCTGTACCCCACGACAGCGAAGATTTTGACATCCTTGGGTTTGTCGAAAAATGTCACGTTGTTTGTAGAAAACGCACGAAAGGGAATTGGTATGGTAGGCCATAAAACCGGATTGACCAGTAAGGCGAGAGACGAAGCTTCTGCGTTGAAAAGCAAAAATGTACAGCCCATGGAAATGATGGCCGCGATAAACAGTATTAACAATAGCGCATTCCGCGAGCCTCGAGGGGCCGCCTGGCGTATATTTGCCTCGATATTTTCAGGAGATCCCATGGTGGGCGAGTATCGAATACTTCAATGTTTGTTCAGGGTCTGGTTTTATTTGGCGACTTGGAAGAATCTCTCTCTTATATGGACATGAGCACATCAAGCGCCCAGCGCATTCCTTTTTCCACGCCGCTTGCTTGCAAGACACGCGCAAGAAGACATGGAAGCCAAAAAGGCTAAATAAGAAAGCATGAAAAGCGTAGAGGGAAAAGCTGCCCCAGTGGGTTGCGAGTATTTATAATGTCTCCGGGCTTGCCGGAAGCAGGCACCTGACCGGAAACGGTAGTATGCAAGCATCCACAAGCCATTGACCGCTTTTTACGCTTCGGGGAAAGCCCTAACAAAGTGGCACAGGCTTCATGCACATATTAATAACCCATGACTGCCGAAAATTCCTGAACGACCGCGAAGTAGAAGCGTAGAAAGGCCGTGTGCTGCTGGCCGTGGCATATCCGTCTATCCGTCGTGCGGCCGCCAAAATGACGTAGCATGCCGAGTTTCCGCACGTGCAAAGCTCTCCCGATAGATCCCGCCATGGCTTCAACGTAGAGCAACTCTCGCCAGCAGAATAGCGCCCTTGTCGAGCCACTGTGGGTTGCATGGATACATATAGGCCATTCTATTGATCTCCTCTATGGCCTGCTGTCAAATCGAAAAACCCTCTAGACCATGAGAGCGGGGCTTCTCTTCGGCCGTCTCTGCTTTCGGCGCGGAGCTTCTCGACTCTCGACACCTTCGCCGCTGCGATCCAACCGCTTCTCGCACATCAATCACCATCAATCACGAAATAACCTGTCGACGGGATGGACAAAGTTCCGGAGGAAAGGGCCCATACTGGGCACAGTGCTGTGTGCAGCTGCATTGAGTCCCGGCGCGTTCATGGAGCTTGCCGAGAAAAATAGCGAGAACAAGACTGGAGAAATGAAGATGCTGGAAGCATCGCGGGAGGAGATACGAAAGACAGTTTCAGAGGATTCACATGGCCTCTCGCGACTTGGCCAAGAAGTATATGTTTTTTTATACTGCTACGTCTATGAGCCTGTGGCAACGGGAATCCGTTTCTTGCATTTAGCCGTCATTTTTCTTCCTGTGATACTGACAGTCCCTGTGATATGGGTTGGCAGGCGCAATTTAGAGCGCAACAATGAGCGCTCAGGAACGTTATGGTGGATTGACTTTCTGGTCAGATCCATGGAACGTGCTGGTCCAGCTTTTATCAAGGTGCGATAATTACATTACTCAAAGCCACGTTCTTCGCTAACTTGAGAGTCGCTTTCCAGCTCGGACAATGGGCCGCGTCCCGAACAGACATATTTCCACCTGAATTATGTGCCCGAATGTCCTCTCTTCATTCGAACGCACCCGCACATTCTCTCCACACTACTAAGAGTACATTGACCAAAGCCTTTAATGGCTTAGCATTCGAGGATATTTTTGAAGAGTTCGAAGAGGAACCGCTTGGAGTTGGGGCTATTGCGCAAGTTTACAAGGCTAAGCTAAAGCCAAACCTAGCTGCACAGCACGATAGAGACCTGCGAGACATGCCACAGGATTTGGCTGCTCGAGTGCGGAAAAATGTGGACGTGCTGGTTAAAAGCTCGCCCCAAAGAGTGCCTTCAAACTATGTTGCGATCAAGGTGCTTCACCCCCGAGTCGAGCGGACTGTGCGCAGAGATCTCAACATCATGAACTTTTTCGCCCAATTCATCAACATACTCCCCACCATGGAATGGCTGTCTTTACCTGGAGAGGTGCAGCAATTTGGCGAGATGATGAAACTGCAGCTTGATTTGCGAATTGAAGCGACCAACCTGGCAATATTCAGAGAACATTTCATGGCCCGGACGACTGCCTGGTTCCCTTATCCCTACCAAGAATACACCACCAGAGAAGTTCTCGTGGAAGAATTCGCGCAGGGCATTCCCCTCTCGGTGTTTCTAAATCAAGGCGGCGGCGTTTATCAAGAAGAGATTGCAGATGAGGGGTTGGATGCCTTTCTGCACATGCTGCTGATAGATAATTTCGTACATGCCGATCTGCACCCAGGCAACATCATGGTCAGGTTTTACAAACCTAGTCAACTCGACCTCTCTTTACGAGTGCCCAACCGCGCTGTCGAAGCAACCTCCCCTGACGAAGCAGATGTTATGGAAGAGGTGCTACGACGTCTGCGACCTCATACAGAAAACTCCCAAGCATGGACAAAGGCCCTAGCCCAGTTGGAATCCGAGGGATACCGACCTCAACTTTTGTTCATTGACACCGGGCTCGTCACCCAACTCAACGACGTAAACAGACGCAACTTCCTAGATCTTTTCCGCGCCGTTGCCGAGTTTGACGGATACAAAGCCGGCCAACTAATGGTCGAGCGGTGTCGACAACCAGACGCAGTAATCAACTCGGAAATATTCGCACTGAAAATGCAGCATCTCGTACTAGGCGTCAAATCGCGCACGTTTGCGCTAGGAAACATCAAAATCGGCGACATACTCAGCCAGGTTCTCCAGATGGTGCGTGAGCATCACGTCCGACTCGAAGGGGATTTTGTCAACGTGGTCATTTCGATTTTGCTTCTAGAAGGAATTGGGAGGAGCCTAGATCAAAACTTGGATTTATTCAAGAGGTATACACCTTGGGATTTTTATTTTGCTTTTGTGGAGAAATTTCTCTAACTTTGATCTTAAAAAAAAGTGCCCTACCAATTCTGCGGCAACTCGGATCGGGTGCTACCTTTTTACAGTCGGTTCGACATGGTGATACCTCGATGCTTCGTGTCTGGGTTGGCCTCGAGGCGCGCACGTTCTTGCAGGCTAGTATAGAAAGTGTGGAGATGTGTGTCAAGTATGATATGCTGGCGCCGAATATTTAGAATACTTTGTAGATTATTATATGTATATACACCCTCTCTTGTTTCATAGAGCTATATCATACTGACATAATTGTTGTCTCAATTTATGTACTAATGAATTTGAATGATAGAAGAACAAACGTTATTGATCTGAGAACGGCTATTTAGTGCTGGCATCTCAACACAATCCAATTAAACTATAATACAAAAAACATAAAGATAATACAAAGTAGCCGATAGACATAAAATCATTAATTAGTAGTACAAGTACGCCGGAGACCTGACAATGCATCTGTACGTAAACCCCTCAACCCGAGCAGAAACAAGATGTTATCGAGAGCGGAGAAGATATTAGTTACCTAAAAAAAATCGGCAAGGAAGAGAATAATTATTTTGCAGTGTTGCGGACTGCTCCACCGCTGGCTTTCCACCAAACGTCGCCACCCCATCTCATAAGTCGTTCAACAGCAGCGGTAGGTGTGTCGACAGCTGGGCGAATATCTAGGAAGAATACGGGTTCGCCAGTTGGTTCCGGGGGACCGGAGTAGTAGTCGATCACGTAGCGAACTTGCTTCTCCCCCGAAGGAGTCTGGCGCGAAACGTACCAGTCGTGTCGGTCAAAAGGGGGTTCAGTTCTGTAGGTCGGGGTTAGTCATTTCAGCGTTTTTTGTTTTTAGATGGGGTGATATACGTACCCATACTTGGCGGGATATAGCCATCCCAAAGCCTGCAAGATCCTGGCCTTGGGACTCAGGTCCCGAGGACGACCCTGGAATCTAATAAGACTCGGCTGTTCTTCGTCCTCGGTCAATCGTTGTCTGGCCAGCTCCACGGACAGGTTCTCATTGCCATGACGGCATTTTTCCCAGCCGCTCTTCAACCCCTTGGAAAAAATCTGCTCCCACTCGACAATTTCCGTCCAAGCGCCCTCGTTCAAGAAATTGTGCACGGCAACCATCGACTCCACGGCATCCTGCGGCGTATCTGTATACCCCTTTCGAAGCATCGCATTGTACATTTGCTGCGGGGACGGGTACTCCCAGTTCCCCTCTGCGCCGTCGGCGCGCGGAATCGATGAGATCTCGCGCTCAACGGGTAGATCGACCGTTTGGTTTGCTGCGCGTTCTTGGGAAATAAATGAAAACATGTAGTTGAGCGGGTTCATCCTGGATGCGCCGCTGTTGGATGAATCTGTCGCAGGAGCTGTGGCATGTTCCGAGGCCGTCGAAGATGGGACGGAGAATGGCGAGTTTGGTGATCGCTTGACAGGGCAGGCGGACTTGTTGGAAGGCGAGGATGCAGACTCATGCATTGGGCAGCCGGGCTATTGAAGGCCGAGTTAGAAAAGGGCAATTTCAGACAGTATGCCTTCAATCATGATGAGACTCACAGGAGGCGTGAGAGGAGCCGCCTTGGGTGCAGGAGCAGCGGCCGGCCGCTGCTGTTGCGAATCTGCCCAGAACCAGCCCATTGTGATTGCAGAATTAGATATAGAAGAGGGTCTCGAGAATGTATTTAGTACTTTCTTATCGACGCGCGGAAAGGGGGTGTTGAAAGTCTGACGATGTCGCGATAATGATTTTTTTTTCTCTCCCTTCTTGAACAGGTGACATAATCGACACCCCCGGCCCGAAAAGGGAACGTGTGGATCCGGGCGCGATAACCAATCCGGTTAGCTGCATAACTAATGCCCGAGATTCCCGATGCTCCACCTTCACGTGTTTTCCTCTTGATCTATATTTGATATGGAATATTCGAACATCTATCACAGGCATACTTCTTGTTTGATTATTATTCAAAAATCCTGTCCAATACCGTACGTTTTACTTGACAGACAATTCCATGTTCAAACCGAATGAGTACAGGCTTTCTCCCATGTACACCTCCATGCCATCTCATGAATACGCGGAATATAGATGTATTGCTGCAAGACGTCCACCACGTCCGCCCATTCTTTCCACTTTCGTAGTTTGGTGACTTGGCTGAGATGACCAATGAACCATGCATGGTCTAGCTGTTCCAAAGAGCCCTGGGCACCAATGAATAACACCCAAGACAGCAAGTCTAGATCAGCTGGGAAAAGATGAAATGAAGTGTACAGGCTCGCAAATGCGCATATTTCCTTCTTCATAAATCTCGTAAGTGACCGTCCCATCCCGGCTGCTGGGTGTGTGACAATGATAATGGAGTTGAGGAGACAGATACATCCCATTCGTGTCATTGCCTCTTTAGAGTTCAAGGTTTCTGCGTGCGAATTTGTATGTCCCGCAGCTGCTGCATTCGACGGGTAGCTGAGAAGGTCATGTTCGATTTCGCTCATGAACAAATACAGCTGGTATAGCTGAGTTGCAGTACCGTCCTTCTCTGACTGCGTTTGGTTTTGTTCCTGGATGAAATTCTGAAACAGCAAGGCATCTCGTAATCTCTCGATTATGTCCATCAGAGGTCTACTAAGACTCTGTGCATGTTGGTGATAAAAGGACGAACAGAGATAAATAAACTGTGACGCGGGTGAGGGACAAATTTGGCGCATAACTTCTGCAGATAACGATGTTGGTTTCCATGGCAGTGGAAACATCGGCTTTGTCATGGAACCAGTTGCTGACTTGAGATCGCTCCTTGATTTACAAGTTAGATGGCATACAAGACATGCGAGAGGACCTCTTACCATATTATAGCATGGATAAGTCCGGAATTTCGAAGCATTTGGCTTGCAATCCCCCCGCATAGCTCTACCATTCGCTTGAGTCCAGTCAAGTGTGTCTGCGCCTCTTGATAAAAGCCTAATATTAACTGCATATAATTAGTACGGAAAGCGAAAACTAGGACGAGACTCTGAGCATATTGCTCTGGATGATCGACCTACCGAGCTCGTTATCAGATGGATAACAGTCTGAATTGCAATATGATCGAGCGCTTGAGACGGATCTCTCAATTTTTGGTTCAAAAATCGTAAGCATTTCTCTTTCATTACACAGTAATTCGAATCGAAAATGACTTGATAATTGTTCGGTGATGGCGTGACGATACCCAAACTCCGGCCATTCACAGTGCTCTTGTGGGCAGCGGCAACCGTCATCAAGCCATAGAATTCGCCCGTGTCAGCCAGAGAGTTTCTCACTGACGTGTGCAGGGTAGCACGTGTATCACGGAAAGAAACCGTCTCGGTAGGAAAAGTCATTGGGATGAACACCGACACATCTGATTGAGCACAGAGTAGTTTGTAAGCACCTTCCAGAATAGAACGTTTTTTTACATAAATTGAGATAAAAAAAGGTACAAAGGTTACACATGACACGAGGAGGTAAACATAAATAAACATAAAAAAAGTAGCTAGGGTGGTTGTCTTCGAGGAAAATGTTGGGCTGTCCTGAATAGTACTTGAGAATATTAACCTACAGTAGTGGAGGAGCGCATTCATCAAGGACGGTAACTCAGAAACCCCAGGCTGCGTGTCAAAAGGGTCCAAGTACCGAGCTCCTTGCAAATTCAGATCCGCTGCGAGCACATATTTGACAGGATTAGAGGGCCGCAGTTTGGCAAGACAAAGATTTTGGTCAAAGTGCGAAACTGGCGAGTTTATGGTGAGGCCATTCCCCGAGCAGGCTGTGGAATCCGATATTCTCGACAACTGCGAGTGGTTGGGTTCACGCTTCGAGATCCTCTTGTGCCCTGCAAGCCGTTCACGAAGACGAACATGGCGCATAACGTGCGACCTGATGGCCTTTCTCGCATTGATGTTCCTGATGCGTTTTGAGGGCAAATCGTCGTCATGGTCAATGAAGGTAAAGAAAGGGTGGGTGGATTGCTTGGATTGTATCATTCCTATGCTACCGAGAAGCAAAAAAGAGACATCAAATGGTTAGCTTTCATGCTCTATCAATGACCGCCGTAAAAAAATGAAGTGGAAGAGCTGAAAAGAATATTGACAGATGAAAACTATCGCCTTTATGTGAGGAGCCTCGTTCGGGTCAAAGGAGAAAGAGCGCTATTTTCTTCCACCGGGGAAAGTGATCTACCATCACGGCCCCACGGGGTTTAACCCCACAAAAATGAAATTCCTCCCCATCAAAGAGAACAGGAAACACACCTTGGGTATGGTAGATGATAGCATTCTCGATTTGTAACAGAGTAGGCGGTGGCACGAGTACCTGCAGAAGGCTGCGGACTCTCCCTTACAGACGCGACGAGAGGAGAGCCGCTCGCCTGCATCGGGGCCCATGCACGGGGTATTTATCGACAGGATGGATCAATAAAGGGGGGGGCTCTGGTGGTCTAAGAATACGCCCCAGACAAGACTGCAGGCAGCAAGCAGCTGGCCGATGCAGAGGAGGAAGACGATAGTCAAGAGGAGCAGCGGCTCTGGCCGACAGTCTGGGCGGGGACAGCCAGACCGACGCAGACACTGGACAGAGTCTCGCCCGATTAGAGTTCGTGGCACGTGTCTCCACCCCTAATAATAGACATGACAGCTCAATGATCCAGCAACCCGATCGGGACTGGTATTCAATGCGAAATACTCTTGACGCGTAGTATTAATAAAAGTAACAATCTAATTCATGATAGTAAAATACACATCCATTAAAAAGCATTCGGCAAAAATCTACATTGATGAATCATTAAACCACGGTACCAGCGTCAAACTCAAGACCAAGACGCAAGACGAATCACGATCGCACGCTCGAAATGCTGCTCATGTCTTGGTACATCCGAGAAACAAGAACATAACCAAAAGCCAGGCCCAGTATGACCAAAAACTTATGGCGCTGAACCCAGCTTTGACCTGCTTCTCTGGCAACCTGGCCGCCTTCCATGACCGCGCCTAGCCGTGGACCACTCCCAACAGGACGTCGCCGGAATGCTGATGTCTCAGGCGAGCAGTTGTTCGCTGCCGCTGCAGAAGTGTCGGGAATGATCTGGCCAGTGGCGATATCGATGCGGTTGACCTTGATCCAGTTCCAGTTCTCCAGGTCCAACTCCGCCCATTCCGCGCGGAACTTGAGACCCCCGTCGCCAGCCTTGATGTTATTGATTCCCTTGTTGCTAGGCGTGACGCCAGCAGACACGCCAGAATGCGAGCCCCCTCCAGTCGAGTTCCACCACCGTGAACGGGCAGCCAAAAGTCTACGTTCGCTCTCTGAAGCACTGACGCTGCCGGTTGTCATCTCCTCACTCGTCATGAAACTCAAGAGACCGATCAAGATTGTTGAGACCTCCCATGCTGGATTAAAGGATTTCGGGTGGAAGTCGCTAATGCTCAGACACAGTCTCGTGGAGGGCTGGAATCTACCGCTGGGGGTGTGCATCCGAATAGCTGGTGGCGCAAAAGGATACTCGGGAGGGAAGATCAGCGTGCCCCAGTATTGTCCATTCTCATACGGTGTCTTTGGGGGACCGGTCAGAATATAGTGCCACCTAAAAGCGAGTCTGGGTTAGTGATGCTTCTTCATATCTGATAACATCGTCACTGACTCTAAGATATTGGTTTCCGAGGGGTGTGCCACGATAAATGGAGGCGGGTTCTTTTGAATGTTTTGGTATTCTCGTGTGAGCTGCAAACATATTAATTAGCATAATGTCTGAATCATATCTTCGAGGGGTGATGACGTACTCGTTTATGGGCTGCGCGAGTGGCCATTTTGGGCGGCTAGGTATGTATCGCAACGCGCAAACGTGGCCGCGTATCCAGGGGCACCAGTCGAAAAATGGGCGATGAAAGGCGAAAGGTCAAAGGTGAAAGGTGGGTGGTACTGGTGCCTGGTCTGCGCGATGGCTGACTGAAAGAAAGACAAAGAGAGCAGATAGTGAAAGAAACAGACAGGAGAACGGCCCGAAAGGGCATGGCGATCGCTGCCCCGGTCCCCGGGGGCGGAAGGCTCGTGATTCGCCCGCGCCGGATGCAGATCACGTGCCTTCTTATGAAATATTAATTTCTTTAATTTCTCTAAACTTGGTTAAAGCTCTGTTTCATTATTTGTTTGAATTCAATTCTCCATTTTTAGCCATTTCTGATTGACATACTTCATTCTATGGCCCATTTTTTGGCAATATCTATAGGCGATGACGAAGCTGGCAGCACTAAGTTGTAGACGAACAGCCGTCAGAACTTCTAATCCCACCCAAGTTATTTGTACTAGTCCATCTTCCTCAATGGGCTAAAGCACTGTCACATACCAATTGAATTATTCATATTCTGTACGGAGTAAAGTCATAGGAAGAAGCTTGAGCATGTCTCCACTAGCCTAAATTAACAGCACGGTCACGTGTCCTGCGCGCCGCGGCCCGCGCTGCGGCAGCAATTCGAGGTTCACTACAGCATGGTGGATGCCCGAACAGCATCGACCAGCTTCCTCGGCCCTCGAGATGGGTTCTCCTCTGAGCAGCGACGATGAAGATGTAATGCGGGCCCAGATCCTCCACAGTCGTTGGTTCTATACAAGTCAACGTGCTAACTTCTTCCTAGATCTTCAATCGTCTCCAACAACCTGCCGATCCAAAGGTCTTGGAGGAGCAGCAGCAAGCGGTCAATGAGCGCATGAATGCGATTTACCAAAAGGCCCAGTCCCGGCTCGCTGAATTGGTACATTTTCCCATGTTCAAAACTGAGGCTTTGACCCTGACGCAATTTTGTCTCCCTTAGATCGACGAAAATTCTACGTTACCGTGCACCATATCTCGGATACACATCCTCAATGCGACCCGTACTCGGAAAAGCTTTTTGGAACGCATATTCGATCCAATGCTGAGCGCCAATCAGGATAGACCTTATACACTATCTGAAGCTCTGCGTGAAGTATCTCGGGGCGCAGACAAACTCGGCCGCCTTGGTAGCTTTATACCCTGTTGCTCTAGCTTTGATAAAACGCTAACTTGGTGTCAGATATCTTCCATGAACCCATCTCCGTTTTCCTCGACAAGCCCACGGACCCAAATGCCCTGCCTACCGACCTTGATGTCTATTTGTCTGTTCGAGAAAAGTCAAAGATCCTCTTGAAAACCGGAACCGACTTGGGAAATGCTGAAGGTTCCGCGTACGGAAACCTTTTATGGCGTAATATTTTTGGCGGAGCAGAATCATTAAACGTAAACGCATCGCTGGGTACCCGGACACGATCTGCATACCAGGCCGCTTTTGAGAGTCCTATCTTGAGCGACCCGGATTTCCGCTGGGAGATTGGAGGCATTGCTAGTGCTACCGACAAGCCCTGGGCAAGCCACGAAGAAGTGCTCAAAGGTGGATGGGCTAAGCTGCGATGGCAGACCCGGTCAGGTCAGCACCATGAGCTTGCATACAACGGCTTCTGGCGACAAATCACCGGGTTGGCGCCAAATGCGTCGTTGACCGTTCGCGGCGACGCTGGTGACAGTGTCAAGAGCAGCATCACGCATACATGGGTGCATGACGGAAGAAATCGCCGTCTGCTGCCATCCAGTGGGATTTTCGCAAAGACCGTCAACGAACTTGCAGGATGGGGACCCTTGAAAGGAGACGTCGCTTTCTGGAAGTCGGAAATCGAAACCCAGGGAGCCGTTCCCATCCCAATCCCGGGCATCAAAGGAGAGAGCGGAGTTAGCTTCACTACTGGACTTCGCGCAGGACTGCTCTACCCTCTCAGTCTCGACTGGTCAGGCAAACCGCAGCCATCTCGGGTCAATGATCGTTTCATCTTAGGCGGTCCTACCGACGTTCGAGGCTTCCGACAGGCTGGCCTTGGTCCTCACGATGGCGGCAGCGCAGTTGGTGGCGATGTCTATGCTGCTGGTAGCGCCAACCTGCTGATTCCCCTGCCTCGCGCTGGCAAGGACTCGCCACTCCGCTTCCAAGCCTTTGTCAACGGAGGACGTCTGCTGGCTCTGCGAACATCTCAAAAGGAAAGCCCCAAGACAGCCGACGAATTCAAAAACGCCATCGCGTCGACCGTCACCGAACTGGGCAACGGACTTCCCAGTATCGCTGCTGGTGTTGGACTGGTGTATGCGCACCCAGCGGCTCGATTCGAGCTGAACTTTTCGCTGCCCGTGGTTCAGCGCAGAGGGGAGGAAGGACGGAAAGGTCTCCAGCTGGGGATTGGCATCAACTTTTTGTAAACATATGTGTTTTATTATTGAGTACCGGTAGCAGATAGAAATACCTTTGTTGTTGAGTCATAGTTATATCGCCTTGTGAGATGTAGTGTAGCATACATGGGTCTGCTGCGGCCAATCGCGGAGGCTCCAAGCGGCCAAGCTGTCTGCTCCACAACGCAACACCTTCCGCAGCCGCCCCTACTTAATAGTACGTACTCATGCACACTCGGCATTTGGGACAATCACAACACCCTGCATACAGCGACATCTTCTCGACAATACTCGGACCTTCTCCTCAGAGTCGACTTATTTTTATTCTCGCACCCGGACACCCCCCTCGCAAGTCAGACCATCGCGCCAGGCCGCCATGGCCCAGTTCTACCCCCAGCAATCATACGCACCATCCTCACCACAAAACCTCCAGTTCTACCCTTCGTCCTACTCAGTATCTGGCCACACGACCCCGTCACAAGCCGCATACGGCGGATATGGAGTGCCCCCGGGGCAGGCACAGGCGTATCCCGCAGCAGGCGGGGGAGCCGGTGGCTATGGCGGTTTCGGTGGTTCGAGCTCAGGCGTGTCTGGACGTATGGGCGAACAGGGAGGATTGAGAACGGGCTGGCTGGCTGCGTTTGGTACAGAGGGATATGATGGAGAGCCGCCTCTGCTGGAGGAACTCGGGGTGAATTTCGATCATATCCAGACCAAGGTTAGTCTTGACCTTCACCTCTTCTTCAAGTCAAAAAAAGAAAGAAATGTAATAGCTAACTCTTCGCTCCAGACATTGACAGTGCTGAACCCATTCGCGCGGATAGACCAGCATCTGATGGATGACAGCGATCTGTACGGCGCTCTCCTTTACATCCTCCTATACGGAACATTTCTTCTCTTCTCCGGCAAAGTGTTTTACGGATACATCTACGGCGTAGCCGTCTTCGGCACACTGGCTCTACACCTGATCCTGAGCTTGATGTCCCCTTCCATCGACGCCGGCGGCGCATCCCCCAACCCTGCCGACCCTTCCACTTACCACAAACCATCCGACTCCACAGGAGGCACCACCACCGGCCACTTCTCCGCCACTTTGACATTCCCTCGTTCGGCGAGCGTGCTGGGGTACTGCTTCTTGCCACTGGTTCTGACCAGCTTGATCGGAATCCTGCTCCCCATGGATACCATGTTTGGGTACTTGCTTACATCTGCTGCTGTGGGTTGGTGTACGTATAGTAGTTCAGGCATGTTCTGTGCTGTGGGCCGTATGCGTGGAATGAGAGGGTTGGTTGCGTACCCGCTGGCCTTGTTCTACGTTGTCTTTGGTATTATGGGTATCTTTTCTTCGCGCGGAAGTGGCACGTTGGCGGCGAAGACGGGATCGTTTTAAGGAACAGGAAAATATCCGGTCGGGGTGGTTTTTTTATATATGCCATTCGAGAGACAAATGGCAACACAGGCATGGGAATTGATCGGGCTTGATGACTTTTTTTTTTCTGTATCTGTCTATCACGGCTGTATATGGGAATAATAACACGAAGTAATGGATCTGTGTAGAAACTTAAAAAAAGAAAATGTATCAAATCAAAAAATCTATTAGAAATCTATTCTAATATCTACAACATTAAGAAACTCTAGTTTCGTTCTTCTTTGGTGCCCATCCGTTTAACCAGTCTCTTGCCTTGTCCAGATCACCGCCAGCGGTCTCTAGAGCTGCAAGACACCAACTGATATCATAAAGACCCTCGGCCGCAATCAGTTGACCGACCAGACGTCTTTGTTGACTCGTTTCGTCTGCGCAGAAAAAGAATGGCGCGGTGTTGGCTGAGGTCAGGTTGATAGCGTCGAGCAGAGGTTTTGTGGTTTGGAGGATGTCTTTCGAGGATGTCGGCAGGTTGGGGTTTTTGGACTTTGAAGAGCGCGGATGACCCGTTTTGCAGTATTCGTTATGGCACCAGGATTTCCCGCAGCCACTGAGCATTTGTGATAGATACCGCCGTTCGATCCGTCGCTTGAGAGCCTTGCCCTCGGGGTCATGCGTGTCTGTGTACAAGGGGCCAAAGCATATAGTGCATAGGCCGAGAAGAGAGCTGCGAGCGTTGGTGGAAGGTTTCACTGTTCGTCCACAGTTTTCGTTCTTGCAGATCGAAGGCGGCGGGCGCGATAAACGCTCCAGGTCGTGGTGGCGAAGATGCGTTTTCATCTCGCGAAGCCGGATGATCTTGCTGCACAAGTGGCACTCTGTCGTGCGGCCGCCGTCGACGACCTCGTGTGGTGCGAGTCCTGAGAGTAGGACTTCTGGATCATTCATGTCCGGATCTGTGTCTGACTGCTGAGGGACAACTAGGTGGCAAAACTGGCAGAGGATCAACTTGGCAGGGCACCTAGTCGTGCGGTGATGTGCCAGCGACGGCAAGCTTGGAGCTTCATAGTCACAATTAGGGCAGAAATGGGTCTCGTGAAACACAGAATCGTGTCTTTCCTTGCTAGATACGTCATTGCCGAAGAACTCGTCGTGCTCACAATGCCAATGATTCTGCCATTCACTCGAGGACTTTTGAAACACATTTTGGCATTTCGGGCAAAAGACGTTATTTCGAAGACAGAAATTCTCATGCAAAAACAAGGTTCGCTTTGGAACCCACTGAAGGCAATTCTTGCACTGGGTTTCTTTCGGGTCATGCTCTGATGAGGTAGTCGCCTGGTCAGTTGAATCGTGAGAGGAGACCTCGGAGATTCTAAAAACATAATCCACTGTGCTCGAATCACTTTCATCTCCAGATGGCAGGAACGCATGCACGGAAATGTACAAAGTCTCTGCGTCTGTGAATTCTGGGGTTGACGGGTCGAGTTTTATGCTTTTGGACGAGCTCGACGACATGTCGCCAAAAACGTGCTCATTGCCTCTCGGACGCGATCTTTGGTACGGTGTAAACGGACTGACAAAAATGTCAAGCTCGGCTCCGTCAGCGGCCTCTAGCTGTAGCTGAATTTCTTTTAGTGATTTCCAGTCCCGCAACTCGTAGTCCACATATTCTCCTCTCGCGACACGCCCGCTGATGTCCTGGTCGCTAGATATGACTCCTCCAATCGAACTACCTTTTTTCGCTTTTGCGTCGATGGAATCTTTCTCCGTCCGCCTTCGCAAAGTCTCGCGAGCTTGTTCTTCGTTTAAAGGCTCCATATCAACTTCCAGGTCGGTGTCGACAATGCAAATGCCGTTTCCTTCGGGAGCTGCCTTGTCCACCAAAAACTTGAAATATCGATTCCGCCCTCGGGGTATCGTGAGAATCTCCCCGATAGTCAGCGTTGTGAAATTCTCGCGCATATGGCGCTCCAACAGGGCCTTCCAGTCTTCAGACTCATATCCGGCTTCCAGAGGCCGCAGGCGCACGTATGTACCTTTAGGTAGTTGCTGCACATCCACCGTGACAGTTGCCGACACGGAGCTAGAATCGATATCCATTGCTCCATCATGATTTTGGATATCTACAGGCTCTTCCAAACCAAGCGCCTGCCTCAGAAAACTGCTAAGGCTAACTTGCCCCTCCTCAGCCGAGAATTCCCTGATCCCAGCATACACGACTCGACCAGTGTCCGGACTCGCGATACGAAACGTAAGCGGATGAGGAAGCTGCGGCTGGCGGGGTCTGAAACCAGCAGAAGCCGCGCGCGCTTGCGCCTCGGCGGCGAAAGTATGGGGGTTAAACGGATCGAATGTGGATAATGTTGTTGTGTATACAGAAGGATCTGCTCCTTCTTCGGCCACTGGGGCTGCGGCAAGAAGCTGCTCGAGGGCTGACTGCGGGAGAAGGATTTTGTCTCCTGGAAGTTTTGGCGTGCGAATGGGCGAAGTGACGGCCAGCTGCGAGGACCATTTCAGGGCGCTTGGTGGTGTCGCGTGGCCCGCCATCGCTGTGAGCTTTGAGCTTTGGTGTGTATCTGTACAGGGAGGTATGGATCATGCGCGACGACACTCTGCAGTACCTGCATGGTAATCGTAAGAGTAATTAGTCTCGATAAAGAGGCGTTGACACATATATATGTAGTGTATGAGCGCGGGGCGTTGTATGTTCTGGAAGGTGCTCCGCATCAGTAATCCGCCTCCGAAGGGGCGCCACACGCTCTTATCTTATCGGACGTGGCTGAGTCATGTGGCGCACATCCCCCAACTTTGTTGAGCATGTAAACATTAAACTTTCAGCCTGGATGAACAATACCTTAAAACAGCCCTATTCTTAAAATTTAATTCTGCACTTTGGATTTATGCTCAGCATGAGATTTTGTTCATTTTTTCACCACGGGGACTATTCTCGTAACCTGATTGGCAGAAGGTGCCAGTGCCGAACCACCAGCGTCCCAGTGCTTAACTTTCAAGAATTGTGAGCTATTCCTACGCTAATGCACCTTGTTGGTACTAGTTTTGAGTTACCAGACGGCAGATGACGCTAAATAATGCATAGCAGCATCGTCGACTTGTCAATAATACCCTTGTACGCTGAAAAGAAGGTCTAAGTTAGTAGTGAAAGAATTGAGATTATCACATTAAAGTCATTATGAGCGGAGCCTAGTCCCTAATTCCTATATCGTTATATCCAAACGCCCTTGCCCAGTAACACTTATGTTAAGGCTCCAGGCCTATCTTTCCAAAAGAACCCAACTGTAATATTCCCAACCGCTAAAAAAGAGCAAAAATAAAATAAAGCGAGATAATTATAGATCTTTCAGGACTGGAAAACTGCCCTTCCATGTCGCCTCGAACTCATATTGCACCAGTCACACTATACGTAGAAAATTAGAATTTTTTTTGGCTGACTCGAGATTCGGACATACCTGTGTGGCTGAGCAACCATCATTGTGCTCGGAACAGTACTCGCCAAAACAAGTGCTGCATGAAAGTTTGCGGTCCACTTTGCAACTGGCACACTGAAAGGAAAAATTTAGTATTTAGCATGAACATTTGTCAATTATCTGTTAACTTACAGTGGGCCCGCATTCCCAACAGTCCTTGCTAACACCCGGTCCAAGCTGAAAATCAAGTTAGCAACAATAACCAAATACTCAGAAATATGACTGATCGTACCTCGGTAACTGGAGTTCGTGCTGCTTGAGACCCGCTGCGTCGTCTCACGACAGTTTGGTGAGGGCTCAAACGGGTCACAGCCTCGGCAGGGCTGGGTAGGCAGCTGAAGCAAAACCATTTCTTGCAACAGTGACACCAGCGGTTTTTCATGCATTCTGCACAGCTTGCAATCATGACGGCTGTCTCGTTCCTGGGAACGGGACGCTTGGCTTCCAGCACATTGGACGCGTGCAGAGGAAGAGGGTTGAGCAAAGGGAAACAGTGCTCTGGAGACTCTCCCCAGATGGCGGGTCCCTCGGGCGATGTACGGCAACCATCACATCCACGAGGTCCCAGGGATATGGTCGCAATCGCCGGGGAAAGGAGTCCTTCCTCTGGCCGGGGCTGGCTCGTGTTGGTAGATGAGTAAAGGTCGGCATTGTGTCTGGGACCTCGGCATAGAACTGCATCAAAGGCGATGATGCCTTCGCACTTTTTGATAACTTGAGCCCAGCCGTCTTCTGTTGGTTGTCGGAGTACTTGGCCTGATGCCCTGTACCACTCGTTGAGATCATCATTAACGGAGACTGACGAAGCCGAACTCGAGCTCTTAAACGAAGCTAAAGACGATTGAGAACTGGTGCGAGATTTCCACCATTCACGACGCGACATTGATTGCCGGCTCAACCGCGAATCATCTTTGGATTCCTTGGGTGTAAAGTGATAGATGCCTTTCACTTTGGGCGTTCCTGCGGGACGGCTGGGACGGACAGCATATGCCAATGTCTGCATAAGCTTCTGCTCATTAAGATGCAGGCACTCGCGAATTGACAGAATGTTGACGTTGAATCGATCGGTGAGAATGATATCAGCAATCAGGTCAGCTGGGACAGGCAGGCCGTCCATTACCAGCGTCCGCACACTGGGCAGAATCGACTGTTTCTGGAGCCGGTCAAAGACTCCACGAAGAGGTGCCGAGTAGAACTCGTCTTCAGTCTGAGAATCATCTGCATTCTGGTGTCGCTGGGTGCCCGGTTCAGGAAGCGAAGCTCCGTGGCATGTGGTCAGATCTAAGTGTCGAAACACATATGGAGTATTGTGAATAAAGAAGCGAGATGTCTTGCACGTTGATCCCAACGACAAAAGGGATGAAACAGAGAGTAAAGGAGCCAAGTGGTGCAGGACTACATTGTTAGAAAGGATATCAAGGAGATTAGTAGGAGTAGTTGGCAATTCAAGCGTCTTTTCCTCGACCGGCGTAGGAACGAGTTCTCGAACTGTGACAAGGCCCAGCTCCTTGGGGGTCAGCCGCTGGTTGCCCGAGAAGAAGTCGTGGTCGCAGGCGATCAGGTTGTTCTTGTACGCTGCCAGAGCGCCGGCCGTGACATCCTCGCCGAGGGTGGCATACTGCAGCGGATTCACAGGGACCTCCTGTAGGGCTGACCTCGCTCTGGCCAGCTCGGTCTCCAGAAGATCAATAGTGGGTGCCTGGACGGCGGCTGACATGGTGGAAGCAAATGCAGGCTGGTGACAGTCAAATGTATGCGTTCTTGATAGATTGGTAGGCAGTATGAGATACTGCAAAGAAAGGGGGGGGGGGGCGGTGGCGAAAACACGCAGATAGTCTAGACTCTAGACTCTAGCCGATTGATATGGTCTATACCGATGATGAAAGAGGTAGAGTTATATATAATAGTGTCAGGAGGAGCGAGATGGGATGGGACGAGACGAGACGAGACGAGACGAGACACACAAGAGATGACAAAAAAGAGGAAGCAGCCAAGACAAAATAATATTGACTGCCGATTACTCGACTACGGGGCGGTGCCAAGCCGCTCCACAGGCAGCGGCGTGGGGCGGGCCAGCCGAAAAAGACAGCCCTTGCCTAAGTGGGAACAGCGGGGCCTGGCCCGTTGTGCAGCAAAATGCCAAAAAGCCGATTCGGGACAGCCAGATGGCGCTAGACTGCAACAGGCATAGTGTTGACAGCGGGGGTGCCACAAGGGGCTCGAATGGGCTCGATAGGGCACCTGCCGCGCTGAAACGTGTTTAGCAAAAATATCAAACGGGCGCGTGAACAGTCCGATTCTGACCTGGTGGAGCGGCACGGCCAGAAAGGGTAAGTCCGGGGAAGCCAAAAGAGTTTAATCGGAAAACGTGCAAGTGGAGCCGCCCAGTCCTGAGCCCAGCGTCAGGGGAGTCTTTTACTTTTGACCTGTCCTTCTAAGTTCTCGCCAAGCAGAATGGTGATCACCAACACCACAATGCACGCCATAAGATGCGCTGTGCAGGTGTGTCGTACTTGTCCGACTACGTAGCACTATAATATTACTGTCCGAAGGCGATGTGCTGCATTCCTGAATCCAGCTCAATTCGTGTTTATCCTCTGTTGCTATTGATGGTTGTCGAATACTGGATACATCGTCTATATTAGTCAATCGTGGACATTAATCAGTTCTTTGGATAACCTCCAGAGCACATAGCTGCTCCAGAGTCCAGACTGCTCACTGCTCACTCAGAAGGTAGTGCTGCTGAATCAGTGTTGATGCCGGCGGCCCCATCCTGCATGCTAGTGCCCCAACGAGGCGGTCTGATGATCCGATCTACCACTGTGATCTGCGAGTCTGACTGTGAGATCACCAAGCCCAGTATGCCTGTCAACGACTCATCATTCGCGGTGGGCTTGCCTGGGTGTTGGAATAATTACTTGGACAATAATCTGATAATTAGGGCATAGTACATACTCAATTAAAGGAATATATCCCTTGTCAGCAATTGCCAATGACATTCATCCCCAAACACGCTGACAGTCACCAAGACTCTACGACACAGTCCGGAGTACACAGTCGCATTCCGGCTATCACGGCCAAGCACTGGCTGCAGACAGCGGGCAAAGGTGGCAATGGCTGATTCGAGAGTGGATTCCCGTCCCGCACATCCGCTGTTGAAAGGTCACGCGCCCCGTGCCCAACACGCAAGCTCTTTTTTTTTGGTACGTATAAAGAAAAGATAATATATTATTCGCTGTCCTTGGAAAAATGGCTTGTCGATCTCGCTATTAATATTCAAATTATCATTTTCATTTACCCGCGTGCCGGCTCCGTCCGCCGTCAACTGGTGGTGGCTTGGAAACTATCATCATCTCGGTGACCGGTGCGCTCTGATTATTATGATTTTTTGGTTGCCGATTATTGTGTACGGGGAAGTGATCAATTGGCAATTGCCCATGGCCCCTCGGATCCTGCCAATACGTTGTACTGTTGTAATCATTAGAAACTCTTGGAACTGTCTTGGTATACATAGTTCTTGCTTGGCAAGCCGGGCTGTGTCTTATCATCCTTGCATGGATCATACCGATACGAGGCGCCCTGTAACTTCTGGGCAATGCAACTATAAGATATTTTGTAGCATCTATCGATTTTTTGCCAATATTCATGAATTTCAGCCATGTCTTGGCGCTATGATTGCAATTTTTTCAGTTTTTTAGAGAAATGTCACTGTCGGACTTCCTCCGGACGGACCTCCACGCTCCGGTACTATTATTATTATGATTTTTTTTTAAAAAAAAAAGTTAAGTTGGTAATAGCCGGGAGGCGTCCTTGGAACCGTCAAGTGGTACCGTCGACCTCGGTGTGGAGTTCCACCGAGTTCAGCCACCGCCAGCAAAGAACTTTGACATTCCACGCTGATAACATTAATGGATATTAATTAATACGTATTATTTTTGGCTAAGCACTGAACACCCAGTTCGATGGCTTTACTAATGAGATAATAGTCATAACGGTTTTGTTTCCTTGATAAATTTCCTCGCTGTTTCTTCCTCTGCATTTCTACACAGGTAATATGGACGGAGTATAATTCGGCATATGTTTGCTGTCGAACTAAGTCCAGTCGAAAAGGTTGCATGTCGGGACGCAGGATCAGGATAAGAACGATAAATTGGATTGATTGAAGCTTGTAAGGATAAATACAGGATTTGTTTGAGAAACCCTTATCCCCTAGATTACCTGGGGCACAGATATGCCAACATTTTGCGCGATAGTCTTCTTCCATTCTGTCTTCGCTCGGAAACAACGTTACAATCCCTCTATCAGAGGCTGGCCGTAGTCTACATGTGTATAATGTGCGATGGGGAAATCCATCTCAGATTACTCAAAACTTGCAATAATATGCTGCGCTCAACATTAATCATCGACTGGCTTATTTTTCCAACTAAGATTACATGTGCACATTAAATCGTCTTCTGCGCGAATGCCCGGCAGTCGATTTTGTGGTCTGCGAGAATGCCACCTCTACTTCCACACCTTGCCCAAGCTGACTTCCTTGTCGTCGTGCTTGTTGAGAATCTTGGCCGTCGCCAGGTCGAAATCCTCCTGCGTCACATGAACCCGTCGCTCTCGGAGAGCGTACATGCCAGCTTCTGTGCACACACCCTTCAGCTCAGCTCCGGAGCATCCGTTCATCTTCTCCGCAATCTTGGTCAGATTGATTCCGCGCGTCAGGTTCATAGAGCGCGAGTGAATGCGTAGAATGTCCGCTCGAGCCTCGACCCTAAAAGCAAGGTTAGTCAAAAAGTATTAAGAGAGAGCAAGAAGCAAGAAAGAAAGAAAGGGAAAAAAAAAAAAAAAAAAAAAAAAACGTACGTTGGTGGCGGGAATTCAATCTTTCGGTCAATACGTCCCGGTCGTAACAGAGCTGGGTCGAGAATGTCCAGCCGATTCGTGGCCATGATGACTTTGATGTTCTTGGTGGGCTCGAATCCATCCAGCTGGTTCAGAAGTTCCAACATGGTTCGCTGCACCTCCGAGTCTCCTCCACTGCTACCCTCCACTCGACTTGATCCAATGCTGTCGATTTCGTCCATGAAGATAATGCTAGGAGCATGCTCTCTCGCCATCACAAACAATTCACGCACCATTCGGCTTCCCTCACCGATATACTTTTGCACGAGCTCGGAACCGCTGACACGAATGAACTTGCAGTCCGCATGGTGGGCAACTGCTCGCGCCAACAATGTTTTTCCAGTTCCGGGGGGACCGTAGAGCAACACTCCCTTGGGCTGGGCAATTCCCAGAGATTCAAAGAGCTCTGGGTGCTTCAATCCGAGTTCGATGACTTCTTTGATTTCCTTGATCTGCTGGTCGAGTCCACCGATCATGTCATAAGTACTATCGGGAACCTTCTCGACCATCATGAGAGAAACAAGCGGATCAACAGACGACGGCAACATCTTTTCCAGTTTGTAGGTATCCGATAAAAGGGAAACTCGTTTCCCGACGGTCAACTTTGAGATATCCACGCTATCGGCGATGTCGACGACTAAAACAAGTAAACATAAGTCAGCATGGTCTGTCTCATCGTAAACAACATCGTCATTAAAAACAACAAAGCCTACCATATTTCCCCTCAGGATGGACCTTGACAAGAACCTTTTTGGTTCCCATCACCTTGACGACTTCACCGACATAAGATCCGGGCTGCTGGAGGAGCCCGAGCTCTTCTCTCAACAAGCGGACCCTGGAGTTGTAGTCGTTGCGTTGAGCCTCTAGTCGCCTCAACACAGCCTGGCCCTGAATGATCTCGAGCTTCATGCTCTCGATTTTATTGTGAAAGTAGTTGTCCAGCGCCATGATGGATGGATGGATGGATGAGTGGGTGGGTGGGTGGAAGGAGGACGGAAGATGAGAGACGGACGCCCTTTCCTGTCGTCACAAGGGAATCAGGCGGAGATGCAAGAAATCGTCGTGTGCCTGTCCAGCGCAAACCAGAATAAAACACAAGGGAGCAAATGATATCGCCGGGACGATGCAGACGAGACGGTTGAATAGAGAGCTGCTGCGTGAGCCGCGGAATGACGAGGCGTCGATGAGCTTCGATGGAGCAGCTCCAGCCTCAGCGCTCTAGCCACCGTGTGGCTGGACAGGCAGCCACCCCACTCGAGATAGCTTACTCAGCTACTGGAGCCTTGCACATGCTTTTGCGTTGCTTTGTTTGACAATCATATCTTTGTCCTCTCAGGCTGCCACTATTAATAATACTGTCTATGTCGATGGCTTGCATGCTCACAAAGACTCGTATTTCGCTATCTGTAAGGCTGCTTTCAAGGGAAATCAAGAGCGCACCCAGTAGTCAAGCCTGATGCGCAGAAAGGTCTTGAGATCCTCCGAGCTCGTAGAAACCCAAGATAAGCAAGTAGCTGTTCTATAAGTCGTTGTAAGGCCTGCAAAAAGGTGTATTTACACTGCTATTGCTCGCAAGTACGCTATTCATGAGTGCATGGGCGCCGACGCTACATGGACGGGGCACGTCGCGTGAGACATGCACATGCCCAGGAGAGGAGAGACGTAACATGCCTTAGCTGCCCGCTGTGCTTGCCATCTTCCAACCTCCTCCCTCCAGGCTTGTGAGGAATCATAATGTCCACCAAACCAGGGCCAGCTCATATTTAATGGCGACACATCCCATTAAAAAACAACAGCTGACTACGACGCTGTCTTTAAGACGCATACACAGGGTACCGAGCCTCGCAGCTGAAGAGAGGACGGTCCTACGATGGCGGATAATCCTGGAAAATCCTGGGCCTCCTGGTCTCAGGACAACCTAGTCCCTGACCCCGAGTCAACCTCGTTTTCCCCTATTATCGAAACAGACGAGGGTGCGTCGTCCTCTGAAGCCACAAGGCGACGCGCTCGGGCGGTTGGAACTGGTTACGGTAGGTGACCCGATTTTCTCCTCCTTCACCACCTTTTCGCCTCGTGGAATTTTTGCTTTGTAGGCTGTCTACTGATGCTTGTGCCGCTACAGGAACTATCGATAACCCTGACCAAACCCCGACACAGTCGCAGGAGGACCTTTCGCTCAGTCAGTCCGATTACTTCCAGAATGCGCGCATTGCACCCAGTGGTAGCCAGACCGACAAACCCAGAAAACCAGCCGCCATTCGGCGAATGTCTTCGAAACGGCCAACCCCTTATCGCGGCCAGGAATTTTCTGTCGACGACGACCCATACGAAGTTGAGCGGGACAATGCTTTACAACATGCCGGCAACCCTCCCCAAGCTTCTCCGAGGATCAAACCTTTGTCAGGGAAGAATTCAACGTTGAGGAGGAGAACAAATGCACCGCCTTCGTCGCTTTCCCGGAACGCTAGCTCTCAAAACGACGAGGATACTTTTGCGCTCCCCGAAGCTGGGCCAAGCTCTTTGTTTGAAACGAACTCACAGAACCAAGACGACAATGACGACGAGGATGCCACCAGTGATGCAGAAAGCTTCACGCTGAGAGACCGTCAAGAAGCAATCAACGAGACTCATCCGTTTGGTATCAGAATCTGGAAGCCTGCGCTGTACAAGAAAAACCGGTCTGTCGAAAAAACAGCAGAAGGAGACATTCACTCTTCACCGGGTGGTCGTGTGAGCAATATCCTCTTTTTTGTCAATGTGATGTGGACTTTTATTTTTGGGTGGTGGCTTGCAGCTGCTGCCATGTTGGGAGCCATCGCTTGTTTTCTTTGCTTCTTATTCTCCCCACAAGCTGGGGATTACGGCAACGTCTTTCTGGGTTTGTCCCGCTATCTCTTCTATCCGTTCGGGTCTTTTGTTAGACTCGAAAGCAACGAGCATTATTCTGAAGAGGACGAAGGCGAGGGGCGGAGTATTAGCGAGTATGAACAGTGGCAGAGCGGTGATCTAGAACACGGAAGACTCTTCTTCGGTCCCCTTAACACAGGATCGCTTGTTGGTCGTCGAAGAAACAGCATTGATTCTGGGTTTAGTGAACATGACGGTCTCCTTGGGCGAACTGGGAGAGGATTTGGCCGCGACAGTAACGCTTCCAAGCCAAAGCGACGACTATTTGGCCGGGGAGAATGGAGCTTGCCCAGAGTTGTTTTCTATGCCTGGTTCTATTTTTTCACCGGTCCATTGATGTTTTTTGTTTCCTTAGTCTGCTGGCTGCTTGTCTTTTGGATACCGATGGGTCGAGTCATGAACATCCTCGTGGACCATCTTCGTCGCCATCCATTGGCTTTGTCTTTTCACTCGGACGCTTCATACACCCGCCCAGCTTCGGGCCCTTCCTCATCAATTCTCCTTTGCACGTATCGTGCTGCCGGCACCCGTTACTGGAAATACACTATCGATGGAACTAACATTTTCTTCATCAACCTTCTGGGCATTGTCGCCTTCGCCATCTTTGACTACTGGGTTTTAGATGTTGCCCTTGGAATCGAGTCTTGGATTACACATCCGGGATTGATTTTTACTCTTGCCCTCTTCTCGATCATTCCCCTCGCCTACTTTATCGGTCAGGCAGTGGCATCTATCTCAGCTCAATCATCCATGGGCTTGGGTGCTGCCATTAACGCCTTTTTCTCGACGGTTGTTGAGGTATATCTCTACTGCGTGGCTCTCGGGGAAGGTAAAGCCCAGCTGGTTGAGGGCAGTCTGATCGGCAGCATATTTGCAGGTGTCTTGTTTCTACCAGGACTATCCATGTGTTTTGGGGCAATCAAACGAAAAACGCAAAGATTCAATGTCAAATCAGCGGGCGTAACATCTACTATGTTGTTGTTCGCAGTAATCGCTGCCTTTGGCCCGACCCTATTCTATCAGATATACGGAAGTGTAAGTCCATATTTTTTGGTAATGACTCAAATAGACCCGTTGACAGATTATCTAGCATGAATTGGTCTGCAAGTCGTGTGTTCATGTGTCTGGTGAACGGGATTGCCGTCGATGCTATTTCTCTCAAGTGGCCGCTGTAAATGACCGGTTTTTCCAAAAGGCAGTTCAGCCTTTCTGTTGGTTTGCAGCCGGTCTTTTGTTCTTGTCGTATGTTATTGGTCTCTGGTTCACTCTCAGGACTCACGCAGCCGTCATCTGGACAACCGACGTAGAAGAGAAGAAAGCAGCACAAGCCGCGGGTGAAGGTTTTACGCATGACTCAAGGCCAGCGAATTTTCTGAATGGTCCCGGTGCTATCGCTGGTGATTTTCACCGGAATAGCATTCGCGACTCCCAACTGTACAAACGGATCTTGGGACATTCTTTGCAACAAGTTGGACTTGGCGACCCGGCCGAGGTCAATCTTGCTTCCGACGGAGCGTCTCCTTACCTAGTACCTCCTCTGCAGGATGGTTCCAAAGATCAGCACCGGTTGCATCTTAGTGGCCTTACGGAAGAAGAGAATGAAAGCCTTGCTCGTCAGGTGGCTGAGGTTGCTGCAACTGCTGCTGCAGTAGCTGCGCGCGACTCTTCACGGTCGTACCGGAAAGCGTCTGTGAACCCACAGGGAACCGTTCGCGCCGAAGCATCCAAGCCAGCGGCTCGGCCAGCGCAAATTGTTGAGTTGCAGGAAGAAATTGGTGTTCCAGTGGATGCTTCCCATGCCAGTGGTGGCCACGATGCTCCAAACTGGAGCAAACTGAAAAGTTCTGTCATTCTGCTTGTGGCCACGATCCTTTACGCAATCATAGCTGAAATGCTTGTGAATACGGTGGACGTCGTGCTGGACAATGTAGACATTGACGAGAAATTTCTTGGAATTACGTTGTTTGCATTGGTTCCCAATACAACGGAATTTCTGGTAACTCCCTTCCCTACAATATCAAAGTTGTCCTATCATTTTCTAACTTTGAACAGAATGCCATTTCTTTTGCAATGAACGGAAACATTGCCCTTTCGATGGAAATCGGCTCTGCGTATGCTCTGCAAGTTTGCTTACTACAGATTCCCGCCTTGGTTCTATACAGTGCTGTGAACGCCCACTTTGTCGACCCTGCTGACCTCGTTAGCCATTCTTTCAAGTGAGTAATACACTGCTAAAAATTTGTGGTTTGGAGACTAACATGTATAATAGTCTCATTTTCCCTCAATGGGACATGGTGACTGTGATCCTCTGCGTTTTCCTTCTGTCATACATGTACGGCGAAGGCAAGAGTAATTACTTCAAGGGCTCTATTCTCGTCCTTACCTACCTAGTTGTCGTGATTGGCTTTTACCTCTCTGGCTACAATGACCTTGAACTCATGGGCATCGACCGTTTCGATACGCTAGCTCTCGGTGGCTCAGACAAGTTCTACACTGTTGGGCGAGGTACAAGTGGTGCCGCCTATCCCGCTTCAGCTTAGATAGGGCCCCTGTCTGGCTGTATATATGCACACACACACTACATAACTACATTCCTACCTTTATGCTTGATCGACCGAGTCATGTTTCTGCTATTTCGTTTTTGTTTGCTTGTTGCATGCTTTTTATTGCTTGTGTGTAGTGGTTTTTTTTGCATAAGTCCTCGGCGTTTCTTCCCTGCCTTCCACTGTGAATAATATATTTGAATATAACAGTTCCTATTGAGTTGAACCTTGTCCCTTTTCAATTGAGATTGGCTGTGCATATTGATTGTTCGACTGATGCCAGATATTGTGACTAATCGTAGATATTATTCTAAATCGTACTTGATCATGTGCACTCAAAAAGCCACACGTAAAACGATTTAAATTATCACACCCCGTTTCCTCCCCTCTCACATCTCCACAACATTTTATTTTACCCTCAAAACGCACCAATCTCAGCCCCCGCACGAGCCAGAGTCTCATACACCCTCGGCTGCAACTTATACCTAATCATTCCCGAAAACAGCATCAAATCCTTGGCCATAACCAGCAAATCCTCCGCAAGACTCTGCCGAATCGCGTTCTCGTACGCGCCCGAGTTGAGCCGCTCGCGCTCGCGGCCGATGCACGTTATGCTCCAGATGATCAAGTGACCAATGTTGCGAGAGATGACTCCCGGTAAACTGGCAAAGGCTTGGGTTGCGTTGCGGATATATGGCACGGAGCCTTTGGCGCGTAAGGGGAGGATTTGAAGGGCGTGGATTGCCTTGAAAAGGGGGGGTTAGATTGACATATAGAAGAGCGGGGGGAAAGGGTAAGCTTACGTCTAATGCTGGTGCCCAGCTCCCGGCTTCAACAAGAACCTTGGCTTCCATCATCTGCAACAGAATGCCACATCCATCACGGTTGACTTGGCGGATTTTCTGGTAGTAAAGTGCATTACTGTTGTACAGACTGATCATGTTCTTCGCCAGAATCACTGGGTTGTCCACAGTGGTGAGACTGAGACTGCTGCCAGGTGCTGAAGCAGCAGCCGCGTCTCCTCCCTGGGCTTCTACTCTGGGCTTCAAGGGTTGGAAGTCGGACACGGACTGACCCAAGTCCAGCGCAACGGTTTCTGACAAAGCGCGGTTGATTATTTCAATGACGTGGTCATAATCCTCTGCAAGATGGTACAAAAGCACTGCGTCAGCCACTAATCCCTTGTCGTCTGCCACTGCTGCAGCCTGGATTGTGATGGTCCGGAGGAATTCGTCCTGGTCAACGAGTTTAATGAGTTTCAAGCGCCGTTCGATGGCTCCCTTGATTCTCACGCCATCTGCGCGAATGTCTCCAAGGAGTTTCGCAAAGTCTCTGGTCTCGAGAATGAATTCTCGCAGTGCCTCGTGGCATACAGAGGCCTGTGACTTGCCAAGGGCTCCGGGGAGATCTGCATTTAGACAAATGAGTGCGAAATAATCAATGGCGGCCTCGACGTTTCCTGTTCGGAATTCGCGAGTGTACTGCGTGATCAGGTGTGCGAAATTTATCTGAGGGAATTGTTGAGTAGTGAAAGAAACTTCCAAACAAGTTAGTAAATAATCATAAAGTAACGTATCATCACCACTTACGAATCTCTTCACCCGCTGTGTAAAAGTCGGAAACGCGCAAAAGCCCGTAATAGTCCAGGGCAATGGCGAAATGTACAGCGCTAACTGGAGCATGGGATCCAAGGTATGAAATTGCACTCTCAAACATGCCACCCAAAATCTGCAAGAGGAAAAACGTTCCGTACCCGCCTGGAGTATCAGATCCCTTGGCAAAGACTCGTTGTCCAATCTCCGAGATATCGGTTTGGATATCTTCAAGGCCGAAAAAGTCTCCGGCGATTTCTTCCACGCGATCATCCTCTCTGGCAAGAGTGAACTGTAGCCACATCCAATCTTCCACACCTTGGCCAACGCCATCCAGTCTTCTGCGGCTAAGATCACAGCGGCCGATTATCTTGTAACATGCCATACGGTATGGATCGACTGTGTTCTCTGGAGCATTGCGCAAGCGTTGTTGATACTCTCCATTGATCTTTTGCTGCAGGTCTCGGGGCAACCTCCTATTCTGAGCATAGGTCGTCATGTAGGTCACAAATTTGTGATCGAGCGATCTGAAACCCGGATCAGAACTGACATATTCGGCCGCTTCGGTCACAAATCCGCTGCGAAGAAGGAAAAAGATCAATATCCAACAATAGTCGTCACCGACAATCTGCAGCTCTGTTCCGTCTGGAGCAAGATCCTTGCGGGTAGCACGAAGGCGAATATAAGCACGGATTCTGTTGATGGTGGATGGAATTCCTCCAATTTGCGCTTCCCGTGGGTTCTTAGCAATTGCAGCCTCAACTTCAGAGTAGAATGCTCGTTCCAGGAAAACCCTTGACCCTTCAATGATCCTCTTTTTCAGGGTTATGGCGTCCTTGGAAGTGGAGGTCTCGTTCAGATAATCGTTGGCAAAGCGCCTCTCCTTCAAGGCTCCCGCATCAGCGAAACTGGATACATTGCGCGCTTCTCCAGTAATTGATATTAAGGCATGATAAGCTTCCGCCAGTTGACGTGGTACCTAGTTTTGTTAACCTGTAGACAGTAACTTTGGTCAGTGTCCAAGAACTTACATCTCCACCGGCATTGTTTTCAACTTCTCCGAATTCATGAAGAATCGAATAAGGCCTATCTTCCATCCTGGCCTCATTCAAACGCTGCACCTTGTCACCGAAAATGCCCATTTTTTCTCGCAGAAAGCGGTTATCTGGGCTCTGTGAAACAGTGTCGCCTCTTTCATTTGGATCGGCAAACAGTTGCGAACTCGCGATCGGATTTCCGGGCAGCCCAATCACTGATTTTTCGAGAGCAGAACGCCCAAAGACACTCCGAGTACCCGCTGGTCCTGAGGGTTTTTGCGTAGTACGACCGAACGAGCCCCGGTTGTCTAAGTCACCATCCTTAGATGACAAACCAAAATGCTGAAAGATCCTGTGGCGCTGGTCGTCCCAGTTCATATTAACTTTCTCCTCCAAAAAAGCGTCGAAATCGTGGTGAACACGGGCCAGGCTCTCGGCGACCATAGCCTGGCGACCACGTTGTTGAATGCCTCTCATGAACTTTTCATTATCAGGATCGAAGCTATCCATTTGTTTGAGGGAAGCAGAAGGAGCGGTTTGCGAGTCGAGGGCTCTCAAGTCACGTAGAGCGTGGCCTGGCGATATCCCAGAGGCTGCGAGTAGGTAATGTCTGCAATAGACAATCCATGTTAGTATCGAAAGCTACCAGCGTTTGTTTTTCCTTATTGAAATATCTCTCGACACTCACGCTTTTTGATCTCGAGTGCCATGTTGGGTTTTTTTGGCGTCGGGTGCCCCAAGCTCCCTGGCTTTCCTTCTAATATCCTCAAGCCCTAATTGGAGACTTGGAAGCTCTCCAAACCCAGTATCCTTCGTGGCAGAAGAAGCAAATGACCGTTTCTTGCCTCTCTCGAGTAGGCTGTTGAAATACGCAGGTTGGGTGCTCTGCGAAGACTGCGCAAGCTGGGGCGCGGGAGGCTGTTGCGCCTGGCTTGCAGCAGCTTGCGGCGCTTGTTGCTGAGTCTGACGGCCTAGAAGAGAAAAGCCAGAGGACGGAGCAGGATTCGTAGATGAGAATATGCTTGACGGTTGCTGTGAGGCCGTCGATGGGCCAGTGGCACTTGCTCCAAACAACGAGCCTGAAAACGCGTTCGCCATTGTTGTTGGTGCGAAATTTTGCAGTCGAGCAAGGCTCACCAGCGAGGCGAGCGATTGTCACGGGGAAGCACAGTCAATGCAGCGAAGGACGACAAAAACCTACTGCTGCGACGAGCCACGAGGAGGAGACCACTGCGCGGGCGGAGTTGAATAAAGAAGTTATTATTGTTGGCAGCCTCAGGCACCCGCGGCGATCTACAACAAAGCTCACCCGGCCGCGCGGATCATCGATTCGCCGAATGCTTAACCCGGAGAACAAAGATCGATCTGGTTATTTTCTACCACTTCTTGTACGGCGCACAGCGATGATCTGACAATCTGACAGTAACACTGTACGTCTCTCCCGGGTTTCTAGCAGGCCAGAAGCCAATTACTGCCCAGTCGCCGGCATCGATGGAATTGTGCGAGTTCTAAGGAGCCAAAACGAGCCATGCCGACCTTTCAGTCCAAGACTTTCCGGCGCACGCCCACCGCGTCATCTACGTTAGGAGAGCGACTGGGCGCCATCTACAGATCGAAATTGACCCGGCACCCGTTTCTTCTCTTTGGGCTCCCGTTTATCTCGGTGATTCTTGCGGCGTCGTTTGTTCTGACGCCGGCCACGGCCCTGCGGTACGAGCGCTATGATCGCAAAGTGCACCAGCTGAACAAGGACGAAGAAATGGAACTCGGGCTTAAAGGGGCAGATGGAGAAGAGGGAATCAAGAGGAACCCGCGAAGACGCGTGGTTGGCAGCGAACGAGACGAGTACTATGTAAGTTGGGCCGGGCATTTTGGCGGTCTTGTGATAATGCAAGGCTTGCTTACGGCATGCTGATGATGATTATGATGACAGCGGCTTATGGCCAAGGACCTCGACGACTGGGAGCAGAAGCGTGTGCAGCGATTCAAGGGCGAGCCTGATGGGCGGTTCTAGACATTTTCCATGGCTCTATTTTTCAGCGGGGGATCTTCTATATATAGTATACGATTTCGAGGATCATACAATAGCGTGTATCACTATATATATTGTGCGCGTAACTGGGTGTAATATAAAACATAAAACACGAAACAGCATACCGTATATTGCATACTGCATACTGCATACTGTAGTAAGACAAGCCTCGCCACGGCGATCCACAGGCGATGCGGTCACCAATCGCCACCGGCCGCGCCTGCCTGTTCCAGCCGGGCCTTTTTGGCGCGGGATAACGTCATATCCAGCCATCGTGTTTCTCCGGCCGCCGGCTCCACTTGGCGCTCGCGCTGTCTGGCGCTCTCTCGCTCTCCCTGCGACTTCACTCGATGATATCAGCTGCCAGCCCTGCCTGCGCTCATATACCCAGTCTTTCCTCCCACCCCAGGCACCGCTGCCCTCTTTCTCTGGTTGCGTCCACCCGTGGTTGACTCGGCCCAGAACCGCTTCCCGGAGTCCCCCAGACTGGACACACCGGACACACTGGACGACCATCCCGTTTCTCTCTCCTCCTATAACTGATCGACCTGCGATGCGTGATAGCATGTCTCAACGCTTCTAGAAGTCCCCAGCTGCAAGATGGATGATGGGCGTTGTCTTTGCGAATATATATCCAAGCGCCGCTCCCTCCACAACAACCTCCTCCAACATCACATTTGACGCCCGCCATGCAAGGATCAACGGCGTCCAGGCAGTCGCCTGGCTCTCCTTGGGCCGCTGAGTTGCGCCCTCCCCAACACAGTGACATTTCCTACACGCCAGCCGGCCCCCCGATGCAGTCGTCTGCCTTCAGCGGCTCTGTCCCATCGCCCTTTCTCTTCCCCGGATACGTTTCAGATGGCGCGACTACGAGCCCCAACTATTTCGGCATTGTCGTCGACAACACCAGCAACCCGCCAGGCTCAACGCCTGGCCCGTACACGAAAAAGAACTGGGACGCCCTCGCCCAGGCATCGTCCTCGCTTCCTAGCCCACTGCCGCAACCAGTTTCGCCAAACCCCGTCCAGCTGCGTCTTTTCCAGCTGGCCGGGTCGAACCATGCCGCCGCAGATAACACCCAGCAGCACCTCGCCCCTCATCGGCCGACGCCGTACATGGATACTTCCACAAGTCCTGCTATGCGAACAAACGACGGCTTCTTTTCTTTGGCCCACAAAGATGATACACGGCAGAATAATACCACACAATGGAACGAGAAGACCGAGGTAGCTATGGACGATTCATACCTTCCCAAAAGCAAGGCGGAATCAAGCAACAAAATGCCTCGAGCCCAGTCATCGTCGTTTGGTCTCCCAAGAACAGATTCGCCAGACACTATTCATTTGAGCTCTGAATCTCGCAGTCAGTCTGGAAAGGTCCTGCGCGGAAACTCGAACTTGTCGTTGCCGGTAGAATCGGGCCATGCCTCACCCATCGAGGACTCTCGGCGGGCAGATACCCTCCCAATTTCCCTGGGCCAGGATACCACGAGTTTCATCTCAGCAGAGCTGTGTGCTGAGCTAATCAAGACAACCGCCGACCAGATCCTTCTGTTCGACGTGCGGCCATTCCCTCAATTTTCCCGCTCAAACATCTTTGATTCGTTAAATTTGTGCATCCCGACAACTCTTTTGAAGAGACCTTCTTTTAATACCGACAAGCTCCAGGACACCTTCATCAGCGAGTCGGAGAAACGCAAATTCTCCACGTGGAAAAGCAGTGCTTATATTATCGTTTACGACTCAAACACTGATCATCCGCGAGACACCATGCCGCTCATTAACGTTGTCAAGAAATTTAGATCAGAAGGCTGGCACGGTGACGCCAGAATATTACGTGGAGGGTTCATGAACTTTTCCAAACGCTTCCCACATCTTGTCCGAGAGCAGCGACAAAACAAAGGGACGACTTCGGCCAAACAGCCTCGGTCGATGAGTTTAAGTCTGCCATCAGTTGCTCCAGTAGCTGGTGGCTGCTCGTTACCGAATATGACCGCGGCCAACCCTTTCTTTAGTAATATCCGTCAGAACATGGACTTGGTTGGCGGTGTCGGTCAGATAGCCGTCAAACTTCCAGATATGCTAACACCCGCTGGATATAAATTACTACCTCTGTGGCTACGCAATGCGTCGGCTTCTAAAGATAAAGGGCATGAAGTATCACAAAAATTCCTCAAGATAGAAGAACGGGAATTACACCGAATGCGAGAGGCATTGGGCTCGAGTGCCAACTACAACGAGCAATCCTCAACCAGATTCCGTGTTGCTGGAATTGAAAAAGGCTCTAAGAATAGATACAACGACATTTATCCTTTTGAGCACTCTCGAGTTCGGCTTCAAGATGTTCATCCAGGCAACTGCGATTACATTAATGCAAGCCACGTCAAAGCTGAGCTTTCCAACAAACGTTACATTGCGACTCAGGCGCCTGTTCCGGCAACGTTTGAGGTAAGCTTTTATTCTCTTTTCTTTTCTGGTTTCGACTTACCAACCCTGTCTAGGATTTCTGGCGTACCATTTGGGAGCAAAATGTTCGAGTCGTCGTGGCTCTGACGGCAGAAGTAGAACGGGGACAGATCAAATGTCATCCCTACTGGAAGCCGGGAGACTACGGCCCTTTTAAAGTCAAGGTGTTGGGCGAAAAGCGCGTGTTCATGGATTCGAAAAGTAACGGAAGCCCTACCGGCTCCCGAGAGGACTCATTGGAGCGAAGCCCACCCCCCAGTTTAAGGGCTACAGAAGAGCCACGCCCAACAGGCGAAGAATCTCCTTTTATCATGGTGCGGCATTTCACCCTCTTGCACTCTTCGTATCCTTTTCAACCGATACGAGAGATTACCCAGCTTCAGTACTCGTACTGGCCAGATTTCGGAACGACATCGCAGCCAACTCATCTGCTCAAACTAGTCGAGCAATGCAACAAAATCACAAGAAAGAATAGCGGTTTGAGCCTGAATATAGATGATGCTGAGCCTCCTGGGCAGCGACCTGTCCTGGTTCACTGCAGTGCCGGATGTGGACGCACCGGCACGTTTTGCACAGTCGACAGCGTGTTGGACATGCTGAAACACCAACGACAGCAACAAAATCAATCGGACGATTCCGTCGATCTTATCGCGAAAACCGTCGAGGATTTCCGGAAACAGCGTCCAAGTATGATACAGAATCTTAGCCAATTTGTCCTATGCTACGAGAGCGTTTTAGAATGGGTGGTTGCACGCACTGGAGCTACCGGGGACTCATGACAGCATTTAGCAGATACGTTATATGGCGCGTATGTAGAGGATACCCTTTTTATGAAGCATTTGAAGTACATAGCTCGATTCTTACTCACTCTGGCGATGTTGATGGCTGCATTCTAGATCTTGGTTTGCATGTATTATTGGATGGGTTGATATACTTTATTATTGCATTGAAACACGCTTGGACTGGTGACGACTGATGAATTTATTTTTATTTAAAAGCTCTTTATTTAATTTCATTTATATCCAATTCCACAAATGATACTTAATTAAGCTATTGTGTGTTTGTATTCGGGCGGGTCCATAGCGCTGCCTAGTCCAGCGGCAACAGCTCATCAATCCTTACACACCGCAACAAGTTCCATCAATGTCTTCTCCCCCACGTGAAAGTTGGCACAGTCTGAATTAACCTGTTGGCTACAACAGTCAGACTGTAGCTCGTCCGTCGACAAACCAGGTTTTCGAGAGTTCTTGTCAAAATATGAGCTTTCCCAAGTGATGCATTCTCTCTCAAACGCCAGCGACGACAACAAGACGCAATGCTGCTCGACCTGCCCACAGAACTGATCCAGATCATACTGGGATATACAAGCCCCTCAGCATACATACAGGCAGCAACATGCTGCAAGTCTCTGTATACCACTGCCTCAGCCTCGCGCGATCTTGTTCTAGCCCATCTACAACGAACCCCGGGAGTGAAGCATGGTGTAGCCTCTTATTCTACACTAGAACTATTCCAACTGCTGCAGCGGCGTGTCGCAGAATTGTTGCTCAATGCAACCTTTTACGCAGATCGGACAACTTGTACCTTCAACGGCAAGAAGAAGCAGCATGACGTTGGGGCTTCATCCATAGGCCACATAGGGCGGTCTGCAGTTCTTGCACTGGTTTACAAAGAGGACCCATGTGTTCATCTCGTATATGTTAACTCAAGTGGGGCCATATCCTCCCAACGGTCTTTCGATTGCTCTCCGCTGGCGCCAGAAGAATGTCCGGGGACTATTGTCAAGACTACATTCGCAAGCGAACGTTCCTTGGCCGTGCTAGTGCGTGGCCAAATGATACAAGAGAAACAAGATGTTTACCCTGCCTTTAGAGAGAACATGCAGCAGCACAGCGATGATACCTTTTATTACTATTTTTTTAATATCCCTTTGACAACGGGTTTGTCTCGCAGCGTATGCAGAATATATGAACGGGCCGATTTCCAGCCCGAAGCTTTTGCATGTACGAGCAAATCCCAAATACGATTTGCTATATCGTGGCAGTATCTCCGCGACGACTGGCAGAATGAGGTCGTACTTTACCGCACTTTTAAGGGTGACTCCGAAGTTGTTGATAGGCAGCATGATCTCTGCTGTCCGTGTGCCCCCCGGGCATGTCGTTTAACCTCGCGGCCCAATGCTGACATGAGCAGCAGATCTGGAATATACCGAGACAACACTCGTCGATGAGAATGGCCATCGTCCGCCCAAAAAACAGAGCCGAGCCTCTTGGGCCAAATCTGAACGCAGGCCATTGTGGAAATTTGGGCCGGTAAAAGGGATCAAATTAAATGACGGCCAAGTGTTCTACTCCTACAAAGGCTCCACGCTGTTTGATTATTCCCAAACCATCTCCCTGCGAAACTTGGGGTGGTCTCCAGGGAATGGAGATGGGGTTTTTAATTCTCTTGAAAATCTCAGCGAGGTGCAGTCATTTGACATACCGTTCGCTGTGAGTGCTCCATTCTTCCGGAGACATGAAATAACAGGGCGTGATGCTTGCGATCACCAGTACCTCTCCTTTGGAACGGCAACCCACCCATCTGAACACTGGACAGTAGCATACCTGTTGAAAAACAGAGACGAATTTCAATATGTAACCTGTGGCAGTGGAGTTGAACCAGAATGGGAACCATTGTTTGAGGATTGCTGGGTTCCAGTTGCTCGCCTTTGGGGATACCAAAGGCCATCGACAAGCACAATAGATTGTAGCCCTGCCACGTCACGACAAGGCACACGTATTGCAGTTTCTAACTGGGACATCGTGTATGTCTGGGCTCTAAATCCAAGGGAGCTGACTGAAAAGGGGTTGAGAAGTAACACTTATTACCCGCGCACCTGGTGGTCAGGCGACGGCGACGATCGGATAGTGGAATTGCGCCCTGTAGTGTTTCGCTTGGATGCGGTCTGTTTCAAGATAATATTTACTTCTAACGATGATATCATCATGGCATTGACGGATAAGGGGCTGGTGACATTGGACTTGAGACTGCAGGGCCAGGGCCGGCGGCTCACCTTGGATATGGACATTCCTTGAGCCATGGTCATGAGATATTGACTTTTTCTGAGGGTTGCATTTACTGCAATCATTTCAGTATTTGGGAGCGTGTAGGCACAGGATTTATGATTATTGTAATTAACGTCAATATGCATTTGTCTATTATCTTCATAAATCGAACTATTGTTGCCCTTCGCCTCCTCCTCCGGACATGGCCAAAAAGGTCACTACCAAGAACACCCACCAGTACCTAGAAACGTAATGTTAGCATATCCTGCATTTCCAACAAGCAGCGAGCTTTTTTTGGGAGATAAGCCTACTTTTGGAAAAGAGTCTTCTCGACCACTTCGTCCGAGTTGGTTCCATCCGGGTTAATCACAACGGGCTTATTCAGTTCCGGCTGCGGGCCCGGCTTGGAGAACACCAGATCAACATCGAGAGCGTCGGTGGATTGATTAAAATGCGGCGAAAGCGAGACGTGGTATGGCTTCTCGTTGACACCAAGATACAAATGCAGCTTCTGGCGCTGCTGAGTTGTCAAGGCGGACTGGGAAATCACACTCCCGACCCATTGTTTGGGGCTGGTTGGGATGTCGATGAAAAATCCCACACGAACTAGCTCTTGTTGTCCATTGTTGCTGTCTGCGGCAGGAGGGGTATATGATAGAACGTTGGTCTCAAGGCTTTTGCTGTCGTACTCGACCTTGGCGAGAAGCGAGGGTTGCGACGACGAGGCCACGGGCCAGTAGAGGATATCGGCGGAGGACGGTAGACTGGCCGACGAGCAGTGAACAGCGCCAATCTGGAGAAGAAGAGAGAGCGCGGGAAGCGCTGCAAATATGCGCATCTTTCAAATGTTTTGTTTTTGGTGGCGGGCTGATGGGGGATGATAGACCGATCTCTCCGCACACATGATCAGGAATGCAGACGTTGGGTGAAGCTCCGGCGCGGGCTAACCGGAAACGCGCATAGCGGCGATATGGGTGTTGATATGATTGCGGTGCGATCGCCGATGTGTAGATATTTACAAGGGCTAGAATATTGATTGTGCTGTGATCAAATCGTCCATTTTTGGGGATACTAAGCAGTTCATGGCTTCCGATTTTCTCGGAACGAGTCTATACTCAGTGCTCACCCCCAAAGCCACTGACAGTTTATTGACAATACCAAGGAGTCTAGACCACCGCTCAACAATACCATTGAGTTTGGCATGTAATACTAGTACGTACAGTATTTTCTTATTAGCGAGTGGTGTGTAATAGGTGATAAGCAAATCCTGTCTGGCAGCATAAGTGGACATTTCGAGACACCGAAGTCGCTGCACAGCACGGTGTTGTCAGATCTGCGTTCAATAGCTAGTTATGGCCAATTGCAGTCTGCATTTCGTACCAGCCAGCCTGTCCCAGTTCGACATAAACACGTAGCTACTACTAAGTATTTCTAGTAGTAGTGAGAGCTGGACTGGCCCGGGGATGACGTGGGGAACTCACAGGGAAGGAACGAACGGAGCGGGGATCGGCGGCCCGCTACGTATTATTAGGATAACGCCTTGTTCGGCCTTCTTTCCTTTTTTTTCTCTTCGCTCTCACTTTCATTGTCTCTCGCCACCCTTCTTTCTGATGATGACAACATCTTCCTCTACATATCAGCACCGCGGTATAACCTAAATAGTTTGGTCTGCTGTTCATCTCAGTTCAATTGACTTCTCGACCACTGCAGTCGGTTTTGTGTGCCAATCAACTTCAAAAGAGCACGTATCTGTGTTGCTACCCTGACGTGGACTGTACCACCTGTGTCTGTGATCCGTGACTGTGCCAGCAGCCATGACTTCGCTCCCTTTCCGTCGCCCGTCGAGGCAGACCTCGCGACAAGCATCTATGGACGAGCGAGAGAGCATCCAGGTCCAGATGGATTACTATATTGGAATCGACGTCGGCACCGGAAGTGCTCGCGCTTGTATCATCGATGACAAGGGCGATATTGTCGGTCTGGCGTCGGAGAACATTGGTCTATGGCAGCCTGAGCAAGGCTACTATGTGAGTTATAGAATATAAGTATGCCTCTAATTGATTCTGACAGCCCTCTTTTTTTGTTTCTAGGAACAATCCACCGCCGATATCTGGCGATGCATCTGTATCTCAGTCCAGAGAGCTATCAGCCAGCACAATATCAACCCCGAGTGGGTTCGGGGCATTGGTTTTGATGCCACTTGCTCATTGGCACTCTTCTCCACCGATACCGACGAGCCTGTCTCCGTGACCGGTCCCAATTTTGACACTGATCGCAACGTCATTCTCTGGCTGGACCATCGTCCTGTCGAGGAAACCGAGAAGATCAATGCCACAAACCACAACCTGCTCCGCTACGTTGGTGGGAAGATGTCCATTGAGATGGAAATCCCCAAGGTCCTGTGGCTGAAAAACCACATGCCCAAGGAGCTTTTCGAGAAATGCAAATTCTACGATCTTGCCGACGCCCTCACCCACATCGCTACTGGGAATGAGAAACGAAGCTATTGTAGCGTTGTGTGCAAGCAAGGCTTCGTGCCTGTTGGTGTCGACGGCAGCGTCAAAGGTTGGCAGGACGATTTCCTTACCGAAATCGGGTTGGAAGATCTCGTGACTGAGAATTACAAGCGCATGGGAGGAGTCAACGGGGTGGTGAGCCTTTTTTTTTTCGTGTTTCGTTATTATTTGATTTGATATGATTTTTCTGGCCAAAGCTAACTCATACCTTTAAAACAGAATGGTGAATATCTTAGCGCTGGAGAGCTCGTTGGCCACTTGTGTGAAAAGGCTGCTGCAGACCTTGGACTCCCCAGTGGCATTGCAGTTGGCAGTGGTGTCATCGATGCCTATGCTGGGTGGATTGGCACAGTCGGCGCTAAAGTCAACCTGGAAGGCGATGAATTAGACCAAGAAGTTGCTAAAAACGACCGTACCCAAGCCTTTAGCCGTTTGGCTGCCGTTGCGGGCACCTCGACTTGCCATCTTGCCATGTCTCCCAATCCAGTATTCGTCCCTGGAGTATGGGGCCCATACCGTGACACCATTTTGCCCGACATGTGGATGGCCGAGGGAGGACAATCGGCCACTGGGGAGCTACTCAGGCACGTCATTGAGACTCATCCTGCCTTCAACCAAGCAATTTCCATTGCCGAGTCGTACCATACCAACATCTACGAGTACCTAAATGAGCACTTGAAAGAGATGATGGAGGATCAAAATGTCCCCAGTATTTCCTACCTTGGCCGCCACTTCTTCTTTTACGGAGATTTGTTCGGAAACCGCTCTCCTGTTGCGGATCCGTCCATGTCGGGGGCTGTCATTGGACTTACTAGTGACAAGTCTGTGGACAGTCTGTCCATCTACTACTATGCCACACTGGAGTTTATTGCATTGCAGACGAAACAAATCGTGGACAGCCTGAACGATGCTGGCCACAACATCAACTCAATCTTCATGTCCGGTTCTCAATGTCAGAATGAGATCCTAGTGAAGCTGATTGCGTCCGCTTGCAACATCCCTGTTCTGATTCCTCGCTATGTTCAGGCCGCTGTCTGTCATGGTGCTGCTATGCTGGGTGCCAAAGCTGCTAGCGCTGATTCCCAAGGCAAGACGGAAGATCTATGGACTATCATGGACAAGATGAGCAAGCCAGGAAAAAAGGTTGTCCCAACGAAGGATGCTCACGAGAAGGCTCTACTCCAGGCCAAATACAAGGTCTTCCTGGAGCAATGCTACAAGCAGAAGGAATACAGGAACCTCGTGGACCAGGCAATTGGAACATGGACCAAGTAGAAGGGATGTGTTATTTAGATTGGATTAGGCAAAAGTGATTCATTACTGTGGTTTTAATGATAAGTAATGTTTTTTGTCAATAGAATATTGCGCTTCCAATTCTTTCCAGTAATCTTGAGCTTGTAGGAGTTGTACGGTTTCTTGCCGGTTCCATGGAACCTGAAACGCCATAAGTATATAGCCGCGCAATGCATCGGCCTTCTCGAGTGTTGCACATATTTAAGCACTCTAGAGGACAAAACAGCAGGTAGAGTACGGCATCATTTATCATCAACACCCTTAAGTCAAGCTGAAGCTTTATCCCTTTGGATTGATTATCATATCGTCGTTTGAATCGGCCACATCAAGGTTTTGTTTATAATAGATGAGCTTCGAAGCTCAAGTCGCATTAATTTGAAGGCGCCGGCCTCTCCAGTTCAGCTAGAAGCTCATCGAGATCGTTACTATCATCTGGTACATTATCTCCTTCTCTTCGCTCGTCACTTTGCTCGTTGGAATTTGTTGTTGTGGTTGTTCCTGTTGTTGTTTGTGCGGCGGGTGCAAAATCGTCTCGGCGCGTGACTTTGTCTTCGTCAATCCATTCTCTGCGCATAATCTGAATGCGCTTGGTGTGTCCTAGTTTTTCGATTATGGCAAGGCCATCTGCAAATTTCGCGCGCGGGTATAAATCGTCAAGCCACAGCTGGTAGAAGTTGAGGAGGCGGCCTAGGTCAGAGAACTGGAAAATAAAAGCAAAAAACTATCAGTACTTTGTAAAAAAAAATCCAAGTGGGATAAGGAGAGAAAAACCCACCTCATGGCCTTTGCCTTTGAATTTCAGTTTGGTTTTTGCGTTTTTTCGTAATTTGGGAATGCCATTCTGTGAAAGGAGACTTGTCATTGTCAGCTAGATACTCGCGACCGTTTCGTCAATTCAATACTTACCGACTTTCGTCGAGTTTGGCTGTTGGTACTCTCTGTTTCGTAGCCTTTAGATCCGCATCCAAACCTAGCACTGGAGTCGCAGTGTCGCCAGCATCAGCGTCTTTGGATGCGTTCGCGGCATCGTTCAGAGGAGCGACCGTTGGCAAGCCACTCAGGATTTCATCCAGCCCAGCATCGTAGTCGAAAAGATCCGCATCAACATCAGACATTTTCGTGTCTCTCAGTTAATTCTCATATCTGAGTGTCGACTACCAGGAAGCATCAATCGTCATTACTGATTGTTGTCGCGTTGCGGGCGTGTAGAACGCGACCAGATGCTATTTAGCCTATTCTGGCCTAGTGCGCATGTATAAGCTCACCACCGCGGCTAAGCCGGAATAGGCTAGGCGGTACCAGAACCCGACACCACATGTAGCATCCGTCCCTCACGCCGGACGCCATATCTCGACACCTCCCAGCAGTCCTGTCCTGACATTACTGTCCCAGGAGACAATGGCCACCGAAACAAAGCCCCTGGTCCCTCCCAAGGGATTGAAGACCGATTATCCGGTAATTGGGAACCCCCATTGCATTGTCTTCGTGAGCTGAAAAACTGACAACATCGCACAGCTAATCGATTCTGATCCGTACGAACAAACCCGCGACTCCCATGGCCCCAATTGATACTTTTGTTGTCTAACCTGATCCCCAGGCACCTCAAGAGAGTCTTCCGCTATGGTCGTCCTTCCGATTATGCCGTCGCCGGCGGCATGGCGGCTGCCTCCCCGATCGCATTTTACCTGATGGACCGAGTCTCTCCCTCGCACGTTGGAAAGGCAGGCTTTGCGCCAGTGATGCGCCTGGCCACAGCGATTGGCCTTCTCGGTGGATTCCACATCTTTTTTCAGAGATCTTCAAGTACGCTTCATCTGGGCAAAAAAAGAATGTCTACGAATAACGACTGACTGATTCAGACCGCTTTTACGGATTCACGGAAAATTCGCGAGAAGTTGAAATGGACATGCGGGAAATGGTGGACAAAGTGAAGAAGGGTGAACCTCTTTACGGTGTCTCTCAGCTGTCAGAAAACCTGCAAGGAGTCGCTGCTCGCAACTCTCGATACTCCGGCGTGTTCGCCCACATCCTACCATGGTTTAACTTGGTCAATCACAATCAGGTGAGTCGGTCTTGATATATGGTCTTGCTATATAGCAGATTAATTTACGGGTTTTGGTTCACTTTGCTCACCCCTCATAGCATGGCGTGGATACGGCGAAATATTACCAACAAGCTGAGAGAGAACTTGAGGCCGAGCGAGTGGGCAAGTAAAGTTTATTATAAGTTGTGACAATCTTTTGAAAAAGCGAAGAAATTCTACGAGTTACAGTCGTATGTATTTATATTATGGAATGTTTCAATCGCCGGATTGTTCAAAGCCTAACCTTCATCTTGCTACTTCGTAGTATTATTGGAGTCTCGCGGCTGCTTTCTTTCATGGTCTTTCCCTCTCTGCTGGCCATTTTTCTTCCCTAAAGTGGGTGTTATTGTTTTCTTTTGTCTGTCTTCTTTTTTTTTTTAAGTTCCTGTTCAAAATTCCATCTTCAATTCCCGATTTGTCTTTTGTCGTGGGTTAGGTGCTGCATAACAAAGATCAGTGAACAAACTCGATGTATGATTTTTTTTAAAACCAAATACCATTTGCGTTCTCTTGAACATAGAATCTTCGAAGCAACATAATCGCTTCATTGGGAAATATCCCCCCTGTCGCAGGGTAGGGCCGGTCTATACCAGGACTAATAATCAAAGTTTCCATTAGAATTCGATCAGTTGATATCGGTATGGTTCACTAACTCCGAATGCAATGATAATACGCTTCCATTGCCGCCGAATCTGTCATTGGCGCACCCAAAGTAAACTTGGCGAATGTTGTACTGTCGTAGAAGTGATGCACACATCACACATGGCTCGACAGTCACATACAGATCAACCAGGGCAAAGACCGACTTTGGGTAGCTTTGAAGCGCCTCTGCAATTGCCAGGAACTCTGCGTGTCTCGTACCCTAGTTGACACCCTTATTAGTATCGTGTAGGCCAGTAGATAATTACTCCCATGTAGGGGATACCTACATTCATTGATCTGTTGGTATCGTTCATTCCAGAGCCAATAATCCTGCCATCCAAGACCAACACGCATCCCACGGGTGTTTCTCCGACTTCCAAGGCCTTTTCTCCCTATAAGCTATTGTCAGTTGGGTGTGTGGTGTCACACGGTTTGGGGACAGATACCATCAAGAGCGCTTGTTTCATGAAGAATTCATGTTTCTCAACATCGTTGTCGCTTTCTTTGAGACTAACATGGTCGTCTCCTTGGCTCATAGTGATTTATCTGTCCTTTGTATCCAGATAGGAATACTTCGGAATTGGCCAGGAATATAAGAATTTACATATATGTCAACGCACAAAGAACCGAATTTGCAATACGGCAGCGGGCATCAAGTAAAAATATTCGCTGTCACAATGAGAATAAGCCCCTGCATCCTAGACCGCTTCACAGCAATAAAAAGAACCGTGCTCTTCGTGTGCTTTATTTAATAGTTGTAGTGAAGCCACAGAAAGCCGATGGTGGTTATCGATAACCACGATACAGAAAATTACGATTAGTGGAGCCTTAACGAATTAAAATACGGCAGACTAACCATACTTCACTTAGTCCATACGAAGCAAGGCACGCGCTAGTAATGTTTTCTTGCGGGACGAATATTAGCGCGTCGTTCCTTCCATATCAAATGCAAGCCTTGTTCAAACACCACAACTTCTCGACTTCGGACAGTTCCCCATGGAATTTAGTAACAGGAAGCTATGGCCGGGGCTGCACAGAGAAGGTCCCGGAATGCGGATTTGGGCAACGGAAGCCTCAGAACCGCAGAGCCAGCTTCGTCCATTTTAGACGCGCACCATCTTTCAGCAGAGGCACATGGTACTATTTCGCAGCTGCGAAAAGAGCTCGTCGAGAGAGCCCCTGGAACAGCATTTCCACGGTCGGGTGAAAGCGTCAAAAACACTCTCTCTTTGATATGTGTGGCATTGAAAGTTGCGTCTGACGATGTGCCCCCAACTGGAGATATTCCTCCTGGTAGTGAGACTGAACAGCACCTGTCAAACTGCCTGGACATTGTTCAACTGCTGGTTGAAAATTCCCCTCGTTCTTTGCTAGACGAGCTTGAGCCAGAGCTCCTGGGAATAGATGCACCGTTTCCTTTCTATGCATGGCTGACAATCCTCCTGGTCGAGCTGAGCGCCAAGGTGCGACTCGACAATGTAGAAGGCAAAATCAATGGCCTTCTCGCTTTGATGACGCTCACTCAGCATAATATGACACGGTCAATGTCTTTGCGACATTCGCTTTCAACGATGCTCCGTGTCATAGTCACCGGTAGGCTAGAGCACTGTATAATTATTCCTCGATAAACGTTCACTAAGATAGTCATATTATATTAGATATCCTGAAGTCTCTGGAGGCAACTGATCTATCAGAAATTGGAAAAACGAGTATCATGCTACCTAGTATGACCGGGTCAGTGAATGAGGAACTAATGGCAAAACTGGGCTTTCCTCGACATCTCTTTACCACCACCATACTTCTTGGGGGCCCGGGTCGAGCAATTCAGGTGCTACTTCAACTAATCGACGCTCTAATCCCCAGCACAGTTGTGGATCAGGGAAGCTTCTCAATCACAGGAATCATACAAGATTCTGCAACAGCATTGAATCTGCTTCATCGAGCTTGGAACTGCGCTTCTTCGTGGCTGCGACAGTATGAAACGAACAGGAAGCAGGGAGTGGCAGATTTAATTGCTCAATTCCTTCAATTTTCCCAGAAACTAACCAAAAGATTACTAACAATACCAAACATAGGGGGCCTTGACGCTCAAGCTAGCAAAATGCTCAATGAAAGTCTTGTTACGGCCATGTCCTCTCAAATAATACACCAGGGTCCAAAAATCGAACAAGTCTTGTCCAATTGCCTCGATAGCGTGAAAGATCTTGAAAGTGTTTCTACAATCATAAGAACAGATGTTGAAGACATTCTCGTTCCCAAGCTAGCAGAGTTTCGGGCTGATAATGAATCTTTTTCCAAGACTGTGGTGTCCATCCAGGTAAAACCATCTCAATATCTTGCTAAATCTTACCTTTTTCTAATTGCATATGGCGAAGAATGCGGTCAAGGCAATACTCAGTGCCCATGGGCTAGACGAGGAAATAGATACGAGTAAACTTCAAGGTGAGTACACCCCAAGTGGTATGTACTATTGACTGCTCACTCTTTTTTTCTAGTGAATGAGCCACAGCCCCGAGCAGTTAAACGTATTCGACTATCGGCATCTGAAATGTCGATTGAGGATAACACTACATTGTTTCAGCAAATCATAATGAAAGTTTCCAAACTTGTCGAGTGTAATGATCCTATGGATTTTCATCTCGTCATGAAATCTGCAAAGTAAGTTATTATGACCATGCAAAATATTTTCGAATCTAACCACTAGCCAAAAGGGAAAATTACGCGAGTCTTTCTGAAGAGCAGAAATGTGAATTTTTCACATTAATTGCAAATGTGCCCTGCGCCGCCGCAGGAAATCAGCCTACAACCAGCCGTCAAAACTCCACTTCTTTTTATTGCCAGACCTGTGATTCCGAACGAGTTCTTTCAGATGCTGTTACACCCTGGAATAGCACCGAGGCAGATGAGCTACGGGATCTCTTCTTTGAACTGATACCTACAGTATCACGAAACTCATCTCTGCGCATAATTTCTTTGCTCGCAGTTAGGCGGTTTCTCTACCATGAGCCGGAGACTAAGCGCCTGTCACTGAGATCATCGGTTCTTGGGGAAACGTGCATTCACTCTTTAAAAGCCTCTTCCAGAGAGCTACGAATCGCAGCTGGGTACGTATTTCTATTCTCTACATTAGCCTTGAGATTCTAACATGAAAAGGCATACCCTCCCTTGCTTTCTTCGCAGATCTGTTGATGCTGAGGTTCGGAGACAAAATTTCGTTATAATCCTTGAATGTCTCAAGAGCGTTTCGGACCGGACCGACATACCTTCTCAAGAAACTTGCGTCTTGACTCTATGTAGACTGGCAGAGTATGTTTCCACCTTCGACCTTGATATTAATAGCTTGGAATCTCACGATAGCAGAGTATGTGAAGATGAAGAGTTGAATATTATTCTTCTCCGCCTTCTTGAATATTTTGGGCACACAAACCCTTATATATGTGCGGTTTCCTACACGGAGGTAAGCATTAAAATCCATGATTTCGCTTTGAAGTACATGGTCTTATTTTTACAGCTTGTAAAAGTTGCTCAAAGGCTATCCACTACGGTGGCGGGCTTGCTTCGTCCATTCTGGGGATCATTGTCAATCACAATTGTGAAGAATATTAGAAATCGCCCACACATGGCAGAGCAACTATGTGATCTTCTAGGGATGTCCGTCGATAACTTTCTCCGACTAACCGAAACTCATACATTGCCATACCTAGTCTACACGCGCCGACAAGAGGTTATTGCAAAAATAGCAGCCACTCATTCGTCCAAGTCACCCTTTGAGCTTTGTATGGAGCGGAATAACTTGGCATCCATTATAGCATTCCTGTTGAGCCAGCCTTCGCAAGATCATGATGGTATGATATATTCACTTCTGGTATCTGTTGATTCTAGATTTCAAAGTACCTCGGCCACAATGCTGCTCAAGACTGAACCGATTCCCATCACTCGTGAGCTTTTGAAGAATATGGGCGATTCTGGAGGCAACCAAGACTCAAAGGTATCCATTTTACTAACATCTGTTTATTTTACTTTGGTTGCTGACTCCTTGCAAGTTCAATGATGCTCTTCGTCTTCTCGCCAGTTTAACTCCTCGAAAACGGAACTCAAGCTCGAAATCGCCTTTTGGCGTTGGGCCTTTTATAGAGGAACATCTCTTTGGTCTTATAACAGAGTTTGTGGATACTGTGAATGACTTGCATGCAAGATACCCCGTCATAGAAAAGAAACGCAATATCATTGCCATCGGCGAGATGATAAAACTTGCTCGGGACCATGTTAATGCTGCAATCCCACAGGTATGTCTCATCATTAAAGGAGCTACAATATCCCAGTGACTAATGTGTGACACAGATCTGTGCTTGTCTGAGATCCTCGCTTGAGGTCGAGGAGCTGTGCGACCATGCATTTTCTGTTTGGTGTATTCTCATCACTAATCTTCAACCTGAAGAAGTTGAAGCGCTCACTGACCAGTCTGTCGCCATAATCCTTCAATACTGGGAAAATATGCAAGAAAGTAGCAGACAAACAGCAGTGGCTCTTGTAGACCACTTGCTTCAGCACCATAACTACCAACTGCGAGAAATATTTCAAACATTGCCATCCCTGCTATCGATTCCTGAGATGTCAAACTTTGAAAATCAAATAACCGACTTGACAGGCGACACGGACATAAGTGAGCGCCTGGTTGCGTTTAGCGTTCGCTGCCAGAGCGAAAGTACAACAGTTGTTGAACAAAGTCTCAAGGAGCTTGTTCCATTCTTGCACGACAACGATGAGCTTATGCATAAAACGTTCCTCAATGATCAGTACAATAGTGGTCTTTCTCGGTTAACAAGATCGCTTCTTGACTGTTGCGTGAAATTTCAATCAGACTCAGATATGATCGCCATGCTATCTGCACGGGCTCTTGGACTCATAGGCTGCTTGGATCCAAATAGAGTGGAGTTGACGAGAGAAAACAGCGACATCGTCGTTCTTTCGAACTTTGCTCGAACAGATGAGACATTCAACTTCACCATGTTTTTCTTACAAAATGTGTTGGTCGATGCATTTCTATCTGCATCCAACACACGAGCTCAGAGCTTCCTTGCTTATGGCATGCAAGCCCTCATGAGTGCAAGTCAAATAACCACAGAAATCACCGCGCCATCTGATGACATTGAGAAAGATGAGAGACATCAAAGATGGATTAGTTTACCTGAGATTGTGAGAAACACTGTTACACCGTTTCTAACATCGAGATATGCCATTACCCTTGGCGCAACAAAAAACGAATGTGGCTATCCACTATTCTCCCCCACCATGAGCTATGGCGAATGGCTTTGTAAATTTGTGATAGACCTGCTACACAAAGGTTATAGTCTAAACGTTCAGGTGATCTTTTCAGTCTGTGCTAGGATCATTCGCGGGCAAGACATACGGATTCCTTCATTTATTCTGCCATTTGCCGTGCTAAACGTTGCAGCGGATGGCCCAGAAGAGCACAGGCAGGAGGTACGAGAGGAGCTTGTACGAGTATTATCCCACCCTTCACCAGAAAATAGCACTCGAATGAGGGAAAATATTTTACTGTGCAGCGAGGTAAGTTTGAGACAATACGTGGGAAAATCGATTGTTAGCTGACTCGACGTAACGCGGTAGAGCGTTTTCAGTGTCCTAGATTATCTGTCGAGATGGCTTCAGGGCAAAAAGAAGCAACATGCCATGCTCGCCAGCCATCCTTCCGCCAGTCGCCCACAAGCAGAAATGATGCTCGAGTTATCTTCCGCTCAGATGAAAAATGTCGAGCAGATCCTGTCCTCCATACCTCCAGAGGTTATCTCGAAAAGGGCTGTTGAGTGCAAGTCCTTTTCTAGGGCGTTGTTTCATTGGGAGCAGTATATTCGACAGCGCAAAAGTAGTCTCGGAAAAAAGAAGGATGCACAGCTCGAACCTCTCTACCAACGGCTTCAATACATTTACACGCAGATCGACGAGCCGGATGGAATTGAAGGCATTTCTTCACACTTGCACGTATTTAATATAGACCAGCAAGTCCTCGAGCATCGAACAGAGGGCCGATGGGCTGCTGCACAGAGTTGGTACGAATTACAACTGGACGAAGAACCTGACAATAGCGATGCACAGTTGAAGTTGCTCACTTGTCTAAAGGAATCGGGCCAACAAGGTATGCAATCCCCTTTCTATTTACGACAATATGTGTATTATGCTCACTGAAGAATGATAGATGCACTTCTGGACAAGTTCGAAACGTTTAGAAGATCAGAAACATCCTCGCAAAGGCTTCTTCCATTCGCTGTTGAAGCTTCGCTCTGGACCGCAAAATGGGCCAAGCTCGATGAATATTTAAAGCTCTGTCTCAAGGAGAGCACTGGTGATTTTACCATTGGCATAGCATCGGCCCTAAATGCGCTCCGTAATGGTGACAAGTCTACGTTTCATGAAACCATCAAAGATTTAAGACTTAGCAGAGCAAAATCAATGACTTCTAATTCGACATTGTCTCTGCAGTCATGCCACGATGAGTTGCTTCAGCTACACGCTCTCTCAGAGATTGAAGCAATCGTTGGCGCAGATGAGCAGACACCGAGTGCGAAAGCAAAACTTATGGATGCCTTGGATCACCGGTTAGATCTCTTGGGCGTTTATATTTCTGAGAAGCAATATCTCCTAGGATTAAGGAGGGCTGCAATGGCACTCTCATCGTGAGCTACATCCTATCCTCTTCAAAAACACCCAGAAACATGCTAACGGAAAAAAAAAGAAATGTCTTCTCAGAGTTAGACTTGGCCTCGGTTTGGCTTACAAGTGCCCGTCTTTTTCGGAAAAATGGGAATATAGGACCGGCTTATAATTCAGTGATGCACGCGGCTCAGCTGAAAGCAAAATCTGCCACTATCGAACACGCTCGTCTTCTCTGGAAGGATGGACATCACCGAAAAGCCATCCAGACTTTGAAGGGAGCAATAGCAGCGAACGCCTTTGTTTCCCATGACTATGAACTAACAGCTAGTGAATCAATCTCAGTTACTGGAGGCTCCGGAGCGCAGAACATCTTTGCGGCAAAGGTCAGTGATCTAGCACCACCCAGGATGAATTAAAGGGTGTCTTTATTGATATAAATCAGGCTCACCTATTACTTGCGAAATGGACTGATCGAGCTGGTCAGACCCATTCTGAAGTCATCATTCAAAGATATCGGGAGGCAATTAAATTACATACCAGGTATGATCTTCACTTCCTAGGAAATTCTGTGGTTGACATGTCATAGGTGGGAGAAAGCGCACTACTATCTTGGTAGGCACTACAACAAGATCATAGAGTCTGAAAGGGCCAAGCCCCCTGGCAAAGAAGCACAGATATAGTAAGTATCCCTTCGATACCTTTCTTTTGCGTCTTTTCTAACTCAGTTTCAGTCTGAGTGGAGAAGCTTCAAAACTTGCCATAGACAGCTATTTACGGTCTCTCCAAAACGGAAACAAATTCGTTTTCCAAACTTTGCCCAAAGTTCTTACTTTGTGGCTAGAGCATGCGTCAAATATAGACCAGCCGTTTGACTCTAGGCGAGGTAGCAATAGGTAAGATATTGATACATGTTATCTAGGAGCGACTGCTGTTAACAATTTCTCAGTGATTTCCAAAAACAAATCTTCGCTCAGCGCAAGAAGACGTTGGATGGCATGCATTCCCAGCTTAAAAAATACCTAAACCAGATACCTGCTGAAGTGGTAAGAGAGCTCGACGAGAATAGGAAATGCCGGTGTTATTGCTAACATTTTTCAAAAGCTCTTCACTGTCCTTGCCCAGGTCGTGGCTCGGATCTCACATCCCAATCACACAGTTTCAGATTTGCTGACGAGTGTGGTTGTCAAAACTCTCACGCATTTTCCGCGTCAAGGGCTCTGGTCTGTGCTGGCGCTAGTCAAGTCATCATCAAAAGAACGTGCATCCAAAGGCATAACATGTCTTAACAAGATTGTAGTATGTTATTACCCTATGCTATCAAAGTGGGAGTTTTAAATGGCTAACTATCAAAAGGAATCAAATAAGAAATTGAGCAGGAGCGATGTATCGCCATCTGAAATTAGGGCGATGGTCACGCAAGGCCGGAAATTTTCCGAAGAATTGCTCGAATTGTGCTTTGCTCCGGTGGAAGAAAAAGCATCAAGAATCAGCTTGGCGCGAGATCTACGCTTCAACCACAAGTTGGCCCCGTGTCGGCTGGTTGTTCCGTTTCAGATGATGTTGACACCAATTCTACCTCCTTCTCACGAAAAGTCGTTCCTTGAGCATTTCCGTCCATTCCCAGGCGACGTTGTCAGCATAGAAAGTAGGGTTTCCTTTTTGATGATACTTCACACTTAGCATTATACTGATATATAAACAGGAGTACTGGATGAAGCACTGGTTCTAAGCTCGTTGCAAAAGCCACGCAAAATAAGCATTCAGGGGACCGACGGGAAGGTGTACAGCCTTTTATGCAAACCAAAGGACGATCTCAGGAAAGATCAGCGCCTGATGGAATTCAACAATATGATCAATGGGTTCCTGAAGAAGAATGTCGAAGCTATCAAGCGGCACATGTGTAAGAACTTATACCCTCCTGGAGCGTTCATAGCTTTTCAATATGGATTCCTAACCTTTACAAGATATCAAAACCTATGCTGTGACACCATTGAGCGAGGAATGTGGCCTTATTGAATGGGTTGATAACTTGCGTACACTTCGAGAAATTGTCACCAAACTTTTGCGAGAAAGAGGAATCACACCTAATGTAAGAAAACAGTTCCTAGACCATGACAGATCAAACTAATTTGGATTGGCAGTATAATGAGATTAGGCATTATTTGAACGAAGCCTGCTCTGACGACGACAAGCTACCGGTGTTTACGACCCATGTACTATCAAAGTAAGTGGACTTCCATAAAAGCAAGACATGGCGCATTGCAATAAATCGATTCTGACCAAATAAATCAGATTCCCACCAGTTTTACACGAATGGTTTGTTGAGACGTTCCCCGACCCGGACGCATGGATGGCAGCTAGGATGAGATATACTCGCACCAGTGCCGTGATGTCCATAGTCGGACATGTTCTTGGGTAAGTTGATTGGTTCTACTATAGACAACTTCCCTTTTTCTAACAGAATGGAAATATCTAGCCTCGGTGATCGCCATGGTGAAAATATACTCTTCGAAGAAGGCACCGGGGGTATATTACATGTGGACTTTAATTGTCTTTTTGACAAGGTAATACCCCTTCAAGATGTTACTATAGGAAACAGATCAACTAAATCTACCTGCAGGGATTGACATTTGATAAACCTGAAGTGGTTCCTTTCCGGCTGACACACAACATGGTTGATGCCTTTGGAGCATATGGTTATAATGGTAAGGCTATGTCCCCGACCCGTCTACCTGTTAAACCAATACAATGCTACTATACGAGAACAACGAACTAATTATGATGCTAGGCCCTTTCCGAAGGACCTGTGAAATCACACTTGGTCAACTACGGCAGAATCAAGATGCGCTTATGACCATCCTCGAAACGTTCTTGTATGACCCAACAACGGACTTTATAGGAAAAAAGGTAACTCAAATTCGTTCCATATCAATATCCATATAATAATACAGTTCCCACTAATACGCCCGAAAAAAACTGCAGAGAAGAACCCACAAAGATGTCCCGCATACGCCAGAAGGGGTTTTAGAGTGTATAAGAAACAAACTGAGGGGATTGCTGCCTCGCCAACCGGTCCCGTTGTCTGTTGATGGCCAGGTTGATGAATTAATAATGCAGGCCACGAGTAAAAAGAACCTGGCTACCATGTATATTGGCTGGTGCGCATTTTTCTGATATATAGCTATTCGATACCGATATATGCAAGACCGCCTTCATAATAGTAAGAGTATTTGTCCATGGCCAAGTATTCGATATTGAAGTCATAGTTAAAATCATGTCAGGGGTGTTTGATTGTCATGTTTCACTTTTGAGTAAATTGAATTAACACTGAGGCATCATTAGGCGTCATCGTAGACAGAAACGAAAAATTACCTTCGCCTCCGAGGCGATCTATGACCTCTGCTCCTGCTTGGGCTACGACTCTTGCCAGAAGGACTGCCATCTCTTGAACTGTAGCTACTGTAGCTCGGACTTCGACGTCGGCGATATCTCGGGCTTCTCCTAGAGTCTCTTCTCCTTGGCTCGGAACCCGAATCAGAGCGTGGGGAGTAGGATCGGTGTCTTGAGCGCCGAGGAGAGGGCGAACGTGACAAGGATTGCTGTGGGCGGTACGTGCCATGTCTGCTGTGTCCGCCGCCGTTTGCTGGGCGCCTCGGTGACCGTCTTCTTGGTGGTGGTGAAGCCCGAGAACTAGCCGGGTTGTCATTGTACTGTCTGCCCTGTGCAAAACCTCCATCATCCGGCGCAGCGCGTCTAGCAGGCGGGGGGCTTCTAGAAAATACGCGTCGGGGTAAAACAATAGAAACTTTCAAAACGGCCCCGTCGACTTGAGCTTCGTGCATGCTGGATACTGCGGCCTCAGCGTCTGCGACATTTTGGTACAAGATGTATGCTGTGCCACGATTCGTCATAACTAGGAGAGGTAAAGGTTAGCACCATTTTGCGCACGAAGGGTGAGAAGCCATACATGTTTTGTTCAGAGGGAGATCAACATTCTGTATCGTTCCGAACGATCCAAAAATATCGTGCAAATGACCTTCAGTGACATTTTTAGTCAATTTTTCCACGACGATCTGTAATGAGACAGGATGATCAGTCATAAGCCAGGAACAGCAGTGAGTAGATTTCCCACTCACTTTGGAGCTTCGCCTAGGAGGACTTCTTGGGCTAGGGCTTCTCGTGTAGCTTCGGTCTCGTGGCCATCGGCCGCCACCGCGTCTTGGGCTTCGCGGCGATTCTTGGTCTCGTGAAAATGAGCGACTCCTTGTTCTTCCACGCGTTTCACTTGCACCGCGACTGTCGGGATATCTGGGAGAACGCGGCGACACGGATCGGCGCAGCGACTCCCGAGGGGACAATGCAGGCAGGGGCGACCTGTCAGGCATACTGCTGCTGTTATATTGGGCGATGTCGGTTTGCTGGATTAAAGGTGCTGAAAACGCGAAGTGGTGTGGAGATGCCGAGCAGGTGTTTGCGGAGAAAGAAAGTTTGGCTCGCATTGCGACGGCCCCCGTTTGCCAGAGCAGTTGAAGTGCCTTGCAGATGTTTTTCTAAAAAAAAAAAAGGTAAAATAGGCTTTATAATAAAATAATAGAAAAAAATAGAAAAAAATAGAAAAAAAATTAATTAATTATCGTCACTATCTTTGAGCAAAAAATTTTAACCAAAAAAATATAATTCATAGGGGCAAAAAGAGTAGCATGTCCTGTATCCAGGGTCCTCCGGGTTATGAGCCCCTAAGCGAATGTTAGTATATTTTATATTAATTGGTGGGATTGCCCGCTTTTGAACACCGCATTTCTTTATATTGAAAAAATTGTATCTGCCTGGGCTCCATCTTATTTAATAACCTCAGACATCAGGTTTCACGTTGTTTTCCACCCAGCAACTCAGATACCCTACAAGTTCTCTACGACGTTTTGCCACAACAGACTCTCGGGTTAATACATCAAGATGGCTACAGTTTATTCTATTACTGCTTCACTCAGCATGGTGACGTTACAGGAAAGTTCTATGGATGAGAACTAGCCTCGATGGGTTAGCTGCGTTTACAGCCCTAAAATGACAGCTAACGAATTTCTCTATTGCTGGCGTGAAGCATGTGCAGAAGTTGAAGCTAGCATGGTTCACATTGAACAAATATCTTGGGGAGTATTTAAGTATAACCAGTTGCGTTATGCTGCCCGCTCTCACCCGGAAATGGGAGAGTGGAATCCCGTCTTCGTGTCGATGGACGATGTTTACGAGAAGTTTCTCGATTATGCAAAAGGAATACGATCCAGGAAACAAATCGTTTTGTTTGTTGCACGATCTTCCAGTGGAGATTTTCAGGAAAGCACTGAACGTCTACAAAATAGCCTTGAGTGGACAAAAGTCGCATACGAAAAACACTACGGTCCAATAGAATCAGTTTTTCGGTTCTTTACTTTTGTGAACGGGTCGAACAACCCTTTCCGACCAAAAGTGATATATGCTCAACCTTTGAGACCCTGCGTTCTGAAGTGGAAGAGTACGATGGTCGGCTAATTGTCGCGGTCAACGGCTGGGACGGATTGACGACCGATACGGGAAGCATTTTGGCGCTGTTTATGGGCTGATCGGACAAAATCACTCTTCGCATTTACTCAGAAGAGTCCAGGGGACACCCCAGGAGATTTTTCCAGGTCAATACCACCCAGGCTTGCAAGGTTTTCTTGTGCCAGATACCATTCGATCGTGATGAGAACTCTGTGAAGAAAGCAGATGAAACTTTGCTAGAGGACTCAACCGCATTGTATCTTCGGAGGTTCTTCGCCATCGCTGCCATCAAGTCTGAGATGTCTGTGTTGGCCAAAGACCTTCGAAGCTCAACTTTTCAACGGAACACCAATCCCGAGGCTCGAAACTTGTCGAAGTACATCTGCGAAAAATGCGATACTCCTTGTCACAACTCGTATGCCTTCAACCGGCATATGAACCATCGACACAACGAGACCGCGGACCCCAAAGTAGATTTGACCTGCGAATATTGTGGTGAAAAATTTAAACGAAAGGATCACAGGGATCGCCACGAGAGGGTCACTTGCAAAATGAACCCCTTGGCACCCCGGCACGAAGAAACGGAAGAGGGGACCAAGAACCGTGCCAAGAGAGGGACAAAGCTGCGGACCCTCCCTGCAGATTCACCCCTCCAACCTGCAGGCTCAGATCATGGAGTTATTCCGTATCGTCGGCTGGGGGAGGAGTGGGCTGAACGTCTCCCCCGAATTCAGTTCGACCCCAATAAACCCGAAGACAAGGAACGGGTTGTAATTTACAAACTCGAACTGTATTGCAGGTATCCCAGCTGTAAGCAAAACTTCCGGTATTCTGAGCCCTATAAACTGCGCACTCACTATCGTTTAAAACATAATTTTGAGTACCAGGGATCCTCAACAGGTATTCTTAATCCAGCTGACCAAAAGCTTCACGAAGATGGGTTGGAATGGCTTGCGAGATGCGCCCAGCTTGGAGTCGACGCAGCGGGGGAGATGCCATTGGCCAACTCGGAAATAGTGCCTTGAGAAATGTGATGCCTTTAACTTAGGTACTAATACCAATTGATCAAATTTTACTTGTATTGATGCTTGGCTACTAAAGAAATTAAAACAAAGAATTATATGTCAACAAGCCTTGCAAACGGCGGCAGGCTTGGGCGCGGGTTCAACGTACTTCGTGCTCTTCCTTATTGTCTCGTCGACGGCAAAAAGTCTGAGTCCTACTTTCCCCGGGACCTGACCAATCAAATACGTAGCATCTTCATAGGGGCTTACAGCCTGGAGGGTACTGTCAAAACATATCAACCGTTCTTTACCAAAGAGGGTAATCTGTGGTAGTATTCTGTCGAAAGACTAACATTAACTTAGTATTCTAATGCCATTGATCGCAAAAGGGGCATAGTATCTTTTGGCAATCACTGTGGCCTACACAACCATATTTCCAACAAAACTTGCATACACACTCATCGTACCCCTCCACTAAGCACTTGCAAGCCATAGAGGTCATTATCAGTGAAAGCAAATCGTCAAAACTTTGGCTTGCTTATCGTGTGAGGGGGTGATTGAGAATAGCGGCTATTCGAGGCTTTGTTGGCATTTTCAAGTAAGTTCAACGTCAGAGGTAGACGTAGAGGTAAAGGAGAGAAGAGGAAAGAAAAGTAATATTATTGTATTTCTTCGTCTCCGTTTGTCATACATACCGCTTTAGACGCAAGCTGACGGATGTGGTTTAGCGTGCGGCCACTAGGGTGTCGTATTGTCAGGACCCACTTCTGACCTGACAGGAGTTTTGTCAAGTTTGACAAGGTTTCAGGCGGCCTGCGTCAGCCCCCTATTTACTAACAAATTACTAAGGGTAGCAATTAATTATAAGGAATCTTAAAATTTTCGAAAATTTACATAAAACACCAAAATTATAAGCGCTTAATATGCCCTTAAGTGGTTATAGACCTTAATTCCATCCTCTATATCTAATAAGAGCCAGTGGCTCAGTCAATCAAGACTTTATAAATAATAGTCTCACTATTACAAGATTATATTTAATGCGTGATAATTTTAAAATTAATAGAGTCAAGCTAATTTAAAGTCTATAGACTTAAAATATAACCTATATAAAGTCTAATATTAGTATAATAATATCTAAGACCCCCTTTTTTCTCTTTTAAGAGATAGTTTTTATATAAAAAATCCTCTTTTAAAAAAGCTTTATAATATAACCCTTAAAAGAATTAACCTAGAGACTATTATATATTATAATAAAAGTAAGATTTATATTAAAATATTTATAAAAAGTTAATTATATAATAATAATATAATAGTTTTATAAAAAAAAGTTATTAATATTAATTTAGTATTAATTTCTAACTATTAAATAAAAAAGAATAATAATTAACTAAATCTAGATAGAAAATAGATACTAATTTAAATTTTTATTATATTTTTAAATAAATTAGATCTAAATAGATTTTATTTACAGGCTTAGATCTATAAAATCTAAATAGTCTAAATAGCCTAAATAAATACTATCTTATTTTTAAGCTATAAAGACTTCTTTAATATATAAAATATCTTATTTTATTAAAATATAAGATTATCCTTCTTTATTAAATAATTATTATTATTTTTAATTTTCTACTCTTCTTAAAGTAATTATATATTAAAATATATAAAAGTCACTATATTAATATATATAATAGTTATTTAATTCTTTAATAATATTAACTAGCAATTTTATATAGAAAAAGCACATTTTAAAAATATAAATATTATAATAATATTAAAAAATTATAAAATAAAAATTAATAACTTTTTTAAAGCTAAAAACATTAATTTTTATAATAAATTATTAATATTTAAAGTTATAAAACTATTTATATCTTATTTAGACTTCTTAAAAGCTTCTTAAATTAGTTTTATAAGATTAATAATCTAACTTAAAGAATTCTTTAGTAAATATATAAAAATAAATATATTATAATATAGTTTTTTAAGATTTTTAAAAATAGTAACACTTAATAATTTAAAAAATCTTATTTTATAGTAAGCTAAATATATCTTTATTAATTATAAAGAAATTTAAATAATAAGCTATCTAATATAGATTTTATATTTAATAATATATTTAATTATAAAATTTTAAAGCTATATAGCTATTTATATTATTATTAATTATATATAATTTTTAAAAGCTTTTAAGATATTATATAATATTAAACTATCTTTATAGAATATAGTTAATATAAAATATTATTTTTTCTAAAGCTTTTATATATTTATAAATAAACTTTAAAAAATAAAAAATTTAATTAAAATTATTTTAAAAATCTATAAAGTATAAAATCTTTTTAATTTTATTTTTATAAAAATTATTTTATATATATTAAGTAAGTGCTTTTTTATTATTTTTAAAACTTTATAGTATAAAATATTAATTATTTTAATATATAATTATTAAATTAAATAATATATATTCTTTTTTATATTCTTAAAATTATATTTATTAAAAAATTACTAGCTATAATAGTATAGTATTAAAATAAATTATAATAAACTAGATATAACGTTGTGTCGGTGAACGAGATGCCGAAAACGGCTACACTTGAC